>CM064912.1:22298137-22960637 GCA_032727855.1 Quercus ilex subsp. ballota | reverse complement strand
ACATGTAAATATCCCTAAAAACTAGGACTTTATTCTAACAGAAAAACAACTGTAAACTCCTTCATTTAACTCACTAAATACTAACACTATTTCACTCACAAAGAAAAGAAAGAAGAAGAAAAAGCTCTCACCTCTTAGCCCAGGTTAGTTTTCTTAAATCCTTATATCTTGATTTATATATTTTGTTAATGTAGTGGATTACTAAATGGATTTGTTGGTTGATTTATTTTATCTAAATTTTGGATTTGGTTTAGATATATCTCTTTCATAATATACAATCTTGTATTGTAGGTAAAGTTCTTGACAGTTTGGTACTAGACTATAGTGTAATGTTTGTGTGTATTGGTGGCCTCAACCAATTTGTTGATTAGTTTTAATTATATGCAAGCATCTATTACACATATAATTTTTTCCAGTATAACCAACATAAATTTTTTTTCCTATTTATTGAGGTTGTTGAAATCAGTGATAAATTTGCTCATTACAGTTTTCAATTAATTTCTATTCTTAGTTCATATATAATTTTATGTGACTTGTTGTGATGATGGATATATTGTTAAGAGTGATGGGGATGAACTATTAATGTGGTTATTGGTTATGGACGTATTCTTGGAAGTTCTCTTTCACAGGAGAACTATAAGGTTCTTGACAGTAGTAAGGTTTTATGATAGATGCAATGTTTGTGTCAGTAGTAAGGATTTATTTTTGATGTTTTGTCATTTTATTGTGGTGATTGTGTTAATGTTTTTAAATGAATATATTTTAGTCAATTCTTTTTTATTTACTGTAAATATAAAAATTTGTGTAGTTATAATTTTTGTATATTTATTTAGTTTAATCTAAAATATTGCAGACCAATGTTAGGGAGGAGATCGTAGTGTGAATAATTACACAAGATGACTTTGAGGAGGAAGGTGACTCTCAGCTAGAGGAAATTGGCTCAAATGATGACTGATCTTCCAATACTTATGCTTTCAAGTTTAGTGAAGGATATAATATAGCTTTCATGTATTATTGAACATCATGCGATTTTGTAGACCTTTTAATATTTTCATTTTTATTGCATTATTCACTTATTAGTTTTGAACAATTATGGATTTGTACTTGTTATTTGAATGGAAATTTTTTTATGAGATGTATGTTTGTAATTTATATATTATTTTATTTACTTTCATGTAATTCATGTATTTCTTTATTGTTAGAATTGTTTTGTTGCAATTAAACTACTAGAAATGGCATTTTTTCTTCAACGAAGCTATTTTGTTGCAAATAATGTATTAGTGACGTGGTAACTAATTTTTAATAACGGTCAAAGTTCATTGAAAAGACATAAATGGTCACTAAGATTTTGTATTTTTGACGAAAAGCTAAGTATTTGCAATGGCTTTTGGTCGTTGAAAAAAAAATATTAACGATGGCTATAGTTCATCGCAAAATGTATTTGGTCATTTGACTTCATCATTTGAAATTTTATTTTTGACAGCAAATCAAGTATTTATGACGACTTTTAGTCATCGAAAAAATATATTAACAATGGCCTTAGTTCGTCGCAAAATATATTTGGTTGTCCAACTTCCTCGTACGAAGTTGTATTTTCGACGGCAAAACAAGTATTTATAACGACTTTTAGTCGTCGAAAAAATACATTAATGACAGCCTTAGTTCATCACAAAATGTATTTGGTCGTCCAACTTCCTCTTATGAAGAAGTATTTTCGATGAAAAAAATAAATTGCTTACGACAGCTTTTTACGATAAAAAATGAGTGTTAGCAACGGCCTTGTCAGTAATATAGTATTATCGATGAGGCTTTTACTGATGGACGTCGACGGCCTTTTGCCGTCGACACTACTAATCTGCGACGGCTTTTTGTGTTGTTGTGATGAACTTTGGCCGTCGCTAATAGCAATCTTTTTTGTAGTGATCCTCCTCCTTGGTCTGATGTTCATGCTTCTCTTGTTAAAAAAATCAAGTCTCGTGCTAAAACATTACCCTGTCTTGGTATTCCTACTATTGATGCCTTCAAAATTGTTGAAACCGATGCCTCTGACATTGGTTATAGTGGTATTCTAAAACAAAGAGTTTCCCCAAAGTCACCTGAACAAATTTTCCGTTTCTATTGTGGAATCTAGAATAATGCACAGTTAAATTATAGTACTATTAAAAAAGAGATTTTATCTATAGTACTATGTATTTCAAAATTTCAAAGTGATTTATTAAACCAAAATTTTTTGTTACATATTGATTGCAAAAGTGCTAAGTATGTTATTGAAAAAGATGTTGAGAATATTGCTTCAAAACATATTTTTGCTAGATGGCTAGCTATTTTAAGCGTTTTTTATTTTGATATTGAATATATTAAAGGATCCCAAAATTTCATTCCTGATTTTCTTACCCGTGAATTTCTGCAGTGTCACAATGGCAAGTAGAAGATCCAAAGATAATCAACCTACTGAAACCTCTAAACAAATTGTCAAAAAAGAACCTATTTCCCCTATTGAAATTACTAACCGTTTCACCACCCTAGAACCATCCCTAGGCCCAATTACTCCACTGTTCTTGCCTCATCCTATGACCTTTATGCTATAACCCCTGTTAACCAACCTATTAGAACTGATTTTCCTAGGAATTCCAATATCCCTCAATATATCAAAAAACAATATTTCCAAAACTTTTTTTGTATTGAACCCAACAAAGTCTCAATTTCTGATCCTCTCAAACTTGCTAAAAGTTATTTTCCTCCAAGATTTCACTAGATTCCTGACCATAGAGAAAAGAATTTACAGTTTTATTCTGATCTCTTGCATCATGAAAAATCTATTGCTCAAAATCTATGGAAGGACTATCATTTTATAGGGAGCACTGATAGAATTCCTATCTTTGCTCATAAGGTAAAACAAGAATTAATTGGTAAAAATGATTCCATTGATTATGATAATTTAACTTATGGTGATATTTTAAGCACTATTAAAAAACTTAGTATTAATATGTGCAATGATAAAAAACTGTTAAAACACCAATTAACAAATAAAAGAAAAGCTAAATATGAAATGGGTAATTTTTGTGAACAATATGGTTTGCCCCCAATTGCTCCTTCTCGGCAAAAGGGTAAAAAACATGATAAAAGTCACAAAAATTATAAAAAACACAAGACTAATTTTAATGATTTTTATGCTAAAAAGAAAAATGTTTCTAAAAAATATGTTAACCAAAAATCTGGAAAAGGTAAATGTTTCAACTGTGGAAAACCTGGTCATTTCAGTAAAGACTGCAAACAAAAACCTGGTAAATTAAAAAATAAATTTAACATGTTAAACATTGGTGATAATGATCAAGAAGAATTATTCAGAATCCTTGATTCAAACAATTCGTCTAATTCTTTGGAAGATGATTTTTCTTCTTCTACTAATTCTTGCTATCATTCTGCTGATGAATCTTCTGATTCTCCCAATATTAAAATTGGTTGCAGAGATTCATATTGTAATGTTATTAAATCTGTTAATACTCTCACTAAAGGTGAAGAAAATGAAAGTTTGTTGGTTAAATTGATAAGTCAAATTGAAAACCCTGATTTACAAAAAGAATATTTGGATAAGTTTAAGAAAAACTTGTTAAAAGAAGAAACTGATAAAAAACTTAAATCAACTATAAGTTTTGAAGAAACCTTGGAAAGATTTAATAAAAAGAAATCCAAAGATTTAACTATTAATGATCTTAAATACGAAATTAATATTGTTAAACAAGAGATAAGTGAATTGAAAAATGAATTTAAGAATGTAAAAAATGATAACCATAATCTTAAACAAGAAATGTTGATGTTAAAATTGATCAAAATATTGATCAAAATAAGTCTGATAATGAACAAGATGAGAACAAAGATGGAGATGATTCCAGTCAACAAGCTCTTCTTTCTGATAAAGGTAATGTTGATGATTCTCAGCTTGCTCTTGTTAATAATATACTTCCTCCAAAATGGTTCACAAAAGTGAAAATTGTTATTTCTCACGATTTTTATTTCACTGTTATTGCTATGATTGATTCTGGTGCAGATAAGAATTGTATCCAAGAAGGATTGATTCCTCCAAAATATTTTGAAAAATCAACTGAAAGATTGGTTTCTGCTAATGGTTCTCAAATGAAGATAAAATATAAACTGAATGATGCTCATATTTGTCATAATAATGTATGTTTCAACATTCCTTCTGCTCTTGTCAAAAATATGACTGACAAAGTGATTCTTGGTTTGCCATTTATAAATGCTTTGTATCCTTTTCTTGTTGAACATGATGGAATTACTGCTGATCCTTTTGGACAGAAAGTAAAATTCAAATTTGCTTCAAAGCTTGAAATAGATATTAATAATGCTTTAGATCTGTCTTGTGATTTCCTTACTAATAAACCTGTTCATGAATCACGAATGAATTTGCATTTCACAGACAATTTTCAAGGTAATACTAATAGTGCCAAATGGTCCACTATTGCCAATAAACCTAATGTTCTCAATGCTTCTTTGCAGGAATCAGGCAATGATACGTGGATAAATACCACTAATAAGTGGAATAATAATAATATTTATATTTATACCACTAGTAAGTGGATTATTATGGCTCCCTCAACAGAGAGGAAAAACAAGGGAAAAGCTCCTGCACAGGACTATTCTCAAAACAAAAGGCTCCCAATGGGACAACCTTTCAAAATGCATGAAGGCGCATCTTCTGGGGTAAAACCTAGTAGATCAACATCCTTTCACGAATTTGTCCCAGCAACGGTAACATATTCCAGTGGTGATATGATGATTGCTTTACAGGAAGTCTTATCCAGATCCTTACAGTTTCATAATGGAGTCTATAGTGAATTACCAGATTCCATAAAATTTATTCTTGATAATCTCTATGCTGCTTTTACTAAAGATCACTATTTCCTATTTGAAAAAACCCTCCAAGCTCTTGAAATCCACCTTGTTAACCTTACTGCTCAAAATAATGCTTATATAAGCCACCATTCCAACCATATTTCAAATAACAACCCTGTTTCAAAAAATAACCTTGATTCAGAAAATGACCTTGTTACAAAAAATAATCCTGTTTCAGAAAATGAGGCTCTTAGAATTCGTCTTGAAGCCTACATTAGTCAACTCTTTGGCAAAGAGGATATCCATTCAAAGGATAAAATGACTTTAATGGGCACTGATTATGCTAGATTGAGCATTAAGATCCAATCTATTTTAAGAAGTGCTTTTGCCAACTTGCCTTCAGATATACAATTTCGTATTTTGAAAAGCAAGGCAATGTTTAGGTCTTTGGACCTATGGTTCAAATGTTTCAAAAAACTTGTTACTACCACTATTCCTGATCCTGATGAACTAGATGAAAGTGATAATGTATTTATCCAATGTGACTGGGAAGAACACTTTGGGAGTACTCTTAGAGTGTATGAAAAGAAACACCCATTTCCTGGTCTCTTAATTAATTATGATGATGGTTCATTTGTTCCTGATGATTCAAATGATGATGATGATAGTGATCCTAATTGGCTTTCCCATATGTTTGAATATAGCTTTATTAGGTTCCTAAAATTAACAAGTCATTGCCAAGCTAGCCAACTTCCACAAATTATTCAAGATGCTATTAAAAGATTTGCGAGCCCTTTTGTTTCCATCAGATGCTAGAGTACTTTGCCAAAGTGGGAAAGAGATAATTGGATGAATGTCCAGCCTTCAAAGCATCTCATTCTCATCAATGGTCATACTCATCAAGGACAATGGTTTGAAGGAAATTCTCATTTATCCTTTAAAAATCCTTATGCTCTTGCTGGATGTTGGAGAAATTATTTT
Organism: Quercus ilex subsp. ballota; assembly: GCA_032727855.1. Taxonomy (NCBI): domain Eukaryota; kingdom Viridiplantae; phylum Streptophyta; class Magnoliopsida; order Fagales; family Fagaceae; genus Quercus; species Quercus ilex. The sequence continues at coordinate 22,954,805 of CM064912.1, read as the reverse complement.
AATAATCAAATTATTGAGGTTGCTCAGAATCTATGGAAGGACTATCATTTTATAGGGAGCATTGATAGAATTTCTATCTTTGGTCCTAGACCCTATGCTGACGCCATTGCTCACTTACGAATAACTGATCATTGTAATCCAAGAAGTCTTCTCATCCCAGGGAAAAGACTAGAGTTTGAGCCTATTTTATATTGTGGATTCTGTAATCAATATGCTATTTGCCATGACCATCCATGAAGAGTACCAGAAAAACCGGTAGCAAGCAAATCAACAATTTCAGATTGATCAAAATCATGATTATTTTGGTAAGCAATACCAACCATAGACATGTGTCCCATTTTGTTAATAATTTCTTGTTCAGAAAAACGATCAATATTCCATTCGTAAATTTTATCAGCATAAATAGAAAACTGGGTTTGAAAAGGTCTTTCTTCAAACTGAATATCAGGAGGAGTAGGTTTTGAATACCAATTTTTTGTAAGAAACATGGGTTTGGAAGAACTTCCAACAAATCTTTTAATTTCTAAGAAATCATTATCAAAAACCTTTTTAGCAGAAACAGAAGAAACAGTATCAGAATCTGTATTTTCATTAGAAACAATGTCTTTTTCATTTCTTGAAATAGTTCGAGCAGCATGAATACTTGTAGAAGTTCCTTCCGTTTTCACTTTTAAATCAGCAAGCATTTTTTCAACAGTTTCAAGAATTTTAGTTTGAGAAGTTTTAAACTTAAATTTGTTATCATGACTAAGTAAATTGATCAAAGGTTTCTCAGTTTTAACAGAAATAGGTTTTTCAATAGAAGCAGACTTTTCAACAGAAACAGTTTTTTCAATAATTTTTTCTTCAATACGGTCAAGCTGTTGACCAATAACATGCAAAGACTCATTAGTAAAATTGTTTTGTTCAATAAGACTAACAATAGGAGTTTGATCATCAGCAATTTTGAAAGGAGAAGCTTTAACATCAGTGTTGCTAGTAGTTATCAAAATAGGCTCAAGAGGAGGATGACTAAACTTAACAATGGTTTTGTCACTTTTAACAAAATTTGATTTTTTTATCACATTCAAATGATTTTTTGAAACTTCATCTTTTGAAACATAATAATTTTCAAGAAAATCAAAAAACAAAATATGTTTTTCCGATTGGTGCATTTTTTTCTTTCCATTTTCTTTTAACACGGTCTTTTTCAAATTGAGCAAAATTATTTTGGAAATATTTCCTCTTAGATCTATTTTTTGAAAGCATAAATTCATTGTATAATGAAACCATATCAATTTCAAAGTTTTCATCTAAAATAGTCAAAACTCATAATTGGTTAACATTATTTTCAATAGAAGGAAAATCAAAATCAGATGGACAAACAGATCCAGTATCTTCTTCTTCTTCATTGGCAGTTTTGCCATATGGAGAGGAAGGTTCAGGTTTAGTAGAATAGTAAACAGAGCTAATTTGAGATTTATCACTAGAAACACCTTTTAATTTTAGATCAGCGGGTTTTTCAAAATTCTTTTGTAAAAAATCATTGAGATCTTGATCTCCTTTTGAAATACTCTTAGATCTGGCAAAGGAATGTCTTCCTTCGTTGATCTTCAAAGGTTGAATATTTTGAAAACTTATTTTAACAGTACCATCAAGATATTGCTGAATGTTTGTGAGATCTAGCTCGTCAAAAACAAGTTTAGTAACAGGAGATTCTTGTTCCAACAACCATTCAGTGGGAAGCTTAACATCTTGCCATTGAATCATTTTTGGAACTTGAACTTTAGCATCAGGAGTTGAACATTGAATTAACATAGTTTTACCAGAAGATTCTCTATGATTTAAACAACCAGGATTTAACTGAGTACCCAACAATCTGTAATAAATACGGTAAATCAAAGCAAAAGGTTTGCTACCTTCGTCCATGATATATCCAGATGACGCAATATTCAAAGTCAAAGCTTTAACAATATTAGAATCATCCAAAGCAAGAGTAAGATCAGGATAACAATTGAAATATACAGGACCATCATACAAGGAAGCAGTAATCATACCAAGAATGCTATCTTTAAATTGCTTAAAGCTAGCATCTCGTAAACACATGAGAACAGCATTGATGCCCTTTCGGGTGATTGGTTTAATAGCAACTTGAACCATACCAATATGCAAATAACTTTGGTTTTTAGCAATGAAATCATTAATATTTTTTTTAGAAAACAAGCAACATTTTTCATGGATTTTTGAAATAGAAAATATTTGTTCAACAGTTCTCACTTTGTAAATGCGATGAAAGGTGGTTTCAGCCTAACTAGTTTTGTAAATAGTCTTAGTATCAACTTTGGGAATGTTCCATGTTAGGTTCTAAAGGTTTAGGAATTTATGTATTTAGAACTCTAATTTGTAATGTTGGCAAACCATGATCAAAACAACATGTTTAGACTTGTTAAAGTATGCTCAAAGTTGATTAATTATTGTAAAGTTGGAATCGAGAGACTGTAGATGCATTGGGACATTTCGGTCTGACTTGATCGATCGAGGAATAGATTCGATCGATCGAAAATCGACCAGATTGCGTTTTCTGCAGTTTTCCAACTCAACCCTAGCTCATTAAAACGTTTAGGGTTTTTATGTTTTTGCCCTAGGTATATAAGGCAAAACCCTAGCCACGTTTTAGTGTTGCTCAAGTTGTATTGTTGCTCATACATTGCGGTTTTGTGTAAATCTCTTGTGAGATCTAGAGGAGCTTTCCTTTACACAAAGTTTAGGATTTTCTAGATGAAGATTACTTCAACATCTTGATGATCAACTTGGTTGCTGCCTTTGAAGCTTAAAGAATATCAAGCGTGGGTGCTTGTAGCTGATTGAAGAATTCAAGAAAGAAGGAGTCCGTGGATTCGGAGCTTGCACGTGGTCGTGTCAGTAAGTTCTACTGGTAGGTAGCATTAGGAAGTCGAGCGGGGAGCTTGTAAGTCCTTTTGTATGAACTTCAATTCTTTCATAGTGAATTCAGTTTTGCCTTGAGGATCGGTGGGTAAAATCCTCCCCAGGTTTTTTTACCGGTTTGGTTTTCCTGGGTGATCATATCGTGTGTTATTTATTATTCCGCTGCTATATATTTTCATGATATGATTGTTTGATTGTTTTAACCTAGAATTGCTTAATTTGACTAAGTAACAACTTGGCTAATTAACTAGGCTACTCAATCTGGTTGTGTGTTAAGGGGTCTAAAACTGTTCAAGTGGTATCAGAGCGGGTAGCTCTTTTTGTCTAAGATTTTTTATCTCTGAGCTGATCCTTGACCCCTGTTGTCATGGATTCTTGGAAAATCTTTTTGCTTATTTGTCAACTTATCTATTTGTTGTCTTTGCCTTTTGTTGTTTTTGTTAAATCTTTCTTTAAGTATCTTGGCATAATCACATGTGATAAGAATTATGTATGTTATACTGCTTTAACCGCCTTAAAGGCACGTGATTCTTGTCTTTGGTATTTGGATAGTGGTTGTTCTAGGCACATGACAGGAAATAAAGGTTTATTCAAAACACTCTTTGAAGGAAAGATTGGGACAGTCACTTTTGGAGATGGAAGTAAATCTGTGATCAGAGGCATTGGTACTGTGGACATTCCAGGATTGCCAGTGTTTGAAGATGTTTGGTATGTTGATGGATTGAAGGCCAATTTACTCAGCATAAGTCAGATTTGCAACAATGGATTAAATGTTCTTTTCACCAAGTATGAATGTGAGATACTTGATGGAGGAGGTGACTGTATGTGTGTTGGTGTAAGGACAGCTGACAACTGTTATGGCATAACACCAAGTGTAAACAACAAGTGCTTTAGTGCAAAGATTGATCAAATTGATTTGTGGCATCAACGGTTGGGACATGCCAGTCATAAGCAGTTGGAGAAGATTTCCAAGTGTGAGGCAGTTATCGGTTTACCTAAATTTGAGAAGATTGATAAGTGCATTTGTGGACCATGTCAGATAGGTAAACAAGTAAAATCCAAGCATCCGTCTGTGACTAGTGTTCAAACTTCAAGACCTTTAGAGTTATTACACATTGATCTCATGGGTCCTGCCAGAGTTCAAAGTTTGGGTGGAAAGAAGTATATTCTAGTTATTGTGGATGACTTTACTAGATATACTTGGGTTGTGCTTTTGAAGGATAAAGCTGAGGCTCCTAAGAAGATGATACATCTATGCAAGAAATTGCAGGTTGAGAAAGATACTGTGATAGCCAGAATCAGAAGTGATCATGGAAGAGAATTTGAGAATACCAAGCTGGCTACTTTCTGCAATGATCAAGGCACTCATCAAGAGTTCTCATCACCCAAGACACCTCAACAGAATGGGATTGTGGAGAGGAAAAACAGGGTTGTTCAGGAGATGGCACGAGTCATGCTACACAACAAAAAGTTGCCAAAGTCCTTCTGGGGAGAAGTAGTCAACACTGCTTGCCATACACTCAACCGGGTGTATTTTAGACCTGACTCCAAGAAAACTCCCTATGAACTCTGGAGAGGAAAGAAACCTGTTGTCAAGTATTTCAGGATATTTGGCAATGACTGTTACATTCTACGTGATAGAGAGAACCTAGAAAAGTTTGATGCAAAGAGTGACAAAGGATACTTTCTAGGATACTCTTCCACCAGTAGAGCTTATAGAGTGTACAATCTGAGAACCAAAACAGTCATGGAATCTTCAAATGTTGTGATAAATGATGAAGTGTGTTCAGAAGCATCTTCAGAAAGCACTGTTCCTGCTCAAGATAAGTCTTTAGAAGTTAATGATTCTCCTCTTACTGAGTATGTTGGGAAACATAGTGAGGAAGAGCTGCTGGTGTTGAATGATACAGTCTCAGTACCATCAAGTTCAGAACCATCCACTCCAGTTCATGACACTCGACAGGTACAAAGTGAGCTTAGTCCTCCATTTGAACAGAAATGTATCACAACATCTCTTGTTAAACGTCCATCCTCTAGAGTGAGATTGAATCATCCTTCCATAAATATATTGGGTAGTCTGAATGACAACATGAAATTGAGATCAAAAGCCTTGAATGTGATCACTCACTCATGTTATCTATCCCAATTTAATCGAAAAAGGTAGATGAAGCACTTCAAGATGCTGATTGGGTGAATTCCATGCATGAAGAACTTCATCAATTCGTTCGGAATGATGTGTGGGAATTAGTTCCTAGGCTGGAAAATGTAAATGTGATTGGAACTAAATGGATCTTTAAGAACAAGTCAGATGAACATGGCACCGTGATTAGAAACAAATCAAGACTTGTTGCACAAGGGTACACACAAGTGGAAGGAATTGACTTTGATGAGACCTTTGCACCAGTTGCAAGATTGGAATCCATTCGGATACTGTTGGCCATTGCAAGTCATCTAAACTTCAAGTTGTATCAAATGGATGTCAAAAGTGCTTTCTTAAATGGGATGTTACAAGAAGAGGTGTATGTTGAGCAACCTAAGGGATTTGTGGATCCTCACAGACCGGATGATGTATACAAGTTGAAGAGAGCCCTCTATGGTTTGAAACAAGCTCCTAGGGCTTGGTATGATAGATTGACTGCATATCTCACTGAGCATGGATTCAAAAGGGGATCTGCAGATACAACTCTCTTCATAAGAAAGGATAAGACTGGTTTTGTTGTAGCTCAAATTTATGTTGATGACATTGTTTTTGGTGCTACTAATGATTCTCTTGCTCATTCTTTTGCAGATGAAATGAAGGCAATGTTTGAAATGAGCATGGTTGGTGAATTGACTTACTTTTTGGGATTGCAGGTGAAGCAAACAGAGTCAGGAATCTACATCAATCAAGCTAAATATGCAAGAAATTTAGTCAAGAGATTTGGACTGGACAAGGCTGCTCATGCTAGAACACCAATGGCTGCTAATGTGAAATTAACAATTAATCCATCAGGTGAGTCTGTTGATATTACTTTGTATAGAAGCATGATTGGTTGTCTCTTATATTTAACTGCTAGTCGTCCTGATATCTCTTTTAGTGTTGGTGTTTGCTCTAGATTTCAGTCTAATCCTAAGGTTTCTCATTTAACTGCCGTTAAGAGAATTATTAAATATGTGAGTGGAACCTGTGATTATGGATTGTTTTATAGCAAAGAGTCAAATTTGTCTCTTGCTGGTTTTTCTGATTCTGATTGGGCTGGGAATGCTGATGATAGAAAAAGCACCACTGGGGGGTGTTTTTATGTTGGAGCCAATCTTGTGGCTTGGATGAGTAAGAAACAAAATTCTGTTTTTTTATCCACTGCTGAGGCAGAATATATTGCTGCTGGGAGTTGCTGTTCTCAACTCCTTTGGATGAAAAAGCTTTTGAGTGATTATGGGATTCCTCAAGACACCATGGTTGTCTATTGTGATAATTCTAGTGCTATAGATATATCTAAAAATCCTGTTCAGCACTCTAAGACCAAACACATTGAACTTAGATATCACTTCATTAGGGATTTGGTTGAAAAGAAAATTGTTGCTCTTGAGTATATACCTACTGATCGTCAAAACGCTGACATCTTTACCAAACCTCTTGATGGAAGTAAGTTTGAGACACTTCGTCAAGTGATTGGTGTTCTTCGGTGTCCCTAAGTTTTTTTTTGGCTTTCTTGGTCCTTGTGCTTCATTGCTCATTCCTTTGTGACCATTGTTCTTTGGTTTTTGTGTTTCTTTTGCTTTTGTTTCTAGGAATTGCATTGCATTACATTCATGCATTTCATTCTAGGATTTATTTGTTTTCTCTTTTAATAAATATATAATAAAAAAAAAAAAAAGGAAAAAAGGAGAAAGCAAAAATATGTTTGACATTATGTTTCTTGGTTTTTGAAAACAAGGTTGGTCAATTTATTTACACATAACATGTCTTATGTACCTTGTTTAGCTTTGATGAGCTTATTTATTGCACTTGACTAGTTGAAACTTTGTAGTGCATGTTGTGTGGGAAAGATGTTTATGGTGTTTATCACTTTGTCTTAATCTTGAAGTCACATGTTATTTGACTGTCAGACTTGATCCTTTTGAGAAAGGCATAAATAACCATCTCACCACTGTTCACTAGTCAATCATGAACACCTTAGTGCATATCATAAGATTTTGTGCTCGAGAAAGTGTAGCACATGCACAAAAAGAACATAAGGTGATGCCTCGGCTTAATTACTTAATGCTTAAAATTGGTGTGTACTATTAGGCTTGATGCCAATTCACTTAATCTAAACTGGTGTGTACTATTAGGCTTGATGCCAAATTTCACCTAAATAATGGGGCAAAATACAAGAAACTTACATGATTGCAAGCTTTTGTTCTAGGAGATGTGGGAGTTATAGGATGTAACTCTTTAGGTGATAGTCTCTTTTGAATTCTATGTGATGAATTTTGTAGACTTTGTGATTAATTGCTATTCACATATCACCTCACATGTTTCTCAAAGTTTTTGCTAGTTGCACACACTACACAAGTTACTCTTTGTTAAACTTTGTACATGTTATTGTGTGTGTTTTTGGTCTGACCAACCAAGTTTGAAAATACTTTGAGAATTATGCAAAACATTTTTTTTGCTTGAGAATTTGAAAGGAAGAATGGCTGAAATTATCTTTGAAGAAACTGGGATTAAAATTTGGGTTTTTGAAAAAGCATTTCATCTCATACTCATGCATTTTGTTTCTGTAATTTAATGCTTTGGGGAGTTATTTTCAAAATATGGTTTGTGTTTTTCAAAACTGTGATTTTTCTCAAAAATTTGTGAGCCTCTGCCCATTTCGATCGATCCAGTCAGATTTTCGATCAATCGAAAAAGTGCTTTCATTTGTCTTAAAATGACTGTGTGTTTCGATCAATCGAATCTGATTTTCGATCAATCAAAAAAGTGTTTTAATTTGTCTCAAAATGATTGTCTGTTTCGATCGATCGAATGTGATTTTCGATCAATCGAAAGTCGCGAATCAGGTTTTTAAAAACACTGTTCTTGACTTTTTCAAACACTTTTTCAAAAGTTTTTCAAAAAGTTTTCTCTCTCTCCGACTTGGCAAGCGCAACTATTCCAATTTTTTGTCGTTTTCCTCCGGATTTTTTGTAAGAAAACTCTTTCCTCAAGCTGGTATGTCTATCTTACCCCTCCTTTTTGAGTTTATTTACATATTTCACGCATTTATGCTCATATTTTCGGAACCTTTTCTTGTTGGGATTGTTGTTGATTTAGGCCCAATTTTGTGTAATTGATCAATGGGTTTTTGTGGGGACACACTATAAACATGTTCTTGAAGGATTAATTTGATCAATTTTGGGTTTTGTGAAAAATTGAAAATTCTAGGGTTTCTAATTTATTCAATTTGGGGATTTTGTTCAATTAAGGTTCAATTGATGAAATTGGCTTGTTGTATTGATGAAATTGGTTATTATAATCTGTTTTCAACCTTGTGTAATGATCAATTCACCAAATTTGTTGCAAAATTTAACAAGTGGTTTTCAAATTTTTAGGGTTTTTGTTAGAAACTCTATGTTCGAGCCAATTTTGTGTAATTGAACTTAATTTGAACTGTGTTTACTGCATTAGATCATGCATCATATAGATTTTTGTTCTATATTTTTTATTGTGCTAATTTGCGGTCTGCCCTTGGTTTTGTTTTCTTGTTCTTTTGGTTTTTACTTTGTGTCTCTGTCCTTTCCTTAGCACTATGCCTAGGAAGACTAGAGCCCGTAGGACTGTTTCCTCACCTTCTCCACCTCCTCCCTCCTTTGACCGTGAGAAGTTTTCGAGTGAGAAAAACCAAGAGATTTATGAGAAGCTAAACGTTAAGAGAAAGATATGGGCTGAGCGTTCTGTTCATTTAGATGAACTTGATCCTGCCATTAGGGCAAACTTTGAGCGTAGGGGCTGGTTACCCTTAGTGGATATTTCTGATCCTCCTCCACCTTCTGCCTTGATTAGAGAGTTCTACTCGAACATCTCTATCCGCATCTATGATTCCAACACTCTAGTCAAGAGTTGGATACGAGGCGTAGAGTACTCCATTACTCCTCCGATAGTGGCTGATGCTCTAGGGGTACCTTTGGTCCAGAATCCTGTTTATCCTTATGATGTGTCTCCCGAGATTAGTGATGTCTTGTCTTACATCACTGGGACTACTGTCCAGTGGGGTTCTGATCCTAGGATCACCTCTGCTGAGCTTTCCGGGTTGCACTATTTGTTCTTTAGGATAGCTTGTCATTCTATCTGGCTCATCTCTCATGTTCACACCATTCCTCTCAAGAGGTGTGTATTTTTGTACGCTTTGGTTACTGATGCTCCTATTAGTTTTCCTCATCTTTTTCTTCGTTCTTTGAACGATGTCTATAGGAGTTCATCTACTGCTCATGCTCTTGTTCATCCTATTTTCATTCATAGGATTCTCATTTATCTTGATCTTGGTGGCTTCCCTTCCTCTGAGCCCGTTCATGTTATTGCTCCTATCGGTGCGTCTTTTCTTAGACAAAGGGCTGCTCATCTTCGAGTTAGTTCTAAACACCCTAGGTCTGAGCCGTCCAGTAGCGCACCTCCTTCTTCTTCTTCTGCAGGTATTGCTGGTGAGGATGTTCCTGATCCAGTTGGTGATGATGCAGCTACTGCTGATGTTCCTCCACCTCCTTCGACCGACTTTGATGTTCGTCGTACTCTGGAGACTGTCATGACCGTTCAGGCGGCTCATGGTCAGATTTTGGTGGACTTGCTTGACGAGATTCGTGCTTTGCGAGCCGACTTTTCGCGTCTTCATTCACCCTCACCACCGCCTTTTGATGACGACTTGTGATTGCCCTTTGCCATTCCGTCACAAAAAGGGGGAGTGGAGTTTGTGACTTGTAGAGGAGTTTTTGTAGTTAGAAAGAGACTTTTTGTTACTTTTTGTTGTAAAGGAGCTTGTGGAGTTTTTAGATTGTATCTAGGTGCTTCACTTTGTATATCATTTTTTGGGATATTCATGTTAGGGGGAGTAACATTGATTGATATACATGTTATATACATTGATTCTTGTTGCTTTGTGATTCACTGCTTATTGACTTATATTTATGAGTTGTTCATTCATATATGTCTTTATTTTGTGTTGTGTGAATCTTACAAGAATGTTATACCTGTTGTTTTACTCTTTTCAGTCACACATGCGTTTATGCGTTTGTTGAGTATTTCAGGAATATACAAGTTGATTCAACAAAGCTGCTGTCTACACTTGCAACCGATGGATAGTAGTTAGGTTTGAATTTGAGTTTATGAGCATTATTTTTGTAAAGGGCTTTTTACTTGTAAACTTTGAGCTTTTAATTAGGGTTTTGTCACGGATTGCCAAATGGGGAGTTTGTTAGGTTCTAAAGGTTTAGGAATTTATGTATTTAGAACTCTAATTTGTAATGTTGGCAAACCATGATCAAAACAACATGTTTAGACTTGTTAAAGTATGCTCAAAGTTGATTAATTATTGTAAAGTTGGAATCGAGAGACTGTAGATGCATTGGGGCATTTCGGTCTGACTCGATCGATCGAGGAATAGATTCGATCGATCGAAAATCAACCAGATTGCGTTTTCTGCAGTTTTCCAACTCAGCCCTCGCTCATTAAAACGTTTAGGGTTTTTATGTTTTTGCCCTAGGTATATAAGGCAAAACCCTAGCCACGTTTTAGTGTTGCTCAAGTTGTATTGTTGCTCATACATTGCGGTTTTGTGTAAATCTCTTGTGAGATCTAGAGGAGCTTTCCTTTACACAAAGCTTAGGATTTTCTAGATGGAGACTACTTCAACATCTTGATGATCAACTTGGTTGTTGCCTTTGAAGCTTAAAGAATATCAAGCGTGGGTGCTTGTAGCTGATTGAAGAATTCAAGAAAGAAGGAGTCCGTGGATTCGGAGCTTGCACGTGGTCGTGTCAGTAAGTTCTACTGGTAGGTAGCATTAGGAAGTCGAGCAGGGAGTTTGTAAGTCCTTTTGTATGAACTTCAATTCTTTCATAGTGAATTCAGTTTTGCCTTGAGGATCGGTGGGTAAAATCCTCCCCAGATTTTTTTACCGGTTTGGTTTTCCTGGGTGATCATATCGTGTGTTATTTATTATTCCGCTGCTATATATTTTCATGATATGATTGTTTGATTGTTTTAACCTAGAATTGCTTAATTTGACTAAGTAACAACTTGGCTAATTAACTAGGCTACTCAATCTGGTTGTGTGTTAAGGGGTCTAAAACTGTTCATTCCATTTTTGGAAATCAGGAAGCTCATTATCTTCAATAGTGTGATCTTCTTCATTTACAATATCAGAAGGACAACCAGTCCTGGAGCTGATAGAGGGGTTGGATCTCCACAACTTATCCATGTTGTCCTAGTTTTAACACTCAATTATAATGTTTTTCTCACAACCGTTGCATTTCGTAACACATACCCTAAGCAACCCTATAACACACACATGCACTACACGCCCTCTCTTGGCTCAAATGGGCCTTACAGTCAGGTTCTGGGAATTCACTTTACGTCTAGGGTGGCGCCAACGGCGGTAAGAAAGCGACACAACAACGGAGCACCAAAGGTTCGGGTAAGCACATACAAGATACAAAGACACAACAACACTATCACCGGCCAGAAAAGAATGGCTCTGATACCATAAAGAGGGAAGGGGACGCACAGCTGAAGGGAAGAGAAGGAAGCATAGTATAATATATGTTGAAAGTAATGTAAGTAAAGTAATGTAAGAACAATAATAAGGCGGCAGAACCGGCCAAGCAGTATATAAGCAAAATAATTCAAAGTAAATGAAGCAAAATAATTCAAAGTAAATAAAAGCAATTTAGAACCATCCGGTATGGCGGTAATCCTCCATGGTGGCGGTAGCAACAAGTAGTATAATGAACATAAACTGAAAATACTTGTTACTGAAAGTAGAACAAACACTTACAGTAGTAGTAGTGAATACAAGATTGAAACAGTTACAAAGCTTGAATGAGAGTTACAAGATTTGTAGGGAAAGTAGTAGTAGGATCAAGATAACAAGGTAGTAGAAACAAGGAACTCTTTCTCAAAGAAGGCTTTCTAAAAGAAGGGAATTCTAAGTAGGAAATACTAGAGAGAATTCTAAGGAAAATTCTGAGGAGAACTCTCAAGAAAATTCTTAGGAGAATTCTAACAGGAAAATTCTGAATGAAACTTAAGGGACAACCCCCCTTAAATAGGCAAAATTTGGAGTGAACAGTGTCATGAACAGTAAAAGTGAACAGTGTCTGTGAACAGTAATCCGTGAATAGTAATCTGTGAATAGTAATTTTTCCCACTTTTTGTCTTGAAATCTCCAGCAAATTTGGCATAGTCAAAAGAAGAGTTTCTGACTTGGAGATGATAAAAGGCAAAAAGATCAAATAATGGAGCATGTAGGAATAGGAGCATTATGACTACTATGGCTACTAGAATATTTGTACGTAGATTCTTTGAGCCACCATGTTGTCCTTTTGTTCACCATAAGTGGGAGTCTTCAGAAACATGTCACTAAAGAACCCCAATTTTGTCAGACGCATGGCCTTGCACAGGAATATCACAGCAGGTACATGGGCTTGTCAGGCATAGGAACTGCATCATTTGAATATTGTAACATTTTTAGCCGTTGTGTAGGCTAGACAAATAGAGAAATCAACAAACAACAAATAACCATTATTAATCAGTAGAAGGAGCATCGGACGGATAGCCATCAAATGGATCAAAAGGACCTTGTGGAGAATCACATGGATGGTCATGGTAAATAGCATATTGATTACAGAATCCACAATATAAAATAGGCTCAAACTCTGGTCTTTTCCCTGGGATGAGTTCTTGGATTACAATGATCAGTTATTCGTAAGTGAGCAATGGCGTCAGAGCATCTCATTATTGAGCTGGACGTGTAGTTGGGTATGTGTTACGAAATGCAACGGTTGTGAGAAAAACATGATAGCTGAGTGTTAAAACTAGGATAGTATGGATAAGTTGTGGAGATCCAACTCCTCTATCAGATCCAGGCCTGGTTGTCCTCCTGATATTGTAAATGAAGAAGATCACACTGTTGAAGATAATGAGCTTCCTGATTTTCGAAAATGGAACACTCCCAAAGTTGATACTAAAACTATTTATAAAACTAGTTGGGCTGAAACCACCTTTCATCCCATTTACAAAGTGAGAACTGTTGAACAAATATTTCCTATTTCAAAAATTCATGAAAAATGTTGCTTGTTTTCTAAAAGAAATATTAATGATTTCATTGCTAAAAAACAAAGTTATTTGCATATTGGTATGGTTCAAGTTGCTATTAAACCACTCACCCGAAAGGGTATCAATGCTTTTGTTCTCATGTGTTTACGAGATGCTAGATTTAAGCACTTTAAAGATAGCATTCTTGGTATGATTACTGCTTCCTTGTATAATGGTCCTGTTTATTTCAATTGCTATCCTGATCTTACTCTTGCTTTAGATGATCCTAATATTGTTAAAGCTTTGACTTTGAATATTGCTTCATCTGGTTATATCATGGAAGAAGGAAGTAAACCTTTTGCTTTGATTTACCGCATTTATTATAGATTGTTGGGTACTCAGTTAAATCCTGGTTGTTTGAATCCTAAAGAACCTTCTGGTAAAACTATGTTAATTCAATGTTCAACTCTTGATGCTAAAGTTCAAGTTCCAAAAATGATTCAATGGCAAGATGTCAAGCTTCCCACTGAATGGTTGTTGGAACAAGAATCCCCTATTTCTAAACCTGTTTTTGATGAGCTAGATCTCACAAATATTCAACAATATCTTGATGGTACTGTAAAAATAAGTTTTCAAAATGTTCAACCCTTGAGGATCAACGAAGGAAGACATTCCTTTGCTGGATCTGAAAGTATTTCAAAAAGAGATCAAGATCTCAATGAGTTTTTACAAAAGAGTTTTGAAAAACCCACTGATTTAAAGCTAAAAGGTGTTTCAAGTGGTAAATCCCAAGTTAGCTCTGTTTACTATTCCACTAAACCTGAACCTTCCTCTCCATATAGCAAAACTGCTAATGAAGAAGAAGAAGATGACACTAATTCTGTTTGTCCATCTAATTCAGATTTTCCTCCTATTCAAAATCCTGTTAATCAATTAAGAGTTTTGACTGTTTTAAATGAAGATTTTGAAATTGATATGGTTTCATTATTCAATGAATTTATGCTTCCAAAAAACAGGCCTAAAAGGAAATATTTCCAAAATAATTTTGCTCAGTCTGAGAAAGACCGTGTCAAAAAGAAATGGAAAGATTTTTTAAATGAATCAATTGAAAAAACATATTTTGTTTTTTGATTTTCTTGAAAATTACTATGTTTCAAAAGATGAGGTTTCAAAAAATCATTTGAATGTGATAAAGAAATCAAATTTTGTTAAAAGTGACAAAACCATTGTTAGGTATAGTCATCCACCTCTTGAGACTATTTTGATAACTACTGGCAACATTGATGTTAAAGCTTCTCCTTTCAAAATTGCTAATGATCAAATGCCTATTGTTAGTCTTATTGAACAAAACAATTTTGCTAATGAGTCTTTGCATATTATTGGTCAACAGCTTGACCGTATTGAAGAAAAAATTGTTGAAAAAACTGTTTCTGTTGAAAAATCTGCTTCTGTTCAAAAACCTGTTTCTATCAAGACTGAAGAACCTTTGATCACTTTACCCAGTCATGATAACAAGATTAAGTTTAAAACTTCTTAATCTAAATTTCTTGAAATTGTTGAAAAAATGTTTGCTGATTTAAATGTTAAAACTGAGGGTACTTCTACAAGTACTCATGCTGCTCGAGCTATTTCAAGAAATGAAAAAGAAATTGTTTCTGATGAAAATACAAATTCTGATACTATTTCTTCTGTTTCTGCTAAAAAGGTTTTTGAAGATGATTTCCCAAAAATTAAAAGATTTGTTGGAAGTCCTTCCAAACCCATGTTTCTTACAAAAAATTGGTATTCAAAACCTACTCCTCCTGATATGCAGTTTAAAGAAAGACCTTTTCAAACTCAGTTTTCTGTGTCTGCCGATAAAATTTATGAATGGAATATTGATAGATTTTCTGAACAAGAAATTATTAATAAAATGGGTCACATGTCTATGGTTGGTATTGCTTACCAAATAATCATGATTTTGATCAACCTGAAATTGTTGATTTGCTTACTACTGGTTTTTCTGGTACTCTTCGTGGATGGTGGGATTCATATCTCACAGAAAAATCCAGAGAATCTATTAAACATGCTATTAAAAAGAATGATGAAGGTTTGCCTATTTTTGATGATCGTATTGGTCGAGGTATTCCTGATGGTGTTAATACATTGATTTATACTATTATCAAACATTTTGTTGGTACCCCATATAATGTTTCATCTCGAATTTTTGATTTGCTAAATAATTTGAGATGCCCTACCATGTCTGATTACAGATGGTATCAAGATGTTTTCCTTTCCAGAGTAATGCAATGGAAAGACTGTTTCAAGCCTTATTGGAAAGAAAAGTTTATTGACGGTCTGCCTCCTATCTTTGCTCATAAGATAAAACAAGAATTAATTGGTAAAAATGATTCCATTGATTATGATAATTTAACTTATGGTGATATTTTAAGTACTATTAAAAAACTTGGTATTAATATGTGCAATGATGAAAAATTGTTAAAACACCAATTAAAAAATAAAAGAAAAGCTAAATATGAAATGGGTAATTTTTGTGAACAATATGGTTTGGCCCCAATTGCTCCTTCTCGGCAAAAGGATAAAAAACACGATAAAAGCCACAAAAGTTACAAAAAACACAAAACTAATTTTAATAATTTTTATGCTAAAAAGAAAAATGTTTCTAAAAAATATGTTAACCAAAGATCAAGTAAAGGTAAATGTTTCAATTGTGGAAGACCTGGTCATTTCAGTAAAGATTGTAAACAAAAACCTGGTAAGTTAAAAAATAAATTTAGCATGTTAAACATTTGTGATAATGATCAAGAAGAATTATTCAGAATCCTTGATTCAAACAATTCGTCTGATTCTTTGGAAGATGATTTTTCTTCTTCAACTGATTCTTGTTATCATTCTGCTGATGATTCTTCTGATTCTCCTAATATTAAAATTGGTTGTAGAGATTCCTGTTGCAATGTTGATAAATCTGTTAATACTCTCACTAAAAGTGAAGAAAATGAAAGTTTGTTGGTTAAATTGATAAGTCAAATTGAAAACCCTGATTTACAAAAAGAATATTTGCATAAGTTTAAGAAAAACTTGTTAAAAGAAGAAACTGGTAAAAAACCTAGATCAACTATAAGTTTTGAAGAAACTTTGGAAAGATTTAATACAAAGAAATCCAAAGATTTAACTGTTAATGATCTTCAACATGAAATTAATATTGTTAAACAAGAGATAAGTGAATTAAAGAATGAATTTAAAAATGTAAAAAATGATAACCATAATCTTAAACAAGAAATGTTGATGTTAAAAATTGATCAAAATATTGATCAAAATAAGTTTGATAATGAACAAGATGAGCACATAGATGGAGATGAATCCAATCAACAGGCTCTTCTTTCTGATAAAGGTAATATTGATGATTCTCAACTTGCTCTTGTTAGTAACATACTTCCTCCAAAATGGTTCACAAAAGTGAAAATTGTTATCTCTCATGATTATCATTTCACTGTTATTGCTATGATTGATTCTGGTACGGATAAGAATTGTATCCAAGAAGGATTGATTCCTTCAAAATATTTTGAAAAATCAACTGAAAAATTGGTTTCTGCTACTGGTTCTCAAATGAAAATTAAATATGAACTGAATAATGCTCATATTTGCCATGATAATGTCTGTTTCAAGATTCCTTCTGTTCTTGTCAAGAACATGACTGATAAAGTGATTCTTGGTCTGCCATTTATAAATGCTTTGTATACTTTTCTTGTTGAACATGATGGAATTACTGCTGTTCCTTTTGGACAGAAAGTAAAATTCGAATCTGCTTCAAAGCTTGAAATAGATATTAATAATGCTTTAGATCTGTCTTATGATTTCCCTACTAATAAACCTGTTCATGAACCACGGATGAGTTTTTATTTCACAGACAATTTTCAAGGTAATACTAGTAGTGCCAAATTGTCAACTATTGCCAATCACCCTAATATTCTTAATGATTCTTTGCAGGAATCAGGCAATGATGTGTGGATAAATACCACTAATAAGTGGGATAATAATAATATTTATATTTATACCACTAGTAAGTGGATTATTATGGCTCCCTCGACAGAGAGGAAAAACAAGGGAAAAGTTCCTGTACAAGACTATTCTCAAAATGAAATGCATGAAGGCGCATCTTCTGGGATAAAACCCAGTGGATCAACATCCCTTCAAGAATTTGTCCCGACAACGATGACATATTCCAGTGGTGATATGATAATTGCTTTGCAGGAAGTTTTATCTAAAATATTATGATTCCACAATGGAACCTATTCAGAACTTCCAAATTCTATTAAATTTATTCTTGATAACCTTCAAACTTCTTTTACTAGAAACCACCATAACCTATTTCAACAAACCCTTCAAGCACTCAAAATTCACCTTGTTAACCTTACTGCTCAAAATGAGGCTTATATGAGCCATTATGTTGACCTTGTTCCAGAAAATAACCTTGTTCCACAAAATGAGGCTTTTAGAAGCCATCTTGTTAACCATCCAGATATTACAATTAATCCCTACATTAGTCAACTCTTTGGCAAAGAGGAAATCCATTCAATGGATACAATGACTATAATGGGCACCGACTATGCTAGATTGAGTCTTAAGACCCAATCTCAGTTAAGAAGTGTTGTTGCCAACTTGCCAACAGATATACAATCTCGTATTCTGAAAAGCAAGGTAATGTTTAGGTCTTTTGAACTATGGTTCGAATATTTCAATACACTTGTTACAACTGTTATTTCTGATCCTGCTAATTCAGATGATGTTGGTGATATCCTTCAACAAACTGATTGGAGAGAACACTTTGGGACCAGTCCCAGAGTATATGAAAAGAAAAAACATCTGTTTCCTGGCCTTCTGGTCAATTATGGTGATTATTCAGATTCAAATGGTATTAACAATTATGGTGATGATTCTGAGGATGCTGGTAAAAGCCCCAGCTGGCTTTCCCAAATGCTTGAGTATGGCTTTATCAGACTCATGAAATTAACAAGTCTTGACCAAGCCAGCCAGCTTCCACAAATTATTCAAACTGCTATTAAAAATTTTGAAAGTCCCTTTGTTTCCATCAGATGCTGGAGCACCCTGCCAAAATGGGATAGAGGTAACTGGATGGATGTCCAACCATCAAAACATCTTGTTCTCATTAATGGGTACACCCACCAAGGACAATGGTATGAAGGAGATTCTCACTTATCCTTCCAAAACCCTTACGTCCTTGCTGAGTGTTGGAGAAATTATTTCAATAATCAAATTCTTGAAGTCATTCAAATTCTAAGGAAACATTATCATTTCATGGGAAGTACAGATAGAATTTTTGTTTTTGGCCCCAGACCTTATGCTCCTGCCATCACTCATATGCACATTGCAGATTATTGTGATCCAAGAAGTTTTCACTCTTGGGAAAACTCCGAAGTTTGAGCCACTTCTATATTGCGGATCTTGCAATCAGTATGCTATTTACCATAAGCATAAATGTAATGATGATCCTCCATGGGACCCATTTGATGACTATCCATCAGATGCTTCTTCTATTGATTAATTGCGTGACCCCCATGGGTTACTATTAAAGCACTACTATTTTGAAATTCTTGTTTCCACTGATATAGTTATTTCCTTATGATACTCCCACAGTCAGTAACTGTTTAGTCAAGATGCTCCTGATCTCTTGCAGTTGACTGATGATTGATTTCTCTATTTGTCTAGCCTGCATAATGGCTATGTTGCAATATTCAAATGATGTACTTGCTCCTGACAAGCCCATGCTTCTATAATCCTGTGCAAAGCCATGCGTCTGACAAAGTTGGAGTGAAAAAGAAGACTTCCACTTATGGTGTACAAAAAGACAAAAAGACAACAAGATGGTGAATCTACATACAAATATTCAAGTTCCATTATATGGTTCTTTTGCTTTTTGTCATCTCCAAGTCAGAAACTCCTCTTTTGACTATGCCAAAATTGCTGGAGTTTTCAAGACAAAATGTGGGAAAAATTACTGTTCACGGATCACTGTTCACGGATTACTATTCACGGATTACTGTTCATGGATTACTGTTCACTTTTATTGTTCATGACACTGTTTGCTCCGAATTTTGCCTATTTAAGGGGGGCTATCCCTTATGTAAATCTCAGAAATTGTTCTCAGAACTTTTCTTAGAATTTTCTTCTAGAGAGAGTTTTCCTCCTTAAAAGCCTTCTTTGTTTCTACTACTACCTTGTTCATTACCTTGTTAATACTTCTACTTCCCTACAAACCTTGTAACTAGGACTAGTTCAAGCTTTGTAACTATTGACCTCTACTGTTGAGATCTTGTATTCACTACTACTGTAAGTGTTTAATCTACTCACAATAAAAAGTATTTTCAGTTTTATGTTCATTATATTACTTGTTGCTACCGCCATCATGGAGGATTACTACCATACCGGACGGTTCTAAATTGTTTTCATTTACTTTGAATTATTTTGCTAATATACTGCTTGGCAGGTTCTACCGCCTTATTATTGTTCTTACATTACTTTGCTTACATTACTTTCAACATATATTATACTGTGCTTCCGTCTCTTCCCTTTAGCTCTGCGTCCCCTTCCCCCTTTATGGTATATTATTATTACTAGTCGCAGACCCGCGTAATGCGCGGGAAAAAAAAATTTATTTACTATAGTGAAAAATACTATTTCTATTTTAAGAACTCAAATGGTAAAGCTAAAAGCTGTTCATTCCTAACTAATAGTTAAAAAGAAATTTTTTCTCAATAAGCAAACATTAGACAATCTACCTCTCTCAAATAACAATAGCATTTAGTTTATTATGAGAACACAAAAATTTCTGGACAAGGAGCTAGACTACACAAGATATACCAACTAACCACCCACATTGCTGCGATCCAAACAGTTCACCAAACTATTCAATGGATAAGAGCGATGAGCAGTGTCTACAAAGGGCATGGTTGTAGTCAACGTGAGCTAATGACTCATGCAGTCATGCTTACAAAGAATTCCTCATTAATTGAAGATAAACGATATTGAAACTTTACCTTGTGCATGTAAAGCATAAAATATGTTCAGCAATTGCAACCCCAGTTTAAGAAAATTAAGGCCAAAATATCTTAGAATCCCAAGTAACCTCATAACTATGACACTGATACAAAGTGTTGAAACACAAGTAGGTTCTTCTATAAAGTAATTTTATCTCCACAATAACTAACCCCTATATATGCTTTGATTTCAAGCTCTCAATAGAGTTTGTCACAAAAGATATACCAACCCAATGTGACACATTTCTTTGAAGATTGGAACTTTTCTGGGTGGGGTTCATTAGGGAATTGAAAAGGTAATTTCAAAGAAATAAACAGTAGATTGATACCTCAATGCATAAGACACTTTCTAGAAATTGAGTTGTCCTTAAAATATGCATGTTAGCATAGAATGAAGAAGACCAAACTCAGATAAATCACATATAAGACAATGAGAATCATTATTGGAAATTTAGAATATCAACCATTTGGAACTTTGTTGAATCCAGTTAGTCATCATTTCTTCCTAATAAAATAATACAGATTTTTTGTAAAAATATATATGATTTATGACTATTAAAAGGGACAATCAAACAGGGGGCCAACTTCAAAATCAGAGGTGATGACAATCTGTGCTACAAAAACCAACTTTTTTAAGTAAAAACCAACCTAAGAAATCGAGGAGTAGATATAGTGGAGAGAGCAACTTTACCACAAAATCTTAGATGTGTGTTTGGTTCATTAAAGCTACATCAAAAGGGAATCTCCTTCACCGGCCAAATCATTTTGGGAACCTCGGGCCTCATAAATGGTGTGGGGTAAAATACACCAAGAAAGGAAACTACAATGATGTAAATTTGCTTTGAAAAAAAAAACATGCAACTTAATTTGACATGTAGATCATTACTAAAATATTGATACCCTCTGTGGTATATTTACATTTACATTTAAATTTATTTTATATGCACATATGGTCATTATGCATCTTTCATTATATTAAGAAAATACAGAACCGTTTTTAACATTTAATGAGGAAAACCCCAAATTGAATTTATAGTTTTTATTTTTTTGCATTGGAGCATAAAACTACTCGATTTAATTTAATGAAAATATAAATACCTTTTATTAAGCATTGTGGCTGCAAAACATAGATAAAAATTATGTGATATTTTGCACCAGTCATGTTTTTCAATAGAAAATATCTAATCTCTGAACATATTACAATCTCATCTGACGTTATCTCAAAATATGAATATTAGTCCAATGGTATTGCAACATGTTAAAAAAAAAAAAAAAAAAAAAAAAAAAAAAAAAAAAAAAAAAAAAAAAAAAAAAAAAACCAACACCCAGAATCATATAGTCCCAACAGAGAAATTTCAAATTTTACAGTTAATTCAAACTCCTGATTGTTTTGCATCTAGTAATGGTGAAGTACTTGTTCATCAAATTGTATTGTATTGTTAGTTGTACCTGTGCCCATTTGTCACCAAGCCACATCATGGGGTTCATCTAAATATCAAGTCTAGCTACCATCGGTTTTGAAATATCAATGGATATTAAATTTATAAGTTTAGTTGCATAATTCAATTTGGGTGGTGGGACAACAGAGAATATATACTTTCGCAAGAAGATGCTTAAGAATTAGGAAACAATCTACCAACCCATCTTAAAATAAAACTGCAGCATATAATCATACTAAATCTGTTGCGTTTTGAATTTATAATAAATAAACAATTGAAACACTCAGCTATTTTATCAAACAATTGGTGTGCATCTAACAAAAGCAAAATTTAAAAGATATAGGAAGATGTAAAGAGAGAGAAGTGGGCAGTTTTTTAGAGAAGGACTAAGGGCAGGGGAGAAAATAAAAGAAATTAAAGAATATATTTTTTTACAAAAAAGAAACCATCAAGCAAAATAATAGAGCAAGAAATTGGGATGTAGGGATACCTAGGCATGTAACGTAACAGAAAGCAACCGAGCAGTAACAAATTCAACACCCTAACAAAAATGAAACCATCCACACCACAGATGAAATAGGCAGAAACAAACGTAGAAAGGAAAAAAGAAAAGCAAAATAATAGAACAAGAAATTGGGATGTAGGGATACCTCAACTGAACCACCCAACTTATATTAGTATTTATATCGATGTGAGGGGAAGAAGGAAGACAGAGAGGCTGCCGTTAGAATCCAAAACAGAAGCTGAAACTGTAGAACGGGAAGATGAAACCGTGAGAATCAAAAGGTGGGGAAGGGGAAGAAACTAAACCTGAAACAATGAATAAGTTGTAACCGTGAAAACTTAAAGCATAAGATGTATAAGTTGTAACAGAAGGCAAGGGAATAGCATAAAGTTGTACCGTGAAAAACAATCAGGTTTGACAAAGGGAGTTAGTTGAAAAGGCTTTGGGTGTGGGCTTGGGCTGTACAGTGGATTTAAATGTATAAGAAGTGGACTTTAAAGTAGAGATAGGGCTGGATACAATTTTAGTTTTATTAGTATTTTATTAATTGGTAAAAACTATTTTGAAATTGAATTAAAAATTTAGAAAATAATATGGGAATGACATGGCAGCTGACGTGGTTTAATGTGAGCGTAGCAACATTAAATGCTACGCTTCAGCTTTTAGTAATATATAGATATAGATTATGCGCTTATATTAAAAGTAAAAGGATGAAAAAGTAGGAGTAATTTTGATATTTCATTTCCTTATGTTTTCTCTCCATATTCTTTCTCTAATTTGGGGAGAGAAAAAGATTTGTAGGCCTGATGAGATAAACTCCCTTGACCCATTTTTCTTCCCCCTTAATTTCTCCCACACCAAATAAAAGAAAATAACACTTTCTCTACTATTTTCCATCCCCTATTAAATTTCATTATTTTATTTATCCTGCGTGGCTGCTATTTTCAAACTTTTGCATGTGCTTTCATCATCAACTTCTCCTTGTTGCGGCATCATTGTCATCAATGAACTTGATGTTGCTGCCATTATATATAGGTCCACTACTACTATCTTTAGAACCATTCTATCTTGGGGGGAAAAATATCTCATTACCAATTCTCCTCCTCCTCAGAAAAAAAGCCAAAATATCATGGAAGACGTGCAAGACATTGTGATTGTGGGAGCTGGAATTGCTGGTCTTACAACATCCTTAGGACTTCATAAGTACCCTTCCTCTCTCTATTTTTATATCCAAGTACATGTTTGCACATTTTGGTTAGTATTTTTTTTTTTAAGTTTATTTAACTTATTTATTTATAGTTTCATGTTTGTTAGAATTTCACTTTCTCAAAATGGGGAGATCCTAATGCTTTAAGTGAATAAATAAATCCAAACCTTGACATATCTTAATACTTCCAAGTAAATAAGCAAATCCAAACCAACACTAACAACGAAAATGTTGTGTAGGTTGGGTATTCGAAGCTTAGTATTGGAATCCTCAGGTAGTTTGAGGATCACAGGATTTGCCATTGGAATATGGACAAATGCTTGGACGGCGTTAGATGTTGTTGGCATTGGTAAATCCCTTCGACAACAATATAAACAGATTTATTGGTAAGTACTAATTAGTAGACTTCTTCTCTCTTAATTAGTGTCACTCTTTTTGGTAACTTAGCAATTCATTAAGTAGAAGCAAAAACAGTCTGGGTGCAAATACTAAAAAATAAATAAATAATTGTAATAGTGTAATAATACAATCGGGGGACTATCTAAAACTAGAAACTGTTGGGTGCTTTCCAGTTTTGTTAGAGCTTCAGCATATGAGTTAGCTTAATGATCAGTCTATGACAATAGCTAATTATCTACACTTAATTCACTCTAGTTGAGTATTTCCTATGTCTAATATCATTTCAAGACTACTCGGGAAAAAAATCGTTTGAAGGCAAAAGCTTTTGCGAAGTCGACATAACTCAAAACAAATTAATTAAAATGAATTTCCCATAGTAATTGGAAAACTTAAAAAATACATAGACTTCTACATGTATTTGGTTAATTTTAACTAGCTAGCTCCCATCTCAAATACAAGAACATGCATACCATGTATACTGACCAGCAGCTAATAGTATGCAGGAATTTGACTACCTCTACAATTTCAGGAGTTCAAACAGCAGCGATGTCATTTGATGCCAAAGGAAAACAGTAAGTTAAAGTACTTGCAGATAGCAATGATTATAGTGCCCCTATATCATACAAGCTATAATCCTCTCTCTCTCTCTCCCTCTCTCTCTCTCTCTCTGGGCACATTGATAGGAGAAAATATCTTGTACATGATCTATATGCATCTTCATTCCTCGCTCTAATAATACGTGGATCCCATCGGACCCACACAGTGAGAACTGAAATATGAAGTATACATGAAATGTATGACAGTATGAGATTGAGATAATTATTGTATTGACAAAGATAGTTAAATTTCCTATCCCAAACCCTAGCCCAACCAATCTCATCCTATTTACACACATCTTATTGCTAACCTCCAAACCATTCTCTCTTAATACTTTTAGAGCATTCACATCCGCAATCTTCATACTATTCTATTTTACCATCTCAAAAAATTACTTTATCAATTATACTACACTATTTTATAAAACACCTAACATCCCAACTTTTATTTTCCTATTCAACTCATTAAAATAATATATACTACACAATAAAATAATATAATCCAATCTCTCTCTCTCTCTCTCTCTCCTCCCCATCACAAATTTTATCTTTTCTTCACTATCTCTCTCTTTAACTACCCACACCACCACCTCTACCACAATAAACCCACCACCACCACCACCACCACCACCACAAAAAAAAACCCATCACCACCACATCTGCCACAAGAAACCCACCACCACCACCGCAAAAAAACCCATCACCACCACCTCTACCACAAGAAACCCATCACCACCACCATGAAAAAAAAAAAAAAAATCCCTACCACTGAGAACGAAACCCATAAAATTCACCTCCATCTCCACCCACAAAACCACCACGAAAAACCCAACCAAACACCACAGCCATAGCCACAAGAAACCGGCCACCATGCCACCACCAAACCCAGAAACCAAACAACGACCAAACCCAGACACCACAATAACCACAAAAAAACCCCATCGGAACCCACCTAAACACCATCATAACCCACCCAAACCCACCTCGCCGATCTCCACCTCAACCGTGCCATCACGCCAATCTCCACCACGCCGATCAGCAAACCCACTACACCGATCAAACCCACAACGGCAACCAGAGAGAGATAGCGACCACAATGGCAAGCAAATAGAGAAGAGGGAGAAGATGGAGAAATGAAAAGCACATATAGAGAAGAGGGAGAAGAGAGGGGAGTCAGTAAGTGTGAAAGATAGTGGAGAGAGAATGAGTAATAAAAAAAAATGAAATTTAAGTTTACAATGGGTGAACAGTAACTTGTATATGTAGAAGTCCACTATAGCATTATTGTAAAACTTTTTACAAGTACAAGACCAAGTAATGGGGTTGTTTTGTGCTTTGATTCTAAAATTTCCCTACATATACCATTTACCATGCCCAATGTGAATGCTCTAATTATTGCCATGATTCTTGTCTCACCTGAACTTGCCCCACTTTCGTTCCAAACAAGAGACAGGTGGGGATGGGGCATCCATGACTTTGGCACGATCTCACTCCATTCGCTATCCCTAGTCACTATCTGGTGTAGTGGTAAAAGTTTTTGGGCTGTCAAGTGCCTTCCTAGAACCTCAATTACTTAAGTGGGATTAACATTGGGTAATTGCCCTTGAAACCCTTTCTCAAACTCCTGGTTGTAATGAAACAACTTACTATACTTAGGTAACCAAAATTTATGTACAATTGTAACCATTCTAATAATTTTATTTTAATGTTATAATTCATAATTAAGATACTTTAAGCAAGCCTACTAATTGCTATTTGTGCAGTGGAGACCACGAACTTCGTTGTGTGAATAGGAAGGTGTTGTTGGAAGCCCTTGCAAAGGAGCTCCCAAGTGGCACCATTAGGTTCTCTTCCAAGGTGGTTTCTATAGAGATATCAGGCTTTCATAAGCTTTTGCATCTCACTGATGGAACCATTCTCAAGACTAAGGTAAATTCACCCTAGTGTTAGTATCACTATCACCTGTAGTTTTTTTTTTTTTTTTTTCCCTTGCTTTTGGGTCATTCTCTAGGGTAATATTCAAGTTGTGAATGTTGAGAGCATTTATTTGATGTAAAAAAATAAAAGAGCCATTAGATACCATAATTATCTCATATATTGGATATATGCATCTTTACACATAATATAGTCCCAAAAAATACACATGATAATAAAAGATTTTGTAAATGAATGGACCGTTTATCTTCTAGGCCTGCAATTATCTTGAATTGGGCCCACATCTGTTCAATTCATATAATATCATAAATTGTCAAAAAAGTGGATATTGATTTCTACTTGGATTAGGTAAGGACTATGGAGTAGTTGAAAGATTTAAGGAAAAAAATTTCCAATTCATTATGCGGGGACTAATAAAATTGCCCACGTGTATCTTTAAATACATTATATAATAAGTGATCATAAATTGTTTAAGTAATACTTGTGAATAGTTTTATCAATCTCCATATAATAGGTGGAAGGAAATTCTTCCAAATTGATTTGGAGAAAAATTATCCAAGATTTTATAGATGTGAATCCCAAATCAAAGAAAAATTTTCCAAGATTTTATAGATGCGAATCCCAAATCAAACTCACAATGAATACTTGCTCAGTTAGGCCACACATATTCTCACTCTTTAGTAATTAGTAATGTGGGAATCTGGAACCCTAAGCCAATCTCAAAAACAGTATTTTAACTTTTACAAATACTATCAAGAGACTTGTGAATTAGTAGCATATTTCAAATCTTCCCTATAGGAGAATTTAAATTCAAATCCACAATAAACTCACAATTTTCTCTTCGTTTCCACAAGCTAAACTCACCAAACCCTTTTTGGGGAGGGGGGGGGGGGGTGGTGGGGGGCTTAACAAAATTGAACTTAAAAGCATCTATGCAATTTTTAATATATTTAAATAATGTAGTACTTAAATGATCTGTGTTTTATTTTATAATTACTTGGGCCTTATTGGAGTATCAACTTTGTAAATGGAAGGTGTTGATTGGGTGTGATGGAATGAACTCAATGGTGGCAAAGTGGCTGGGCTTCAAGGCACCGACTTTCACAGGGAGAGCTGCCATCAAGGGTTGTGTAAATTTCAAATCCAATCATGGGTTTGAGCCTAAGTTCTTTCAGTTCTTTGGGAAAGGATTCCGATCTGGTTTTCTTCCTTATGATGACAATGGCGTCTATTGATTTTTGACAACAAGCGAAGGTGAGCCCCAGACCAATTCAGTACTTGCTTGATTCTTTGCTTTTTGGAGCATGTTAAGTGGAACAAGAAATCTATGATACACAATTTTTTCATAACTTATTTCATTTCATCTCTAATTTAAATGGATTCATTTTATGATTCATAATAAATATTACAAATCTTTTTTTTAGAATATAAATATATAAAAGTGTATCCAGTACCACATCATTTAAATTATTAATTGACCTAGCATTCTATACACAATTAGATCCAAAACTAAAATATAAAACATGAAATGAAATTCCTCCGTTTTAAGTAAAATGGGGAGAATATTCTATTTCTTTCATAATTGTAATGTGAATTGAAATATTTGTGCATAATACAACAAGTAGTTTAAGTGGTGAATCAATATCAAAAAAGATGTTTTCGAATCACAACTTCTCATCTAAGCAAATTATGAAAATAGTTGTGTTTAGTAATCTGTGCATACAGCCAATTTTGGTTTTTTATGCATGGATACATAGTGTAATACCCAATTCAAGATGATTGGTTACTTGAATCCAATTTCGATATTAATAATTTCCCAATATAATCATAATGCACATTGTTTTTTTTTTTTTTTTTTTGAGAAAGATAATGCACATTGTTTATTCAATAAATTCTAGGAACACAATTATCAACAAAAATAAATAGAAACTCTTGCAACACAATTTTTTTCCTAATTTTTTTTACAATTGTTGATAGGATCTATTGTAATTGGTGTGTAATTAAATTGTTGTCAGTGGTGGATCCAAGTAAAAATGATGTTGCTCCAATCACAGCAGATCGTTTCAACAATCATAAAAAATGTCATATCCCTAACAATTTTTTCTTATTCATATCTTGCAGATAAAGAGAGAGAATATGACCCAATTAAAATGAAGCAATTTGTCTTAAGCAAGTTAAGAAATGTATATGTACCTGATGAAATAAAGGCCATTGTTAAAACTACTGAACTGGATTCCATTATGTCATCCCCATTAAGGTACAAACTTCCTTAGGAGCTTCTTTGGGGAAACATCAACAAAGACAATGTATGTGTAGCTAGTGATGCTCTCCACCCCATGACCCCATACATTGGCCAAGGTGGTTGTGCTGCCTTTTAAGATGGTGTTGTTTTGGCCAAGTGTCTTGCTGGGACTTTACTAAAAGAACAAAGTGGGGAAACAAAAGGGAAAGGTGATAGAGAAAGAGAGGAATGTAAAAGGATTGAGATGGGGTTGAAGAAGTATGCCAAAGAGAGGAGATGGAGAAGCATTGAGCTCATAAGTACAGCTTATTTTGTTGGTTTTGTAAAGCAAGGTAATGGACAAGTGACAACCTTCTTAAGAGACAATATATTGCCTACATTCCTAGCTGGGTTAATGTTGAAGAGAGATGATTTTGATTGTGGGAAGCTCAGCATTTCTTGAATGCAATCATGCATATACATATGTTTTGCATTATTATTGCTACTAGTCGCTAACCTGTATGATGCATGGAATTGTTTTTTATATATATAAAACAATCAAAATTAGCAATGCATGGGATTGCTCTATACATACATACATACATACATACATACATATATATATATATATATATATATATTCTTTGTTTTGGTGGATGTTTAATTCTTTAGATTGATGAATTTATATGTTTAACTCTATCCCTTTTATAGTTTTGGTTTAAGTTTATTTTTAGATATTTTAGAAGTGAGATGATTATGTATTTAAATAATGTCTCTATAAATTATTTGAGTAATATCAATTGTAAATTTGTGATGAGATTTGGTTATCATTATTTTAGGCTAATATGATTTAGTTATATTTTAATTTTTTATATATCTTGTGATGCCCTGACCCAAAAAGGCCTGATGGACTTCGAGGACTGTCTCCCAATTTACTTGTTTAAGGTGGAAAAAGAGTTCCTATAATGGGAAAAACCTCTTGAGGCCAACCTGGTACCCCAAGTGATGGAGCCTTAGACTTAGCACATATTCTACTACCATATGTATGCTTACCGAGAAGGCTTGAGCTTAGAACTGAGCTCCTTCTTAGTTATTTCTCTCTCTTTTTCTCTTATGTATCTCTCTCCCTTCCCCAATTTTCCAACCCCCATTCTCACTCCTTCAGCCCCTATTTATAGACTTCCTTTAATGGGGTTGTCATGATGATGGGGTGGCTTTTCATGTTGATGGGCCCATTTGGGATATATTCCTGACCAGATGGGACCCACTTTTCGTGATAGACGTGACCCTCTTGAAACTTGCACTCATCGCCAAACGGTGTTCGGTGGGAGATTTCCCCCAAGGCACTACCATTACCATCCCATGCAGGACCTGACCTAGTATTGATCCCCGACCAAATACTGGTCCCCGAATTAATATGGGCTCCAACCTGACACTAGGCCCAAAACTCTTAGACATACGGAGGTTAATGGATTGGGCCTATACCTGATGCCCATAAAATAGCCCCCCGCGATTCCATTTACATGTCATAGGGATGGGATCGGGGTGAGTTCCTACACGTCGATAAAAGACTGGTCTTGCTTAAATGTTGTATGTCAGTGAATCACCTCTTTGGCGTACTATTTTCCCTCAGGAAAACCAACCGCCAGTCTTTAAATGTGATGGACAAAATAGTCTGTACTCCTTGCACGCGAGACGACAGCCGTCATATCAAACAGTCAGGATCGACTAATGTTTTGTAAACTGAGGCATGCTTATAACGAATAATTAGGGGAAGTTATTAAATTTCACTCCAAAAACATTTAATGCTACTTTTCCTATAAATAAGGTCTAACCTCCTTTAATCAGTTTCTTTATTTCATTTTTCTCCCTTAGCCTCACTTGCCTCGTCCACCCGAGCCACATTCCTTCCACCCAAGATCATTCCTTTAAATGAAAAGGCAACATTTAAGTCTTCTAACCCGTCCCTCACTCTTCCTAGTTTATCTTTAGACACCCCAAAAATGGGTTTTGCACACCTACTTAGTACTGATACCATTGTAGCAGCCTTTAAGGCTAGGTTCAATATTCCTCATGACGTAAATATTAAGTACTGTCCTGAGGAAGACATAGAAAACGATAGGCAGCCTAAGGTAGTTTTCTTTTCCCTTTTGGCAATCCTTAAGGGCAGTGCTAGATTCTCCGTAGACCCTCTATTACTTAGAACCCTTAATTTTATGGTCTCAGCCCTGACTAGTGTCTCCCCAACTTCTATAGGGTAGCGAGTAGTGTGAGCCACCTAAATGGTCTATATAGCTTAGGACTCAACCACCATGACATCAATTTTTTGTACAGTATTTGTAGTGGCCTAAAAAGTGGCTACTACCTAAAAATTCGAAACCCCATAGTGAGGCTGATATCGTGCCTCCCCAACTCCAATAGGAATTCCAAGGAGGAGTTCATAAAAGTGAGTTGGAATTGGCTCGCTGGTAAACTCGCATGCCCTACTTTACCTTTGAAAATTAGTCGGAACCTTTGTTTTCCCGAGCATAAGTAGTGTAAAGCTGATTGC
Source organism: Quercus ilex subsp. ballota (assembly GCA_032727855.1). Classification (NCBI taxonomy): domain Eukaryota; kingdom Viridiplantae; phylum Streptophyta; class Magnoliopsida; order Fagales; family Fagaceae; genus Quercus; species Quercus ilex. The sequence continues at coordinate 22,923,723 of CM064912.1, read as the reverse complement.
CTCTATCCCACCTTTCCCTATCTCATTTTTGCATATATCTTGCTATCACTTTTCATCATTTTACCAATTTATTTTATTTATTATTTTTATATATATGTATAAAATTTTTACTAACCCTTCGTTTTTAACCGACCTTACTTTTGATCCACCGTGCAGTTTCCAAGTGCTTCAAGTCGGATCTCTGTGTCGTCCACATTAAGGATCTAAACTTTGTCCTGCGCTCAAAAATCTTTGTGCACTACAACGAGTAGCTCAGAGCTTCACACTTAATCTTCAACTGCGTTCCATCCTACACCAGCTACCAGGAACTTAGACCCGCTCTAACAATCAGCAGCCCCCTACTATCTTACATTGATGTTCGCCTCTCAGGATGCCTACCGAGGGGCCTTACTGTAGGTGAAGCTCAGGAAAGAGATCCTCTTCTTAGAAGAGAGGACTCTTTATCACTAGTTAGGGATGGTTCAGCAAACACGATCTTTCAAGACAGAGCAGAACATCTTTCTGTTAAAAATTCGACTACCGCCAACCCAAACTATTAGGATTAGTGCCCTTAAATCCTATTGTATAATGCTATATATGACATTATGTATGACTTAATATTGTGATTAATAAAGTTGTTTTATTATTATCTAAAATAATGGTAACTTGAATATTTGGACATTATCATATAGTCCATGAGATGCATAGTATGTGACTTATGTGAAAAGTCACAGAAGATATAAATCACAAGTTCTTTGTAAATTCAAAATTTTAGTTCGCAGTCGATGATGAAATTGGGCATTTCATCTACAAAAACTATAACATATCAATTAAGATGATTTGTCTTGATCGTGAAAGTGGAGACTTCTAGTTGGTATGTTGATATGTTTTACGAGTTAAGACATATTGAATTGGACCGCTGTGAGATTTATTATTCTCCTAACGACTGTCAAATGAATAATAAATCTCACGACTTCTATTTACATGAACTCTTAATCCTGAGAGAATGATGGACCTGATCATGAAGTGTAGGTTGCTTTGATATATCAGAAGTGAGATCTAAAGTCATGGTCAAAACCTCAGTATGTTGGACAGCCACATTTAGTGTTGATGGAACATATATTCTCAAGATGGAATTCATAGTCTCTTAACGGAGATACAAAATATTCCCTTGAGATAAGTTTAATGGGTTTGGTTATTCAAAATGTTAGGCCTAACTACTTTAGTAAAAAGTTACTAAAGTATATATTTATGAAATTAGATTTCATAAATATATGATGAATAACTTAAAGGATTAAACCGGGTACTCAAGGATTAAGATGTAGTAATCTACAAAGTGGCAATCTACATTCATGACTTTGTATTACTACAAATATTTTATGAAGGGGTTGCATGAATAGTAAGGTCTTGGGATATAATTTATTAATAAGGCCTAGAGTACAATTATATTTATATAGTGGTATTAAATATAATTAATAGTAACTTTGGACTTGTCAAGAGTTGACAGAAAAGCCCAAGGCCCATTGGAGCTAGTGTCTTATTTGTTCCCTTTTGGTCCCACTCCAAGCCACATACTAAAGCCCAATTAGAAATGCCCAAAAGGCTAGCCCAATTAGATAATCAGTTATAAGGAGAGAAACATACAGAATTTTTTATGAGAATGAAATGGTTTATATGTGAGTGTTGGACACTCTCTAATTCTCCCTTGAATATATTCATATAAACTGATTGAGAGACCACACTTCCTGGGCACAAGAAGAATTGGAATGAATATTAAAAGTATTCTCAAGAACTTCTGATCTTTGGTTTTGAATTTCACCTCACCAAGGTATACTCTCTTGTTCTTATATTCTGAAATTTACATAGTGCATGTTATCAATTGTGAATGAAGTAGATCCATTAATTTTCCACTACATAAGTTTTATATGTGATACAAACATGTATTTTTCCATCACAGACGACATCATGGTTGAACGGTGCAATATGAATGTCAAGCGCTTCTTCTCAAGAGCCCAACCTACTGGTGGCCAAGCAGTCCCCCAACAGACACCTCCACCTCCACCTTACGGTCGCAACAAGAGGTCAAGGACTACTAACGAACCTTCTAAGGGGTCCAGTGCTCCTTTCACCAGGCACACCCCTACCACGGTCACCACTATCACAATGACTCTGCCTGTCAGGAAACCAGTTCAAGGCCTAGGCCTACTGAGCAACTGGCGACCATTGGGTCAAATGTGGCCTCCACTTCTTCACCCCCTCCCTCGAAATGGCAGAGCTCATTCATGTTGGCTGACAACCCTCTCCCCACTGACTCTTCTATTAAAACCTGGAGGAACGAGTTAGATGGCCGAACTACAAACAGTCTCAATCAGGTGCTACTTCTGCTCGAGGATATGAAGTACTAGTCTGATGGTAGGGACAAAGATATTGCCCTTAAATTAAAGCGGAATACCATAGCTGCAAGTATCCCACCATCCTTTCCATTTTTTTATTTTTAAAATTTGTTTAATGTTAGGTTCTAAAGATTTAGGAATTTATGTATTTAGAACTCTAATGTGTAATATTGGCAAACCATGATCAAAACAATATGTTTAGTCTTGTTTAGGCTTGCTCAAAGTTTTTTATTTTATGTAAAGTTGGAATCAAGAGGCTGCAAATGCATTGGTGCATTTCGGCCTGGCTCGATCGATCGAAAGTTAGACTCGATCAATCGAAAGTCGGCCAGAATGCTTTTCTGCAGAATTTTCCAACTCAGCCCTAACTCATTAAACGTTTTGGGTTTTCTGTTTTTGCCCTAGGTATAAAAGGCAAAACCCTAACCACGTTTTTTAGAGTTGTTTTTATTGTATTGTTGCTCATACTTTGCTGTTTGTGTAAATCTCTTGTGAGATCATTGAGGAGCTTTCCTTCACATAAACTTAGGGTTTTCAAGGTAGAGATTGTTTCAATATCTTGATGGTCAACTCGATTGCTGCCATTGGAGCTTAAAGAATAACAAGTGTGGGTGCTTGTAGCTGATTGGAGAATCCAAGAAAGAATGAGTCCGTGGATTCGGAGCTTGCACGTGGTCGTGTCAGTAAGTTCTACTGGTAGGTAGCATTAGGAAATCAAGCGGGGAGCTTGTAAGTCCTTTTGTATGAACTTCGATTCTTTCACATAGTGGATTCAGTTTACCTTGAGGATAGCTAGGTCAAATCCTCCCCAAGTTTTTACCATGTGGTTTCCTGGGTGATCATATCATTGTGTTATTTATTTTTCTGCTGCTTTATATTTATGATATGATTGTATGTTTGTGATAACCTAGAATTGCATAATTGGACTAAGTTAATCACTTGGCTAATTTACTAGGTTAATCTAGTTGGTTTAAGGGGTCTAAAACCGTTCATTTAAGTATCAATATTTGATTCATATCTAACCCTTCCCCCCCCCCCCCACCTTTTTATTATCACCCCAAGCTGCCTAAATGACTCACCTTCTCGAAGGTCAGTTTAAGATGGTTGTGGAGGAAGCAGACAAGGAGAAAGCCCTAAAGTAGGTGTCTAAATCCACTCTCTAAGAGAAGGTCCTTGAGCTGGCCTTAATGGAGCAAAGGGTCGTGGCAGCCGAGAGGGCCTAGGATTCCATCGAACAGAAGGTAGGGGTACTAGAAGTAAAGCAAGAGGACTCCGATTCTAAATTGGCCCAGGCCATAAGCGTGGTCTCGACCAGTAATAAGGAGCTCGCCGATCTAAAGGAGACAATAAAGTAGTTCGAGCAAAGGTTCTGTAACATAGGCTTCACCAATGCTGAGAATTCGTGCAACCTTGTCATCTTCGAAGCTCAGAGGTTAGGATTGGCGCAAGGTTGGATGGCCGCTGTGGATGCCCTCAACCTCCCTAAGACTTCTCCATTCAGAGATCCTACCTAAATACCATTGCCCAACGATCCACCTATTCAAGCCCTACCAGAGGAGCAATCTACTGAAGGAGGAGATGAGGAGGGGGAAGATAGCCTTAGCATGAGGGAGCTAGCCAAACAGATTGACTCCCACATAAAGGTAACTGATTTGGATAATCTAACCTCCCTTGTTGCTTCCAAAAGCCCTAGCAACTCAGAGATCAGTCTGGCACCGACCCCCCCAGCTTTTGAAGGAGCTTCCCCCATCCCCCTTACCATCGCCCAAGATCCTGCCCCTTGAATATATTATTGCAGTTGTATTCACTTTTGTTCATTTGTTTGTAGTTATTGTTTTATTTTTATTTTTTAGTTCTCCTTTGTCAAGAGTTTAAACTCTCTTGTCTTATTTTGTGGATTAAACAATGTTTTGGCTATTGAAATGTAGAACAACTCTCTTCCCCCCTTTTTTTTATTTGGTTAAATTTGTTCTGGAACATTGAAGTTGGTTTTTGTAAATTTTCACAAGTGTTTATGACCGGGAAATATTTCTATAACCGAACTGCCAAATCCGAGCAAATCATTATAAATAATCCCAGCGTTGTGGTCAGCTTTGTTAGGACATATGTGGGAATTGTTAGAGACATATGTGATGTAAATTGGCTAATCCTTTGACAAAACACACTTTATTTGTAATTGGGTAGATCTAGGATAGGTTTAGTACTTCAAGAAACAAATGTTCAAGTTTAGTATTGAAGCTATACAAATCTGACCAAGAAACAAGTGAAGAAGTGTTGTTTTTTAAAGCTTGACAGATGTCTCAATAGAATGCTTTCTATCGAGGTTTAATGTTAAAGCTCGACAGAAGCTAAATCTATTGAGAATTACGAAATTAGAATTTCAGATCTGATTTCATGCATATCCATGAGTATTTGTGTAGGATTTCTTTTCTCACAACCCTAGATATATATAAGAAAATTTTTAAGGGCAGTAATAAGTGATGAAAAGGTTGTTGCAATTGTTGTTACACGCATATTGTGACCGAAGACAAAATTACCCTAGTTCATCATATTTTTCTGTAGAAGCTACTACGTCTTTGACCAAGGGTTTTGTAACCAAGGAGCTTCCTGATCTTCATTGTTGGATGAATTGAAGAACTTTGCGGCCAACATCTTCCTCAAGTTGGTGTGTTAGTCATTTACTGGGATCAGTGCATCATTGGTTAGTCACGTACTGGGATTCATTGGTTAGTCACGTACTGGGATTCATGTATTAAAAGGAGAGATTGCCAACACAATAAAAGTCCAATTGGGTATTGGGTAAGGGTTCAACTGTAAGTTGGTATTAGGTACTGGGATTCCTTTTACTTGTAATCACTTGTTTTGATAATAGTAGATTCTCGGAAGTGGTAACCTTAAATTCACCTAGTGGGGTTTTGCCTCGGTGGTTTTCCCCATTCGTAAACAAATCACCTATGTCAAATTTATTTTCCGTTGCATTTAACTTAGTTGGTGATTTGTTTGTGCTACCACGCTTATTACATGTAATTGAATCTAATTGATTCTCTTGGATAATTAATTGATTAATTTACGAAAGAGGTCAATACATTCTTGGCCTATCAAGTAGTATCAGAGTGGGCACACTCTGATTATGTTTAATCTTTGCTGTGTGATCCATTGACCCCTGTTTGTCATGGAGAGAGGATAATCTCTTATTATACCTCCTTTATTTGATAGCAGTAACTATGAATACTAGAAAGTACATATGAGAGCTTTCTTGCAGTCTTTAGATGAGAAGGTGTGGCAAGCTATGGAGACGGGCTGGACTTAGCCAAAGGAAGCGCCAGCTGATTGGGATGATGCAAATATCAAAGCGGAAAACTTCAACAGTAGAGCATTGAACGCCATTTTCAATGCGATCATGAATTAGGAATCTAAGAAAATATCCTCGACTAAAACTGTAAAGGAAGCATGGACCATCCTCTAGATAACCTATGAAAGGACTAAGGCTGTCAAGGATTTAAAACTCCAAAGACTCACTACTAGCTTTGAGGAGATAAAGATGGAGGAGGATGAGTCATTTGATGAGTTCTATGCCAAGCTGAAGGACATAGTCAACTTAGACTTTAATCTTAGGGAAACTATTCGAACCCAAGGTTTTAAGAAAGGTGCTAAGGTCTCCGCCTGAGAGATTTCATGCCAAGATCACTGCAATTGAAGAATTAAAGGATATTGACTCCATTCCTTTAACAGAGCTGGTTGGCAACTTACAAACCTATGAATTGAATTTAACTAGAATTGGGAAAGGAAGCAAAAGTAAGAGCATGGCACTGAAGGCCAAAAGTAATGAGTCTGATGAGTCTTCAGATGATGAAGATTCCAAGATGAAGTCCTACATCACTAGGCAGTTCAAGAAGTTCATGAAGAATGCCAATGCAAAAGGATTTGATAAGAACCGTAAGCAATCTAGTTCTTCTCAGATCAAAAGCCAAGACAAAGGAAAAAAGGATGCTATTAGGACATATGTGTTTCACTTGTTAAGAACATATATCATTCTTTGATGTAATTGGCTAATCCTTTGACAAAACATAATTTACTTGTAATTGAGTAGATCTAGGATGTGTTTAGTACTTCAAGAAATTGTGTTTCAAGATCAAGTGTTGAAGTCATCAAGTCTGTCCAAGAAACAAGCTGAGAAGTGCAAGTTTACTAAAGCTCGACAACTAGCATCTGTCAAAGTTTAAGAAGCTGTTCAGCCCGTGTGCTTGACACCTACTCGACAGCTACTCGACACCTCTCATCTGTCGAGGTTTAATAAAAACAAATTTTCTCCTCTGTTTTCTTGGGATCCGTGAATATGTCTTTGGGCCTTCTTTTCTCCTAACCCTAGACATATAAAAAGATTATTTTAAGGGCCGTAAAAGTGTACACAAGTTGCACAAGCTTTGAGAAAAAGTTTACTCAAGCAAATTGTGTCCGGAGACAAAGTTTCGCCCTTGTTCATCATTCTTGAAGAAGTTGTTGTGTATGTGCACCATAGGGTTTTGTGACCAAGCATCTTCTTGATCTTCATCATGGATGAACTGAAGAACTTTGCAGCCAACAATCTTCTTTAGTTGGTAATTGAAGTCACGTACTGAGATCCGCATAATTGGTTAGTCACGTACTTAGGAGCCGTGCATCAAAAAGGGAAATTGTCACTACATAACAAGTCCAATTGGGTATTGGGGTAAGGGTTCAACTGTAGGTTGGTATAAGGTACTAGGATTCCTTTACTTGTAACCACTTGTTGTAATAATAGTGGAATTTCAGGAGTGATGACCTGAAAATCACCCGGTGGGGTTTTTGCCTATAGGTTTTCCCCATTCGTAAACAAATCACCGTGTCAAATTTATTTTCCGCTGCACTTAGATTAATTCGTGATTTGTTTGTGCTACCATGCGCTTTGCATGTTAATTTGATTAATTAATAACTTAGCTAATTAATCAGTTAATTTAATCACAAGGGGTCAATACGTTTTTGGCCTATCAGATGCTAAGGATGACAGTCAGTACACTATTCCCTCCGGACCAAAGTGCTTCAGATGTCAAGGTTTTGGACACATGAAATAAGAATGTCCAACATATCTCAAGAAAATTGGGAAAAGCAAGGCTCTTGCTGCTACTTTGAGTGACACTGAGCTTGAGATTGAGTTAGATGACAGTGATGACGAAGGAACCTTGAGTGCTTTCACTGCTATTCGCGTAAAATAATCTGCAAGTGCACAGAATCGTAACAAGTAGTAAAGTGTTTTTAGAAAACGAATGTCGAACCCACAAGGATTAACTATGTTATTGAATACCGAAATTCACTAAATTAATTACTATTTGGAAAATCGAAAATAAATGGAACGTTCTATTCTCTGAATTAAATTAAACTATTTAATAAAAATAAATCTACGAATAAAAAGAATTAACAAGGCGTAAAAAACCTAACAGTGTAAAAATATGATAAGAATGGATCTAGAGCAGTTGATTTCACCTAACAAATCCCACACAATTTATTCTTCCTAATTATTAAATTCTAATAATCTCCAGTTGATGATTAAAAATTTCTTATGTATTCATATCTTCTCTCGAATAATATCAAAAATATCTTCAACTAACAATTCCATATCTCTATGTGAATTTAATTAATTGGAGACTCATTACGTACTTTGAATTTTTTTTGAAAAATCACACTAGTCGCGGTAAAGCATCTCTACTTTTGCTCAACTAATGGTGTTTAATTCTAGAACTAAAATAACAAATCACCTCTCGGTCTCATTGTAATTCAATTGATCAAACTATAATTTGTAAAAAATAGTAAGCATTAAGAATAAGAATTAAACACTCAATCATGGAAATATTAAAAATAAAATAACTCAGAAAATAAATTGTGTGTTCATTGCTAGACTACATCAACGCTCTAGAAAATAAAATTTAGTTCATAATAAAATTGAAAAGAAAACAAATAAAACTTATGTGAAGCTCTCGCCTTTGTCCTCAGATCCTCCTCTTCAGAAAGACTCCTAAAAGCAAATTCTTCTATGCGGCAGCCCCCTTTTTCCTCTCCGGTTTCTCCTCCCTTCTTTCTACCCTAAAGAGCCTTTAAATAGGTCAAGGAATCCTATTACAAGTTGAATTCCCGTTTGGAGAAAATCCCAGATTTTTAGGCTTCACTTAACCGACGATTTTGGCCCATTTAAAGTCAGAATTCGGACTTTTGGTAAACTACAAAGTTGTAGCCCTTTAAGTTAAATTTCCAGCCCAACTTGAATCATCTCGATTGGACTTCTGAACCGAAAGTTATGCCAAAAATACTAACTGATGTGTGGGCTGGAATCGTAATCCGAATTGGACTTAAATTTAATTGGGTCTTCAAGTCAACCAATTTACATCCACAAGATGTGGATTAATCTGAAATCTTCTCAATCCTTCAAAGCACAAATGAATAGATAAATATAAGTAAAAAATCAAATCAAATCAAAAGAAATAAAGGAAAACTAACAATTTTAATAAATAAGAGGATAATAAAAATCATGTAAAAATTACACTTATCAACTGCTACAATTGATCCTATTGAAGGAGTTACAGAAACAGAAGATGATGAAGAGGACTTGGTGGTATATAAGTTTGAGAAAATGGATGAACAAGATGACATCTATACAGCCTTTGCAAAATTGTACAAGGTTTCTGAGAAGCATGAGAAACTATATAGGCTGGCCACCAAAAAGCTAAGTGATGTGGAGCTAGATCGAGAGGCGCTCTCTACAAAGGTTGATGAAGCAAATCAAATTATTGGAGCTTTGCGGTTTGAGAACAACTTCCTTGCTGAAAGCACAAAGAAACTTGAAGTGGAATTGTTTCAAGTTAGAGCTCAATTGGAGAGGACTTCTAGTGCAAAGCTCGATGAGATGCTATGGTTATGTTTGGTAATAGTTTTTATTTTCTATTTTCAAAAACTTGTTTTTAGGAATATAAAGAAAAACCAATTTTCTTATATTTTTGAAATAAAAAAACATGTTTGGTTAGTTGAAATTAAAAAGATAGTTTTTTGAAGAAAAAAATAGAAAATACTAAAATATGTTGTTATTAAGATTTGAACTCTAATGCTAACTTATTAAATGAGACTGATTTATTAAATTAAATGTGTCTTTTTATTGACTTATGAAAATTATAAACTGAAAACAGCCTTTTGCTTGTTTTTAGTTTCCTTCACAAATTCAGTTTTGAAAACAGTTTTTGTTTTTTGTCCATTTTAGGTTGCCAAACAAGTTTTTAGTCTCAAAAATAGAAAATTGTTTTTGGAAACAGAAAATAAGGAAAAAAAAATAGTTACCAAACATACCCTAAGCTTTCAGAAAGCTACTTTTGATAAAACCGGTTTGGAGTATGATTTCTCTTCTCCTAATATTGCCTCATTTAGTACAACTGTTTTTCTCTTACTTGCTAATAATGTTCATTCTAAGAATGATGAAGCTAAAATTGAATTAGCTAGTGAGAACTTAGATAAAGGCAAATCTATTCTAGGAGCACCCCCTAAGGTTGAAAAGAAAGAGACTAGAAACCCTAGGACTAAGAAAGTAAACAACAAAACCAAAGAAGCTGCATTTCTATCATTACTGTGGAGCTTCAGGGCATACTCATCAAAATTGCTACAAGTGGTTAGCTACTTAACAAAGCAATAGTACGCTCTCATCCGAAAACCAGAATCAGTTTTCGTCCTCTCTTGCCCCTCTTGGAGATGTTCTCAAGACCCTCATGTTTCTTTCAAACTTGAACGGTTTCAATTCTTCCCCCTTACCACTGGATCAAAGGCTCGTTCAAAGGAAAGGTTCTTCCAAGGTGTGGAAGGAAAAAGGATCAAAGTGATTCAATCACTTTTTCTCTCTCTCCCCTTATGGTTATGCATTACTTGTTTGTTTTTGCGATCTTGTTTTTTATTCAGTCTAGCTTTATGCTTTGTTTTATTTAGCATGTCTTTGTTTGTTTGTTTTCAGTTTTCTTTATTTTGTTTTTCATAAAATAAATTGAAAAATAAAAAAAAAATACAAAAACAGTGTGTGTTTGTGTATATTGGTACTTGTGTACCTTGGATGGCCATTGAAACAAAGTTTTCTAAACTTTGAATCTCTTGTATTTTAGATGAGCATCTCAATGCACAACTAAGCAAGTGAGCTTTATAACTCATGTTTGTGACAAGTATGATTAAGTAATCTCTTATACTTAACACTTATATCACTCTTTTGATGGGAATGACTAAAAAATCCTAAGAGAAATGCATAAATAACCATCTCACCACTAAAGCCCGCCAATCATGTATAACATTTGTGTGCTTAGGCAGAGCAAAATTATGATTTTTTTGGCTAAACATAATTGTGTATTTCTTCTCTCTCTTATATGCCCATGCAGGATATGTTCAAAAAGAAAAATATGCAAAGAAAAACAAAAGCAAAAAGAATCAATATGCTTTTAAATATGGTTGCAAGCATGTTTCTAGGAGATGTGGGAGTTATAGGATGTACCTCAAAGGTGATAGTCCTCATAAAGTAGTTATGATTGTGTGTGAGTGAAATTAATTTTCTCATGTCTCAAATCTTCATAATATGAGACCCTTATGCACTCTTGCTATGTTTTCACACACAACACGTAAATTCTTTGCTACTTTTGATATATGTGTAGGTACAATGTGATTTGACCATCACAAGGAATACATGTGTTAATATATGCTCACTAAACTATCATAACTTGTTTTTGAAATATGAAATTGGTTAGACTTGTTTTATGTGTGTGTGTGTGTGTGTGTGTTTTGGATCTATGAATGCTTTGTTTTTTTGTTGAGAGATGTTTTTGAGAGCTTAACATGTTGATTGGATCTATGTTTAAGTAGCTTGCTTGTTGCATTCATCTCTTTGTGTTTTTCCCTTCTTTGAAAAACTCCTTTTCTTCAAGCTCGATAGCTTCTCTACAGATCCTCGACAGGTTCTCTTCTATCGAGCCCCTTTTTCTTCTTGTCTCTACATATCTTATCGTAATCTCAATCCATCAGAGGTTTCTAGATTTCTTCTCGATAGATGCTCAACAGCTTCATCGATCCATCGAGCAACTTTCTATCTGGCCGATAGATTTTCGACAGCTTCTCGATCCATCGAGGTGTTTTTGTCATTAACAGATCCTCGACAGCACCTCGATAGATTCACTTCTGTCGAGATTTAGTGCTAGACAGATCTCGATAGCTCCTCAATCCATCGAGCTGCAATTTCTATTTATATTGTGAGCACAAAATCAGATTCATTTCTCACTTCTCTCTCTTTCAGGAAAAAAAAAAAAAACTTCTTTCTCTCCCTCCAAACACTTCTCCCTCACTCAAATCTCTCTACCCACTTCATTTTCAGCCTATATTAAGCTCAGATTACTTGGTATGTGTTCTAAATCCCTTCATTTTCATGCATTCATGCATTTTAGACCTAGGTTTTGGGGTTTTTGAAAATCTTTGAGATTTTTGTGAAATTTTTGGGTTGGGTTGTGTTGATTTGATTCTATATGCTCATTCATTACATATTCCTTGCATTTTAACAATGTTTCATGCATTTAGATGTGTGATTGATTATTGTGAAATGTGTGCTGATAGGTTTGGATTGGGTTTTTACCCATGAAGCAATTTAAATTTTGCACATCACATGTTCATGCATATTTCATGCATACGTATCCTTTCATTCCTATATCTGGTTGTGATTGTGTTTTCTTTCTCTCTCTCTCTCTCTCTTTCTCTCTCTCTTGGATAGACTGCGCTATGGCACCTAAGAGCAAATCTACTCCAAGCCAGAATCCTCTTCAAGGTTCCGGTTTTTCTTCCTTTTCTGATTTTATCCCCCCTTCATGTTCGGTTCCATGATGGGAAGGCCCAATAGGACTTCCTTGAGAACTTTTAGAAACGTGGCGCTCATCTGAAGTGTCATGTTGTTCTGTTGGACTTTTCTGACACTCCTCTACCCGGTGTCATTCTCTTATAGAGGAACCCTTGAGGTGTTCCATCATCTTTATACAGGATTTTTACTCCAAATACATGGTATCGATACCTCTGTACCTTGGTTTGCCATGACATTTCGAGGTACATGTTACGTAGTTACCCCAAATCTTATATCCGAGGTACTTCATGTCCCGATGGTATCACGTCCTGATTACCCCGGTTGTAAGCGTCTTCAGACTGTGTCTAGGGAGGAGCTTCTATCTCACTTCTGTGATACGCCTTCCATATGGGGTGGGAAGCAAAATGCCCCATGCTCGGGCTTTGCAAAATGTCCGAGATTCCTTATCATGGTAATGACATTCACTCTTACTCCATTGTCTCACTATAACTCTATCACAAAGCCTCATGCTCGATTTCTTTTGTCCCTCTTAGAGGATCTTTCTATTGACTTCCCCTCTCACTTTATCACTTCTATCCTTGATGTCTATCAGGATAGGGCGACCCGTGATAAGCTCATCTTTCCTTCAGCTATCATGAGGATCATTCGCCATTTTTCCATCCCCATTCCTGATTCTCCTTATTACACCACCAAGTGTACCACAGATGCCAGTTCTGTTCGGCAGTGTGAGGCCCAGCTTCGACCAAAGCGGCCACGTGTGGAGACTACCGGTCCTGTAGCTTCTGCTGTTCCTTCCACCTCTGCTTCTTCTTCCTTGACTGGTGGTGTGACCTTCGAGGCTATCATGGCGCAACTTCAGCATATGGATGCTCGCCTTGACACTCTCACTGATGAGTTATGTTAGGTGAACACCCGTGTCGGTTGTATAGCACAACGACAGGCTCGCCTTGGTGGTTTTGCCGCTTCTCTATCTCCTTCTCCAAAGGTTTTGGTAGATGAGGATGGTGATAATGGTGATGGTGATGATGAGGATGATGCTAGCTCTTCTAGTGATGATGAGATGACGACCTCTCGATGACTTACCCTTTGTCATTCATGACAAAAAGGGGGAGTAGTTTTGGGATGAGAGTAGTCTTGTACTAAAGGGGAGAGTTAGCATAGGATATTTTTGTTAGGGGGAGTGTCTATACATTTTGAGGGATGTAATGAGGTTTACAAGTATTTTTCTTTCTTTTACTTTAACCTCATGTACACCGGTCTTGTGACCTTTTTTTTATGACATACATTGTACTTTATTTTCATATATATATATATATATATATATGATGATGTATGCTGTTCTTCACCTATCTCTCCATGTGTTTTTTTTTTCTCTCTTTATACACATGCTTCTTTATGTATGCAATCTTTATTTCTGTTTCACACTAACATGTCTTGATGAGTTTTGTTTAAAGTGTTTCCAAAAGACAAGTTCTGAAAATCTATCATGCCACGAACTCTCTTCTTGCAAAGTTTTTCAAGAGTTTATGTTAGGGTTATATCTTTTTTTATTCCAACAAATGGTTATGAGTTTAGTGATTTAATACTTCTCTCATGATTCTTTTGTTTGTTGTAATCTTGTCACGGATTGCCAAAAGGGGAGATTCTTAGGACATATGTGGGAATTGTTAAAGACATTTGCAATGTAAATTGACTAATCCTTTGACAAAACGCACTTTACTTGTAATTCTGTAGATCTAGGATGGGTTTAGTACTTCAAGAAACAAGTGTTCAAGTTTAGTATTAAAACCATGCAAGTCTAACCAAGAAACAAGTGAAGAAGTACTGTTTATTAAAGTTTGACAAATGTCTCGACAGAATACTTTCTATCAAAGTTTAATGTTAAAGCTCGACAGAAGCTAAATCTATCGATAATTATGAAATTAGAATTTCCAGATCTAATTTCACACATATCCATGAGTATTTGTGTAGGGTTTCTTTTCTCACAACCCTAGACATATATAAGGATTATTTTAAAGGCCGTCACAAGTGATGAAAAGGTTGTTGCAATTGTTGTTACACGCATATTGTGATTGGAGACAAAATTGCCATAGTTCATTATATTCTCTATAGAAGCTACTGCGTCTTTGCGCCAAGGGTTTTGTAACCAAGGAGCTTCCTAGTCTTCATTATTGGATGAACTAAAGAACTTTGCAACCAACATCTTCCTCAAGTTGGTGTGTTAGTCACGTACTGGAATCCGTGCATCATTGCTTAGTCACGTACTGGGATTCGTGCATTGAAAGGAGAGATTGCCACTACAATACAATTCCAATAGGGTATTGGGATAAGGGTTCAACTGTAGGTTGGTATTAAGTACTGGTGATAGGCCAAGAATGTAATAACCCCTTTGGTAACTTAATCAATTAATTTAGCCGAGTGAAATTAATTAGATTCAATTACATGCAATAAGCGTGGTAGTACAAACAAATCACCAAATAACTAAATGCAGCGAAAATTAAATTTGACACGGGTGATTTGTTTACAAATAGGAAAAACCACCGAGGCAAAACCCTACCGGGTGAATTTAAGATCACCATTCCCAAGAATCCACTATTATCAAAACAAGCGGTTACAAGTAAAAGGAATCTCAGTACCTAATACCAACCTATAGTTGAACCCTTACCCCAATACCTAATTGGACTTGCAATGTAGTGACAATCTCTCCTTTCAATGCACGGCTCCCAATACGTGACTAACAAATTAGTGCACAGATCCAAGTACGTGACTGACACACCAACTTGAGAAAGATGTTGGTTGCAAAGTTCTTCAGTTCATCCAAACGATGAAGATCAAGAAGCTTCTTGGTTACAAAACCCTTGGTGCAAAGACACAGCAGCTTCTACAAGGAATATGATGAACTAGGGCAAATTCTGTCTCCAGTCACAATTTGCATGCACAATCAATTTGCATTGAGTTGCATTACTTTGCATTACCTTTAACAACCCTTAAAATAATCCTTATATATATGTCTAGAGTTGTAAGAAAAGAAACCCTACACAAATACACTTGGATATGCATGAAAACATATCTGAAAATCTGAATTTCGTAATTCTCAATAGATACTGGTTCTGTCTATTAGCTATCGAGCATAAGCATTAAACCTCGATAGATATTATCTGTCGAGATATCTATCGAGTTTTAATGAACAGCACTTATTCAATTATTTCTTGGACAAACTTGCATGGCTTCAATACTAGACTTGAACTCTTGTTCCTTGAAGTACTAAACTCATCCTAGATCTACCCAATTACAAGTAAAGTGTGTTTTGTCAAAGGATTAGCTAATTTACAATAACATATGTTCTAACAAGCTCCACATATGTCCTAACAACTGGGATTCCTTTTACTTATAACTGCTTGTTTTGATAATAGAGGATTCTCGAGAGTGGAGACCTTAAATTCACCCGGTGGCATTTTGCCTCAATGGTTTTCCCCATTCGTAAACAAATCACCTGTGTCAAATTTATTTTCTGCTGCATTTAACTTAATTGGTGATTTATTTGTGCTACCATGCTTATTGCATGTAACTAAATCTAATTAATTCACTTGGATAATTAATTGATTAATTTACCAAAGGGGTCAATACATTCTTAGCCTATCAAGCTTTATAAACGTTTCCTGCCAGTTCAATAACCATGGCAAATTAAAGCAAGATTTCCATTTTTTTTTTAATATTTCGTTATTCTGTACTTAGATAAATTCAATAAGGTTTCCACCTAGTCAGTGACCGAGGTCAGACCAAGGCTAGGTTTCTGTCCTTAGATAAATTCGTTAAGGTTTCCACCTAGTCAGTGACCGAGGTCAGGCCGAGACTAGGTTTCTGCCCTTAGTTAAATTCGTTAAGGTTTCCACCTAGTCGGTGACTAGGGTCAGGCCAAGGCTAGATTTCTGTCCTTAGTCCCTTTATGGTAAAAGTGTGTAATGTAGTAAATGAAATCCAACATATACAAAGATGATTGGCTCTATTTCATTTCAAAGCAAATTACAATGTGTTTTGCGGTAAGCCTATTGTAGACACCACATTTTGTACCCCTTACGACTGGGGCCCCTTTCCCCAATGATATTGAAATTTTAGGATGCAAGGTTGGTTTAGGGCCCAATTAGATGTTAAATTGACTTAAGAAATATTCAAATGAAAAATATAACTTTTAATGAGCAAATAAATCTATTTTTGGAAAAGTAAAGCCAAGTAAGCCCTTGGCATGTGCACACAGGAATCAACCTATGCGCACAGCCATGATGCATGCGCACGTAGGCATGATCTAGCGCATGCATGTAGGGTTTCAGAAATATAAAAAAGGGAAGTTTTCTGCATTGATGCTGAGGTTTGGAATGAATCCCACATCGTCTGGGAGTCGTTCCAAACCCCTATTTTCTCAATATAAATAGCCATACATGGTACCTTTTCAAAACACACAAAAATCCTAAGGGAAAATACTAAGATTCACTAGAAATAGAGAATCAAAGAGGGAGTTTTTCACAAAATATCCTCAAATTAATTTTATTTTGATTAGGGCATTTTCTGGCTTCAATCTTTGAATTTAAGATTACTAATCACTCTTTTTGATGATTGTGAATACATTTGACTGAGGGGAACGGTCAAAAATCAGGCTTGAATAAATTTACCTACCAAATTGCCAAGTACATACCTTCAAACTATACATTATTATAAAATTAGCTTAATAGAAAGCATATAAACAGAATATGTACTACATCATTGATAATTATAAAATTAACACCCAATCATTGATAATTATAAAATTAACACCCAAGATAAAGGGCTCTACATAAAGAATTAGATTTAAACACAGATTTTGTATGATATCAAATTTCAAATTTAAATCTAAATACGTTTCTCAAATATTAGCAATTGTAAAAAAGAAACACTATTAAAATTTAGTTATTTTAGTTACACTCACATGAATGAAAGTTGGAAAGTAAGAAAATGACATATTCTAATATTGGTGATGAGATGCTTTGGACTGTAACCTTTGTATATATGATTGAAGCTATTTTGATTTTTCCCAAAAAATAAAAATAAAAAGAAACCCCGTACGGAATTTTGCTTTGCTATTTTCTAGTAGAGGATTAAAAGAGAGTACAATCAGTGGAACAAATAATGCTTTATAAGCTATAATTACAGTCTCTGCAAATTATGTGATATAAAACGCTATGTAATCTATTATCTCTTTTCCACTTTGTGGGATAGCCTGTCAATACGTTATTTAAAAAAATAAAAACAATAAGCATTCAGAGAAGGTGACAATTGAAGGTACAATAAGTAAAATACAGTATGTATATAATACAATAAGTATATAGATGGGTATTATGTAGTATCTTTCATGAAAATTATGTTTCAAAAATTCGGCATAAAAATATGAAAATGGGGAAAGAGTGGTACGTGTATAATAAGGGTATAATATGTTTATTTTTTAAAACTTCACGATAAAAAATACGGTAAGATTTATATAATTTTTTTAAAAGATAAATAGAATAATCTTTATATAAAGTGAAAATTTCTCAAATATTTAATTTGAAATAATCATCATGATTAAATCAAGATATTCAATACAATAATTCGTACTAAAACTATTTTCAGTATCAATTATGGTCTTACAGAATATTAAATAGAATAAAATATGTTCAACATTATTTCAAAATTCTTTTATGAAATATTGACATGGATGGTGGTACTTTTTTTTTATTCTTTTATGTTGATGTCTATGATTTATTAAACATTGTAAAATGTATTTGTCTCATTTCACTTCTTACAATTCATGACAAAGCACTACATGACAAAAGATACCAACTTTGGAATCAGAAAAAATAGCTTGAAAAAATGGCTAGGAACTAGGATTATGTTTGAATTTATTTTTACTAGCAAAATTCTGTGATTAATTATGACTAACTATAATAGTATTGATGAACCCAATGGGTTATAAGATAATTTCTTACAATTTTTTTAAGGACTTAGTTTAGGTCCAGTGCATCCAGTGCATTGGACCTAGTCAGATGGTGACACATGTCACCATCTCAATAGATCCAGTGCCACCATCTCAATAGAGTCCACTCATGCAAGTCCCAGAGGCATATAAAGCATGAGTGGGGCGCTCTTCTAACCGATGTGGGACAACAAGCTTGGGGCTGAGACTATGAAACACTCCTTGCTTGCCTGCACTCGGGGCGAAGGCAAAAACCGCACCGCGCCTGGCTCCGCGGTAGGACAACAATTAGATGTGGGGTGGAACAAATTCTTACCTTACATATATAATGAGAAACCATTACATATTTTAAAAATGTATGATTTTATTTTTTAAAAAAATGTAAGCTAATACTGTGTATAATTGTGATTGTTTTTAATTGTACCCATGCATATGCACAGGGCTACGCACTAGTCTATATATCTATATATATAATAATAGGTGAAGATAAGAGAAAATCAAATTAGAATTCCAAATTAAAGTTCCAATTTTGCACCATGTGTCCTAAATTATTTATTCTTAAAGTGTTTTATTTCTTAATTTTAGAATTAAATGTGGGATCACATCATAAATATTCATCCAAGTGAGTTATTAAGTACAAAAACCAAAAAGTCAAGAATAAATTGTAAAAATAAAAAGTGCTTCACAAAAATTTTTTTTTTTTTTTTAAATGGACAATTTACATTTTATACCTAATAATATCTTTACAAAATTTTTTAAAGATTTAACAAAATATAAAAATGACTATCAATAGTATCTAAATTATATATATAAAAATTATATTATACATTTTATTATAAATCTTTAAGTATATTCATGCATACGCATGAGATTACATGCTAGTTGTCAATAATTGATGGGCGTTAACAATCTCTATACAAATTTCCCCAATTTTTTGGGGCCTTTATTTTATGTGAGTTCTTGTTGAATTTGCTAGCATTTCATAGTTGTCATATCCAGTTTGCTTTTACATGTAAATTTAATAATAGGGTGTTTCAAATGTTAGTATCTTTTGTTGGAAGATTAATATATCTCCAACAATGTGTAAATTCTAAAAATACAACTAAGCTCTTAAAAGTAAAAAAATCAGTCGATGAAAATTATCCCAAAAACACAATTGTTTCTATGTTCTGCTACTCTTTTTGACAAAGTATTTAAGAGTGGGTTTTAGTTGCAACTTACATATGGGCTAGCATATTAGAAGTATTATGCACACTTGGATGGACTGCCATAGTCACATCTAAAAGCCCAAAACCACCATTCATTGAACCCGGACACAAGCAACAAACAAACAGTAATGGCTCTTCACTAATTTTCCCACCAGAGTTCACAGTGTAAACAAACAAATTCACAGGAAAACAAAAGAACAGAACATAACAGAACAGAGCATAACCATGTCAGAGACATTCTTGGAATTCCAAATTCCACACCAAAAGCTTTTCGACGGAATTCAATTCCCTTTAATTCTATCACCCAACCCCAAGTCCCAGACCCCTCCTTCCTCTCTGTCTCTTTTCACCAAAGCCATCAAAACCGAGAAAACGTTTCTCGACTCAGTGCCTCACAAGTCCGGTGCTGTACTCCTCAAGGGCTTTCCTGTAAATATAGCCTCGGACTTCAATGACGTCGTTGAGGCCTTTGGCTTCGAGCAACTTCCTTACGTGGGTGGAGCTGCCCCTCGGAACAAAGTTGTGGGTCGGATCTCCACCGCCAATGATTCCCCGTCAGACCAAATGATTCCTTTTCACCGTGAAATGGCACAGGTATATTCTGTAATTACATCCCTTTTTTTGTGTCGTCGTTTTTATATTAGTACTCCTAGTACAGAGTTTATATACAGTTTGTCGTTTCACCATGTGGTCGACGTGTTGTCGTTAAAATTAGATATCATTCTGGCCTTTTGCCCCTTTTGGGAAAAATAATTAGCATTATGCTCCTGTTTCGAAACTATATAGGGGCGTGCCCCTGTTTCGATACTCAATAACTATAAAGCCGAGTTACTTAAATACTCGATCATCCAATAGCCGAGTTCAAGGCAAGTTCTTGCCACGCTGGTCATCCAGCGTGGATTTTGGGCAATAAAATATTCCCATGTAACTGTTTAGAACTCGGCAATGAAGAAACCGAGTTATACGCAGAATATAATCTTGTAAAGCTGAACCCGATGAGTAGAAGATCAAGTTATTATTATTACTCGGCTTTGTTATAATCGAGATGCTCTGCTACGTTCTGACCCAATTTCAAATCAATTACTCCCATGTGAAGTTGAACCCAATGATTGGGAAATCGAGTTATTAATGTTACTCGCCCTTGTTGTAATCGAGTTGTCCTGCTATTTACTCCTCCCCTCTACAAATCAACTTCTCATGCAATTCTCCTCATCATTTTCAGATCAACTTTTCCTCATTATCAGAATTTTCTATCATCTTAGGAGAGAAACTCATTTTCTTCTTTGAAATACATAGAGAATTTTATTGAGTAGGTAAAAATAGTTGTAGATATTATATAAATGGGATCACCATAATGTATGTTTTTGTTAGAAGAAGAATTTTCATTTAAGAGGTTGTATTACTTGTGCTTTGGTATTTTCTTGAATAAGTGTTATATGAGTAGATTAGGGTTATATTAGTTGTTTGGTGTTGTTTGGTGCTACAAGAAATGTACAATAATCTATAGAAATGGTGATGAGTGTTATTTGTGTTATATTGGGTCTTTGCTGATGCAAATTTCATTGACAAAAAATAAATTTCTTTAGATTTGCTAAAACTAATGAACAGTTAATCTTTAGAGTTGCAAAAGTTAAATGTACATACGCATCATTGGTTGAGACATTAACAACAACATTTTGTATTGCGCACAACATGTAGACATTAACAACAACGTCTAATGTTTATGGTAAAATTTGAGGGTTAGTATTTCATTTTTAGCATGTAATAGTACACAAATTTATGAATGTCTTTGTCGTGTACCACCTTATGCAGCATTATATTATTTACCAACAATTGATGCATACTGTTAACTTGATCATTTGACATTATTGTATTAAGCATCAATGTCTGGTTCTGGCAACTCACAACTATAGGCCTCACGATGTGTTCACTGTTATGAGTCAGTGCTGGGTATTGGAAGATGAGTTCAGCTATCCAATCAATCCGAATCTACAAAATAGTGCTTATGTTCACAATACCATGAGATAGGAGTGGGCTTGGTTATTTCGTGAATAGCAAATGTTTTATGAAGAGTTAGTTGGTTTTAAGTTGCCAATGCCTTGCTAACTCGCATCACAAATGCCCAAAGAAACAATCGACGAACTTCGTAAAGCATTGAACCGCATAAGAGAAGAAAATAATTGAATGAAGATACGTCTTAATCGATATCGGACCCAAGTCGAGATTCGAGAGTCAGTGGATGGAGGGTGGTACGAGCACGCCCAATTCATGCAATCACTTCTTGCTAATCCCATTTATCAGTCAGACGAGGAGATGTCAGATGAAGAATAATCGTGTCGTGGTGTAATTAGACTTTGTTGGAGAACTATTGTGCTTAACTATGTTTTAAATGTATGTGTGTCACTGTTGTTGCATTTGTACTATGTAAACCTTATTATTGATTGTGAGGAGCATGCACGTTATTCGTAATCTAGATTATTCCCACATAATGCATAAAAGATTAATATTCCCACACATGATGTTTGTAAGGTTGAAATTTATCAACCATCTTGTTGGCTTTATTCCGTGCCAATTTGCTTGTAATTTAAGCACTTAGTAACCCTGTATTTAGGTGGGATTATTGTAAGGGTAGTGTGTGAGAAGATGTGAAGAAAAGCTCAAGTATGTGCAAAGAAGCAGAGATTCGCGGCTAGGATTCGTGGGTGGCTCGCAGCTGCAAGTCGCCAACTTCAGGCACGTGAGATACACACAGGGAAGCTGAAGGGTCGCGCCAGCTGTCGCACTACAGGACAAAAGTCCCAGGCTGGCCAGGCCGTTACGTCGCGACTTAAACTCGTGACTTGGACAAGCCGCGAGACCAAGCCGCCAATTTACCCTGTTTGGCAAAAACTGTCTCTTCGTATTCTTTTCTCACCTCACTATATATAGACCCTTATACCCACAAAATTGAGAGAGCTTTCAGAGAGAATTTTTGTGAGAGAAACCCTAGAGAAAAACAAGATTGCCCCATCCCCAATCTTTACCTTAGAATCTCTACAAATTCCTCTACTCTCTTCATCTCCATTATCATACCCTTGAGAGGTCATTTACCAAATCCTTATCTCACCACACCCACGTCTGTGAGAATGTTCATTTGGTGCTAAGGGAAGCAGCTTGGAAGGAACCAATATACATTGGTTAATGCTATGGTCTAGTAGCAGAATCCAGGAAGCTAAAGAAGAAATAGGTTCGGCGTAACCTCGTTGGAGCAAGAAGTTTGGAGGGCTTAGGTACCCGGGTAGATTAGGCTTGGAGGGTCTATTGTTGTCCATGTATCCCAACTATATTCTTTAGTGGATTATATCACCGCTTGGAGGGCGGCGGAAAGGTTTTACGCCGAGGACTTCGGTTTCCTCTTCGATAACACATCATGTGTTGTCCATGTATTTGCATTTTCCTTCTCTTTATCTTTGCCTTATATTTACTGATGTGGATGTGTTTATGTTTGGCTTAGATTAGTTATCAATTCTGTGATTGGTTTATGTTCATGTTCCGCACATTAATTGTTTGATTATAAGCTTGAATTGATATTTTACAATTTGGGGTCTAAACGTTCAAAGGTGTTTCGTACCCATATTGAACTTTCAATTGGTATCAGAGCCAATTCACTTGTTGTGGTTTTAATACCTGAGTGTGATCCTTGACCCTTTTTGAGATGGATAGGTCTCAATCTCTCAATGTTCCACCATTTTTTTATGGTAATAATTATGCATTTTGGAAAGTCCGAATGAGGGCGTTTTTGTGTTCTATGGATGAGGCTGTGTAGGATGCAGTTGAAGTAGGATGGACAAGGCCGGAGGATGCCAAATCCACTTGGGACAAGGCAGCTCTTGCGGCGGCTAATGCTAACAGTAAAGCATTGAATGCTATTTTTTGTGGTGTCTCTCCAGAAGAATTTCACAAGATTTCACATATTACCGTTGCTAAGGAAGTATGGGAGATTTTGGAGACGACTTATGAAGGAACCAAGAAGGTGAAAGACACCAAACTTCAGATGTTGACCACTCGCTTTGAGCAGCTAAAGATGGGTGAGGATGAGTCCTTTGACTCTTTTTACAGTAAGCTAAACGAGGTGGTCGTCGGCAAATTTAATTTGGGGGAAAAGACGGAGGAGTCTAAAGTTGTAAGGAAGATCCTTCGGTCACTACCAGAAAGTTTTCGTGCCAAAGTTACAGCCATTGAAGAGAGCAAAGATCTTGACGACATTAAGGTTCAAGAGCTGGTTGGTTCTCTGCAGACATATGAGCTGTCCCTGCCTTCTCAGAAAAAGAGCAAATCACTTGCTCTTAAAACAATTGATGAGAGAGTGACGTCCCATGACTCCTTGGAAGAAGAAGCCGTAGATAAAGATGTGGCTTACCTTGTGAAGAACTTCCGGAAATTCCTACAGCTCAAGAATAGTGGGAAATTTGGTGACAAAGGAAAATTTCAGAGTTTTAGGAAGGAGAAGAAAGAATTCCGAAGGAAAGATGATAGAGACTCCCAATCCTCACAAGGAATCACTTGCTTTGAGTGTAATGGACACGGATACTTCAAAAAGGAATGTCCCAACTATTTGAAGTCCAAAGGAAAGGTCTATTCCACAGCTCTGAGTGACTCGGATTCATCAAACTCTGACTCGGAAGAGAGCTGTGATGGAGAAGGAAATTTCTCTGCATTCATGACCATTGCTCATGTGGAATCCTCAGATGATTTGGATACACTTGTGAAGGAGCTTGGTGAGCATTCTGATTCGGAGTCTATTGGGATTGTTGAGGAATCAGATGCTGAAGAAGAGATAGATCCAGCTAACCTTAAAGAAAATTACGCCTTACTTCTTGAGAAATTGGGAAAGTATACAAGGGTAGTGAAGGCGGCTGTGAAAAAGATGAAAAGGGCTGAGGAGGATTACAAAAGTCTCTTGATCAGATATAAAGAGGCTAAGTGTGAGATTGAGACACTAAATGGTGATTTATCTGAAACTTACACGAAAGTGAGGTTTCTTGAGGAAGAGGTAGTGCAAGCTCATGCCAAGGTAGATAGGGTCTCCTCTAGGAAGCTAGATGATGTTATTTCATCTCAAAAACGTGCCTCAGACAAGTTCAGGTTGGGATATACCGAAGGAAGTAGCTTATCAGCCAATGTTACCAAAGAAGTAAAGTTTGTGAAAACTAAGGAGACGGCTGTTGATAAGCCTACTCCTGAGATAGTTGAGGCTGAGAAGAAGAAGACTGTGGCTAATCAACGGGTGTTTAACAAGTCCCGAAATCAATCTGAAGCCAGATTTGGAGCTAGAGGAAGGTCTCTCCCAAGACAGCAACAGGGTTCTAGAACAAACTATCTTTGTCACTATTGCGGATTGCAAGGACATACTAGACCCAACTGTCAAAAACTGAGAGCAGACAACAATGCAAGTGCACCTCGGTCACGAGGAAGAAGAAATGACATGAAGTCTTGGGGTGGTGAGCAACCAAGAAGTCAAACCCGTGATCCAAGAATGATGGATGTGATGAAAATGATCGGTGCCTTCACCAATTGCCTGGAAAGCTTCACACGAAGGTTTGACAGTCCTAACTCCCGTACCCGATCCGTCAAGGATATCACCCCAAACACACGTGACGTGTGGGTGACAAAGGGTACTCATGCATAAGCATTATAACATGTCCATGCACCAATTCTTCCTATACTTTATGGATATGCTTGGTTATATGCTTTGTGTTTTTGAGTGTTGAATTTTATTTTGTGTTTGTTTGTGTTTAAAATGTTTTTACATTGTCTTGTCTGTTTTTGATCATTTGTTTACTATTTTTGTGTCAAAAATCCAAAAACACTTAAAAAATAGAAAATCCAAAAAGTTTGATCACTTTGTTGAGTTTTGTCTCATAGCATATTTTGCCTTGTACCTTTGTACTAATGGCTTTGTGCATTTATCGAGCGTAGCTTGTCTCTTATGCACTCATATCATTGTGGAAGAAATTCTGAAATCTATGTGACTGTTGTAAATAGATCTTCAACCCTGTCATGAATGATTAGTGAATGGTTGTGTTGATCTTGAGACATGCATAGACTCATGCATATATATCTTCCCACTTTTTATTTTTATGCTTAAAAGAGCTCTCTAAATGTAAATCTCCAAATGAAAAGAGATATAGAGCTACAAAAGCCTGTCGCACATACTAGTATTCGACTAGGAAAAAGGAAAAGCGACTAAAATAAAATATATGATGCCCAAAAAGCCAAAGGCTAACTCATAAATTGAAATATCAAAAATTTCAGGCATCTATCTCTCAATGAGATTTTCTTTGCTCAAAAATTGCAAATGATATGTTGAATATGGAGCCAAATGAAAAGCTTCAAAGAATTGTTATCAAGTTCATGTGGGAGGTCATATATGCATGTTTCTATAATTGAGATAGGTCACATTATCTAGTGCTAGTTGTGTATGCCTTGATTGAATTAATCATTGAAGCTTCACATTGGACTAAGGACTATCTCATTTTTGATATTCACACACAACACACAAGTCTATGTTCAATGAATGTCATATTCTTTGGGTGATTGTACTTGATTAAATGTGTTTTCACAAGCTCAATTTTTGTTGATCAAACACAAAAAGATTTTTGAGTGTTTTGATTTGTTTTTGGAAAGTACTTTGTTTTTACTAAAATGTCAAAAATTTCAAAAACATTGTTGCCCTGCTTTGGTGACTAAGTTGCGAGCTGGCCCAGTCGCATGTCTTAGTCGCGAGATCACTAAAAGATTTTTCGCGGCTCACTGGCGAGTAAATGCTCTAATCGCGAAAAAGACTTAAAAAAATTTTCCAAAACTTGTGTTTCATGATTTTCGCGGGTCAGTATGGCGACTTGTTCGCGGGTGGAAAGTCCAGTCGCGAGGGGTACTAAGGGAATTTCGCAGCTCATATCGCAACTATCTCGCGAGTAGACAATCCAGTCGCGAAAAACACTTAGAGAATTTTCAAGTTCTTACCTTCACAGTGTTTCGCGGCTTAACCTGGCGACTTATTGGCGACTTGATCCAGTCGCGAAAAACGCGTGTTTTGCATTTTAAAGACAATTTTTAAAACTGTTTTTCAGTTTTTCCCTCAAAGTTCAGTGTCTGTTCATCTTCTTCCCAAAATCTCCCTCTCAACACTCCGTGTTTCATTGAAAAAGCTTTCAAATTCTGCATCATGTCCTCATCAAACATCAAGAAAAAGGTATGGGCTTTCTTGTCTTCACTTCATTCATCATGATTTCATTGTTGTTCTCTTGAATCTGAGTGTTGTGTAGTTGGGTTGGGTTTTTGAGGGGCTCGAACATGGGTTTGCATATATTGTTGAGATTGGGTGTGTGATGTTATTTGCTCTTGCTGCAATGACTGTTTAGGATTAATTGCTTACATCAGGTCACTTATCCTTAGTCTGAGCATTGAAATTTGTCAGTTTGTTTTTGGGCATATGGATGTGGGGTTTTTTGCAATTTTTATTGTGGTTCTAAATTTATCTGTTTGGTTGTGCTTTTGGTGATTTATGGCTAACATCTGTTTTTGATTCTTAAATCACCATATCTTGTAGGTGTTGCTACATGTGTTTTTTTTCTTTCTGCACTGTTCATACCCAATGGGTCATGACTCACTGTCTTTTGAACAAATTTATCTGAATTTGTCTGCATACTTCAGTTTAAAATTGGTTAACTTGTTATATCCAATGTTTGGTTATCAACTGTGCTTATTCTGTGTTTGTGTCTAGTCACTCTGTTTATCACTGTGTAACTAACTTGTTACTAATGTGTGTGCATTTCCCCATTCTATGCTATGTCTTGTTGTAGCCTTTTCTGCTTATTTACAGATGGTTGCATCTCCTTCAAAGAAGAAGACAACTGCTAAGAAAGCTGACAAAAGAATGAAAATGGACCCTAATCTATTTAGGTCTGTCAAGCACTTTGAGAGATACAGAGATTTCTTCATGAAGGGTACCATTATCCAAGAAAGATTTGTTGACTTACATGATTTGAAGGACACTTTCATTCCAAAGTGCTTTGAGGGAAGAGGATGGGAGAAGTTGTTGAGTGATCTACCTGCAGTCTATGATCCCTTAATAAGGGAATTCTATGCAAATGTGATCATAAAGGATGAAGAGATGAACTGCTGGGTCAGAGGACATGAGTTCACCTTAGACGCACATGACATTGATGAGGTCCTTGGTCTTGAGGGTTTAGAGGAGTATGAGTTCATCAACTTCAAAGATAGGATGATGTCCCTAGATATTGTCCAGGCTCAGATTGGTGGTGCTAAGGAAGGGAGATGTCTCAACACTAATGCCTTCCCTACAAACATGAGATATTTGACCACCATCATGATGTTCAATTTGTATCCCATAAGAAAGATGACCACTCTTACTAATTCCAGAGCTATATTTCTCATGGAACTGAAGGAGAAAGTCATCGTTGACATCAGCTCACACATTTATGACACCATCATGGACAAGACTAAAACCACTGCCAGGCCTAAGTTGGTTTTTCCTAGCCTTCTTATGATGATCTTCAGAGCGAAGGGTGTTAGAATTCCTCAAGATATCAGTCCCCTGACTCCACTGTCAGCAATAAACAAATTCACCATCACAAGGATACAAAGTCGTCTTCCGAGTGGTGAAGAGCAAGGGGATCCAGTGGAGACTGAAGCAAAAGCTGCAGAACAATCAGTCACACCCGGGAGCAGAAGAAAGAGGAGTAGAGCCTCAATTTCATTAGCAGCACCTCCTCCCGATGCATTTCAGATCATCATGGAAAGACTTGACGGACTCAGAGAAGTTCAAAGTCAACAGACTGAAAGGATGATAGTAATGCAGGATCAGATTGATGTGCTTTCAGCTAAGATTGACAGCTCCTCCACCAACCAGGAGCAGTGACCCTTTGGCCATTCCGGTCAAAAAGGGGGAGAATTTTTGGGGGCAGTTCTTGAGGGGGATTGCCTGTTTTGAAGGGGAGCCTTCATATTTTATGATGTTTTGTTTATAACTTTGATATAGTGTTGGTTAACTACTGTTAGAATAGGCTTGTTACTCAGTGGTTTCAATTTGGTTTGGCTTAAACCTATAACTTTTGGATAGTTTTATTTAAGTAGCATTTCAGCATGTGTTAGTTGTTTATTTCAGCATATATAATTTGATGGTATTCAGCACATATTGTGTATGTTTTTTGTTTGTACCCATGTTGCTTCTGTAAGCTTTAAGGGTTTGTTTCTATGCACGTTCTGTAGGACTTTGTGCTTTGTAGTTTGTGCCATGCTTTATGCAGCCTTTGTGCTTTGTTAAATCAGTATTTCCAACTAAATGTCTTGCATTTTCTTCTAAGTACTGTCACTCTTGTGCCCTTGTAGGATTTTTCCTAGATGTACATACCTCTTGTATTGTGTATTGGTTGAGTGTTGGCCATTCAAGTGATTCGCCTTGTGTTCGTCATCTTGAATGTCCGGATGTTCATTCCAAGTATGAATGAGCATTGTGATCACTTGGTTATAGTGATTACCTGTTTTGGTCTTGCCATGGTTTATTGCTTTATTCCATTGTGCATGATCGCATTGTGCTTGCTCCATATGCATTACAAGTTTCTATGTACAATGAACTTATTGTGTTGTTGTGTTTCAGGAGTTACTTGTTCGCATGGTTCTAAAGCTTCGCAGATTCTAGAGTTAGGTGTAAGTGAGTTTTCCAACTATTCCCAACTCACGCGTTAAGTCTAAAGTTTGTTTTAGGGTTTTGTCACGGAATAGCCAAAGGGGGAGATTGTAAGGTTGAAATTTATCAACCATCTTGTTGGCTTTATTCCGTGTCAATTTGCTTGTAATTTAAGCACTAATAACATTGTATTTAGGTAGGATTATTGTAAGGGTAGTGTGTGAGAAGATGTGAAGAAAAGCTCAAGTATGTGCAAAGAAGCAGAGATTCACGGCTAGGATTCGCGGGTGGCTCGCAGCTGCAAGTCACCAACTTCAGGCACGTGAGATGCACACAGGGAAGCTGAAGGGTCGCGCCACCTATCGCACTACAGGACAAAAGTCCCAGGCTAGCCAAGCCATTACATCACGACTTGGACAAGCCGCGAGACCAAGCCGCCAATTTACACTGTTTGGCAAAAACTGTCTCTTCGTATTCTTTTCTCACCTCACTATATATAGACCCTTATACCCACAAAATTAAGAGAGCTTCCAGAGAGAATTTTTGTGAGAGAAACCCTAGAGAAAAACAAGATTGCCTCATCCCCAATCTTTACCTTAGAGTCTCTACAAATTCCTCTACTCTCTTCCTCTCCATTGTCATACCCTTGAGAGGTCATTTACCAAATCCTTATCTCACCACACCCACGTCTGTGAGAAGGTTCATTTGGTGCTAAGGGAAGAAGTTTGGAAGGAACCAATATACATTGGTTGATGCTATGGTCTAGTAGCGGAATCTGGGAAGCTAAAGAAGAAATAGATTCGGCGTAACCTCGTTGGAGCAAGAAGCTTGGAGGGCTCAGGTACCTGGGTAGATTAGGCTTGGAGGGTCTATTGCTGTTCATGTATCCCAACTATATTCTTTAGTGGAATATATCACCGCTTGGAGGGCGGCGGAGAGGTTTTACACCGAGGACTTCGGTTTCCTCTTCGATAACACATCATGTGTTGTCCGTGTGTTTGCATCTTCCTTCTCTTTATCTTTGCCTTATATTTACTGCTGTGGATGTGTTTATATTTGGCTTAGATTAGTTATCAATTCTGTGATTGGCTTATGTTCATGTTCCGCACATTAATTGTTTAATTATAAGCTTGAATTGATATTTTACAATTTGGGGTCCAAACGTTCAAGGGTGTTTCATACCCATATTGAACTTTCAATGTTTTTCAATAAGCACCTAGAACATAACACAGAAAACTTAAAATAACTTACACGATGTCACCAATATGCATGCATTGCATATTGAACACTAATGCTACTAATGCTACATAACACACATACCATATAGGCATTCACTCTGATAGGTAGTCCTCGTAGTTGAGGACATTGTTACGTTCCGCCGGAGTGAGTTGCCTGTTCGTTGCGGCGGCCAGCTCTTCTGCTAGTTGTAGCATGTGATACCTGGACCTACAGAGTATCATCAGATTGTTCTCC
Source organism: Quercus ilex subsp. ballota (assembly GCA_032727855.1). Taxonomy (NCBI): domain Eukaryota; kingdom Viridiplantae; phylum Streptophyta; class Magnoliopsida; order Fagales; family Fagaceae; genus Quercus; species Quercus ilex. The sequence continues at coordinate 22,893,128 of CM064912.1, read as the reverse complement.
TTTTTAATTTTTGTCACTGCACGCTCATATTGGTGCATGTTTCGCCGTGGCAGTGTGAGTAAGATACGGTCGACAAGAGGCGCTCCGAGTCGCACGAGATCATCGTGCAAAGCATTGGACTCATTCACGTGAAAGTCCCACTCTCACTGCAGTCTAGCATAGTATTCCCTCTCATTGGAATCTCTCTCCCTCCTATAGTTATCTAGAAAATGAGGTAGCATCCAATTGCGCATTGACATTGGAAAATGCGACTTCTGATCAATATGTGTAGATGTTAATTAAGGGTAGATGTAAATGGGACTTCGGTATGTGTAGATGTTTTGCAAGGGTAGATGTAAATGGGACTTTATATAGGAGTTTTGCAAGGGCAAGTATTCACGTGGATGTAATTATATGTAAAGGTAAGTAGTCACGTGAATACAGATAAGTATTCACGTGAATGTAGATAAGTATTCACGTGAATACAAATGATATGACTTGACAATCTATTGTTCAGTAAGGTGTCGAGGAGCACATGCAAAACTACGAACATGACTTGGCTATACATTGGCACCTGTTGGTGCATGTGGTTTGCTGAGGCAGCTGTTTCATATGGCTATAGCATGTGCTACAGTAGCAGGTTGGTGATGTGTACTGCAAAGGAGGTTGTGTATTTATTCACGTGAAGACTATTCAGAATTCCTATGCTTCATCTGACATGACTTGACGGGACAATTCCGAGCTGTGTTAAATGTATCATAAACTTTTCAGGGATGCTCTGCATCCTTGAAAACGATGCATTGCAAAGGGATTCATATCTGTGTATTGACGTGCGTGTAGGTGATATGACTGGACAGGGTTCATGTGAAGACTATTTAGCATTCTTGTGCTTCATCTTACATGACTTGACGAAACAGTGCCGAGTTGTGTTAAATGTATCATTAACTTTTCAGGAATACTCTGCATCCTTGAAAACAGTGCATTGCAAAAGGATGCATATCTGTGTATCGACATGCGTGTGGGTGATATGACTGGAAACAATTCAACAGTGTGAAACTATTGAGCAGCACATGCAGCACTACAAACATCAGTGTAGCAATGGTGGACAGCTCACCCCCAAAATTGATGCATAAACTTTTCAAGGATGCTTTGTGTTTTCACATCAATGTGGATGGGTACTTGTGGGTAGGGTTCAACAGTGCTGAGCTATCCATCGTAGCTGCATTCACTGCTCCCTATGGTGGTATTTAGCAAGTGGGATTGAAGAAAGCTGATAACAACATTTGGGTTTGTAATGGTTGGTAGGATTTCGTTGAATACCATTCTATCTGTTATGGTTATTTTTTAGTGATCAGATATGAAGGAAATTCAAGCTTCCATGTTCTTATATTTCATAAGACTGCCACTGAGATTCAATATCCATCCAGCAAGAACTGTAAATTGGAAGATCATTAAGTAGAAATAATAGACTTAGATGAAGATGATACAAACATATCCCGAAGATGATTTGCCCACAACACATGAATTGGAGAAAATTTTGTTACCAAAAAAGTTTCGTGTACATAAAGACGAAGAGAGAATGAGTGGTTAGTCTAGTTTGGATGATTCTATATGTAATGTATCTGTATAAAGTAGTACAGTAGCAAAACTAAGATACACGAATACGAGTATATGATACAGCGACTCACGGTGTCATATATATGAATTATTCGTATTAATAATCATATGCATGGTTGGTTTGTGGGGTTTGGATGAGTCTGTATGTATTGAATCTATTAAAATTTCGTACAAGTAATGTGCAATAAATCTAAGTTAGGTGATGAGTGTTATGTGGGTAACATTTCAAATTACACAGACAAAATATTGGAAACATCAGCATATCTAAGGTTTTTCCTACACTACAAAGCAGAGGACATTGTCCAACCAAAGTAGAAGAATCATATGTAGCAACAAAGAACAGCAGGGAAAAAATGAGCAAGTGATTTCATATACACTTAGCCAATCCATTGAAAACATTGCAACATACTAACATAGCAATTTAATACATTACCAGTTTCATGTCACGCATGGTGGAAGGGAGTATTATTTTGAACAAATGTGAGTGTCTACACCTTGATGGTGATGGTCCCAGTTGGTCTGTGTGGTTTGGATGAGTCTGTATGTATTGAATCTATGCGTAAATATTCATATTAAATTTTCATATGTAGCAACAAAGAACAGCAGGGGAAAATGAGAAACTGATTTCATATAACCTTAGCCAAAACTAATGAACAGTTAATCTTTAGATTTGCAAAAGTTTAACGTACATAATCATCATTTGTCAGACATTAACAACAACAGTTTGTCTTGCGCAAAATGTGTAGACATTAACAACAACGTCTAATGTTCGTAGGTAGAAATTTTTGGAAATCCTCATTGCTTGAATCTGAGAAGTCTGAAATATCTCTGTCATCATCTAACGCAGTAATTTCATTAATAGATTTCATGGCTTGCTCTTGCGCCTTCCCCTTTAGTCGCTTCCTAGCTTTTCGGATTGCATGAAAATGATCTAGTCGCCTTTGCATTTGATTGTTCTCTTGTTGAAGACGAGCAAGTATGTTGGCAGGTTCATCTCTAGGTGACTCGGTTGAGCATGCCTTAGGAGCTCGTAACCCATGCCATCGATAATACACCTCCAACTCACACCTCTTCTCGTATAGGGTTGACCATGGTGGTTCTGATACGGTGAACTCTATTGCGGTGCTATCTGTACTTAGTTTTGTAGGTTTGTCGACCATGATGTGCCCGACGCTTCCAAGACTTTCGTACGTGTATATTGGCATATTAACGAAATCTCTCTTCTTTCCAACCCATTTTCCTCCATAGTGGTCTGTGTATATCTGTAGTTGTAGATCTGCTGGAACTTGTGATGATCCACATGTTGAAATAGATCCAAACTTGTTTCGCATTTTACGATTTGACGTTGAGGCATTGCTACTCATAGCTTAGTCAATCTATGAAGTTAGTGGGTAGAAAGAAGATCATTATTGTGGTGCATTTATAACCTCATTTCATGGTCCAAGCATTACAATTTCAGTTATTAGGGCTTGTCATGTCAATACAGGCTGGAAAAACACTATATGAACAGGATTTTAAATGTTCCCAATGTCTTGTGTCTAGATTCATGTGGGGACCACACTAATTTAAATATGAAATATAATAAATTTTCCTCCATCTGTCTAAATTTAACTGGGATTGTAATTACGCTCACTTTCATATAGAAGAGTCACAGTGAAAGTTAGTTGTGCTCCTTTTTTTTTTCCCCTTTCTCACACTCGCGTATTTTTAGGTTCACCTCCCCTTCTACAACAATCAAAACCCAAAATCATTCCTCTCCTACACAATTTTCAGTAACATGTTCCCAGTTACCACACCGATTTAGGCACCTTAACATACAGATCCCCTCTTCATTTTCGTGTATAACCATCATCAAATTCTCGTATAATCATTTCAAAATTCGTAAACACATTAATATTATGTATTGTTATTTAATATGATACTATGAACCTAGTACAAATCATTTTATTATAAATAGTAACTGAAATGTTATAACACTATTTAAAGTTTAAAAAAAACATCATACTGACATATTGGTTGAAATCTTTTCGAAAGTAGGCAAAGATTCGGCAACACTCCTGGGAAACATTAAGTTAAGGTATAAAAAACTATTTTCTCAATTTGTATCTACTTATTTATTTCCCTCTATATAAATTATTCAGTCTATTAATTTAATTTTTTCCTTTTTCTTAATTAGTTGTAAACGCTTCAACAAATTAATAGAAAGCAAAGTAATCCTCCAACAAATTCAATTGACCCCATTTTTCAATCACCTAGCTCTACTACACGACAAAGAAAAAACCTTAATTTTTCAGTACTATGAAGCAAGAAATCCCGATGCACTACTGATAGTGGGAAGCTGGGAATATTTTTTGAATGAAGAAGTTGTTGAAGGAAAAAATATAATTGAAAAAGCTCGTCCATGTGATAATTTTATTGCAGCTTATATACATGGAATCATGCTACTTTGCCAGTCAAATCGTGGAGGCATTGATAACCTTTTGGAAGCATTGGCTTCGAAATTGATAACCTTTTTAAATGATGAACATGGAAAGCAGTGGCTTCGAAATTGACGAAATATGCTTCGACACGTAGCTGCATGAACCGCCCTCTATCAAATTCCAAACTTTCAAGCATGCCACAAAATTTGAATGGGACATTGGAACCTATATCAACCTTATCCTTACAGTTATGCAAAATTTGTGGTTACGTGCAAAAGATGCTCAATCGACCTTGAAATGTTTAAGTTGGTGAATAGGCTTCTTTAATTCAATTTTATTTTATTTCTTTTCCCTCATTGTAGCAACACTTAAATAATAAGATGCAATCTTCTATTTTTTTATTAATTGTTTGTTAAGCTTTGAAAAAGTTTTACAATTATGATTTCCTTAATGGTTTGCCAAAAGGAACGCTTATCAACTGTAGAAAATTCAAAGTGTAATGAATTGTTATCCTTGTGATTATCAAAAATTTGTACTTACATCTCATTGAATATAAAAACCAAACTAAATTCCTTTTTAAGATTTCAGCTAAACTCTCATTTCATCCCATAAAATTTGAATCATCTGCATTTTCTAATAAAATTTGCTAAATGATAAATTAGAACCATCATTTCTAACTAAAAATCTCCGCATTTGTACATCTAATCTAGCAAACAATACTACTAAACAATTAAGCAAAATGTTTCTTGTCCAAAGCATATTTTATGTCACTGTGATGACAATACATTTGACTCATGTGGAAGCACACATCTATATATTACTAAAAGCTGAAGCGTAGCGTTTAATGCTGCTACTCTCACGTTGTGCCAAATCAGCTGCGACGTCATTTTCTTAAAAAAAAATAATGTTTTCTTCAATTTTAAAATGGTTTTTACAATTTTCAGCCCTATAAATCCCAGCCCTTTAAATGCAGCCCACTACTTTTTTATTTACTCCCACTATCACCCTATAATAAATTTGTATAATTAATCCAGCCCACCTCTTATTTATTTAGTTCCACTATGAAGCCCAACCCAAAGCCTTTTCAGTTCAATTTAAAGGAAAAAGAAATTAAAAATACGAAACGTGCAAGCCGGTTTGGAAGAAAGGAAAAAAAAAAAAAAAAAAGGAGGCGTTCAGGGTTTTGCGTGACCGAAAAGAAAGGTGAGCAAAGAGAGAGCTTGAAGATTGTAACATAGAGGGAAGCTTAAAGGGAGGGGGAAAAAAAATGTTGAAGCCTTCAGGTGAGAAAACAAAGAGTTTTCAGTTCAACTTAAAGGAAAAAGAAATTAAAAATACGAAACGTGCAAGCCGGTTTGGAAGAAAAAAAAAATGGGAGGCGTTTAGGGTTTTGCGTGACCAAAAAGAAAGGTGGGCAGAGAGAGAGCTTGAAGATTGTAACGTAGAAGGAACTTAAAGGGAGGAAAAAAAAACGTTGAAGCCTTCAGGTGAGAAAACAAAGAGTTTAAGAGCTTGAAGATTATAACGTAGAGGGAAGCCTAAGGGAGGGAAAAAAAAACGTTGAAGCCTTCAGGTGAGAAAACAGGGAGTTTTCAGTTCAGCTTAAAGGAAAAAAGAAATTAAAAATATCAAACATGCAAGCTGGTTTGGAAGAAAGAAAAAAAAAATAAAGGGGGAGGCATTCAAGGTTTTGCGTGACCAATTAGAAAGGTGAGCAGAGAGAGAGCTTGAAGATTGTAACGTAGAGGGAAGCTTAAAGGGAGGAAAAAAACTATGTTGAAGCCTTCAGGTGAGTCACCTAAGAGTTTGAAAGCTACCCACCTTCTTGCTCTACCGTTTCGCAGTAACGATTGCCTATCTGATTTCCTTCCTCCCTTTATTCCTTTCCACACGGTTTATAAATATTGACAGAACCTCCTTGCTTTGGCTGAGGTATCTCTACATCTCAATTCTTTTTTTTTTTTTTGGGTGCAAAACTTTTATGCTCTGTTTATATTAATAAGAGACCCTTTTTTTTCGTTTGTTTGTGTTTGTGTTTATATTAGATGAGCATCATTGGCATGCCATTGATGTCTTTGTGAGATTGCCTGAATGTTGTTCCAATAGTGCTATAATTTTACAGCCAAAAAAACTATTTTATTTTATCTTGGTTTATTTGGAAATTTCTTGGGTCTCATTTTTTTAATGTGTTGTGGCTTATTGGAAGAATGTAAGACTCTGAAGTAGCGAAGTATAAAGTGTTGGTGGCACATCTCAAATCACCTTCCAACGTATTTCAACATGTAAGATTCCGTTTCTTGAATTGATCAGATTGTACTTGTCATTAATACGTCCATTGTATACTACATCATTTAGATTGATGTCCACTTCCAACAATTGATATTAGAATCAAAGCAAATTTTTTTTGGTGTTTCAATTTTTGCGGTCAACTTTCTGCATAATTTTACTGCATAATCCTTGGCAGCCAAAAAAACTTTTTTATTTTATAATCATTGTGGAGATATGAATACCCAGCAACTTACATTAGCTTTAGAGAGGAGGGAAAAAAAATCCAAAGTTACAGAATCAAACTCACTTGAGCTGAAGTAAAATTAAGCAGTTGAATTGGTTATAAAAAAAGTCACACACATTTACAAAATGAATATGAGAAAATTTAATATTTGTGAAGGAAAGTTTGGGAAAAAATTGTAATCCACAAATATGAAGTTCAACATAGTTGACTTCGTGGCCAATTATTTTATGACTCTATCATAAGAATTGGCATCTACTTATTGAGAAAAAAAAAATTCCTTTGCATCAATTATATGCTCATATTTTGAAGTTCTTTTGGAATTTCACAATTCAATGCAACATTAGGCTTGGAGATAAGAAAACAATAAGCAAGAAGTGTGGTTCGTAAGTGATTGGAGGGAGAGGAAGCTCAGTTAAAAATAATTCAAATCATTTTATAGATTGCAAGGAAAACAAGTAGGCTACTCAACATTGGTTTGTAAGTTTTGAATTACCCTTACCCTCACAGTTTCAGTCTCATTTAATGAGCAACTTCATGATTATGAATAGTAAGTTTTCAGTGTGGTGGTACTAATTGAAATTTTCCAGAAGGTGACAATGTTTGTTGGATATCCAAGTTGTTTAGAGAGCTTGGTGGTGGCATTAGAAAATTAATTGATGTGGATTCCATCGATTCCCATATTTGCTGGGTGCTTATCATGTTTGACTGGATTGTAATGCCTGGACCATGTCTCAAAAGATATTTACTTTTATGATAATGTATTTGCAAAGACATTAAAGTAATTTTGTACATGTAAAAATTTGTTGCACACCATTTTCATGCTATGGCAGGTTGCTTTTTTGGAACGAATTACGGTTTATTGTTAAGAGTTAATTGTATAGCCGCTTAAAGTAACTGTATGTTAGTTTTATTAACTTGAGTTGGGTTGTAGCTGAATTTGTTGATTTGGTTCAATTTGGTTTCGTTAATGTGTGGGGAAGTTCTCGGTAGGGATAAGCCAAAATAGTGTGACAATCATGTAGTGCAAAATCAGGCAATATTGTAGCAGCTAAAGAAAATTTCCCAATACAACATTTATACCTATAAACTTTCTTTCGAACCATTGTCTCTTGCCACAAACTGTGATACAAAAACCACATCATCACCTTCCATAGTATCCCATATGCCTTTTGGGATATGATTTTGCAGATTCTCTTTTGTAACGCACAATAAATAACTAAAGTACATCAACCATGTGCCTCTTTGGTCCACAAGTGTCATAGATAGATCCAAAGCTATTACCACTATGGAGGCAAAGGTAGCAGTTTATCTGGATAAAAAAACAAATATGCGAGCAGTCAGAGCTTGATACAATTGCACATAGTCAGAACATATTAATTCTACTTTTCTGCGATGTATTGTTTAATGAGTTGCTTTGCTGGGAAATTCCACTATTGCCCAAACAATTTGTGTAACGAAAGAAAATAACCAAAAAGAAAAAGACATTGTTGAATGAGTTGCTTTGCGGGAAAATTCCATTGTAAATAAAGTTGGAATGTTTCTTCAAGTATGCCCAACACTCAATTATAAATAAAATGAAAAGGCTATGCTAAAATATTTTCATATTATCTTTTGGTATGCTTGAATAATTTTATATTATCTTTTGGTTGTGTTGGGTGTTTAGTTCAAAAGTTGGATTGTTTCTTCAAGTATTTGTAACTTTTAATTATAAATAAAATGAAAAGGCTATGCTAAAATAATTGTTATATTTTCTTTTGGTCGTGTAGGTTGTTCATATTTTCTACTAGTTGATTACGGATTATCTATAAAATTGCAAGTCCAATAGCTAGATTGTTTCGTACAGTACGTCCAAATCTCAATTAACGAAAAGGCTATTATAGAATTTAGATTGTATTATCTTTTGGTGTGCTAAACTAATTTTTATATTATGTTTTGGTTTCTACCAAATTATAATGGATTATCTTGGGGAAATTTTATAAATAAAAAATTTTCCAAATACTTTAGAACCACATGATATTTAAATTTCGAGATAACCGTCAGATGAGATTGTAAAATAATTCAGTAAAAATTCCAAATTCTTTAGAATCACATGATGTTCAGATTTTGAAATAACCATCAAACGAGATTGTAATATGTTTAGAGATTAGATATTTTCTATTGAAACACATGAATGGTGCAAAAATATCACATAAAAGGTCTTGGTATTGAATGATGTGGAGATCTGTCATTGTTCTGATTACAATTTTAATCACCAGTTGCTCACAAGTTACTTGTTAATTTACACATTTTTTAGCTGGATTGTTTCTTCAAGTATTTGTAAGTTTTAATGATAAATAAAATGAAAAGGCTATGCTAAATTATTTTTTAACTTTTTATTTGGTTGTGTAAGTTGTTCATTTTTCCTAGCAATTGATTACGGAATATCTATTAAATTGCAAGTTAAACAGCTATAAAATTAAAAGGCTATGCTAAAATATTTTATATTTTATTCTCAGTTGTGTAGGTGATTCATAATTTGTACCAATTGATTACGAATTATCTATTAAATTGCAAGTTCAACAGCTGGATTGTTTCGTAAAGTATGACATGGGTAACATGCTTTATTTGTTTTAATGGATTTCTCATTTAAAATCAATTTTATTTCATTAAATATATTTGTTTGTTTTAGGTAAATTCACCGAAGCTTGGAACTTTGGCCCTCCTACTCATATATGTGAACATTGTGGAGCACAAGTTTGGTATGAAGAGAGGACTATAAAATCAAAGAAGACTAAAAATCCAAAATTTAGTCTATGTTGTTCTAATGGCATTGTCCATCTACCTCTTTTGAAAGATCCACCTGCTTTACTAGCAAAACTACTCAATCTAAATGGTGGGAAAAAGTCGTTCAATTTTCAAGTGGGAATAAGGATGTATAATTCATTGTTTGCTTTTACCTCTTTGGGTGGTAAAGTAGACAAGTCTATAAATAATGGTACAGGCCCATATGTTTTCCGTCTCAATGGCCAGAATTATCATAGGATTGGGTCATTGCTTCCTATTAAAGGAGAAAAACCTACATTCACTCAACTCTATATTTATGATACAGATAATGAAATAGGACATAGAATTGATGCAGTGGTCAAGAAGTATAAGAAAAATGAAGTAGATCCTGGTATTGTTGTTGGATTATTGGAAATGTTAGATAATTTTAATGAATTGGTGAAAGCATTTAGGATGGCAAGGGACAGATTTATTGAATCTGAAATGCGAAATGTCAAAATTCACTTGGTTGGGACACACAATCCAAATGGAAGACAATATAACCTCCCTACATCATCTGAGGTTGCTGCTATTATTGTTGGGGATTTTAATGTTGAAAGCTCCAATCGTGATATCATAGTTGAAAACTATGACTATAGAATTGTGCACTACTTCACAGTAAAAAGTTAATAAAAAGAGCAAAATTGAGAGTTGGGATATATGGATCAACATTGTAATGAGAAAGAATATATATATATATATATATATATATAGAAAGAATATATATATATATATATATAGATATATAGTTATCTGCATCACGCTAATTATGTAACATCATTCATGTCATGACTTTGGAATACACCATCTGTGTAACGCATGAAACTTTAATGTGAAGGGCCATAGCCATAAAGAAAACTCTGCATCTGTTCTGCCCCTAGGGAGTGTAAATATATATATATATATATATATATTTAAATTGCAATATTTGATTGATGAAGCTATAAATTTTTTTTTGTTTTAGAAATGTAACGATGACTATAGAATTGCGCTCTACTTCACAGTAAAAAGTTAATAAAAAGAGAAAATTGAAACTTGGGATATATGGATCAACATTGTAGTAATACATTCAAAAATATTTCAAATAATAACATGATCAATAAAAAAAAATAACCACGCTCAACGCGCGGGTCCGCGACTAGTTAATAAAGTAAAAGTAAACCCCACAGGTCACACATCACATAGCTCCCAGCAATCAATTATACAAATTCATTCAAACTATACTGATCTAAGCTAGCAGATAGACAATCCAAACAACATTTCCTATACACCCAACGTACAATTCACGTATGCACACAAATCATTATTATGCCAATTATTTATAAGCAATTACAAGTAAAGCCCCAGTTGATAAGCCATATCATATAAGGTTTGCTGGTCTGCTCGACTGAAATTGTAAAAAAATTACGTAATGCTAATTCCTGTAAATGAAAATTTCTGGTTAATAATATGAATTTAGACTTAACTGAGCCTTTTAAAGATGAATAAAATGATGATTAATAAATAAATAACAAAAACCAATAGTATCACTTAAATAATAAAATGCAATATTTTTTTTTCATTGTTTTATTTAATTATATCCCACACGGGTTACATACTAGTTTTATTAAGGGAATTAAGCTAGTTGGATGAGAATTAGGACTGATTGGTTTTGCATTTACGTGTGTCGGTATTGGATAAGATTCGTTTCAACAAGACTCTTTGCATTATATGCATGTAGGTACTTATATATTCTTTTTCTCTATTTTGGTCCAATAACTTCATATTTAATGTAGTTTTAGATTGCTAACACTCAACTCAGTTTTTGGGTTATGCCACTTTTCTTTAGAGGGTATTATTATATTATATTTTTTAGCTACTGGATAATGTTACCCAATTTAACCCACACATGAAGTGGTTGTCATCTAAGAATGGCATATGTAAACCTAACCTTGTTTTGTAACATAAATTATATTTATCATTTGTATAATTCTATGTCAAATTCAATTTGCAAATTTTTTTTTTAATTATTACTTTACTGCTCCATAAACAATGTTACCTACATTTTCTCTCTTTTAAGGGTAATTGACATCTTTGAAATTTAATATCTTTTTAACTTTTGTTATGGATGTGTAGTAAGTGGCTAATCCCAGTTTGATCCTTTCACCGTAAAATAATTATATTCGAAATTTCAACTCTTTTTCACTTTTGTTATGGATGCGTAGTAAGTGGGATTTTGTAAAACGTGTAGTTTTTCTTTTTTTTATAAACTTTTAAATAAGGATAGGGTCACACCAATTCGCCACCTTAATCTTTTAAATTTCCCTAAAATTTAGCCTTTTATTTTCTTGGACAATCACATATGTTAGTGCCTAAATATAAGGGTATGGATGGAGAAGTGGAAACATATATATGTTTGGATAATAAGTGACAAGAAATAGGAAACAAAGGTATTAATTATTAAAATAAATCTATATAACGTTCATCCAAAAGTATAAACGTGTATGAGTACGGCAAATATAATCTAATTTTAACTATGAACTAGCCTTCGAGCATGCGCGTGCTCAAAGGCTAGTATCTGTTTAATCTACTTTTATGATCTTTTTTTTATTTTTTGGTATAGCCATTGCAGAACTAATCGATAATGCAATGATGAGGTAGGTCCCTTGCTGTTATCATTTCAATGACTATAGGTTTTCTTCAAATATGCATATGTTATCAGTTAGGTTACCTTATCCACATTCCAGTTGAAGGAAAAAAACAAAGAAAATGATCATTCAATATAAAATTAAAACCATATTTGTGGACCTTGAAAAGTACATATAATAATATACAAATACTGGTAAATCACATTAAATTACTTTCATATAATCTACACGATCGGTACAAAAACTACTATCCCCCCTACACTACAATCCCTACTTCCCCTGTCTGTTATGCATTGCCAAAGGCAAACATCCAGGGTCTGAGGGTGGAGGAGGTGGAAAAGCACTCCTATACTCTGAAAACTCCGTTCTCAAAGCAGCAACCTCAGCAATAAGCCCATCTAAAAGCTGTCCATGAGCTGCTTGAGTTGTCATAAAGGTCTCCATCATAGCACGAAGAGAGCGAGGAGGAGGAATGGTGGGCTCTGTAGCTGCGCTGTCAACATGTACCTCATCGTCACCATCGTCAACAACAGCAGCTGTAGGATCAACAGGACTCTCCTTAGCATGAACATCTCCAGTAGTGGACTGTACTCGTGGTCTTTTTTATGAACCAACACTCGGTCCAACATTCTTCTTTTGTGCACTCCGCTGTTTGAGAAAGATGGCTCCTATAGGGGCTGTGATGTGGATCAACTCTAGGGAAGGAAAGTGTTCTAAGTGTAAATAGTCTAGAACCCTATAGACAAAAACTGGAAAGAATAGACCATGCTTCTTACACTTGCTCCTATGCGCCTCAGCAATCATTTGAACGAAAAGGGATGAAAAACAAATAGAGGCATCAATCACGAGGGCGTACAAAAAGTAACATCTCTCTATAGGAATAATATGGACATGGGAGATGGGGAAGATGTTGTGACAAGCTATCCTAAAGAAGATATAATGAAGCTCGGTTAACTCACTCGAGCTAATTCTTAGGTTAGATCCCCATGTCACTGATCTTCCGCAAAGAAGAGTCATGACATCAGATATATTAGGACACTCCAAGTATGGATAAGTAGGTCTACTAATAAGAGGTACATGAAGAGCCTTGGATACATCGTCCTTAGTTATGACGAAACTTTGACCTCGAATCCAAGTACCCAAATCAGCATCACAAGAACGAATATGGAGATTGGAATAGAACTCTCAAATAAGGGCACCTGGAGGGGGTTGTAAAACTTTACACAGAGACAACCAGTTCCTACACTATAGATTCCTATGGACAGAAAGAGGTAATTCATCTAGATTGATTTGTCGTTCCGGCCAAATATTCCAATGTTGAATTACATTTTCAAACCTTTGCTCGTTTGTAACTGTTTGAAATCTTATTTGATCAAACGCAATTGCAAGCTTAGATGAGGAGGCAGACACTCTTTTGGCTTTGGTTTTAATGGTTTTAGACTTCTTAGGACCATAACTAGGATCTACAGAGACAGAACGAAAGCACAACAGAAAACCAATATTCAGAATTGCGTTAGAGACACATAAACACACTGTACATATGCATGAGGAATAGACTACATGATGCATGGATACAATTTTGGCATGAATGAATGCATTGAAATGATCAATTTTCTGGAAATATATGAACATTGACCCATGTAGTCAAGTTATTTGAATAACATGCGACACCCAGACTGTACATTATGCAGCGGGTGTAATTTCAAGCAATTATACCCAATTCAACAAAACATGCTAACCCACCAGTGACTACCAATCCATCAAATTGGCAATGTTTATCAATTTTTCCCAATTATACCCTATTCAACAAAACCCCAATCTGAGTTGTTATCAAAAGATTGGCGAATGAACCAACATGCATACCCAAATGTGAAAAAACCCAATATAAACGATACAGAATGTGTCACCAACATGCATACACAACAACTCATAAACCAATTCAGATCAAAACTACTCCTATTCATCAAAATCCCAAAATTCCCAAAATGAATACATGAACCCAAATTTCCCGTTTTTCACAAATCATGAGTTCTTTGCAACTAAAGGGTACAAAACGTGTGTACAACATCCATACAAAAAAACCCATTACATATTTCACGTCAAAACACCCACACCCATGAAAATCCCCAAATTCCATATGAACACATGAACCCTAAATTCATGTGTTTTTTTACAAAGCAGCTATGTTTATGTAATTAAAGGGTACAAATCGTCTGAACAACATGCATATGTAAAAACCCATGAACCGACCACAACACCCAAAATCACGAAAATCCCGAAATTTGCATAGTTCGAAATTTCACAAGAAGAGGGAGAATAATGTAGGATTTTCAGTTAATTTGAATGGAAAGCAAGGGTAAAAGAGTCTTACTACAGTTGAGGATTGATGTTTGGAGCCCGAGGAGTCGCTTTCGAGCCTGACGAATCGAGAGCAATCGAAGTCCTGCTTCTAAAAAAACTGAGGAGTCGAGTGCAGCAATCCAACACCAGAAATAAGACTGACTAGTCCAAATATGGAGTATCCACATAACTCAATAATATAGTAAGCGAGTACTATAATACTCGCTAACTACAAAATCGAGTTGTATAAAACTTTAACCGATCCAGCACTAATCGTTTAGCAATCTATTTTTACAGAGAAGTTTGGCTGGACTGATGTATTTTAAATGGGTCGAAGGCCATTCAACTGATCCAAAGGGTGGGACATTTGTCAGAAATACTCGACTACACGGGTGTCAAATATTGTATGTATAACTCGCTTCTTTCAAAACCGAGTACTAACTTTGATTTTCTCATAACCGAGTTTAATAATTCGACCAATCCAATAACAATCGGATAGCAATCAGGCAGTATAGAGAAGTTCGCTGGACTCAGGGATTTTTTCGATTGGTCGAAATCAACGTTCGACTGATCAACATATCTATTTGAACTCGGCTACTGTAGTGTCGAGTTATTAATATAACTTGCTTCCTTTGAAGCCGAGTACTATCTCATCGTAGGTAACACTGAACTATTAAGGCTGCTACACGTAACTCGATATTGCCGATATTGAGTTACTTTAAGCTACTACATGTACAAATATTTGTAAATCAAGTTATGTTGTAATGACCTCGCCCCAACTGTGTAGATATTGTCCGCTTTGGGACCCATACCCCTCACAGTTTTGTTCTTCCCCAGGTTGCGCTGGGGAAAAGGCCTCTACACATTGAAGGGAAGTCATTCCTTATAAACATATTCCCATGTGCTTCCCTAGGCGATGTGGGATTCCATGGAATCCAAGGAATCTTCTGCCTCCTTACTGGGGGATGATGCTTGATGTGCTTGGTCCATTAGGAAAGAATCTTCTACTTCCTTACTAGGGATAGTGTTCTTGATTCTGTGTGATCTGCTGGGAATGGTTTTGAGATTTACATGCTTCATTGGGGGAAGAGTCTTCTGCTTCTTTACTACTCACTAGGGAGTCCTTTGATGATTTTATGCCTAAATGGAGTAATCTTGGGATGTTTTCCCCTTGAAAGAAGGAAAGAAAAAAAAATTTATTTACTGTTCATGACTAACTACACTTAGTTTAGTGGTGAGGCCTAAACTACACGCAGTTTAGCCATCAGGTGTGTTCCCGCCTTTTCATTTTTATCTCCAATGGTTACCAACTGTTTCTTTTTATTCTTCATTCTCTTCATCTTCCTCATCTCTTCACATTCTCCCTAACTCCTCTTTTCTTCTCTCTACAAAAACCTCCTTCTCTTCTCTTTCCCTCACACTTTCTAACTCTCTCATTCTCTCAAACTCTCTCATTCTATCATTTTCTCTCTAAACTCTCTTCATCTCCTCCAATGGCACCCAAGGCCAAGAAGAACTCCTACGTCATTTTCTCTAATGCATTCCATCTCACCCGCTAGAGTGGGGCAATGAGATTGATAGGGCCTCCACCATTGACATATCAGCTAGAGAATCACATTCACATGGCTGAATCTGTAAGTTTTTCCAACTTTTTTTCTCATTTTCAAGTTCCTCTCTGATCTTCCATTTTGATGTGTTTTTAGCCATGTAAATGCTTGGGTTTTGCTATAGGATGGGTTTAGATGAAAACCTGATACATTAAGAAGGGTAGGAACATGTTTAGGATTGATTTTGGATGATGTATGCTTGAAAATGTCGAAGAACTGCTTCTGTCTGTGCTTCTGTGTGCATGGGCTCGGGCCTACGTACGCAGCTTGTATTCATGGATATGCAGCTCTATTCTTGTGTACACAAGTCTGTTCTTGAGGTTCTGCGTACATGGGGATGGGCCTACGTACGCGGGATCTTGTCTGCATACATAGGCTTTGACCCTCGTATGTGAGATGCCTGGCAAAGGCCCTACCCTACCTATTTTCACTTCTTTTTCAACTGTTTCACTTCTATATACAATCCTAACACACCTTTTTGTCATTTTTGTATCTGAACATCACTACATCCTTCTTTTTATCTTTATTCTTGCATTGAAAACATCATTCATCATCCTTTTTGCTTAAATCAAGAATCTGACATTATCTTCTTCTTTTGCAGTCCTCATCCCCTTATGCTGGCAGGGGAAGCACCAATAAGGTGGTAGAGTGGTACAACCTTCTCGTCCCTGAAACCAAGGCCTACATCCTAGAAGCGGTCTTCGAGCCTATCATTTGCCTTCTTTCGGAAAGATTCGCGAGTGCTACCTTGGTACAGTGCCTCATTGAGAGGTGGTGGGATACTACTCACACCTTTCATATTGCTAAGCGAGAGATGACCGTGACTCCCTACAACTTCTACCGCATGACCAACCTTAGCTTCGAAGGGGCCATCATCAACTTGGATAGTGTGTTGAGCATTGAGCTGGGTCTCAACATGTTGGGGAGGAAGTACTCTACTGTGACCATCCACTACTTTGACTTGGTGTCAGATTACATGCTTCTCCCACAGAGAACTACGGAGGAGCTTGTTTGCATGGCTAGGGCCTTCCTTCTACATTTGTTGGGAGCTTACCTCTTCTCCAACATAGGGCAAACAGTGTCCTTAAGGTGATTGACCCTCTTTCAGGACTTTGGAGATGCATGAAGGGCCAACTGGGCCCGGTTGGGTTTTTGCCTTGCAAGATTTTCTCCATTTGTTAACAAATCACCGTGTCAAATTTATGTTCCACTACACTTAGTATTTTGGTGATTTGTTGGTGCCTTCACATTTTCCATGCAAATTGAATCTAATTAATCAACTTAGGTAATTGAATAATTAACCGAGGTCAAGCTATCTTAACCCAACAAAAGTTATACAAAAACAAAAAAATATATGCTTAAGCTCTTTTAGGCTGCAGCTCAATAATTTCTCTTTTCTTTAACATATAGGAGCAGGATATTTAAGAAGAAAATAATGAAATAAGTTGTACCCTTTATATAACTGGCAGAGATCCTCTTTTAGCTATTTCAATTTGGATTTGCCTAAACACCTCCCACCTCTAACTATGATAACTTGAAGTTCAATGCCATACTCTTATATTTGTATATATCAGTTTGGTGATTGGAATTCTTTTTCCCCTTTTTTTTGTTGGGTGTATTTCTAAGGTCATGAGTTTCGAAATGTCTAGGTTCAGGACAACTACCTTAGTTTTTTATAGTTGTCCGTTTTAAAAAGACCTCATAGTTAAGATCCTAATTCAAGAGTTTATGGCCAATTCAAGGTAGCCTGACCTCCAAGAGAATTGAAAGAATAAAATAGGGAAATTAAAGAAAATAACTGATACAAGAATAAAGAGAGAAATGCATACTATAATTTTTCATAGCTTAAGAAGAATTACAGCACACACATCACTTTTATGTTTTTCATATTCTTTCTGATTTTAATTCACCTAGACTCCAGGTACTTTCATTTTTTAAACACATACCATGCGTTCTTGCTTTTTCATTTATTTATTTAAATTATTTTGATCATTATAATATTTGAAGGTGAACATCTTTGCAGTTTTTGTAGTTACAAATTTCTTTTCCCTCTGCATCTCTGCATGAAGTTTGTGAGTTCTTTTCCTATGTAATTAACATATATGAACATAGCTAGCTATGCACCTATTTCTTTGTTGATATGATTGAATTCCTGTTTCAAGTGATTCAATCAATTTCGTTTTTTTTTTTTTAAATGTTTTAAGTAAAGATGCAGGTTTTATCTTTTTCACTGTGTATTATAGTCCATATACCTAGGTTTAGGAACATTTCGTGTGTATCATTGAAATTTTGCAAACATGTTTGGGCAAAAGTGGGGGTTTTTCAATTTCCCACCACGTCTCATAGTCAATGTATGTGGATTGTTTAGGATGTCACTCAATTGTCCCATGGACCTTTCTGCTTCTACAATCTTCTCTCCTAATTAGGTGGATGTAAAAGTTTCCCACTTTCAAGAATGTACTTCTTCAGGTTTGGAATCTGTTGCTAGTTTGGGCAAAAGTGGGGGCTTTTCAATTTCCCACCACGTCTCATAGTCAATGTATGTGGATTGTTTAGGATGTCACTCAATTGTCCCATGGACCTTTTTGCTTCTACAATCTTCTCTCCTAATTAGGTGGATGTAAAAGTTTCCCACTTTCAAGAATGTACTTCTTCGGGTTTGGAATCTATTGCTAGAAAAAAAAAAACACAAAAAATCAACAAGCCCCTCGATGCAAATAATTTGATTTATGCAATTCCTTGGTACAAAACTGTTAATAACTTGCACTTGTGGAATATGTCTTTTATTGATTTATGCAGTTCCTTGGCACAAATTTAAATTCACAACTGATGTCTATTACTTATAATTCAATGTAAGGGTTAGAATAATAGTATTGTTTCTTTTGATTGCTGGTTTTTTTTTCCCCCCCTTTTATTACTACCTCTTTTATGTTGTGGGTCATATATGGGTCTGTTCATTTTTTAGTATTTGGCTTGGGATAGACAATATTTGAAGTAATTGTTACTTTTTATATATTACACATCATTACGTAATATTTATATTCCCACGCATCACGAGTCTGTGGCTAGTTACTAATAAAGTTCTAAAACAATTATGCTACAATACATATACAACATTCTCCAAAACCATTTTACATAAAGGATAAAGTTTAGTTACAAACTTAGTTGTTGCCAATGGCTACAACTCCACTCAATATATTTTTATTGAATGTGAATTCTGAAAATTCCACTCAAAGGCAATGATGCTTTGGCCTTCTATGTGAAGTCTCCAACCACCATCTTCATTCTCTACATATAAACTTATAGCATAAATGCTACACATGAAGTTTGAACTGAAAAAATTTAAAACAAAAGACAGAAGTAACATATTCGGCAAAAACTCTAATCCTATTAGTGAAATTGACATGTAGAACTTCTGAGAATAAGTACCTGATGGTTGTATATGTAACGAAGTATTTCTTTTTGATACTCAGCGGGGAAAACCATATTAATATGTCCTGTAATGTACAAGCAAAATACCTTCATTTTTTTGGATCAATTACAAGACAACTCACTGGCCACGGACATGCATGTTATGAAAATATTAGTCTAGTTTTTTTTTTTTTTTTTTTTTTTGGAGGGGGGGGGGGGGGGGGGGGATGGATCATAGTTTAGATAATAGTTTTATTTGAGTAATGCTACATTTATAAAATTTTGACAACAATTTCACTACAAATCTTAAGTGGTAAGCTTTTACTAATTCTAATTAGCGAATGTTCTGCGCGATGCACATGTTCGTTATTAGATATTTTATAATAATCATATGTGTTATGATGTTTGGAAAATTAATTTTGATTATGTATTATATGTCACAAAAATAATGAAGAAAAAAATTGTAATCCAATATATCCATTAGTAATCATAATTAATTAGACCCTAAAAATGTCACCACATGCCTTTTTTTTAAATTAGGCATACATGTATATTTTGTCCTTAGATTTGACATTTTCAATATAAAACTTCTTATTATTTCTTTCTCTCTTTCTTAGAATTATTTCTTTAAAAAAAAAAGTGAACTTTTGAAGGCTGAAAATCAAAGATTTAAGTTTTTTAATTTTTAATTTATAAAACTAAATATACTTTTTTTTTTTGAGGGGGACTAAATATTCATGTTAAGAGACTTAAAAAATATAATAACAATTGAACAGAGAAATATAAAATTATACTATTTCATATCTCAAGTTTAATTTTACATACATCAAAGTAACTTATTCACTTACAAAGATTAAGCACTTTCCAAAAATATACTAAATAAACACACACACACACAAAAAAAAACATGTATAAAGGCTCTATGTCTTTATACATGCACCCAAAACCAAAGTCAGTCTCATACTCTTCTTAACACTAATTTCTCTCTCTCTCTCTCTCTCTCTCTCTCTCTCTCTCTCTCTCTCTCTCTCTCTCTCTCTCTCTCTCTCCTTTCTTTTGGACATTTGAGAAATGATAAATGAAAAACTACTCATACAACATGCCACATGGCAAAATCTCATACTTTCCCATGATTGCTGAATACTATTATAGGAGTAGATTAAAAAAAATAAAATGCCATTACCATTTTCTTTTTATTATGTGAAAATATCATTACCAATTGGGAGCATTGTGTTTAATATAAGAGATATAATTATATTATTATTGCAAAAATTATGGCTCTTGTTGTCAAATAATTCTAACAATCCCACCATTTATAAGTATCTGTAGTATATTTGATCCTACAATTCAATTTGAACAAGAATAATTAATTAATTATGCCTTTTTTTTCTCCTAGAAACTGTTTTTTTTTTTTTTTTTTTTTTTTTTTAAGGAACATCCTAGAAATAGCTAGAAATCTCTGCTTTTGGATTTTGAATTGTGGTGGGCTTTTTTGCAACTGCGGGCTGAGCTGCCTCATACCACGCTAAGGCCCAAAGGTTCTGGGTAGGAGAGTTAGGACTAGCTTGGCTACAACACACCTCAAACCAGCTTGTGCGCAAACTGAGGCCCCTTTGCTAAAACTTTGGTGACATACCCATGGCAGAGGAAACTGTTACAAAAGGGTTATAGCAAGCAGATATAATATAACAACAATAAAAGGAAATATGCTTACTGTCAACCAAAAAGCAGAAAGTATTGAATGAAATAGAAGGTAAAGCAATGCAGCAATATAAATGCAATATAAATAAGATGATAATAATAAGAGAGAAATAACACCAATGCTTAATCAATCAAACGAAAAAGAGATGGTTAGTCTACCACGCTTGATTGTCTTACAAAGTTAAGTCTAAGAAAGGAACCACTTCTTCAATGTGAGTAACCTCACAGGGAGATCCTGCCATGGAAATTACCCACTTTGAGAGAATGGGCCTAAATGGCTTGTGCTCAAATTCCTTAATCTTTAATAGAGGGTAGACTTTTAGAGGGAGAGAAGGGATTAGCCTATTGGTGCAGGCCTGCTATCACACTCTTGCCTACTCTCTGTTGTTTCTTTCTAACTTCTTCTTTTTTTTCTTTCTAATTTTTCTTCTCCCTTCTCTCTTTTTCTTATTCCCTTGTGGGGTTGTTATGTTCACTCTTGCTTTTCTCTCCTATTGTTCCATTCTTCCTCCCCCTTTTGTACAAGGCGGAGAGTCCTTTTATACTGCTTGTCGTAAAGGGTTTTTACTGTTTTACCCATTAACTGCTTTTGTCTGGGTGTGAGCATCCTTCCAAACCACCCACTGGTCTATTAGCTGCTTAGCCACCACCACTTACCTATGCTAGCCGTGCCACATCCCATTACCAAATAAAGAATCTTATTTTGTTTGCTTGCTCACCGTGGCATTCCCATCCAGATAAGGGTGAACATTCTCTCTCACTATCCCTTATGGTATGCACCTAGTGATTCCAACTCAGCTTTCCCTCTTTTGGGTGGTATGTCATCCCAGTAGGACATTTCCCCTAAAAGAGTTTGAGCAGGAACCCCAGAATAGGCACTCCCCTTCTCTCCACCGCCAGACCATACCCTCTCTTACCTCTAACCCATGGCCTACCACATCCTGTATTGGCTGGGTACAGGCTGATGGTGCCTGAGCCTTATGCGTGCTCCACTTCCATATGTGTCCATGGCTTGTCTGCTCATGCGTTTGTCATGACTTAAAGGCTCGTCTATACATTCTGCTGCTCGTTCTTGACCTCTTGTGGCATGAATGTTTCCCTGAGCCTTCGTTCTTTATGTCTTACTTCCTTCCTAGGCTGGGTCTTGCTTGACTATGGCTTATTCCTTCTCTAGTCCATCATTTGCCCCTTTCGTAGGTCTGCTAGCACTTTTGCCATGCCATTCTGTCATTCCTGCTATGCTATTGTATGACTCGTGCTTGCTGGGCTCCTTTTGGGTCTGCTGTATACTTTTCCTTTGCTTAAATCTCATGGCCCAGTATTACCATTGAGCTAGTATTCATACTATTTTGGGCTTCCTTGACTTATTCCATTGCTTCTGGGCTTCCTTGGCCCATCTTATCCTTTTGGGCATCCTCGGCCCATTTTACTCCCATGGGCCTTTGCTAAGTCTTTTGGGCTTCCCCAACCCAAATTACCATATCCTTTATTTTTGGGGTTCATGGGCTTTCCATCAACCCCTTACTCACTTAATTCATTACTTCGGGCCTCTTTGGCCCATTCTTGCTTGCTTTCTATTTCATATAATGTCCATGGGTTTACAACTTCTTTTCTCTAGACTCCTTTAGGCCCACTTGCTTTCTTTGAGGCCCATTTATTATTTTCTAAACCTATGATCCATTATTCCTACCATTCGAGCTTAATGGTTTTCTTCTCAATTTATGAACCTTTTTCCTCCCATATTGTAGGGCTTCTTCCTACTATTGGGCCTCTTTGCTAAAGTGGACATCAACATGAGTATGTGATGTAAATGCGTTCAAGTTCGTCCTTTATTTATTTATTTGTATATTGCAACTTTTTGATATAGCCACCCTGAGTACAGCCAATCAACCACCCCCCCCCCCCCCCACCCCCACCCCCACCCCCACCCCCACCCCCAACTCCTTTACTCAAGTTCATCCTTTATTTATTTATTTACTTATATTATTGCAACTTTTTTATTTAGCCACCATCTACCCTTGGGACAGCCAACCAACCCCCTTACTCTTAGCACTGATAGCCAACCATCCTCTACAAGCCAAACAGCCAACTACTATTTCTAACCTCTTAGGGCAGGCAGGCAACTATTTATTTTGACTCCTTAGATTTGCCGTGTATCTTCTTTAATTTCAGCTTTGACTTATGTGTTGACAGCCAGCCTAACTATAACTACTAGTTGCTAACCCGTGCTATGCACGAGATAGTTAAATAAAAAAAAATTATATTTCTTTGCTAAAGGTATTGACTTTTTTTTAGAAGAAAAGTTACTTGTCTATAAAAGGAACGAGAATAAAAATTTTGTTCAAACTAAAAGTTCAAACAATTCGTGTAAAAGCGATGGAATTAAAACAATGGGTGAAAACTTTAAAATTTACTTTTTAGAATAGCTCTTAATGTACATATTTGAAAAGGTTCTCAAAATTTGTAATTATATCAAAACTGTCACTCGAGCCTAAAAAGAGACTCATTTCACAACTTGTATGAATTTCAATTTCCATGGTATATTTGAAAATAAGAATTCAAATACATTCTATCACATTTTAAAACAATGGGTGAAAACTTAAAAAAAGAGACTCATTTCTTATTTAGTTTACAACACTTAAACAATACATTCTATCACATTTTAAACCACAATATTTACAGAAACATATATACAATTTCATAGAGGCAATAGATCACAAAAATAATACATACAAAATTTCATAAACTTAGAAGAGTGGAAGTTATCCTTTGCATCAACACAGGTTGAACATTTCTTTTATGAACACTTCATGGCAAATCTATTATTGCATCGGCCACCCTCACGTATATAGACTTCCGTCCGTTTGCTCTATATGGTTTATTGTTTTGTCATTGTGCCAGCCAGCATTAGCACCCTATAGTTGTGAATTGGTTCTGCAACTGTGAAAGTGAAACTCATCATGAACAAAAGATGACAATGGTGCCTTCACTGTGCAAATCACTGTTATATTAGAATCTATATTTTTGCTTAAAGGATCAGACAATGTTGTTTTCTCCAAAAGTTTGTTATATATTTTCAAAGTCAAACTGGTGTTTTCCCAATAGTTGTGTTGTGGTCAAGAATCATCACATATGTTAGTAGTACAGTGACAAACTTTGAGAGAATGACAATAAGAGATCCCACCAAGAAAAGATGAACAACTACACTAAACTAAATTGAATACAAAGTCAGTTCCAAAATTCAAAGAGAACAACTTCAAGAAACATACACTAAAAAATGACCCTTCTAGTAATACAAATTTGATCACAAAAGAACTTCACAAACATCAAATTTTATATTCAATATTCAGGGTCTACATGGAAGACAGGGAAAAACAAAAATTTTATGAGGCAAAATGCTCATTAAAAGTTAAAACTACATTTGCTAGAAAACATAAAAAATGAAATATTCAATTTCATGTGTGTACATTTATATTTCTAAAAGTGAAAGGTTCACACAATTGTTTGAAAGAATTTATTCTTCCTAGAAACATATTACCAATAATGACGCAAAAAGAGACAATAGAGAACAAAGGAGAAAAAACGGTAAATATCTGGCATTACTACTCAAACTGATGAACATGGACAACTACCTAGTTTAAAGCCTCAATTTTCTATTCTCTACAGAAGTGAAATAAATAAATAAAATTAGAAAACATCTTTCCTATTAGTAAAGTATTTCCTTTTACCCATAAACAAAAAATAAATCAATAAACAAACTTTTTCCTAAATTAACTACACAGATTGCAAATACTCACAGAACCACAGTGCTCTAGGCATAGCTTCTAAAATAGAGAAAACCTCAACCACAAAATCTGGGATGTTCCCATCTTGTAGTTTCTAAATTGTTCAAAATGATCTTTCAAATATCTCATTCTATCACCAACAAATCCCATCATCAGAATTTCTCTACCAACCCAATTACATAATAAAGTAGTACAAATTCTGTTTGCTTCAACGTTTTGATCAAAATTAAATTTCTTTTCTAACATGAAAAACTCTAAGCTTGTCTTCAAAACTTAATCTTTCAAAACTGATAAATTGCAGAAAGAAATTTAAGAAAAAAAAAAAGGAACTAAAATTTCCCAAGAAACAAGGACTTACAAAGAACAAAACCCACATAGAAATCCAATCCACACAATCATATGTTGAACAATCTCTCAAAAATAATTAGAAAATACCCAAGAAATCAAAGAAAAACTGACCTCCTTACATAGATAACCAGAGTGTTCATGACATTGTCTCTGTAATTGGGTCATAGCATAACAAATACTTGAGATTATATATAAAGTATTACAAAAGGACTAAACATTTGTTCAAAAGGTTAGATTTGAACACAAAAAAGATATCTAAAATTACTCGATTTCTAAAATTAAGTATTAATTTATATAAAGTATTACAATATGTTAGATCTGAACACAAAAAATTGTCTCTGTAATTGGGTCAGAGCAAAACAAACCCATATCTCAGTTTCCACTAAAATTTCAAATACACAATCTCAAAGAATTAGAATTTAAAATTCCTTTTGAATTTCGAATTTATATCCAGAAAATATACACTAAAATCAAGTTTATAAGTGGTAGCCACATGAACCCAGATAAGAATTCACAAAATTAAATCCAAAAAAAAAATTTTTTAAAAATAACAAAATGTAGCACTAACAATACCCAACAATAGTATTAGCAAACTAACTGAATAGAAAATCAAAATATTACTTACACAATTTATAATCAAAATTATAAAGAGAGCAATAAAAATTTCAGAAAAGAAAAATGAAAAATCTCACTTTGGTTACCAAACAATACAAATTTTCAATCATGATTTGTGATTGTAACAAATATTCTCTAAAAATATACTATTTATATAATATAGGGTTCTAGATACCTAATCAAATTTGGTTACCTTTGTCGACCAACATACTTGAAATATAATGGGCTGGATACTCGAGAGTATGATGGGCCGATTGGGTGTGACTCAATGGGCTAGGTTGGGCGTGACTTCGAGCAAATCCATCCGTGGAGCATTGTGATGGTGTAGCGGCATTGATACACAAAAAATGGTGAGAAATTTAGGGGAAACGCAACCCCAATCTGTCTCCATCATTATCCCCTCTCTTTTTGTAATTTAGTGTTTTGAATTGAAAAACAAATCGGAGGAAGCTAATGTAGAGAATGGTGTTTGGGGGAAGGGGAAGGAGAATGGCGTTCAGTGTTTCCAATCATATTTTAGGATCTGATAAGCAAAAGATGGATTTCAAAATACCTACCTTGCGTATGTGGAATGATGTAAATCTTGAAGCCTCTAATTGAATGATGCTACAGTGCATTAAGGGCTTCTTTCCTATGTGTAAAGAGAGACAGTTAGAGGCAGATAGGCGAATATAAGGATCATCTTGTAGAATTATTTCATTCATCGGTCTACTTTTCACACTTGAGAGAAAGGTAGGGTCTGCGAGAGGCAGTTGAAGAGAGAAACGAGATGACAGTCGAAGGTTTGCTCAGGGAAGGAGAAGGAGAATGGCGTTTGGTGTTTGGGATTGAGGAAGGAGTATTGGGTTTTATTTTCACAATTGTGGAAAAAATTTCAGGTTTTAGCTTTTTTTCTTTCTTTTTTTTTTTCTTTTTTTTCTTTTTTTTAGCTGAAATTTTTGGGTTAGAAATAATTTTTTTTTTTTTTTAATAGTTGTGGGAGCTTAAAAAAAGTCAAACATTAGTCAGCGCTTCAGTTTTATAGTATACATAGATATATAGATTAACTAGTTTATTTTTTAGTAATTAAATATTATAAATAAGCTTATTATATAAGAGAAGAATCAGTTTTTTTAACGTAAATTTAATCTAGTTTCAGACCTGGACGAAAATTCTGTTTCTCCAATATATAATTCCAATTTTGATTCTTAATTCTAATGCTAATTGCTGAATACTATTATAGGAGAAGTAGATTAAAATAATAAAATCCCATTACCATTTTTTTTTTTTTTGGTTATGTGAAAATCTCATTACCAATTGGGTGTATGGTGTTTAATATAAGAGATTTAAGTACATTATTATTATTGCAGAAATTATGGCTCGTCACAATAATTCTAATAGTCCCACCAATTATTATTAGAATCTGTAGTGTATTCAATATAACCACCCTCTAGCTACCCTTAGGACAAAGAACCCCACCACCCCCCCCCCCCCCCCCCCCACCCCCCCTATCTCTCTCTCTCTCTCTCTTTCCTACTCAAGTTCATCCTTTATTCATTTGCTTGTACTATTGCAACTTTTTTATGTATAAACTATACAGTACTAGCATGTAACCCATGCTACCGCACGGAAATGGATATATTATTAATCATAAGTTTATTCATGTTTAAAAGACTTAGTTAAGTCTAAATTCATATTCTTAAGCAGAAAACTTCATTAACAAAACTTAACAGTATGTTTTTCTGATACTCCCAAAGTATTCAATAATTTTTATAAAAGCTGAATGCCTGAAAAAATACAAGAAGACATTGAATGATGTATTTGCAATTACATATATGTACTTACATATTTGTATTGTAAGAATTCCAACTAAAACAAAGTAGAGATTAATTATAGTAAAAAGTTTCTTCTATATGTGATATAAAATCAACTGAAATGTAAACAATCATAATGCATCATGAAATGGTACAGCTGAAATTCTATGAAGTTCAAGCAACTTATAAGAAGCTGTCTAATACATAGGAAACACAAACACATTCAGTGCTAAACAACCAGTGCACCATTCCAAGTCTACCATTGCACCATTTCAAGTCTCTCCAAATCATAATCAAAACAAAATCCACCACCAT
Source organism: Quercus ilex subsp. ballota (assembly GCA_032727855.1). NCBI lineage: Eukaryota > Viridiplantae > Streptophyta > Magnoliopsida > Fagales > Fagaceae > Quercus > Quercus ilex. Next base: position 22,865,256 of record CM064912.1, on the reverse strand, counting down.
TGTTAAGTTATAGTAACTCAGTTTATACAAATGCACAACTTAATGCACAAGTTTAATTTTTCCATATGTATTACATAATAGAAGTAAAATTATTAGGACATATGATATGCAATCACTTCTTCTTCTTATTCTGGGAGCTGCCTGTGTTGTTGTTAGAAGTTTGCTTGGAGGTTCTTTTTTTTGTAAGATCTTTCTGCACAGTAAGGGGAGAATACATTTTTCAGATTCATTGTTCATTGTGCATAAATGTTTAAATTTCTAATAAGGATAACAAAAAAACATTATTAGTAAGAAAGGTTATGATCAAGCAATTAATAATGAGTTTTTGTCTTCTTACCAATTGTGTATTTCCAAAGACGTCATCTATTAGGTTGTCATCAGTTACATCCTTCAAGCTTGTAAGTAATTTAATATCTGAAGTAGCAATAGGATTGTTTGCAATAGTTTGGTGATGGCTGAACAGTGTTTCTGATGGTTTAATTTGAATGTTGTCAGCAACAATATTTTCTGAGTGTTTGTTAGACTCAGATTTAAAGACACTTGTGACAGTGTAAACTTCCCATCCCTCTTTGACATTGTAATCATCAACTTTTATTTGGAATGTATAAGATCTTCCAAGCAAGTTTTGAATTTCTTGAGGCACTTTATTTGGCTCTTGATTCTGCACAATATGATGTAAAGCCCATAAATTGTTAGAATAATAAAAACATTAGGTTTAAGCATAAAATTGAAAGTGGTTAAGAATTTAGATTAGATACTTTTAAAGAAAGTTCCATAGAAGTTTTTTGAATTATTTTTTTTGCATCTTTATCAAAAAGAACAAAAGAAGCTGTTCCGGTATTATCCTTCACTTTGATTTGTAGTTTGTAACTGTATATAATAATGAGAGAAGTTAGAAAGTGTAATAAGGTCATTTGTACATTTATAATTGAAGCAATTATCATTTTGTTTTCCTATGCAGTCATTTGAACAGTTATATGGTATAAACAATGAAGAATTTGGTCACCTAGGCGTAGGGAACTGAGATTCAGAATTGCAACTGTTACACCAAAACATATTATTTTGTTGTTTTACTTTTCGCTTGCAAAGTTGACATGAGATATAATTCCACCCAAATTCTGTTTCTATGTTTACAATATCAGCATAACAGGTAAAAAAATCTTTCCTGCAAAATCAGTCATTCTAGTTAGTTTTAATTGAATAATAAAGATTTAGATTTCAAATAGTTCAAGATAAACAAAACCTTGACTCTTTCCACCCATTCCAATGCTTTAATTTCTGCCAATGACATCGTAGTTTGCAATATCAATTCTGATTCAGATTTGGGTTTTTTGTCACGTGCTGGAATAGATCAAACAACATTATCGTATTCATCCTCAACAACTTTATATCTAAAGAAAGCAAGAGATCAATTTTTTTTTTTATAAAAAAAATCCATTCATAATCCATCATAGAGAATTAGTAAAGTAAATGTTTATGAACCTGTCAATGAGCTCAGAAACCTCTGTAATGTCCAAATTGATGTAAACTTTACTTGCACTTGTGGTGTTAAGATTCAGTTTGCCTTTTAAAAAAAACCATAAAACACATTGAAGAATTCGTTATACACATTTTTTTTTATTATATAAAAAGTATTATATATACATATACTACCTATCTTTCAGTACCTTGGAATGCTTTTACAATTGTTAAAGTAACAATAATTATATAAGGACCTTCATCTTCTTTGAAGTCATTTTCAGTAATTGTTTCAGCACTTTCATCCCACAATGATATTTTTAGCTCTTTGTCCCTAATGGTACATTACAGCATTCAAAAGACATTAAAAACTGAGATTTGCTAACATTCATAATTAAATACAGTAGTTAAAACAGAAAAAGGCTATAGCCAGTCTGACTTATGCCCAGAGTTCAGAGAAGTCATCAACCAGATCAACTACCAGTAGGCCTCAACAATCCTAGTGTTAATAATTCAAAGGGTGGAAAACTTGAAAAAGGGAATAAGCAATTCACCTCTATATTTACACAACCATGTAAAGTAAAAGGGAACACATAGGAAGCCTAAAAGGAGAAAGAAGTTAATTCAAACAAACAAATTTAACTGAATAATAGAACCATAGTAAACTCATACTTAACAAATAAACGTTTTGAATAAGTGATCACATAAAGCAATTGGGAACATTGTTAAATAATTTTCACATTTTTAATACTTAATAGCATGGTTTCATGGCAGGCCTGCCAAAATCACATGCCATAACCAATACCTATTGTAGCATTGAGTCCAATATTACTTAAACCATCTCTATTAAATATTCTGAAAGATTTCAAAATATGCAATTTGAAATTCAAGAATAACTTTTATGATGTGTGCAATGTGCATCTCATGTTCAATTTTTAAATAGAATTATATTCAGTGCAACCCTTTCTAAACTCCATTTAGAAATGATACCTAGTCAACTTAACAGTGTGTGCAAGATAGCAAGGTCCAAACCCAACCCGCCTTCCCATCCATACTATAAAATTAATAATAATTATTGAATGTTACTGAAATAAAACTTAACATTTATATTTGATTAATTATAATAGAGTTGAACTTTATAACCATAAATGTGGAACACAACCAGGTTCAAAAGTCCAATCTGGTCATTGGTGTTCAAACTCAGCTAGAAGTACTTTGCAAGTAGATTTTTATAGTTCAAATATTAAAAAAGGATATTTTTTCATATAAATAGGGTGGTGGGCTGAAACCAAGTTGGCAGAAAGATGAATAGAAATAAAAGTGCATGGGTTCAGAGACATTGATATAATAGGTTGAGATGACAATTACTTCTTATTGATTTTATCAAACTCAGCCATAAATGGGAGCAAAATGAAATGTTCCTTACTCAGGTAGTAGAATTTGAAGATTTCTTATATTTGTAGAGCCGCTGTCAAAGTGAACTTGTTCAATGTGTCCAACAGCAGTAAGTTTGCCAATCATATCTGCAAGTATGTACACGTAAAAAACAATGTTTGAAGGATGAATTTTGATTAATTAAAATGGGGAAGAGGTGAAGTAAAACATAATTTACCTGTTAGGTAAGAATTGTCATTCAAACGATTGTTGATACAATTATATGTTACAAATTCAAAGGCATGCATAGGTATGAGTTCACTTTCTTCATTGCACTCCTTAACCGAAGTTGTTAAGAGGAAAATGATGTTCAGGTCATTTGAAACCGGTCTATAACCTTTATTTGTCACGATGAGCACAACTAAAGTAATTAGCAACTTAGAGCACAATAATATGTTTTGGCCTAAATTTTATTCTAAATCTGTTGAAACTTGTTCTTAGAGAATTTTAGTTATAGTATCATTTTAAATTTATCTGAAATTAGGCAATACAATCTAACTTAAAAAAAAAAAAAAAAAAAAAAAAAAAGGTAATAGCAGAGTAACTTAGAGAAACTGTTTTCAGGTATCCAATTTTATAATCTAGGATATATGATATCATCAGAGAGAGAGAGAGAGAGAGGGAACAATTATGCATTGCTTACAGAGAAGATGTCTGCCGCTTATCATCCACAAGCGGTGGAATGGGTCCAATGAACGATTCTGACCAAAGCAGACTTACCTTAGAATTAGTGGCTAAATGCTCACACTCATCCAAATTATATACCCAATCGAATCATATGTAGTTATTATATGTAATATCACTTTCATCCAAACTGTTATATATTTACCTCTACACATTAGAGTCAGGGATTGATTTGTTGGGCATGACAATATTCTAGCTGGGTTCCACCTGATATATATGGTTGAACAAATGTTTGGCTAAGTTCCACATTTCCTTTTCAATGGTCTTATAAAATTTAATTGATAAGAATTTAAAAATACCCTATTATTATCTCATAAATAAACCATCTGTAATACACCATTTCTAATATCAAGATTTTGATCATGACAATCTTCAAATAGTACAGTTTGAGGCATATGATAGATAACCACCAGTTCATTTCTAAGAGAACATTTCTCAAGCAATTGTCATGCCTTACTATAGAGTATAGACTAAATCCACATATATCAACCTACCCATGTGAAGAGAGAGTACGCCATCCCATTTCAAACATCACACAACCAACACAAACATACACAGAAACCAAGCCAAAATCATCAACTAATTGATAATATACAAAAATCGGAACTCTTATCTCTGAAGATTTATTATATTCACTATAGCTAACCTTTGTTGAAGATAAGCCATTCAAAATACCTGATTTTGTTGCTGATAGACTTTTGCAATTTCATGACAATCCCCTAGTACCAAAATAAATAAATAAATAAACCACACGCAAATGTTATTAATAACATTTCAACATCAAAACGTTAAATATTTTTAAAAATCTTATGAAACATAAAATTTTCAATTCAAAGGAAGGAAAGCATAGGTAGATGAAAGAAAGGAGTAATCAAACCTTAGGAAGAATTCGTTTTGCAGAGCATAAACCAGGACCATTAAAATTGTGAAGAAAAGTACAATCGGAATAGATGCAGAACCTCTTGCTATATAAGATAGAGAAATACCCAAATGCACGCATCATTGATACCGAGATATTCTTCTGAAATTCCAAAGCATTCGTTGAAAAAGAGGGGAGCTGTATATTGAAGGAGAGGAAGGATTTTGGGTTTTGAGAAGGGGAGGTGAACCTGAAAATAAGAGCAAAATATTAATGACTGAAATTGGAGTGTACACGTGGCACGCAATTAGAGTTTTAATTGATGTGTATACGTGGCACATAATTAGAGTTCTAATTTGAAATTCAATTTCACACTCTCTCTACTTCACCTATTATTATATATATAGATTACTTTTTCCGTCCTAGTTTGTTTGTCTTCTATTCTATTTTGAGATGTCTTAAAATATTATCTAGTTTTTAAAAATAGAATTAATTAATTTACTAATATTCTTATTATACTCTTATTTTATTTTCAAAACTATTTGAAAAGAAAATTAACAAATATTTAAAAAATAAATCTAATTGAGCCACCTTTTTAATTGTCTCATTAAGAATAATTCTTTTAAAAAAATTGATAAATTTATTTAAGCGTAATTTTATAAACTTATACATTTTTATAAAATAAATAAAATAATAAATTATGTTCTCTCAAAATATTTGACTTTTATCAAGGACTGATGGATTATTTGTTTCACTGATTGAATTCTAAAAGCCCAAAACCACCATTCATTGAACCTGGACACATGCAACAAACAAACAGCAAAGGCTCTTCACTAATTTTCCCACCAGAGTTCACAGAGTGAACAAACAGATTCACAGGAAAACAAACAGAACAGAGCATAACCATGTCGGAGACATTCTTGGAATTCCAAATCCCACACCAAAAGCTTTTCAACGGAATTCAATTCCCTTTAGTTCTATCACCCAACCCCAAGTCTCAGACCCCTCCTTCCTCTCTGTCTCTTTTCACCCAAGCGATCAAAACCGAGAAAACATTTCTCGACTCTGTTCTCCACAGGTCCGGTGCTGTACTCCTCAGGGGCTTTCCTGTAAATACAGCCGCGGACTTCAACGACGTCGTTGAGGCCTTTCTCTTCGAGGAACTTCCTTGCGTTGGTGGAGCTGCCCCTCGGAGCAACGTTGTGGGTCGGGTCTTCACCACCAATGATTCCCCGCCAGACCAGAAGATTCCTTTTCACCATGAAATGGCTCAGGTATATTCCGTAATTTCATCCCCTTTTTTGGTGCAATTTGCTATTGAGCTTTTATATTTAAGGTTAATACGTACTAGTACAGAGTTTATATACAGTTTGTCGCTTCACCATGTGGACGACATGTCGTCGTTAACATTAAACTTTATAATTTTAGGGTGAGTGTGGTCCGAAGGGTATGTCATTGCCGTTTTTACAGATGAATACGGCACATAGTTTTTGTATCACCTTGTGCAGGCAAAAGGCGGTATTTATTGGTGATAGTTACACATTTGTTAGACCTAGACACACAGCTAAACTTGTGAAATCGTGTTCTCACTTTTCAAAATACATTTCAGCTAATGTATATCTAATGTATAGGATAGTTGAGCTTACATGCTGTCAGAGGAATGGTCCATATATTCTATGCATGAGATACCTTCCTACATGTATAAAGGCATATATATGGGATCCAAGAGAGGGGACATTATATGAGCAATGCCATGGAGACAACTTTTTACGATCGGTTTCACAACTTGCTAGGGTGGCAAGTTTTCATTGGATAACATCACTTTCACATAATCCACTACTCTTTTTTCATTAGAGCAACTGCACAAGTCCGTGTAAAACATTCTGTCCATTTTAGCATAAGAATCTATTTTTTCTATTTTACACTATCACTTTTCTGAAACACCCACGTCAGTTTATCTATTTTACAAGTCCCACAAAAAAAAAAGGCATTATCTATTTTACAAGATATTTCAATAAAATATTTATTCTTCATCAATTTTTTATTATTTTCACTAGTGGTCATATTTTTTAAATTTAAACTTATATTTTAAGTAAACTACCAACACCGGCAGCTTCGCCAATGGAGCTGCTTGTGGCAGAGGTCTGATGGCCAAACTGCCAAAATAGTGGCTCTGATGAACGCCGCCAGATTGGTCTCGTCGCCCACCGTACCGCCGAATAATGACCCACCAGTGGGTGGATTGTTAAAATAGTGGAATTCATTCTCAACTTCAAGCAGATCTCATCGAGCATGTATGGCAACTACAAGGCCAGTCATAGGAATTTGGAATTCTAAATTTCTAAGTATTACTACTTTTATTTATTGTGAACCTTCATTGGAATTTGAAATTTGCTAAGTTTAATTTCAGAATAAAATTTTCAAATTGCATTCCTATGGTGTTCTATGAGATTATTTATCTGAATTAGCAAAATGTAAGAAGATAGCAATTTCCTACTGTATCAGATAGTCCAGCCTCATGTTTCAAATCTGTTTCCTCTCCCATATTGACGATAATCTCCTACTGTGTCACTACCTTTCATGAAAAAAAACCACACACCTTTTACGTAGCATCTAGTGCAAGTCAGTTCAAATAAGATGTAATATCTTAGGTGCTTGACTTAGAATTTGAGCCATAGACGGATTCCAATACGGCAGATTCAATGCAGATTCCACTCAGGCAGATTCCAATAAGGCAATATGCTAGTACTGAAATTTATAGCTTGACTTAGAATTGAAATGCACAAATTTAATGCAGATTCCACTAAGGCAAATTTAATCACAAACCCTGCTTCACCCAGAACAGAATGACAAAAACAGATACATTGCTATTATCCAAGTGCTATTATCCTTGCACAAATTATCTTGTATAAAATGACAAAAACAGAGACATTACTTCAACCAAAACAGAATGACAAGAACAGAATCACAAATTAAATTAAATTAAATAACCAAATGCTACTGTCCGTGCACAATACAAAATTTACAACATTGCTATTTTCCTTGCACAAGTGAAGACTACAAAAAATATATCCAACATGATTAGAGATTGAATAATCATATTCCCTACACAAGCAAATACTACAAAAGAGATGTCTAACATCAAATCATCCATGTCAGCCATGTGCTAGTATCTTTGCACTATACAAAAATTACTTGATTAGATATTGTTAATAATAATATTCAAATTACGATGGAAATTTAGACCTTAACCTCTTCAGGATTTCCAAATGACGTAGACGAATATATTTTTTTTGCTCAGGATCCATGGTTCTTGTATCTTTCATCATAATTTCATTTTTCACTTTCCTCTTTTCTACTTCATTCTTCTCTTCCTTGATACGAATCAACTCCGTTCGTTCTTCGGATTCAATGCACATTAACTCTCTTTGTTCTTCTAATGCAATGCGCATACTTTCCTTTTTCTCCTCATGCATTCTCCTCTATTCTTCCTTAATTTCATCCAATTGGTAGGACAGTATTGGGACCACATCATCTCTATTTTTTCTTTTCTTTAATTTCTCCTTTTCGGCCTTCTTGCCTATGGGTCTCTCCAAGGTTTCGCTGGAGTTCATCTCATCATTATCTTCATCTAGATTTATTGAGCTTGCAAAAGTAGGACAAGGTTGTGTGGCTGGCTATCTTGTGCAGACCTTCACATTATCTCTTAGATTCAACCACTTAGCTTCATTCCTCAAAATTCTCCAACAAAGTTCCAATTGAAATACATTTTTGCTATTACTTTTATACATAGTTTTTGCATCATTAATCTACAAAAGTAAAAAATTGAAAATAATGAGAATCATAAAACTAAAAGTGCATTGATTTATAATACATATTAGATGTTGAGTCGAAATACCTTGTCATGCTCAGTTTTACCACTTTCATTCCAGTTCTCAATTTGGCCTAAGTATCCACAAAACTTGTTGGTCTCCCTTTGAATTGTTGACCACCGACTACTTAAAGAGTCCTTGGAGTGGTTAAATTTCTTGTCATTGTGGAAGGTGGACAAAATTCTATCCCAAAATGTTGTGTGTTTTTGATCCGTCAATGTCACAACATCTAAGCTAACATTGAGCCATGCCAACACTAGCTTAATGTCTTCATCTACGGTGAAATTGTTTCCCTGTTGACTTTTCTTAGTAATTGATTTTTTTGCAATGGGGGGTGCAGACTGTTTGATGCAGGACAACCAGAACAAAAACTAAACAATAGAAAAATAAAGGGATATGACCTAGGAGTCAGCACCTAGGCCTTACTTGGAGTCAGCACCAAGCGGGGAAACCACTAGGAGTCAGCACCTAGGGTAGACCTGGAGTCAGCACCAAACCAAAGAAAGACCAAACGGCCATTGTTTTCATTCATCAAAATATCAACTATCTCTCAAGGAGTACAATAGGTTGCTTATAAAGGATTGCTAAACCCTAGTTCTAATTGGCTAGGAAACCCTAATTGTCTTATTACAAAAATAACCTTACTTCCAAATTAAAATACTAAAAGCCCAATATACTAATAGGACCTAAAACATAAAAATACAATTGACTTGCAAATATAAATAATACTAAATAATAATCTTCTTGCGTCTCTCTCATCACTGTCCCATTTCAACTTGGGGTGGAGATTGATGGACATTCACGTCTAAATGTGGAGTGGACATCAAAATACTATTGTCAAAACCTTGTTCCTCGTCCTATAAAATGTCAAGGAATAAGGGATTTTGCGAGTCCATTACCTCACAAACACCAAAGTAATTCAGAAGCAGCACTAACATAAGCAACCAAAGTAATTTGGGGTACTATCTAATGCTAAAACTGAAAATTCTATCAAGTGCAAGATAAGATCAAGTCATTGCCAACTATCTAATAACACAACTCTATAAAGTGCGAGATAAGCAGAGCAGCCAAGAAAGTCAAGCAGAGCAGCCAAGAAGGTCAAGCATAGCAGCCAAGAAGGCACAAATCTATTCATTAAATAATAAAAACATTATTACTTTAATTGAAAGTCCATATAAAAAATGTCCTGGCTTTTTTCAATTTTGCGTTAAGACATTAGACTACAGCCACCAACTCATGGATCTGAATTAAAATTCTTGATGTTTCAACAAAACAAGAGCCACAATTAATGGATAAGAGAGCAATGAAGAAACCACATGAAGGTGATAACATAGATAACGGTTATGATCAAGTGATAACATAGAAAACAAGATACAAATCCTAACAACTCTAGGATTGTGATAAGATAGGATAGAGTTGTTTCCATTTCAAATACCTTTGCATTTCACAGTACTCTTGTATTTCAAACACTCTTGTATTTCAAATTTTGTATCTATACAAATTCTATAAAAAAAAAAAAATTAAATTAAATTTAAAAAAAAAAAAAAAAAAAAACTTGAACGAATTCTATTACAAATTCTATTATAAATAAAAAGACTTGAACCGTATCTGTACAAATCCTAACCTTTTTTTTTTTTTTTTTCATTAAAGAGGATTTTATTGATAGCTAATAAACGTGTAGCACAGAGACATCAACCAAGACAAAAAAAACAGAGTCATAACAAACCACAACTACCAGAACAAAACAATTAGACAGAGTCATAACACACTACAAACAGAATCCCAATAAGTCCCAAAATTAACACTTTCATGCCCTCACTTGAATTATAGGTTCACGTTATTGAGTTCCTGGAACTCAAAATTTTAGAGTAGAACAATCTTTTAATTTACATCATTTTGTAAGGCTTGAATTAACTGTAAACTCATTTAGAGAAACTCCCAAGAGTCTTGCTCTAAACCAAAAAAAAAAAAAAAAACTGAAATCTCAATGAGAAAAACCCATACCTTTTTGGAGAAATTAGCCCCAAAATCTGTTAATAGAGATAACTCCAAGCTGAACCACCCTCCTCACGAGGCTGCAAAACCCCCAAACTGATCACATTCTTTCCTGTGGTGATGAGAATGAGCAAGAGCAAGAGCTGAGAGAAGCGGACGAAGAGAGAAGATAAGATGAAGAGGTCAGGAATGAAGCAGGGAGAGAGTACTGAGAGGCGTTGGTGTTGCTCAAGTGATAGGAGAGAGAAAAAAAAAAGAGTGAAATAGGTTTTTATAATATATAAAGATAATATTAAAATAATGTATACAAGAGTTACAGTAACCGTGCACATATATGCTCGGTTACTGTAGCACTTTTACATATATGCACAATTTTGCACTCACTGATGTGAGTGTTTTTTTTGTTAAAACGTGTAAAATTAATCACTTTTTTGTATTTTGCAACTACTAATGTGGTTGCTCTTAGGGTGAGTGTGGTCCACAAGGTGCCAAAACCTATCGTTTTTTATGGATGTAAACGGCACATAGTTTTTGTATTACCTGGTGCTAGCAAAAGACGGTATTTAGCAGTGATAGTTACACAGTTGTTAAGACTCTCTGGACACAGCTAAAATTGTGAAATCATGTTTTCAAAATACGTTTCAGCTAAATTTTTTATAATCTGTTTTACAACTTGCTAAGGTGGCAAGTTTTCACTGGATAACATCACTTTCACATAATCCACTACTCTCTTTTTTTTTTCTTTCTTTTTGTAGTTAAATTCATTACGAAAGAAATGGAATACAAGTTCTACGACACTGTGCAGTTGAGCATCATACAAAACAACACCAAAGCACACAGCAGTACAGGACAACAAACCCTCTTCTACACTGCACAATCAGTACAAATAGCAGCTCTATCACTTATCATAGAAGAACTGCACATAAATTTAAAAAATAAATAAATAAACAAACAAAACCCACAACAGTAAACCATCTTCAGTTCTTGAAAACTTTAGAGGAGATGCTCCAATTTGCACATAAGACTTTGTTCTGCAGTGACAACTTCACCTTCTTGCAAAACTCAATTCGAGTTTTAACATGCCACTTGATGGAGTTGACAATGGCATCTTCAGATTTAACATGCCCTCTGTATACCCGAGCATTTCATTGAAGGCAAATATGATAAACAGTAGCAGCCATGACCAGTTTACATAATACAGCCTTTAAGAGAACTTTTTTTTGGCAACTCTCTAGTACCCCACATTCAATCACAGCATCACATTGACACTTTGGGTTCTTAACCAAACACATGCATATTATTACAAAAGGTTATGTCAGGAACAAATGTGAAATATTTTGTGTCACTAGGTTTATTATGCATATGGAATCCTCGAATGTGGGATTTACACGTTAGTGTTGTACACCTCATTGTGTAAGATATTTTTATCAGCATATCTTCTTGAGCATTGTTTAAGACTTACTTGGGTTTATTAATAGGTAGTAACATTCCCTTCCAAGCTGTTTTTCTTCTGTGAAGTGGAGCCTGGAAGTGGGGGAGAGACTCCTATAGTTCTTAGCCATCTTGTCTATGAAAAGATGAAGGAGAGACACCCAGAATTCGTTGAACGACTAGAAGAGCATGGACTGTTATATACGCGGGTAATAGGAGAAGATGATAACCTGTCATCTCCGATCGGGCGTGGGTGGAAATCAACATTCTTGACCAAAGACAAGAGTGTGGCTGAGGAAAGGTTTGTGATTTGAACTATTGTTTGATATTTGAAATGATTTTTACTCCAAGCATTTGTGCATGACAAGCTGCAGTTTCTTATCTTGTAGTTGACTCTTGTAAAACATGAACAAACCAGACATGGTCCTGTTTTGATTGGAAATACATGCAACGAGGTAGGTGAAACAAGTTAAAGCACAGTCTACTTTGGACACAAATTTAGCTCTCATTAATATGATCATAGTTCCTACACCATAACAACTTATTAATGTTCTTGACAATAGTGTTATTCCAAGACTAGTTGAAACCACTTCAGTATATGTTTCTTTTGAAATCACAAGTTTTATGGAGATGAGGGATAAAAAGTTTCCATGTTGCAAGCTGTGATGGAATTTTTTCAGCAGAATTATTTGCATATGACCTGCTATATACCTATGATATGCCAATGCTCAAGATTTTATCTTTATGGTGCTCAGGTTCACTGTAATATATGATCAGTATAGGTGAACTTCTTGTGTTCAAACTCATTACAGCAACAACTATATTTTTGCACACGTTCTATTTGCTGAACTGCTTTTCTTGTACAGCTTCTACTTGATAGATATTAGCAGGCTCAATGCCTTGCAAAAAGTATTGCATGAGGTCATTGTTCAGGACATTTAGGACTAATCATCTTATAGGTGTCCCATATATTCAATTTAAGTTCTTGTGCTATCTATATAGCTAAGATCATCTTTTCATTCGATGGCTTCAAAGTAGATTAGTATTTACAATTACAAAGAGTTAACAGGTATAATATGGCTCTACCAACGCATTTGACAGGGCAGCTAATGTGAAGACGAAGCTGGAATGGCTGGAGGATTCAGTGAAAACAATAATGGGTCCAATCCCAGCTATTAAATTCGACAAGACAAGACAGCGCAAGATTTGGTTTAACAGCATGGTTATCGCTTATATAGGCTGGGAGGATGCCATGAATGATCCTGTAAAGACTGTTACCTTTGGAGATGGCAAACCATTGCCAGCTGATATCGTCTATGACTGTCTAAATATCCTTGAAGAGGAAAGTGTAGCCTTTCCTTGGCAGAAAGGTGATGTTCTTTTGCTGGATAATTGGGCTGCCCTTCACTCCCGAAGATCATTCGATCCACCTCGCCGTATACTAGCTTCACTTTGCAAGTAGTGTCAGTGCATCTTCACCCTGCAAATGGTTTTATTGGTTGGTATGAAATTATATAATTTTAGGCTGCGTTATGGAGATGTATAAATGAAGTATTGCAATGGCGTAGAAACTATACTTGCAGTTTATGCCACGTTTGTGGTGTAGTATCAACAGTATCAGTATGCATAAACAAAAGCTATTACAATAGCTCCACAATAGAAATTTGGTTGAAAATTTAACCTACCTGTCTAGTTAGACCCAAGCCGTACATGAAACTAAATGCATACGGTATACCCTTTTTTTGTTTGCCTCCACGAATTCTTCTCCTAGGATATATCAAATTATCACGGTGCTATCACCTCCTTACTTTTTGAAAAAATACTAGTTTTGTGGTCAAATGCACCACCTCATGAGAATTATGGCAGATTTTATAAAAATGTTTACATCTTAATGTCGAGCACGGATTATGCAAATTCACCACCAACTTGCTACCTTGAAGAAAAAAAAACTCCTCTCTAACAGACTATTCTCATTAATTTACCAGTTTTGCCAACACTCTTGCTATTATTGATCAACCACTCAATGATTTTGGGGTTTTTGGTTTCTTATTGGCTGGCCTCGAATCCAAATATGATTCCTTTGTGACTTAAGGAGTCACCGTGATTGAAGCCACAAGGCAATCATATTTGTAATTGAGGCCAGCCAATAAGAAAGAAATGGCTCAAAGTCATTGAGCGGTTGATCAATAAGGGCAAGACTTGTAAATTGATGAAAATATTCTGCTTAGAGGAGTTTCCCTTTCTTCGAGGTAATAAGTTGGTAGTGGATCTGCATTATCCTTTCTTGACACTGAGATGTGAATGCTTTTTCTAATGTCTGCCATGCTTCTCATGAGGTGGTGCATTTGACCGCTTGCTAGTATATTTTAAAAAGTGAGGAGATGATGGCACCGAGAATTATTTGATCCTGAATTCATCAAGAATTGATTTTCACCATCTGTTTGAGTAGTGATGGCTTGTGGGGGAATTGGTGTTGATCCATCAAGGTAGCCATAAGGGTGTTGCACTTTCAAGTAGGGAACAAGTTGAGCCTTCCATAGAAGATAGTTGTCTCTGTAAGTTTGATTGAGGGTGAATGTTGTTAAGATTGGTGAGAGAGATGTTTGTGGAAGATGAAGAATTGGTGATGCTGATGTTATTGGAGGCAAAAGGAAGAAGAAAAAATTATTGGCTTGATACCATGTAAAGATAATAACAAATGTAATATAATGTGCTGCCTTACCAAGAATGATGGTTAAGGCTACTGTATATATAACTCAACGTTGATTAATTTACGGCAATTGGATAACAACTGTACAGATAATAAATTTGAATTTAAACAATAAAATCAGTAGAGATAATTTCAACTAAGATTTATCATCAGATTTCTGTATGCCATCTCTTCCATTTGAATGTGATTATGATCCCTTAAGTCTTTGAATTTGAGTGTGCCGACTTAACATTATCTTTTGTGGGCTACTCGTTATCATTATCTGTAACAGTTATAAACCTACGCAGCCTGACTTGGCAAGGTCGTTATAAATGAATAAAGGAATTAAGCTGGTAATGGAATTGAGAAATATTAAAAAGTTCAAATAAATCACGCATTCAAATCCAAAGTGATGGCTAAGTCCTATCCCTTCTCATTGGTTTTGTTTTTGGTTTTTCTCCTTTCTTTTGTAATAGAATGTCTTATTCAGCCAAAAAAGATATAATAGTCCCGACAACCATGACTAAAGCACAACCGAATATTCTGTAACCATGCTTTGTGATAACTCAAACTTTTGCATCAACCAGTCAAAGTGGAGAGACAGCATTTTAGATGACGGTATAAGTATAAGGAGATCCCTGTTCATATCAGCATCTTTGAGGCAGAATGTTTTAATTTGTGTTTCATCCACCACAATTTACATTCGAGAGTTTCATAAGTTTGTGGCAGAAATAACTATGTAGAAAAGGTCAAAATATAAAGATTGATGTAAAGATGAAAATGTTGTCAAAATGAACTACTTAAATAGTTTGTATTACAAAACGACATACACCCTCAGCCACATTTTACATCAAAATTTTCTCACAGTAACTTCAAAAAGAATACAACATTTGAAAGATTAAAAATGATAGCAGAAGACAAAAAATGATGATGCATACTGCCATCTTTACCACCTTACTGGGGTACCTCAGCTACTATACACAAATAATTAATATGGATATGTAGGCCACAAGCTGAATAAAGAAAAGAAAAGAATACATCAAAAGTAGTACGTGGGATGAAAAGAAACTTTCTCCACTATGCACTATCTTCCTTGGACAAGGCCACTGAATACTTGGCTGTTCCCAGCAAGAGTTGCTTCCCACTCCACAGAGGACAGGAGAATCTGAGACAGAGATATCACAACTTGCTTCATGTCAGGACGAAGAATAGGATCCTCATCCACACATTGCTTTGCCAGCATGGCCAACTATGCAAAGAGAAGCACAATCAGGAACAAAATAATGATGAGGTAAGTCACTATATAGTGCAACTTCCTAGGCAATTTTAAAAAATCAATGAAAGGGCTTATTTCCTAATAGAGACAATAATGAGAATTGCTTTGCCTGCAAGTTGGTAATATAGACATCAACACCCAGGTTTCCTTATCATGATAACTAGATATAGAAATAAAGCTTAGGATCATATAGGCTTGGTTCCAAACTATTGAAGATATGTTGAATCACCAAGGGTATTTAGACTGATGTCTCTTTCTTGGGTGGGATATCATGTGAAAAAATACCACCAGAAGTCCCATATTCCAATTGCTTGGCGGATTTATACAGGCCAATATCACTTTATTGGTATAGATCATGCTTCCCGTTTGCTTCTATCCAAAGAGAGAATAAGGGCTTCTTTCTTGTACAAATCAACATATCAATGTACTTCATACATAAAAATATTATCAATTAGTAAGAATTTTCTTTTTTGATCATTTCCTCATCGGCTTCCCCCCAACACCCCCACATCCAAAAAAGAATCATTTCCTTGTAGTGGACAGGGTTTAACTATAACCGAGTATTGTCCCAAAAAGGCTGTGGAAAAACTTTTAAAACTCTTATTGTTAAGGCAAATAATAATAGATAAAATCAAACATCTGCAATAAACATACAATAAAAGAGATCAAAAGGTGATTATAGAACCTTAAATAGGCAGTCATGAGGATAAAGATTCATCATATTTGGATCAATGTAATCCTTCATGCTTGACATATTCATGGAGTCAGGGGAGTTCCTTAGAGCTCCTAACATCTGCAATTTCAGGAAAGCTTTAGAAAAGCAGCACCCAACATGCATGCTTGCACAAGAAAGTAGTTCCAACATAAAAACACAGCCTACGGAGCAACAAATAATAATTAATACAGGAAGAGAATTGGTGTGCAAGAAATTAAAGCAAAAAGTGAACCATTCACAGGTACGACTTCACAGAGTGTGTGAATCAAAGTGAAGCATAAGATAAATATGCATGAAGAATTACCCCAATTTATCTTTTTGTTTTTGTTTTTTTGTTTTTTTAACACAATGTTTAAGCCCTTAGTTTGGAATTGAAGTATCTCCTAGATATGATAGTTCTAATGCGTGAAGAAATGGGAGCAATATGGGTGGGGAATATTTACTTTTTACTGGAAAACTATGCAATCACCCTCCTCAAGTCTTAATCTTTACCAAAAGAATTGAAAACTCCTCAACCCACTTCAACGTAAGTGGTAAGCATAGGATTCGGATTACAGAACCAAGAATTGAATTATTCATGAGGCAATTCTCAAGCAAGCCTACTGCATACCCTATCACCAGGTATTCCAGATTTAGTAGAACTAGTCACATACCCGCATGATAATTTTTTTAGGATGGTCTCATTAAATATTTTATTAATACTATAATTTTCGTTATTAACCATTGGTTTTTCATGTGTTTTTAAGTTAGGAGTCCAAGTCGCGGGCACCATTATGTGCTGGTGGTACTCATAGGCGATGTATCTGTGGGATGTGATCGGCTATGATATCACACATGAGCCACCCTTTTCGAATCTCAAAAAAAAAAAAAAAAAAAAAAAAAAAGTTGATAAAAACCTTAAATATACCTTTTTTTACCTTTACACACACACAAATATAGTGAATCTTTACACATACCTTTAAGAAAACTCTATATATTCCACATTTTTGGATGCGTAAAATTATAGACTACTAATCCATAATGATAGTGGCTAATTAATTTTATATATTTTTTGGGTGATCTCATTTGTAACGCTTCTTACCATTATCATATATTTACTAACTGATGATTTGAATAACAAAGACGATAAATGAGAGGTAGCATTGTTCATTAGATTTTCGAAAATAATAGTGTATGAAAATTATATATATATATATATATATATATATATATTATAAATAAGGTTAAATTAAATGTCAAAAAATGAATGTTTAAATTTTCTAACTTTATTTCTTATGTAATTTCTACTACTATCAGAGAACATCTCTTTTTTAATTTTGATTAATAGAGTTTCCATAGTTAGAGTTTGATTAGTTTTAAATTTAAATTTAGTGCTATGATTGTATTTAATTGTTGATTGTTGATTTAATTTTTTAAGCGAATTTAACGATTTATATTACTACACTGTAAAATTTTTAATGTTCTCCACACAGTAATCTCTATTTTATTTTTTACTTCGCCTTACAACCTCTTTGTTTTCCAATCAACAATTACTAATTGACAATTGGTTTTTTTTTCTTTATCTACTCTTTATTATTTTGTATTTGTTTTTTTTTTTCTATACCATCTCTCTCTCTCTCTCTCTCTCTCTCTCCATTCGCAACTTATTGTTTTCCAAAATAATAATAATAATAATAACTTAAAATACAAAACTAGATCGTATCAACCTAAATTGGAGTTCTTAAAAACACAAAAATTTATCAACCTAAAGCGGAGAATGCAATAAAAAATAAAAATCCACCAAAACATTGAGAGAGAAAACCTTTTTGTGAGAGAAAACTATGCATAAAATGGAAAAGAGTGACAAATTTATAGTAAGAGGGAAGAGGTAAGAAGAGACAAATAAAGGAAGATGAAGGGAAAGATGAATAGAAATATTAAAGTAAAGGGTAGTGGGGAGATGAAAAGGTAAGAGAAGTAGAAAAGTTGAAGAAAGTGTAAATATTTAAAAAATAAGTGAATGTAAAAAAAAACTATAGAAAAATTGGAAATAAAAAAGAAATATATATAGATGTTAAAACCAACAAAGATAAATATGTAAAGTCAATCTTTTTCTTTTTTTTTGTAAAAAAAAAAGGAATAAATAATAACTAATAATTATGTGGCAAATGACGTAGCGATAAGGTAACGCAACAGGAGATCAACAGCAATAAATATCATGCTTCAACTTTTAGTAATATATAGAATAGATGAGCACCTCAAATACATAAAACATTAATTTTATAGGAGAAAACCATTTCATGAATCAAGACAATATTATGTATTGGACAAATGTTGTCACATTGGCAGAACTTACAATGGATGCCAATGAGCGTCTTTCAGGATTTTTCATCATCATGCCTTCCGTTCGTATAATCGCCTCCTTTCCAGATATAAGCTCAAAAAGAACAACACCATATGCATAGACATCACTTTTGGTTGTGGCAAGACCATTACTCAAGTATCTGTATCAAAACAAGAAAACAATTGATCCTAGATGAACTACTTGTTAAGGACCATAGTAGCCAGCTATAAGTAGTCACTTACTCTGGAGCCAAATAACCATATGTGCCAACAACTTTGGTTGTCGAAGCTTCTCCCTCACTTTTTTTTCCAACAAGTTTTGCCAATCCAAAATCTGAAATCTAGATTCAGAGAGGCGATAGAAACATATTTAGCAAGATGGATTACATGTATACAAAGAATATACATATTACATCAATGAGATGCACTATGTTTGAACCTTTGCCCTGAAGCTACTGTCAAGTAAGATGTTGCTTGTCTTGATATCTCGATGTACATAATGACTTTTGGTGTGCTCATGGATGTATTCAAGACCTCTAGCAGCATCAAGGGCAATCTGAACTCTCATGATCCAAGAAAGTGACGTATGATCTGCAGTGAATTGAACCATACACAGATTTAATTAATATATACCCATGCATATATGTCTTATCATATACGGAATCATATTGCAAATTCGAAGTCCAAAGACCAAGACTTATGCCTTGACCTTTTAAAGATGCCGGGTTCACCGAAAGGGCATAGACCAGGAAGTTCATTAAGAGATTGCAATTATTTTAATTTCAATTCATAAACTTTCCAATTTATTGAGATGGAAAGGGTTGGCAACTGTTGTGATCATGCCTGCAGAAGGCTCAACAACTTCAAGTGGACTTGAATGCAATCCCACTCATTTTCAGGTTTTGGCTGGTGCTAGTAACCTTCAAACACAAAAACTTAAGCTACTAGAAAGTGAGCCCACAAGCTATATTTATCTTAATTACACACCAACACTAAAATTCTCTCACATGTAGGCTTGACCAATAAAACTGGACCAACTGCAGGCCTTAAACATACAGACAGAAGAAATGAACAGAATGGGGGCTACCAAGACTTGAATCAAGGACCTCATAGACTAGGCTACAATACCATGTTGGATAACAAACAATTCTAAACACTCAAGTTATTACGAAAGCGCTGTTTATCAAGCTAACAGATGCGAAACAGTCTTACACCAACACCTAACCTAGCCTAGCACATAGAAACTTTTGCTAAGCTTGAACCTGGACTGAAGGTAATACATTTTATGTCATAATCAACATTTTAATAACTTAAACATAAACTTTGCTAGATAACAGCCCACCATCGTGCTAAATTTTTTTAATTTATTACCAATAAATTATTTTTTAAGGACAAAATTTAACTACAAACTTGGTTGCTGCCATTGGCTACAACTCCACTCAATATAATTTTATTGGATGTGAATTTTGAAAAATCCACATTTAAATTACATTTTTTTCTTGTATTCTCCATGCTTGCAAAATTTCCAGGAAATCAAAAATAAATAGCTATCTCATCAATCAAATGCTTAAATTCAATTTTTTGTACTCTAAAACCATACATAACAAATAGTTTATGGATCAAATAGTAAATAACATCCGATTGGCACAAAATTTGACATGCGTGTTAAGAACATAAAGAACATGCAATCCAATGGTTAGATTTTCCAATATGTAGCCATGTTATTTTTTTTAGTAGGAGTTGTAACCATTGGCTACAACCAAGTTTGTTTCCAAACTTTGTCCTTTTTTAAATAACCACAATCAGGCCAGCTTTGGCCTTAATCTCCTATACAATTCCTGCGAAAAAAGGTAAGTATATTGTCAGGCCTGACTTCATAGAACTTTAGGCCCAGGCTAAGCTTGGTTCTAAAACCAGGTGTGCGTGGATAGTTGGTTGGCCCAAGCCTAAAATTGCCACCACTAATCACAACATCAGTATGATGAACATTAAATCCTAGAGCAATAAGAAAAGCAGTTTCTCGTGTTTGAACATCATCATAAGTTAAAAGCAAAAGATTATTACTAATCATCTTTAATTCATATTATTATCACACTAACTCATTATCATAATTGGTCAGCGAATGAGCCAAAACAAGCTTGAAAACATGTGCATCAGAAGCCATCATGGAACCTAAAATCATGCCAAAAACATACTTAATTAAAGTTTTATGTTCCCCGTTTAGTGTTCTTATTTTACAGTCATATAAATCGTATCACAACTAACAAAATGCACTGATTAGTTATTTATTAATTCTCACATAAGAAATCATTTTATCAATTTTTAGAAAGATAAGACTTTTAAAATTAGTAAGTCAGGACAACAAGATCCTTACAGACAAGTACTACATGACACATTCAAAGAAAGCATCAACGTGTATTCTTACCCTTGCTCTGAGGATCATGTAAATGGCTTCTAAGGGAACCCTTTTGGGCAAATTCATATATAAGGAAGAATTCATCATCAGTAGCCGCATAGCCAATCAATTCTACCTTGACAAAATTAATTCAAAAGAGGCGTCAAAGCTTTGAATTGCTAAAAGCTACAAACTCAAAGCTAACAAATACTTTTTGATTATTCAATATACAAAGAGAATTACCAGATTTGTATGATGAACCTTGCACAAGACTTTCATCTCCGCCATAAATTCTTTAGTTTTTGTCGCCGTCATTCTTTTAATAGCAACTTCCTAAAAATTTTGAAATCCATTACTGATGGTCCAATGTGGAAGCTTACTTTATATACTCAGGAAATCTAAGTAATTATAATAGAAGTAGGCAGCTGCAAACCTGGTCATGAAGGTGGGCAAAATACACAGAACCATAAGTTCCATGCCCAAGAAGACTTGAGTCAGAGAATCCATCAGTTGAGGAAAAAATTTCTTCATATGTGAAAACCGTGGGCTTTTCCATCTCAAAGACATCAGTCCCTAGAGCTGCAACAAACAAGATAATAATACCAGTCAGACATCTTACACTTAATGAACATAAGATAATTACCATATTGTATTTGTCCAGAAGAAGAATGGATCATTGGAGCAGAACAGCTCAACATCTTCCCAACTAATAAAATTTCACTAATCTATTATTGAGATAAATGTTTATACACAATTTACAATTATGGATTAGCCATTACGTAAAAAGAGATTTTAACTTCTTTTTGTGATGCGAACACACAGAAAATACAAGATCAGCATTTCTCTGAGACTTTTCCAAATCCCATGAGGCAAATATACACACATTTATGTACACATGGTTATACCAATCAGAGTAATATGTTTCCCTGCTACAGAAGTACACATTACAAATGATTGGACAGCATTACTTAAAGCCGAAATTTCATGAACTAGAAACAATTTCAAGTCTAATAAAATAGTTTGAAATGATACCTTTGGGAATAGTAGTCTGGTGGTTGCTAGGTTCCCCGTTGGTTTGCTTCCAATTCCCAGACTTGCAGCAAACATACCTTCCTGAACCACAACAGAAACTTGGCTTCCGTAGAATTTGAAACTTATGAGAAACTTTGCCATCAGAATCTTTTGTGTGACTACTTCCGGCTTCAGAAAAGCATTTTGATGACCTCAAGGAAAGAAAAACAACTATGCTTATTATAATCAATGCAAGACCAATCCCTAAACCCCCAATAATCCATCCATATGGTATGTGAGCCTTATGGTTCTCTTGATGTACTGCAAACAAATAGCACACAATGCCTTATATTTCTCATAAGAAATAACTCTGGCAGCAAGGCACATATGCATGATTAAAATGCTTATTTGGAAATATAGAACCAGCAGGAAGTAATAAATCAAAATAGGAAACTAGGAATTAC
Organism: Quercus ilex subsp. ballota; assembly: GCA_032727855.1. NCBI lineage: Eukaryota > Viridiplantae > Streptophyta > Magnoliopsida > Fagales > Fagaceae > Quercus > Quercus ilex. The sequence goes on along the minus strand of CM064912.1, from coordinate 22,842,651 downwards.
ACAAAACCAAATAAATTCTAAACCACATTCTCAAAAAGGAAATGCATTACTCGAATATCACTAACATGATGTTCTCTGCCATAAATGAAACATCTAAAGTAACTGCTTATAATTTAATACATGTCATTCTTCATAGCTAATATGTACTTCCCTTTACAGGGATCTGCATGCAGTTTTGCAGAAGAAATTCACTTTGTTTCTAATCAGTTTACAATGCAAATTTCAATTAACATAAAAATCTGCAATGCATACTTGAATATAGATCTCTCAGAATAATCTAGCTAGTTATGTTATGTTTACTTTTAGACAACATGGCTCTGCCTCTTTGGAGTTTCGCCGTCTCACTTGAGATTAACTTTGATCAGAACGTTCTCTGATAATATTTAAAGCAACAAATTGCTAACTTTTCGTATTAGCACCATAAAGGAATTTGCCATTTCTGCAAAAAAAATTTGAATTTCTTTAGTGAAGATATATTCATTAATTCATACCTGAGATATTGTCTACCGATGGAGCAGGAGCAGGAGGGATATCAATCGTCGAAGGATAAGGCTCACCGGGGACTAAAAAAATAAATCAATCAATCAATGAAATGGAACCAAATAAGGGAAGTTTAACAATGATTACATCCTTAAGAAAATGGTCATAATATCAAGTCTATTTTGCACCCCCAATATGTAAAGAACATAAACAAAAATTGATACTTAATAAAGAACTAACACGGCCAATCAAATATGCAAGCCAATTGCAGATGTACTCTCCAGCTGATTTAATCAATGGGATTTTTCCCTCTAAGGCTCCACATTCAAAATATTAAATTAATAGTAAAATTCATGACAAGTTACAAATGAGCAACAAATTTACTTGGTGGCTTTTGATTCACTACTTCTTCAGTTCTCCTGACAAGTAATGCCAACTTCCCAAATTTACATAACTTGGCATCCTTCCTTTCACATGGTAACCTTTAATACATATAACCTCAATAAAAATCCAGATCCAGAATAGAATTTTACCAAATTGAAGCACAACCCAAAAATCAGTCCTTGACTTGTTACTGAACAACCCACCATTACCTACCATTCTTGATGCAAAAAAAACCTAACGACCACTGCATGTTCTCCCAATGAACCCAATACCAACTCCACTCACCCAATCCAAAAGAGCAACCTTATAGGAACTGAGAAGTTTAATCATATGTATCAAATTCTAACAAAAAAAAAATCAATTTTTACAATTTCGTGCTAAAATCTTTAACACTTTCCCCAACAATTGTAAAAAATTACTCAACCTCATTTAACCAAAAACCAAACAAAACCCATTAAAAATTCCAAAATCAAAACCAAAACCTCATAACTTAAAAGCAATAACAAAAATACCAAAAAAGAGCAAAGAAACCAAACCTGAATTCAAAGGAATATAATACAAGGCACCCACAGTGACATTATCAGGATTGTCAATCCCGTTCACTTGCTCAATACTCTCCATAGTGACACCAAAACGACTTGCCAAAGACTCCACACTATCCCCATCTCTCATCACATAACTCATGAAGTAATTCCACAACCCACTGGAGCAGCCACAGAAGAGCCTCAACGACACGACAGCCCCAACCCTGGCCTTACGTGTCGTATTGGGCAAATTGAAAGCCAACCCATCATAGGCCTCCAACGCTATGTCGTTCACAAACCCCACGTTGGATCTCACCGTGAAAGTTGTGTTTGTGGCGTACTCTCTCGGCGTGTATAAACAAGAACAGTTTTTCCTGATGAAAAGGTAGTTGAATTTAAAGCCGCTGTGACCGTTGTCAAGGCCGTTGCTTGGTTCAACTGTTATGTCGTTTGGGAGAACATCAAACATAGATTGGATCACATCCAGTGTCTGGTTTGGTTCAGGCTTGAAGGCCAAAAACGAAGTGCAGAGTCGTGTCGTGTCAGTACAGTTCATTGGGGTTGTTGTTGTGTTTGAAAAAACAGAGTTTACTTGAAAAATAAGAAGAAAAAGAAAGAACCAAATGGGTTGTGTCCGTACAGCATTCATGGTTTTGAGAGAGAAAGAGAAGCTAAGTTCTGAGGTGAAAAGTGTGGATTTTGAGAGCAAGAAATGAGAGAGAAGAGAGAGGAGTTTGACGAAGAGAAAAGGATAGGTGAATATTGAAGAAAAGGGAGTGAATTGGTGTGGTGTACTGAGGAAGAAAGGAATGATGAGAAGAAGAACAGAGCATATTAGGAGCGTTTTTGTTTTGGGTTTGGTTTGTTTGGTTTTGTTTTGTTTTGTTTTGGGTTGGCTTGGTTTGGTTTTTTGATGAGTGATTACGGTTCTGAAGAGTAAACTGTGAAGTGGCTTATCATTACACAAAGACAGTAAAAAGAGAAAGCGACTTGTTGCAGAGTGGACAAAAGAGAGAGCTTGCAGAGCCACCCACCTGGAGATATTTGGTGGGACTTTTCGTTTTTGTTTTTTCTCTTTTACTAAATTAACCTTCTTCTTTTTTTTTGGTTAAATTGTAAATACCTAAAATGAAAGAATGAATATTTGAACACATAAACCTTATTTATCTCTTTTGGAAACATTACTAAAAAAAAAGGTTTTTTGTGTTATAGAACTCTTGGCTTGAAGAGTAGGATAAACGGTTAATTTTGATTAATTTTGATTTAGTTTTGCTGTCACAATTCATTATATTTGAAAACATTGAGTTTATTATTATTAACAGCTTGGTGAATATCATCGACCTTTTTTGTTAATATTATGCTTTTGTAAAAAATTTAAAAACAAATTATTGAGAAGTCTCCCCAAACTTATTTAGTTATGCAGTACTTTCTTAGAACTCGAGTTCTTAGAATTATGGCAAAAAAAGTGCTACATAACTAAAAAAGTTTCAAAATTAGTCAAACTCGAGCTTGGAACTTGAGTTTCACTCGGCGTTAGAACTCAATTTAGCAAGCTCGAATTTATAAAAAATGTACCACATAACTAAATTAATTTGGACAAATGCTTTTTTGTAAAAATAAAAAATTAAAAAAAAAATCTAAAAACATGGTATTTGGCACAAAGAAAAATGTCTTGAATTATGTGCAGTTTACATTGAATATTTTTTTAAGGGGTATCTAATTAGCTGATTGAATTTTTTTTTATCATGAATAAGAAGATTGATTTGTATGTTGTGTCCTACACAAATATATATATATAAGATTGAAATTTGTAGTATCTAGTCTATTATGATTTCTCTTTACCATCATGCTAATATATAAATTGATTTTTTTTATATAGTTAAAATTTCATAGGTTCAAAGTTCAAACATAGATCCAATTGAGTTAATTGGAGTCTAAGTGAATATGAGAGTCCAATTTAATCAATATTAGAAATGTTTTATATAGAGCTCTTTAGATACTTCAACCAATTGGATTAATATTTAGTGTAAATGTAGATAATATCTTCTGAAGAAACTAATATCATAAAAACTCAACTGATTTTGAATATTTGTATTTATAGCTGCCAGTGGTCTTATGACCTGGTGATATCTTCCTTCATGTCGAATTTAGTTCCATGATCAAAACCCTTTGTTTGAATTGAGGTGAAAAAGTGCATTTACAATCTAAAATCTAAAATATAATGTTGCCTACTTAATATGAAACTTTCTTTTAACATTTGAGAGAATGAAGATGAGCAAAATAATAAATTTCAGATCTTTTACACATAACAAACAATACAGCACACAATAAATCACAAAAGCATATGAATTTTGAAATTAGAAATGTCCTTCTTGCTGTAAAGTTGACAACTAAGCATACCAGTCATCCAAACAAACCACTTTAATCAGGACCAACTTTTTGTTACCAATTAATAATTGAAAAACTTTTGTTATCCTACATGGAAAATTTTTATTTTCTATTTATTTTTTTCTCAAAAAACATTTTAAGCAATCTCATCCCTAAATTCCCACATAATGGAAAGGTTTTCCCAAGTTGTTGAAGTAAATCCATCAAAATAATAAACAATAAGAGCATGTTTGGTACACTGTGATGATTATTACATAGGAATAGGAATAAGTATTACACGGAATACATCAAGTTAGAATGTAATAAGTATTACTATTCATTAGTTTGGTGACCATTTAGGAATAGAATTCTGAATATGCATCCACAATTTAGTAAAATATAAAAAGAAGAAGTAATTAATGCTGCGTTTGGTTCCCATAAAATATTTTCCGAAAAATAAATATTTTCCAGAAATGCTATTTTCGGGAAAGAAAAATATTTTCAAGTGTTTGGTTGCATTATAAAAATTGTTGTAGAAAATATTTTCATGTGTTTTATCCTATTCTGAAAATGCTATTTTCCTACAAAATTTTCACATTTTCTCAGCTATTTTCTCAGCATCCAAACAAATTTTATTACAGAAAATTTCAAAATCACAGCCAAATCCCAATCCACAGAATAAATCACAGCCAAATCCCAACACCACATACCACCGAAACTCCAATTCAACCCACGGCAGCAAACTTCGGCAATCAAAAGCCACAACCACCAAAACACCACCACCCACACCACCACAACAACAAAAATCAAAATCACACAAAAATCAAAATCAGAGAGAGAGAGAGAGAGATCAGTTCGTGGGTTTCCGGCGAAGTCGAAGGCTCTGGGTCGCCGGCTCTGGGTCGAAGATCGATGGGTAGTGGGTCGAAGGCTCTGGGTCATTGGGTCGAAGGCTCTGGGCTCTGGGTTCGTGGGTCAACGGCTTATGGCGGTGGGTCGAAAGTTCGTGGCGATTGGTGGGTCGAAGGTTTGTGGCGATCGGTGGGTCGACGGCTCGTGGGTCACCAGCGATGGGCTCTCTCTTCTTCCTCTCTCTCTCTCTCTCTCTCTCTCTCTCTCTCTTTTTCCATGCGCGATCTCACTCTCACTCACTCTCTCTCTCTGTTTTTCGGAAAATGGGATTTGAAGGTAAAATAAAAACGGAAATGAATTTACACCCGGTCACATGGTCAACTGAAATGCATTTCTGGAAAATTTATTTTTCATGCGCAACCAAACACCCACATTTACAGAAAACGATTTCCTGAAATGGTTTTCCACCAAAACAAACGCATCCTAAATCATTTTTAAGTTAAATTTCCTAAAATACACTTATTTTAGGGTCTTCAAAATAAAGCTAATAATTAACAACAAGGAAAATTTATTTTCTTTTCTTTTGAAGATGTGGTAACTAATGGCTTTTTAGGAAATATTTTTAAAAAGTTATTACATAAAGTGAAGAAATAAATATTCAGTACTTTTGATAAGGAATAACTATTCATTGTAATAAAAACATAACCAAATAACCAAATAGTTATGCCTAGGGGTGTTCACCAAACCGCACAAACCGCACCAAAACCGCCTGCAAAATGGGACTGCACCGCAAGTAATATTGCACCGCACCGGACCACACCGCATGGTGCAGTGCGGTTTGCGGTTTTATAATAAGAAAACCGCACCGCACCGCACCCTCTCTATATATTAATATATTTAATTATTTTTAATATTAAATATATTATTAATAGTTTAATAACCCTAGTTTAAAAAAAAATAGTTTGATAATTCTAGCAAGTATTGATTAGGAAAGCCAACCCAAAATAAAGAAAAACTAGCTCAATAGTTTAAAATTTGGACCAAAACAAAGGGAAAAATTAGTTTTGGGTTGGGTAGAAAAAGCCCAAAATTTGAAAAATATACCAACTTCAAATTATTCAAACCGCATTTTATACACCGCATCGCATATGTGACCACAAAAATGAGGTGCGGTGCGGTTATAGTTTTGGCTAAACTTTAAACTGCACCGCACCGCACCGCACTGCACCACACATGTGACCTCAAAAATAAGGTGCAGTGCAGTTATGATTTTAGTTAAACCGCACTACAAAATGCGGTGCTAAAAATGGCCCAAAATTGCACCGCACTGCATCATAAACACCCCTACTTATGCTATAGGAATATCTATTATATTATAGTGTCTATTACAATCTACCAAACGTTATCTAAGTTTATTCCAAATACAATTTTTTTTTAAAAAACAATAAATGGTATTAATATTCATTAAAACATTAAGTTGAGTGGCATTACATATTTATGTTTTCCTGGAAAATCAGTTGTAAGGCCAAATTGGGAAAATAAATTCACGGGATTGGTAAAGTGTAATGAAGGGTGGTTGTTTATGGGAAAAAGGGTGGGCACAAGTTGCGAAGAGCTGGCAATGGGCAAAAGAGAAGAGGAGGGGACAGTTGGGTTGGGTCCCACAAGAGACCCTCCAATATCTCCAAAAATTCGCCGATGAATTGATAGACTCTACTCGTACTCGTGCGTCCACTCTCGACTCTGAAAACCCGTTGACTCGAATGGCTTTAAGTCTTTAACCTTATAGTAACCGACATTTACACATGCCGTTGAGCCTCGATTGAGTATACTCTACTCACACTCACAGACTCACTGCATTATTGTTTTGTAAAACAAAAGCTATTCTCTCTTCTTCTTTTTTTTCTTTTTTTTTTTTGGGCAGAGTGAAAACAAAAGGCATTCATTGGAAGATAAAGTGAACCTAATGGTTTTGGGGTGAAGCTTCTCTACAGTGCATCATAGGACATGATACCATACAACGCGGACACAAATCTTTTTTGGTGGATTCCTCTTGTTCCGCATAGTATCATATCTCAGTACACAGATGCACTGTATAGAAGCCAGATCAATGGTTTTTTACTACCCATTTAGTAGTGGATGATTTGAAAGAGGATCTAGGAAGAAAATGGGAGGAGAGATTGGTGTTACGATTGGTAAGTGTGGGGGTCAAAAACACTTGATAGATGTCCTGAATAAGAATTCTTGATCAACACAACTAATTTCTAAAAAGTGGGAGAGAAGAATCCACAATGAAAAGAATAAGTAATTAATCAAAAACAACAAAAAAAAATAGCTGAATTATGTGTTTATATCAGTGGCAACTCCAGGAATTTTTTTAGGCCGTTGCTCAATAAGCATAAATTACACAATCTAATAAAAAGAAAAATTTATATATTGACGACAACAACAACAACAACAACAATAAAAATAAAAAACAAATACATAAAGTTTTACAACATAAATTTTGTGGAGTTCAATTGTGGTTGTTGTTAGTTTTGCTGAACAAAGATGGACAACGATGGCTAGGGAGAGTAAGTGAGTTTCTTATTTCCTTTTAGCCTTTAGGTTTGATTTAGTTTTAGTTTAATGACTTGTAAATTCTCGAGGCACAGAGGCAATGAGGATTTTTTTTTTTTTTAATATTTGTTGAATTAAAAACGTAATCATGTTGGTGTTGGTCCTGTTGGAGTAGTGATAGTCTTAGTCTGAGATGAGATTGCTCTTATACTAGGCTTTTCTAATGGCATTGGATTTGGGCCTTGTTAGTGGTTTTATTATAATTTTTTTTTTTCAGATTTTCGTTCAACTTTTTTTTTTTTCCATGATTTTATAAACCAGTATGGTGAAAGAACTGGAAAATAGACTTGTTACTGGTTTTTTAGTCGAACCGAGATCTGACCGATGGTTGAACCGGTAATGTCATAAATAGTATAATTAATAAAATTTTAAATTATATAAATAAAAAATATAATAAGTTTATTACTAATAATATGATAGCAAAATGTAAAAACATAATATTTAGTGACACTTTTTGTGTAAATTTAATCAAATTTCCTTAGAATGGACAATCACATGTTTAATTATAATCATAAAAATAAAAATTTTATTATATATATATATATATATAATGAATTAATTGATACGATATAAAAATTAAGTGACTTTTTAAGTTTATTCACTAAATTAACAAAAACAACTATTTTTTTAATCAAAATTATCGGAAAAAGAAAAAAGAAAAGTAGTTGTATAATTAAAAAAAGCTAAATTTACGTGACTTTGACCAATTAGTTGTGTAATATATATTATAATATTTTTGAGAAATAGTAGTCGTACAATAATAGTGTGTCATATAAAGCAAAAACTAAAAGTAAAGCCGTAATATAAGTTTAAAAGAATATAAAAGCATATGGTTCTTTTTGCTTAAAAGACCCTAACATATCGTTAAGTTGCTCAAATTATGGACCAAAATTTAATTTTATTGGCATAAAAAAAATTCAGGGTGTTCCCAAAATTTTTTTAAAGGTAGATAAATATAAAATTTTAAATTATTATATATAAATTTTTTTTTTTCAAGTCAAGGTCTAGCCATAAGGTGGCACCGCCCCTAGTTTATATAGGAAGAAATGATGTTCTCGTGGTTCAAAAAGGGATCCTAAGTGTTAGATACAAATTGAAAGTTCCAACTCTCTTTCTATCTTTTGTTCTTGCTCAAGTCCTCTTTTTCTTTTGGATCCCTTTTCCTATTGTTATCCTCCTCCTTTTATAGCAATTTCCCTTCATTCTCTAGTTGTTCAGCTCTTAACTAGATTTGGGGGGATATTTGTCTCTTCAGCCTCTTATCCTACCATTTCTTGATCATGATAGACTTTTGGGGGGTATTTTCACTATTCAGGCCAAACATTCAGCATTTAATGTGGCTGACATTAAGTAGGGGGAGCTCATTAATACAGAGGTGACTGTCACATTGGGTTTGGCGTTTCCTTTGACATGTTCCTCAAGAAAAGGGTGAACGATTGGTGTCCCCTGTTTAAGAGGAAAGTCGTTTCTCAGATAGTCTTCATGTCCTCGAGAAAGTACCATTTCTCAGATTACCTAGGTAGTGAGTCCAAATTGGCCTAGGGGAGAATGGGTATAGCGGATTGCCTCAGTTATGGGCCAAAATGGTATCTTCCCATTAGAAGTCCCTTTTATTTCTTATTGCACTCCAGATCGAATCCATTCTTCGAATTTCCTCCTCGAGTCAAAGTTCTCAAGCCGGATTTAGGTCCCCCCCCCCCCTCCTCCTCTAAGTAAGATAAGAATGAAAAATAGAGGAAAATAAGATAAGAAGATTGTCATTAAGCTAAAAGAATAAATGGGTGTTTTCTATTTAGGCTTACACTTTTTTATCTATCCCAAAATAAGAGAAAAATAAGGAATAATTTTTGTCACTCCCTTGCATAAGTAGAATTCTCATTGATTTCTTCTTCTTTTTTTAATAAGAAAATTATCATTGATGTCTTAGTTGTGATATCGGAGACTAGAGAATTTAGAATAGGTGTGTACTCATATAGAAGTGGACTTACAATTTAAATGTTTTCATCAGTTACCTATTTCGCATTTAGTTATCCTAAGTTTATGGTGGGCTCAGTAACTAGTTAACTAACGGCAAGCGATAAATCTACAACAGTTTTTCACAATATTTTTATGACAAATTTTAAGTGGCAGATTATTACATTTATTTATCCCAAAATAAGAGAAAAATAAGGAATCATTTTTGTCACTCCCTTGCATAAGTAGAATTCTCATTGATTTCTTTTTTTTTTTTAATAAGAAAATTATCATTGATGTCTCAGTTGTGATATCGGAGACTAGAGAATTTAAAATAGGTGTGTACTCATATAGAAGTGGACTTACAATTTAAATGTTTTCATCAGTTACCTATTTCGCATTTAGTTATCCTAAGTTTATGGTGAGCTCGATAACTAGTTAACTAACGACAAGCGCTACATCCACAACAGTTTTTCGCAATATTTTTATAACAAATTCTAAGTGGCAAATTATTACAGTTTTTTTAATTTGAATCTACCACTAAAATTACTTTCTTGTTCATCAGTAACAAGTAACAATCTAAGTGGCAGATTATTATGTAATTTTTAGGGTCCACTTAGTACGTATGTTTAAACAATAGTTTTCGGTTTTTTGAGAAATACGTGTAAGTGAAAAAGTATGTGAAAATACGTATAATATTGTTTAAAAACTAAAAACATATGTTTGAACTGACATACCATACCACCTTAATTTTCTTTTTTTCACTTTTCGCGTACATATAGACACCATTTTATTCTTTCTAGAAAAAGACAATATGTAACAAAAACATCTTATATTTTATGCATGTTATTCAGTGCGTTTATTTGTTTTATTCTCAAATCTAATCATAAATTATTATTAATTTATAAAAATTGTTATATTTCAGGAGTTTTAGGATTCCAAGAACATGATATTTTATAATCTCTTTCTCTCAAACATTAATAGGGTTTATTTTCTTTTGGGAGATAGAGAGGGTGGGAGGTTATATTCATAGATGTGACAACGGTTTAAAAATTATTTATTGTCCTAATTTTTAATTATTTAATATATATATATATATATATATATAATTCTAAATGCTTTCATTTGAAACATTAAGAAATGTCAATCAATTAAGTTATAACAAAGGCTCCATAAATTTCTTTCAGGACGATCATTAAAAGATTTAAATCAAACAAAATTTAATTAAAAAAAAAAAACCTCAAATATGTTGACTTCATAAATAAAAATAAAAAAGCAAGTGCAAATATATTAAGTTTAGAATTAAATCAACGCAATACTCCACTAATTTATTTTTTAGGGAAATTATGGTCAAGAGGTTGGAAAAAGCCTTTGTAAATGTACTATTTTTATTTCATCCTGATCATTAATTGGAAAAGATGAGATATTTTCTCATAGCCTATGATCTAAAAGAAGATTATTCAAGTCAATACTAATTGTAGGGTCGGTTTTTGTTGCCCAAGCCCACGAGGTGTGGAATAGGCCCAACACACCCAAAACAATAAATTTGTAGAGCGTGGGTGAAAGAACTGGGCTGGGTATGAATTAAACAAGAGTTGGTGGTAGTATGGGCAAATAATCTAACATGCAATCATGTAAAAACCACGAAGGACTAAAGGTCCGAAGAGGAATTTTATTGAATGTTCTTAGGTTACAGATTCCAGAGCTACAGTAAAGTGATTTTTTGTTCTTCTTTCTCTTTTTCTTCGATCCCCCTTCTATCAGGGACTCTCCTTCTTTATATAGCCTATTTCCTAATCATCCCAACCCTCCACTTGTCCTCCATCTGCTAACATACTTGAGTATAGGTCACATCAAGCATCTTCTTTAGCTTCTTGGGAGTGGCGGTAGGTGAAGTTGCACTGTTTAGGGGTCTTCTCCACATAAATGCGGCCAGAGAAGTTGCTGCAGTGCATTAAATGCGGTAGTGACAGCTTTTCCTTGAGATATTTCTTCATCCTTATCATCCCCAGGAATGCCCAGAGCTTATCTTTGTCACCAAGATTGCCAGGAAGGGCACTCGGGCTTTCTGTACGTTTATTTAATCAGAATTATTCGTATTTGAAGAGTAAAACCTCCTCGGACAAATGGTGACCTCTTCGGATTGTACTCTTCCGCCATCTTTGGGTTCGTTGCCCACAAGTGAACTCTATCCTAGCCCATTACTACTCTTCGGACGTAAGATAATCTAAAGAACAGGGCCCTAGGCCCAATTGGTAGATCTGGGCTTTTATCCCTCACACTAATTTTTTTAGGATATGAATATTGCAATATAAGTGATTTCCTTATAAGAAATTTGCCCATAGTGCTAGCAAAAGAATAAAAGATAAACTATAAATTCATTCAACATATTCAACTTAGGCATTCAACCGTTATGTTGTTCATGTTCAATAACATATTCAAGCATTATTTTAGTGCTTATGCGTATGTACAAAATATATCACATAAATCCAACAAATTCAACTAAAGACTAAAGCAAGTACTAACAGACTAGCTATTTGAAAATATGCATTTGAAAAAAATAATGATTTTAAAATATGCCCTTAGAAAACAAAATTTAAAAATATTTAAAAAAAAACATTTAATTTGGGCTTTTAGGCTAATTTGTTTTTTTGGGTAATTTTTTATAAGTGTTATGCTCACGTATCAACAAAACTTATATGGCAAGTTGTTTACTGGTTAAAATATAATCCTACCACTGAAATTACTTTTTTGTCCACTTGTAACAACCTATTACTTGGGATTTGTTATAAAATGTTGTGAACATAGTAATTTTTGTTTCAACCTTCAATGGACCTAAATTTTGGAAAGGTCAAATTTTTATTTAGGGTGATCAAGTTTTTTTTTTAGAGTGATCAAGTTTGCTCTCTAGTGTGGTCATCAATTCATGTACATTTAAAATTCAATTTTTGTAATGTATATATAAAAAAAATTTCAAATCAGGGTGGTCAAGTGACCACCTTGAGTAAGACATGGCGCTGCTATAAGTTCATAGCTTATCATCATTAAAGATCTATGTCAAGACTCTGAAAACCCGTTGACTCGAATGGCTTAACCTTATAGTAACCGACACTTACACATGCCATGGAGCCTCGATTGAGTATACTCTACTCACATTCACAGACTCGCAGCATTATTGTTTTGTAAAACAAAAGCTATTCTCTCTCTTTTTTCTTTTTTCTTTTTTTTTTTGGGCAGAGTGAAAACAAAAGGCATTCATTGGAAGATAGAGTGAACCTAATGGTTTTGGGGTGAAGCTTCTCTACAGTGCATCATAGGACATGATACAACACGGACACAAATCTTTTTTGGTGGATTCCTCTTGTTCCGCATAGTATCATATCTCAGTACACAGATGCACTCAATAGAAGCCAGATCAATGGTTTTTACTACTCGTTTAGTAGTGGATGATTTAAGAGAGGATCTAGGAAGAAAATGGGAGGAGAGATTGGTGTTACGATTGGTAAGTGTGGGGGTCAAAAACACTTGATAGATGTCCTAAATAAGAATTCTTGATCAACACAACTAATTTCTAAAAAGTAGGAGAGAAGAATCCACAATGAGAAGAATAAGTAGTTAATCAAAGACAAAAAATAGCTGAATTATGCGTTTATACATGAAGAAATGATGTTCCCGTGGTACAAAAAGGGATCCTAAGTGTTAGATACAAATGAAAAGTTCCAACTCTCTTTCTGTTTCTTGTTCTTGCTCAAGTCCTCTTTTTCTTTTGGATCCCTTTTCCTATTGTTATCCTCCTCCTTTTATAGCCATTTCCCTTCATTTTCTAGTTGTCCAGCTCTTAGCTAGATTTGGCGGGATATTTGTCTCATTATTCTCTTATCCTACCATTTCTTGATCATGATAGACTTTTGCGGATATTTTCACTCTTCGGGCCAGACATTTAGCATTTAATGTGGCTAACATTAGGTAGGGGGGTTTCATTAATACAGAGGTGACTATTACATTAGGTTCGGCGTTTCCTTTGACATGTTCCTTAAGAAAAGGGTGAACGACGGGTGGCCCCTAGTTTAGAGGAAAGTTGTTTATCAGACAGTCTTCATGTCCTTAAGAAAGTAGCATTTCTCAAATTACCTAGGTAGTGAGTCCAAATGGGCCTAGGGGAGAATGGGTATAGCGGATTGCCTCGGTTATGGGCCAAAATGGTATCTTCCCATCAGAAGTCCCTTTTATCTCTTGTTGCACTCCAGGTCGAATCCATTCTTCGAATTTCCTCCTTGAGTCAAAGTTCTCAGGCCGAATTTAAGTCCACCCACCCCCCCCCCCCCCCCCCTTCCCTCCCTCCAAGTAAGAGAAGAATGAAAAATAGAAGAAAATAAGATAAAAAGAGTGTCATTAAGCTAAAAGAATAAATGGGTGTTTTCTATTTAGGCTTACACTTTTTTATCTATCCCAAAATAAGAGAAAAATAAGGAATAATTTTTGTCACTCCCTTGCATAAATAGAATTCTCATTGATTTCTTTTTTTTTTAATAAGAAAATTATCATTGATGTCTCAGTTGTGATATTGGAGACTAGAGAATTTAGAATAGGTGTGTACTCATATAGAAGTGGACTTACAATTTAAATGTTTTCATCAGATACCTATTTCGCATTTAGTTATCCTAAGTTTATGATGGGCTCGGTAACTAGTTAACTACCGACAAGCGCTATATCCACAGCAGTTTTTCACAATATTTTCACAACAAATTTTAAGTCGCAGATTATTACGTTTTTTTTTTTTTAATTTGAATCTACCACTAAAATTACTTTCTTATTTATCAATAACAACCTACGTAAACTTATTTAAAAATTATTATGGACATAGCATTTTTCTTAACCAATATGCATTTTTTAATTTTTAGTTTTCTTTTTTTCACTTTTCACGTACATATAGACATCATTTTATTCTTTCTAGAAAAGACAATGTGTAACAATAACATCTCATATTTTACGCATGCTATTCAGTGCGTTTATTTGTTTTATTCTCAAATCTAATCATAAATTAATATTAATTTATAAATTGTTAAATTTTAGGAGTTTTTAGGATTCCAAGAACATGATATTTTATAATCTCTCTCTCAAACATTAATAGGGTTTATTTTCTTTTGGGAGATCGAGAGGGGTGGGAGGTTACATTCATAGATGTGACAACGGTTTAAAAATTATTTATTGTCCTAATTTTTAATTATTTAATATATTTATATACACACACAATTTTAGATGTTTTCATTTGAAACACTAAGAAATATCAATCAATTAAGTTATAACAATGGCTCCAAAATTTTTTTTCAGGGCGATCATTAAAAGATTTACATAAAAAAAATTAATAAAAAAATTGAATATATTAACCTCATAATAAAAAATTGCAAATACATAAAGTTTAGGATTAAATCGACGCAATACTCCACTAATTTCTTTTTTAGGGAAATTATGGCCAAAAGGTTGGAAAAAGCCTCTTTGTAAATATATTATTTTTATTTCATCCTGATCATTAATAGGAAAAGATGAAACATTTTCTGATAACCTAGGATCTAAAAGAAGATTATTCAAGTCAATACAACTTTTTTTAGAATATGAATCTTGCAATATAAGTGATTTCCTTATAAGAAATTTGCCCATAGTGCTAGCAAAAGAGTAAAAGATAAACTATAAATTCATTCAACATGTTCAACTTAGGCATTCAGCCGTTATATTGTTCCTGTTTAATAACATATTCAAGCATTATTTTAGTGCATATACATATGTACAAAATGTATCTTATAAATCCAACAAATTCAACTAAAGACTAAAACAAGTACTAACAGACTAGCTATTCGAAAATGAGCATTTAAAAAAAATTGATTTTAAAATATGCCCTTAGAAAAAAAAATTTAAAAAAATCAAAATAAAACATTTAATTTGGGCTTTTAGGCTAATTTGTTTTTTGGGTAATTTTTTATAAGTGTTATGCTCACACATTTTCACAACACTTTAACAACGAAGCTTATATGGCAAGTTGTTTACTGGTTAAAATATAATCCTACCGCTGAAATTACTTTTTTGCCCACTTGTAACAACCTATTACTTAGGATTTGTTATGAAATTAATGTGAAAGTATCGTGAAAATATTGTGAACATATCAATTTTTGTTTCAACCTTCAATGGACCAAAATTTTGGAGAGGTCAAATTTTTATTTAGGGTGATCAAATTTGTTTTCTAGGGTGGTCATCAACTCATGTTAATTTAAAATTCAATTTTTGTAATGTATATATATATAAAATTTCAAGTCAAGGTGGTCAAGTGACCACCTTGAGTAAGACATGGCGCTACTATAAGGCTCTTGGTCAAAAAAGTTATTATTCTTAATATGGTTTATGTAAGGTCAATTTTTGCAGCCCAAGCCCACGAAGATATGAATTTTGAGCCCACTGAACCCAAAACAATAAATTTGTAGAGAGTGGGTGAAAGAGTTAGGCTAGAGCTGAATAAACAGAAATAACAGCAATGTTTTAGGAAGAAATTGTGTTAAAACGTGCTCGGACGCATGTATACTCCACGTCCGAAGAGGTGTTTCTATATCATAAGCTTGGTTTACAATTCTTAGAAACTACAGTAATGAAATTCTCTCTTTTTTCTCTTTTTTTTTTTCTTCCCCCCTTCTTTATCAAGGGCATCCCTCTCTTATATAGTACCCCCTTCCTCCATCTTCACCGTCCACTTGTTCATCATCCAGACGCCCACTTGAGTGCATGTCCCATCACACCCTCTCTTTAGCCTTGTGTGAGTGACGATAGCTGAGAATGCACTGTTCAGAGGTCCTCTCCACATAAATGCGGCCAGGAAGGTAGGTGCAGTGCATTTAATGCGGCGGTTGAGGCCTGTCTCTTAGATATTTCCCTGTTCTTTTTATCCTCATGCGTGTCCGAGGTTCACTTCCCTCCTTATACTTGTCAGAAGGATCACTTGAGCTTCCCATATATCTGTCAGGCAAAGATTCTTCGGGTCCGAGGGTATTGGACTCCTCGTACAAATAAACATCTCCTCGGATATTGCCCGCGCTCCTCTCCAGACATGCTCCCTTTACATGGGCCTCTGATTAAATGTTTTCATCTCCTCGGACGAACAGTGTTCCTTAAATGGGGCCTTGGGCCCAACAAGTTAGGTTGGGCTTTTCGCCCCCCACAATAGCCCCTCAAAATTGTAGTTTTTCCCTCGCGTCCGAAGAGAAAAAGTAAGATTTTGACTTGCCCCGGAGCAAAAGCTTGTAAACAGGCAAATTCGAACTGGCACGTGCGTAGGCATAGGAACTGACGCTTCATTAATGCCGCTGCTGTTTCCACATTCCCAAGGCATTGCATTAACTGCGCCAGGTGGCGCTTTGTCCTTCGTATCCAACGATGTTTGATTGATCCAACGGCCGTGGTTTTTTCTTCAGGATTTGGGCGGGAGTGCCCCTGACTCTTCATTTGACTCCGTATAAAACCTCAGAGGGAGTTATTTTTCTTCACTCTGCAAATCTTCAGACGCTCCAGCAAGAACAAGCGCGTGATTCCGTCCAAATCTCTCAATCAGCGGTTTCAGTCTTCCCCAGAATCTTCACGAATCCCTCCACGAGCTTGCAATCCCTTCTCCGGCCTAATCCTCGTAAGTCATCGTCCACCGAATCCTCTAGTTTCCTCTTCGGCCAGACATTTTAGTTAAGTACCATGGGGAAACTCCAGTACTTGGTGGATAGCCCTGAGCAGATGGAGGCGTTCAGGGCTACGTATCGCATACCCCCAAACGTGGGTGTGAGATATTGCCCCCCGAAAAAGATACTAACAGACCGAAAGACGGGAGAAGTCGTTATCCCTCTTATCGCATTCATAGAAGGGGGAATGACAATCCCCATGGGTCCCATCACCACTAACTACCTTCGGAACCATAGGCTTACTCCCTGGCAATGCGCGCCCAATATGTTTAGGATCCTAGGGGCGATTGAGGACCTCAACCTTCACCTAGGATTGGGACTAACCTGGCGCGACGTAGTACATATGTACGAATGCCACAGCCAGCAAGATGCGGGGTATTACTTAAAATCCCGATCGGACGTTGTCAGACTCATCTCCTGCCTCCCAAAATCCAATAAAGGGATGAAGGACGACTACGTGATCGTCTCGGGCGCATGGCATGACGGCCATCATTGCCCAACCAAGCATGGAGAGCCAGGTGGGGCATGCTAGATTTAGGCACACTAACCATAGGTTTAGGGACCTTGTCTTTTAGTGGTTTTTGGTTCTTCTTATGTCGCCATTTGTGAGACTAACATGATTTCGCTGCAATGTAACAGATAAAAATTTCGTTGCTCCTCGGCTCAGCCTTACGAACTTCGCCGCACTCAATTTTCTATTGAGATCGGAGATATTCGTGAGTGAGGACGGACAGCTCCGATCGGCTCCACTCATTCTGGGATACACAGGAAAACCGAAGAGTTTTCAACCAGTCGGCAACGCGATTGTTCAGGGAGACCATCGCCTTGCACGAATTGACGTCGACCGGAGAGGTTTTTTGGCGCCGTACAATCTTGAGCCCGTGCCTCATCCACGTCCTCAGGCCATACCCCCTCTTGTCCAACCACTCCAACAAGTTTCCCTCGGACAAGCGGTTGAAGGTGAGAGGGTCGGATCTTCTACCTCCTCGCTAGAAGATCAAATAGACGGGTTCCAGTTCGGAGAGGCTTCAGCGGCGAACCAAGTGATAGAGGTGTCAAACGCCGAGGGGGAGACCGACAGGCAATCAGGCATTCACCTTGATCTGCTAGCTGCTCACTCTGAAGGCTCTTCGGACGACAATATGGATTTGAGGAGTCTGATGAAGACCAGGGGTAAAAAGGCCAAGCAGAAAGGTGTTGGGACCTCCCAAACGGTGGTGAACCTGCCCCCAGCGCCATCACATGTTCCTGACCCAAGCTTAAAGCCCATTCCTGATCTAAGGAAGAAACGGCCCTTCATTGATGCTGAGGAGAAGCAAGTGCCGCCACCCAAAGGGCCTAAGCAGCAGAAAGTGGTGAAAGACCACCGGACTCACAGGGCCTCATCCACTGAAAGCCGCGAGGAGGCTTTACTGGCAGATGTCCGACGAGGAGGAGGACCCCGAATCTGGTCTCCAAAGTTGGAGTTGGAGGGCGCTCCGATCCTGTGGGATACCTCCCTCAGGAATTATGACGGAGGAAGGGCAGGCTATGTTGCCGAGGCTCTGCAGCAACCGCTCCTCCTCCCCCATGACATGGAGTCCTTCAGGCGTTTCAACCAGTAGGAGCTCTTTCAGTCCCTTAAAAGGGATGTAGCCATGGTAAGTGACCTCAGTCCGTTTAGCCGAATCCAGACTCGCTTCTCTTTTACCGCGCTTGACATTAGGAATCTCTGTTGTGCAGCTCACCCAGCAGATCTACGTGGCTGAGGAGTGGAACAAGAAGAACCACCTCGAGGCCCAATCAGCATTATGTTCCCGCGATGAGGCGGAGAAGGCGCTGGGCCAGCTGAAGGAGGATTATGCCCGTCTGTCTGAAGACCTCAAAGAGATGACCAGCCAAAAGAGGAGTCTTGACGCTGGGATCAAGAACGCCGAGAAACAGGCTAAGGAGCAGCGCAAGCAGTTAAACATGGCAGAGATCAATCTGGCGACCGAGAGGGAGCTGGTAAAGGGTCTCCGGGCTGAACTGCTGAGGGCCAAGGCGAGCACCCAGGTGGCCGAGAATAATGCCAAGCTGGCCAAGGAGGCGGTTGAGGCCGAAAGAAAAGCGGCTTACCAGTTGGGAGTGGAGCAGACCTCGTCCCAGCTCATGGAGCAATTCGCTATGGTTAGCCGAGATTACTGCGGCATAACTTGGAGCAAGGCACTAGACGCCGCCGGAGTACTGACTGACTCTGTTCTGAGGTTGCCCAGGAGCGTATACTACGATCCTGAGATCCGAGAGCTCTCGGAGGATGACCCCGCTGCTCGGCTTCCAGAGGTTTCGGAGCCGAACATAGTTAGTGAAGCTCCCCCATCCACCCTTCAGGCACCAGAAGGGGCTGGTCAGCTAGGTGTCAAGGGTAAGCCAGCCGAACCAGCCAAAGGCAAAGGCAAAGAGTCAGGCAAGGAGAAGACTCCTGCTGGGCCTAAGGATCAAGCCCCTGAAGCGCCTGCTCCGACTGACCAAGTTGCTGGTTCTGTGCCCCCTCCAGCAAAAGAGTAGATACATAGGGCTTTTCTTTTTGCACTTGTACTTTCTTTTGTTTTTGTCCAAGGAATTGTAAACTCTTCTCTTATTTATGGAATGGCTTCCCCTTTTGCTTCTAATGTTTTTAGTACATGTCTTATTACTTATTACTGCTACTCGTAACTGCGCATTATACTTACAGACTTGATTGATACATCGCATTGATGCCGTGAGTAAGTGAAATTGATGTTGAAAAGAACAGTCCGGATAAATGTTATTAATAAGTAATAATTGCCTCGAGTAGTACAACTAAGGGAAACAATCATAAGTGAAAACTAATTTTGAACGCAAACGAATGTTAACTAACTCACATCATCTGCTCCGAGGACTGCAGGCATGATTGGATTTAAGTTTAAACACTATAGAACTGTAACCGAGTGTTAACTAACCCTAATCATCTGGTCCGAGGACTGCAGGCATGATTGGATTTAAGTTTAAACACTAGAACTGTAACCGAGTGTTAACTAACCCTAATCATCTGGTCCGAGGACTACAGGCATGATTGGATTTAAGTTTAAACACTAGAACTGTAACCGAGTGCTAACTAACCCTAATCATCTGGTCCGAGGACTACAGGCATGATTGGATTTAAGTTTAAACACTAGAACTGTAACCGAGTGTTAACTAACCCTAATCATCTGGTCCGAGGACTGCAGGCACGATTGGATTTAAGTTTAAACACTAGAACTGTAACCGAGTGCTAACTAACCCTAATCATCTGGTCCGAGGACTACAGGCATGATTGGATTTAAGTTTAAACACTAGAACTGTAACCGAGTGTTAACTAACCCTAATCATCTGGTCCGAGGACTGCAGGCATGATTGGATTTAAGTTTAAACACTAGAACTGTAACCGAGTGCTAACTAACCCTAATCATCTGGTCCGAGGACTACAGGCATGATTGGATTTAAGTTTAAACACTAGAACTGTAACCGAGTGCTAACTAACCCTAATCATCTGGTCCGAGGACTACAGGCATGATTGGATTTAAGTTTAAACACTAGAACTGTAACCGAGTGTTAACTAACCCTAATCATCTGGTCCGAGGACTACAGGCATGATTGGATTTAAGTTTAAACACTATAGAACTGTAACCGAGTGTTAACTAACCCTAATCATCTGGTCTGAGGACTACAGGCATGATTGGATTTAAGTTTAAACACTATAGAACTGTAACCGAGTGTTAACTAACCCTAATCATCTGGTCCGAGGACTACAGGCATGATTGGATTTAAGTTTAAACACTCTAGAGGAGACTTTACGCAGTGAATTGGCACATCGGTCGAAAAATAAACTTGATTAGTAAAAGTACCTCTTGAGATTATTTACATTCCACGGACGTGGTATTACATGACCATCCAGGTCTTCCAAGAAATATGCCCCGATGCCTGCTCCTGAAGTGATGCGATATGGTCCTTCCCAATTGGGTCCCAGTTTTCCCCAAGCTGGATTTTTTGCGGTGCCCACAACTTTCCTCAGCACTAGATCACCAGGCTCTAGAGGCCTCAGCTTTACATTAGCATCATAGCCTTGCCTGAGTTTCTGTTGGTAATGTGCCAGCCGAACCATTGCATTCTCCCTCCTTTCCTCAATCAGGTCCAAACTCTTCTGTAGTTGCTCATTGTTGTCGGCTGGACTGAACGAGCTACTTTTCAACGTCGAAAACCCGGCTTCTAGAGGAATGACAGCCTCAGCCCCGTAGGTCATTAAGAAGGGGGTCTCGCACGTAGACCTACGGGGCGTAGTTCTGTAAGCCCACAGCACATGCGGCAATTCTTCCACCCATTTGCCTTTTGCATCATCAGCCTTTTCTTTAAGCCGTTCAATATGACCTTGTTGACAGCTTCTGCTTGCCCATTACCCTGAGGGTAGGCAAGAGTAGAGTATCTGTTTACAATTCCCAGCTCGCTGCAATAATTCCTAAATGCTTTACTATCAAACTGTAGGCCATTGTCCGAGATGAGAGTGTGAGGAATTCCAAACCGAGTGACAATATTCTTCCATACGAACTTTTGCACATCCACGTCTCTGATATTGATGAGTGGTTCGGCTTCAACCCACTTGGTAAAATAGTCTGTGCCGACCAGAATGTACTTCTTGTTTCCTGCAGCTTTGGGAAAAGGTCCCACGATATCCAAGCCCCACTGAGCGAAGGGCCATGGGCTAGATAGCGGATTAAGAATTCCCCCTGGCTGGTGAATGTTTGGAGCGAAGCGCTGGCACTGATCACACTTTTTGACATAATCGTGGGCTTCCTTTTGCATGTATGGCCACCAATAACCTTGGGTGAGGGCTCGGTGAGCCAGGGATCTACCTCCAGTGTGGCTCCCGCAAATTCCTTCGTGCAGCTCTTCTAATAATAACTCAGACGCTTCAGGATGCACGCATAACAAGTATGGTCCCGAATAGGAGCGTTTGTACAGCTTATGGTCCTCGGACAGCCAGAACTGGGTTGCCTTCCTTCGAACTTTGTCAGCTTCTCCCTTCTCTTCTGGCAACGTATCTTCCTTGAGGAATTTGATTAAAGGATCCATCCAGCAGGGCCCGGCCCTGACCTGGTGAACCTGGATTGCCTCTGCTTTCGCCTCGGTAGGCCTGTGCAAGTCCTCGACGAGGATAATTCTCGGTAGGCCACGGTCTGAGGAGGTAGCAAGTGTGGCCAAGGAGTCAGCATGCGAGTTACCACTTCTGGGGATGTGCCGCAAACTGAAAGAGTCGAACTCTGATTGCAGATATTTGACACGGCTCAAGTACCCTTGCATTCTTTCGTCCTTCGCCTCAAATTCGCCTTGTACTTGACCTACGACCAACCTTGAGTCTGAGAACAACTCCACGGACTTTCCCCCCATTCTTAGGACCATAGCCATTCCCATCAGTAGGGCCTCATACTCCGCCTCGTTATTCATTGCCGAGAAGTCCAGCCTTAACGATTTCTCGATAATGATCTTCTCGGAGGACATCAGTACCAACCCCACTCCAGAACCTCGTTGGTTTGCCGCGCCGTCTACATACACTTCCCAATGGGAGGGATTCTGTTGTGAGATCATGCCAACTGATTTTCCATCCATGCCTGGCGTGGGCTTTACTTCTTCTAACTGGGGCTCCGTGAACTCTGCCACCAAATCCGCGAGGACCTGACCCTTGACCGACGTGCGGGGCATATACCTTATATCGAACGACCCTAAGATTGTGCCCCACTTGGCAATCCGACCAGTATAATCAGCGCTTCGGAGTATAGCTTTGAGTGGGAGTTGAGTGAGAACAATGACCGTGTGGGCCTGGAAGTAGTGAGGTAGTTTCCGTGTGCCGAGTACTACCGCTAGGATAGCCTTCTCCAGAGGTAGGTAACGAATCTCGGCTTCATGCAGTGACTTGCTCACGTAATAAACTGGTCTTTGTACGCCACAGTCTGATCGTATTAACACCAGGCTCACCGCACAAGGAGCCACGGCAATGTAGGCGAAAAGTACCTCATCTGGCTCAGGACTGGACATGATTGATGGCCGAGCTAGATAATCCTTGAGCTGCTGAAATGCCAAAGCGCACTCTTCAGTCCATTCGAATCCCTTCCACTTGTGGAGCAGAGAAAAGAAAGGCCGACACCTGTCTGCCGATCTAGAGATGAACCGATTGAGGGCAGCTGTCATTCCGGTTAGTTTCTGAACTTCCTTGGGATTCCGAGGAGCTCGTAGGTCGTTGATGGCCCTTATCTGGTCGGGGTTAACCTCAATCCCCCTGTGAGTCACCATGTAACCCAAAAACTTGCCGGACCCTACTCCAAATGAACATTTCGAAGCATTCAGTCGCAGCTTGTACTTTCTTAGAACCTCAAAGGTACTTTCAAGGTCCTTAACATGCTCGGCGACGACCTTGCTCTTCGCCACCATGTCATCTATGTAAACCTCGATATTCTTGCCCAGCTGTGGCTCGAACATCCTCGTCATCATCCTCTGGTAGGTAGCACCCGCGTTCTTCAAGCCGAATGGCATCACTCTATAGTGATAGTTACCAATAGGAGTGACAAAAGCAGTTTTCTTCTGGTCATCCGGGGCCAATGGTATCTGGTGGTAGCCTTGGAAAGCGTCTAGGAAACTCATCCGAGGGTGGCCGACAGTGGCATCTACCAGCTGATCAATTTTCGGCATAGGGAACGGATCTTTGGGGCAAGCCTTGTTTAAATCGGTGAAGTCTACGCACACTCGCCATTTCCCGCTCTTCTTCTTTACCACCACGGTATTTGCTAGCCATTTAGGATAAAAAAACTTCTTTGATAGCCCCAGCCTGTTTGAGTTTCGCTACCTCCTCTCTCACTGCGTCCGCATGTTCCTTGGACGGGCGCCGAATAGGCTGTTTCTTGGGGGTGACCAGGGGATTCACCTTCAAATGGTGACATATAAACTCCGGATCTACCCCTGGGGCTTCATAAGCACTCCAGGCGAACACATCGAGATTTCGCTTGAGGAACTCTATTAGCTCTTCCCTCTCTTAAGGAGGTAGCTGAGATCCAACTTGGAAGAACCTATCGGGATCATCTTCGATAACCACTTTCGTTAGATCCTCACATCGATTGCCTTCATCTGAATCTTCGACGGGCTGTTCCCGAGACTGTAGCTGCTATAAACTCCTTTCGGACATGGCCGAAAACTCGGATTGGGTCTCATGTTGAATGGCAGCAACCAGGCACTGTCGGGCAGCGGGCTGATCCCCTCGGATCTCATGGATCTGCCCTTCGGATGGGTATTTGACCTTCTGGTGCAATGTAGAGGGGACAGCCCCAAGCGCATGAATCCAAGGTCTGCCTACAAGTGCCGTGTAGGGCGAATATACATCCACAACTATAAAATCCAGCTCCACCACCTCGGAGCCGGCCTGCACGGGTAAACGTATCCGGCCTTTCGGGGTGACAGGCCTTCCTTCAAAGCTTATGAGAGGGGAATTGTATGGCGTCAGGTCCTGGGGTCTCAGGCCTAGCCCCTTGTAGAGGTCTGGGTACATTATCTCCACGGCACTGCCTTGGTCCACCATCACCCTCTTCACATCATACCCAGCTATTCTGAGGGTGATGACTAATGCATCGTCATGGGGTTGAATGGTGCCCATCATGTCTTCGTCCGAGAACCCTATCTGCAGCGGGGCCCCAGACTTAACTCTCTTCAGACCTCGGCTTGACTCCCCTGCTGATGGTCGGCCTACCGACATAACTTTCAATGGCCAGGATCCTGTCCTCCCCGGCGCAGCGAAGACAACGTTTATAGTCCCTAGCGGCGGCTTTGAAGGGTCATCTCTTCGTGGCCCTGAGCCCGTCTGCCCCACTCGGCCGCTGGAGGGGTGCAAGAGGTGTTTCAGTCTACCATCGAGAACCAGTTGGTCCAAGTGATCCCACAAGCTCCTACAGTCCTCCGTGGTGTGCCCATGGTCTTGATGGTATTGGCAGTAGAGATTATGGTTGCGCCTCTCGGGGTTTCCTACCATCTTGTTCGGCCATCTGAAGAATGATTCGTTCTTGATCTTTTCCAAGACCTGGTGCACTGGGTCTTTGAACTGTGAGAGACCGCGCCCCCGGCCCGTTTTAGAAAGTTGGACCAAACCCACATGAATGGGTGGAGTCGTGTTATTGCCTCTCAAAATGGAGGTTCAACTGATTATATTTTCCCCTTTAGATTAAGGGTTTTACAATGGAGTCGCCACTTATTTAATTGTTAGAATAAATAAGAAAACCATAATTGAAAAATTCATCATTTTATTAATTTGAAATTGAATTTACATTGAACATAGGAAATTACATGGCTTTGGTCCTAGATACAATCTAAGATAAAGTACATGGCTTTGTTTCCTAGTTACAATCTAGAAATTGAAAATTACAAGGATAAGCATTTGATCTACTAACCCTTGATCTAAGTTCGGAGGCTATGTTACAAGGTGGGAAGGTGTTAAGCACCCACCTTGCCCGGTGAAACCGGTCTTCTAGACTATGGTGGCCAACAATCATGTCACATCATCCAATATGTTATCAATCAATTTGCATGTTGAATTTAAAGTGTGTGCTTGTGATAAACCCTAATTCAATTTATTAAGCACTTCATTTGGATTGAAAAATAAATTCTAGTGAATGTGTGTGGATAGTGACATCCTAGATTCAAGGACTTGAAAGAATTATGAAACAAACATGTTTTTCATATTTTTGATATGGATTTAAGATCAAAACTAGTGTTTATGCATGAACATGTGATGAACAATCAAGAACATGTGAAGAACACATAAGAACAATTAAGAACATTCAAACTTATTCAAGAGAATTTAAATAATCACTATCATGTTTTAATCCTAAATTCTCATCATGAAAACACAAGAAACAAGTTAGGAAAAGGGATTATACCTTCATGCAAGATCCATACGGTGGAGGAGGAGATTCTTGAGGGAGATCCTAAGGGTGGAGGAAAAGAAGAACTAGGAGAGGGAGAGTGAGTCTCACTCAATACCTTGAGTCTCAGGAAGACCAAGATATGACAAGACTACTCAACTTCACTAGAATTCAAGAGAGGAGAAGAGAGAGGGGGTTTTTTCGTGTCTTGGAATGAAGGAGGGGGAGGGTTTATATAGTAGTAGTGGAGGGAATATGAATGGAAGACTATTTAATGAGGGTTGCAAGGATTATGAACCTAGACCTCATTTTAGCCTTGGGGAAAATCTGGTGCATTAAATGGAGAGATTGGTGGGAGTGGGGAGCAAGCCAAAATTCGGTTTTCCCGTAGCTGCTGTAACAGCTTGTAGAGCCAACTTCGAAAAATCATATCTGACCCAATTCTGATCGGAATTGTCTCGTTCTTGTGCTCAAATTGAAGCCCCAGATGTCTAGTTTCTGGAAAAATTAACCTCATTCACTGATTCAAAATATTCTGAGAGATATTGATGAAATAGTGAGCAGAGGTCATTTGTTAGAAAGTGGTTTCAGCACAATTAACATTAATAGGTCCCAAATCAACTCTCAATTAACATTAAATGGCTCCAATCACTCCAATTTCAGACTTAATTGGTTCCAAATTTACACTAATTAAAAGATAATTGCACAAATTACTCATTGAATAATTAATGTTTAACTATCTAATTAATTAGGTGTATGCAACCTCACCATAAAATGTAGTCCTAACCAATTAAATTATGACACATCATTGATCTCCAATTGATTACACTTATAACCAATTGAAATCAATTGTTCATAATCACATATAGTCGGACTCAATTTGTGATGGTACATCTCAGCCATTAAAACTTGATTTGATGATAACTTTCAATCTGGTGGTCCGATTAGGGCTTATGACCAGTTGATTTGATCGTTACAACATCAAGATCACTTTGATGAAATGAGATTAAGGATCTAATGACTAGAATCAAGATGCATATTCCCAAGGCGAAATTACCCTTTTACCCTCCAAATGAGGTTAAATGCGAGTTGCAAAATGGGGTGTCAACATGAACACGGCGTTGACCGCTTGAGGATTCGTCGATCCTGATTGCCCAACAAAATCCCTCCGCGGTTTACCATGGTTGTAACGGTCCGACCTGAAATCCCTCCTCTCCTGAGGGATAACCTTGTCCTTTCCCTGGCCCTGCCGCTGGTCTTCTTCAACTCTCTTATACTTTTCTATGCGGTCCATCAATTGACGCACGTTTGTGACCGGTTTGCCAGATAAGGATGTCCTCAAACCGTGGTCAATAGGGAGGCCGAGCTTGAAAGTGCTGAGGGCCATTGCATCGTTGTTGCCCTCCATATCGTTGAACATCTCCCAGTATCTGTCTGAATACGCCTTCAAGGATTCGCCTTCCTGCATGGACAAGGATAGCAGTGAAGAGAAAGGCCTGGACACTCTTCGGCATGTGACAAAACGGGAGCCGAATGCCTGAGTGAGTTCTTTGAAGGAGTTGATGGAGCCTGCCCTCAAACCGTCAAACCACCTTATGGCAGTAGGCCCAAGACTGGAAGGGAAAACCTTGCACATCAGAGCTTCGTCTCTGGAGTAGACAGCTATCCTCTGGTTAAAATGACTCACGTGCTCCACGGGGTCAGTTTTACCATTGTAGATGGTGAACGTTGGTTGGTTGAAGCGCCGAGGAAGTTTGGCCTCCTCAATCCTGCGCGTGAAGGGTGACCTAGATATCTGATTCAGAGCCCTGCTCATGGCATCGTTCTCCACGTCCTCACGTGATGGGCTTCTTCGTTGTCTCTGGCGATGGGACTCCTCTTCATAGGTGTAGGACTCACTGGCTGGTGTCCTGGATTTATGCTGGTAAGAGACATCCTGCTCGTCATCAAGATCCTCCTCAGAATATGAGGAAGCCCGTTTCCTTTTTGCATGGCGCAACTCTCTTTTCAGTTTTTCCACTTCTAGCTGTAAGTCACGATTCTTCTCTGCATGGGACATACGACTTTCGCCCTGTGACTGGCTCTAGCTAAGGCGCACAGTGTGTACGCTGCCCTCACGATTTTGTCTCCTCTCTAAGTTTACGAAAGGGTCCACTTGTTGGGATGCCCTAGATTCTGCTTGTTGTTCACCTTGTCCTGCCATCATCAACTGTCGTTTTCACCCTCGCACAAGCTCTCCCCACAGACGGCGCCAATTGTAAGGTCAATTTTTGCAGCCCAAGCCCACGAAGATATGGATTTTGAGCCCACTGAACCCAAAACAATAAATTTGTAGAGAGTGGGTGAAAGTGCTAGGCTAGAGCTGAATAAACAGAAATAACAACAATGTTTTAGGAAGAAATTGTGTTAAAACGTGCTCGGACGCATGTATACTCCACGTCCGAAGAAGTGTTTCTATATCATAAGCTTGGTTTACAATTCTTAGAAACTACAGTAATGAAATTCTCTCTTTTTTCTCTCTTTTTTTCTTTTCTTCCCCCCTTCTTTATCAGGGGCATCCCTCTCTTATATAGTACCCCCTTCCTCCATCTTCACCGTCCACTTGTTCATCATCTAGACGCCCACTTGAGTGCATGTCCCATCACACTCTCTCTTTAGCCTTGTGTGAGTGGCGGTAGCTGAGAATGCACTGTTCAGAGGTCCTCTCCACATAAATGCGGCCAGGAAGGTAGGTGCAGTGCATTTGATGCGGCGGTTGAGGCCTGTCTCTTAGATATTTCCCTGTTCTTATTATCCTCATGCGTGTCTGAGGTTCACTTCCCTCCTTATACTTGTCAGAAGGATCACTTGAGCTTCCCATATATCTGTCAGGCAAAGATTCTTCGGGTCCGAGGGTATTGGACTCCACGGATATTGCCCGCGCTCCTCTCCAGACATGCTCCCTTTACATGGGCCTCTGATTAAATGTTTTCATCTCCTCGGACGAACAATGTTCCTTAAATGGGGTCTTGGGCCCAACAAGTTAGGTTGGGCTTTTCGCCCCCCACAGTTTATTTACAAGTTCATAGCTTATCATCATTAAAGATCTATGTCAAGAGTCTTATAATTAAGTAGTAAAGTTCATTCTCATTTATAAGAAGAATTAGGGTTATAACTCCCTCTTCTTACTGTTGAATTATCAAATTACCAAAACAAAACAAAAAAGGCCCATCCCATCTATCCATGCCAGATCTCTTCTTCAATTTCTTGTTACATTTGAGTTCGATTATAAACTAATTTTACATATACAACAATTTCACAACAATTTTTAAAGGAGAGGATAAAATTGATGAGTAAAAAAAAAAAATTGGGGGGGGGGGGGAGGGGAGGGGGGAAATGGAAAATGTTAACGAGCACCATGCTGAAAAAGACATAAAAGTATTTATAAAACTTTAAAAAAAAAAAAAAAAAAAAAAAAAGGGAAATCGCAATTTACCCACTTGTGGTTTGGCCCGTTTTAACAATGCCCACCCGTGGTTTGAAATTTGTCACTTAACCCACCTGAGGTGGCCTCTGTTAAACCTCTGTTACCCACCTCTACCCTTTCTGTCAAAAAATATCCTTTACTATATAAGCCAAAATTAGAACCTAATTAGAACCCTAAAAAAAAGGATTGAGCTCTCTCCCTCTCTCTAGAACCCTTAAAAATTCTGAAACCCATAATCCCTTTCCCTCTTCACTTAGATTGCCAAAGTGAAATCTGAACACTTGCAAGCAAGGAGGTGGATTGAAGCTTGAGTTTTCCTTTCCTATAAATTTTCTCACCAACCAAACAAGAGTAAATCCCTAATTTTATCAACCTATGTTCACCATGCCAAAAAAAAAAAAAATGATTGCTAGCAGAGAGAGAATTGCAAGCAAGTAAGTCTCAGGTCTTGGCATCAAAGCACACAAATGTTCAGATTTCAAAGCTGCCAACACAAGCACCTGCTCTTAAAGCTTCAGCGTCGTCGCCTACAGTTAGAAAGACTCCAATGCTTGCTCCGTCTCCAGCAGTGGTGAACTCTCCACCATCTCTTCCTCCAGCTTCTTCTAAGGCTCCGATGAGTCCTCCATCTTCGATTAGTACACCTGCCGAAGCTCCTGGACTGGTTCAGAGTGGCACTGTTTTGGACAGAGTTGGGTTCGCTGCCAAATTTAGGTTCACTGCCGTTTTGGATCTGGGTTCGCTGCTGGATCTGGGTTCACTGCCGTTTTGGATCTGGGTTTGCTACCGAATCTGCTGGGTTTGCTGCTGGATCTGTTCGATGCCGTTTTGGATCTGGGTTCATTGTCGGATCTACTAGATTTGGGTTCTATGTTTTTTTGGGTTTAGGTGTTTTATTGTATTTATTCATTATTCATTCATTCACAGCATGTGATGTTTTATCATGGTATTGACTATACCCATTAATATAATTAAGCCAAAAAAAAAAAAAAAACCTATTAGTATAATTTCTTCTTTATTCCTTTAATTCTATAATTGGTGTTAAATATTGTGAAATTTTTATTTTTGAAAGTCTAAGGAAACAAACTTTATGGGTTTGAATTGCGATTACACGGAAATCAATTGGTGCTTGAGTTCAATAAAATATAACACGCAAAAGGATCAAGTTGCTTTATATATGAAGTTGCTTGCAAGTGTTCAGATTTCACTTTGGCAATCTAAGTGAAGAGAGAAAGGGATTATGGGTTTGGGGATTTTTAAGGGTTCTAAGGTAGAGAGAGAGAGCTTGTTCCTTTTTTTAGGGTTCTAATTTTGGCTTATATAGTAAAAGGGATTTTCTAACGAAAAGGGCAGAGGTGGGTAACGGAAGTCTAACGGAGGCCACCTCAGGGGGGTTAAGTGACAACTTTTAAACCACAAGTGGGCATTGTTAAAACGGGCCAAACCACAGATGGGTAAAGTGCAATTTCCTAAAAAAAAATGACATTAGAGCAACCACATCAGCTCATCTATAATCTTCTAAAATAGAAAACGTACCAATTTTACACATTCTAACCCGAAAAACACCCACATCAGTCTTTGTAAAGATGTACAAATATACACCATGGCCGTGTAAATGAACAGTAACTGTGCATATATGCACGGTTACTGTTCACCGTGTAAACGATTTTTTAATTCTTTTTTTCTCTCTCCTCTATCAAACTACAACAAACAAGCGCGGCAAAATAAGAAGGAAGAAGAAATCTCATACCAAGACAAACCCAAAATCAACAGAAAATTAACCCAAAATCAACGGAAAAGCAATTAGAAAATCCAACTCAAAATTAAGACAAACCCACTAGAAAACCCAACTCAAAATCAATCAAAACTCACCGAGAAACCCAATCCAAAAATAGTCCAAACCCACCAGAAAACCCAGCCCAAACCATACTCAACGGAAAAACTCACGTGAAATGCCCAACAGAGCCGGATCTGCCGCCCGATCTGCTGCCGTCGGGTCTTCCATTGCTACCACCGGATCTTCCATTGCTGTCGTCGGTTGGGGGTGGGAGGCGAAGGGTCAGTGATGGAGGAGAGAGGGAGAGGCGAAGGAGAGAAGGAGGGCAAAAGCGAAAGGAAGGCCGAATCGGCTGATGGCTAAGGCGGCGAGCTGGATCAGTGAGCTGGGTCAGCGAGCTGGGAGTGAGTGAGGGAAAGAGAGAAACGGTTATTAATAAATAATATTATTTAATTAGAATAGATTTGTAAAATAGATGAAATGATGTAGGTATTTTGAAAATGCGGTAGTGTAAAATAGAAAAAGTAGGTTTTTAATGTAAAATAGACGAAAATTTTTAGAAGAACTGACGTGGTTGCTCTAAGATTGCAAAAAATATATTTAAAAAAAATGTCAAAGAAAAAAGTAAAAAAAATTATTATTAATGAGCACTTTTGTTTTTTTTTTGGCTGAATATTAACGAGCATCTGATGCCGTTAACACAACCCAAAAATATCCGTGATCGAGAATCAGTAAGATTTGTTGTGCGGTATTGTTGATGCAATGTTACTCATCAGTTACACATGCATGCACACTGAGCCACTGACACACCCAATAGCATAAAGTATTCTGTTTTGGTTTATTACACGTCTCTAGTTCACTGGCTGAGAGTTTGAGGCCTTATTTGCCGTAAATACACTAATACTATATAGGGTATGTAGCAAATAGGCCCCCATGGGCCATGGCTTGCCGTCACCGATACATTGTCATTGAGCGGCACTGGAAAAATTAATTGGAGACTTGTTTCACTGGGTACTGGGTAGGCCCGCACGTGGGCAGGAGACAACTGTAAAAATATACTTATAATCTAGGAGACACATATATATAAAATCTAAATCCTGCGGCAAACGCCAAGAGAACAAACCCCAAAAAAAATATATATATATATATATTTACGAATTTTTTATTACTCAAAGTTACATACATAATCATTTTTTACTTTTTTTTTTTCAATCCCTTTGGAATACAATTATTAACAGAATAATAAAATAAAAAATAATTCTCGACGGGTATCTTATTTTTTGGTTCTTCTAAAATTTTATTGTCACTGTTCACAGAATTTTAAAATGTAAAATCGTTGTAAAAGAAATAAACTAAAATATGAGGGACATAAGTGTTAGCTATTATAGTATACAATATTACAAACAATACTAACTCAATATATTATACAAAACTGTGGTCCATAGTATCTATAACATGCATTCCTATAATATTCTTACATTCTTCTTCAAACTCAATACGAAAGCTTGAACATTACTTAAGTTTGGAAAAAAAAAAATCCACTATAATGGGTCAATTAATTAACTCATTACAATAATTTTTTTTTCATTGTTGATGAATCACACCCCATATACTCGACACACGACTTGTAAGAGAAATTGTATGGTACCAAGACTCTCAGACTCAGGTAACCGAAGGTCGGGCTTGGGAGTTCACGGGACATTGTTTGAGGTGAGAGAAGCTCTGTTGAAGCTAAGCGTGTTGCAAATATTTTAGTGAATAAACAAATTTTGTTACAATAGATAATAACTCGAATAATATGCAAAAATGTAAAATAAAAATAAGTTTAGAACGACCTTACAATGTTATAGAATTATGCTGCAAAAGTATTGACCTTAAAAGTTGATTAGTGTCACTTGGAGTAAAACTCATTGCGATTGGTTTTCTTGGCCAAACAACCCCCTAGGGTTATACTATAGTGTCAACCTTCGTAATGAACATATTTCTATTCACAGATATTCAAGAACAACCTTCTAATGCATTTCCTTAAAATAAATATAGATTGTAAAAAAATATGTGGGAGAGAAAGAAAATAGAAAAAGACTAATAAGAAAAGGTGTTGTGATGGGTATTACATATGCTACTTATGACAATAATAACTTATGGTTATTGGTTACTAATAACTTATAAAAGTCTAACGACAAGTTTACCAATTATTGCCTCACGAATAATTTTCTCATAATTGACCAATGGTTATTTTACCCACTATTGCTCAATAGCTAGTTTACTCATTAATTCTCTACGGCTAGGAAAAAGTGAATAATAAAAATTCTTGGAACACACACCCTCACCAACAAGGTATAGTTAGGGTTCTACACAAAAAGGGCATAATGCCGTGCTAGGTGGCAATGAGCACTCTGAAACTCAAGTCAGCTACTAATTCTGTGAAGAGAAGAGTTGAAGTGAAGATCTTGAGTTATGGCTTACTTCCTTCCAACAGAGAGGGTGTATTTATACCCTTTACAGCATGTGTGGCATGGTAAGGGGCATTATTGCCATACAAAGCTACTTTTGACTAATGGGACAACCTCTTAACGGGGAAAATTGATGAGACGAGGGAAGCTGGCCACATCTAGTGTGGTCATGATAATCTCGAGCCGGTCTTGATGCATAGTTTTGGGCTGGTCTTGATGCACACAATCTTGGACTAGACTTAATGCATAGAGCCTGGGCTAGTCCTATCTAGAGCGAATTCCTCCTTATACCATTATGTTGATTTGGCTGCCAACCACAAGGAAAAGGTTTCTCTCCAAACTAGTATGGAGAGAAAACCTTCAAACTCCTTCTATATCATTTTATTACATGTGAATTTTGAAAATCTAACTATTGGATTGCATGTTTTTGTTATATCCTCCATGCTTGCAAAATTTCAAGAACATCAAAGATCAATAGCTATATCATCAATCAAATGTTTAAATTTCAAATTTTTGTGGTCTAAAATTATGCATAAAAAAATAAGTTTATTGATCATATAGTATATAACATTTGAAAACTCAATTAGTGTAAAAACACTAATGCTTGTTTAGGCGTCCAATTTTAAATTATGACTTAATTGCTTTTACTCTAACTTATCTAAATGCGGAACAAGAGTAAATGAAGCACAATAAACCGGAACACTACTCTAAAGCAAAATCACATATAATAAGTGATAAAAGTAAAGCTTAAAGAGTAGGAAGAGAGATGTAAACACAAGATAACATCGAGACGTGTTATCGAAGAGGAAACCGAAGTACTTGGCAAAAAATTTCTCCGCAGCCTTCCAAGTTGAAATCGATCCACTAGTGAATAAGTTGGAGTACACAAATATCAAAAAGACCATCCAAACCTAATCTACCTAATGTACTTGAACCCTTCAAGCTCCTGCTACCAACGAACTTCTCGGAGTCTTGTCTTCACTAGTTATCCGGATTCTACAATTCCACCCAATTGCATCTGCCACTCAATGGCTCCTTCCAATGCTTCCCATAGGCACTAAAACTTCTCTCAACACTTAGAATGGGTGAGGTAAGTGTTTGGAATAAGAACCTCTCAAAGACGTGTAGGTGGAGAGGTAGGTGTAAATGGAAACTCTAGAGAAATGATGTAGAAGATTGTAGGTAAATAATCTCTAACTCTCAAGTGTTTGGCTAGAGTTTTCTCTCTCAAAAGTTTCGTATGAATACTCCTTCAACTTTTTACATTTCGTGGGTAATGGGGGTTTTTATAGTGTTGGTAAAGGAATGAGTAAAGACACACTAAAAAATAATCAAGCAGAAAGTTTTGCAGGAGTCGCGAATGTGTTTCTCACATGGCCTGTTTCGCGAGTCAGCAATCGCGAGTCAATCACGAGCTAGTCGCGAAATCCTCATCTTCACAAGTTCTTCACCAAACTCTCACACACAACCCTTACATTAAATCTCACAAAAATACAGTGAAATGATTGAATAGAATTATAATTAAATTTGACACGAAATTAAAACCAACATAAAACATGGTTATAAATCATAACTTTACAACATCTAATTTGAATGAAATTATATGAATATTAAGAATATAAAGAACATATAATTCGATTGTTAGATTTTCAAAATTCACATCAAATAAAAATATATAAAAATAGTTTGAAAATATTATCTCCAAACTAGACTAGAAAGAAACATTGTCCCCTCCTCCAACGACCACGGAGAGAATAATGGATAATGGATGCTTGACCAAAAATAGGACCATGGATTTTACCTATGTAGGCATGCGGTGTTTGAAGTTCTGAAGCCTTCAAGGGTTGTGTAGATGTAGATCAATATCTATATGTACAAAATTTGTTAAGGGTGATCATTGATGAACTAGTAATTAAGGACTCCAAATAGTTGAAGTATTTCTGAAGGCATTTGATCCAAATTGAATAGTTATGATTTACGTTAAGTTATGTTTGTTTAAGAGGAAAATATTTTCTGAAAAATTAACCCACTTCTTTATATGTTTAATCATTTCATGAGACAAAAAAACTAGCTTGTAGTTATAGTTTATTGAGTGAGTACTACTCAGAATTTTTCTTTCCTTCAGGATGAAAAATATGTGACATGTCAAAACATGCAAAAAGGAAAAGTTGGTGTAGAAGTAGAACATAATTTTTAGACAGATTTATATGAATTTATGAACTCAGTCTTAGCAGGATGGTGGGGCCTCAATTGGTCACAGTGGGAGCACATGGAATTTGCTGGAACTTTAATTATGTGACCCAAGATAACGTGTACATCGCCAAATAGTTAATTATTTGTTTTTGGACCTTGGTCTCATATATGATAAGTGGTATGGTGGTATTAATTTTGTTTGTTTATTTGTTCTAACTGTTTTTTTTTTTTTTTAAGTAAGTAATCAATATCATCCAGACTTTAATAAAAAAAAAAAAAAATCATCCAGACTGGACTGCCCGTACTGAATATGCTAATTAAAGGGTGCACTATCCTTTTTAATTTGATGCATTATTCTCTGATCGAGGCCCCACAACATTTGGATCTTGTCTGTGTGTATGGCTTTTTTTACATATTTCATATTTGGATCGAAGGACCAAGGTGGCCCCTTTTGGTAACCTAATTAATCAGGATACGATGCAAGGTTTGATGGTGAAATGAGTGACCATACTTTAGCCTTTATGGTAGTCAAAAGGTTTGGTTATTGAGTGGTACATAAGATCATTTAATTAATCGTACCAACTTTTAGAACAACGTTCA
Source organism: Quercus ilex subsp. ballota (assembly GCA_032727855.1). Lineage (NCBI taxonomy): Eukaryota > Viridiplantae > Streptophyta > Magnoliopsida > Fagales > Fagaceae > Quercus > Quercus ilex. The sequence continues at coordinate 22,806,362 of CM064912.1, read as the reverse complement.
TAATTATTTATATATATCTTCTATAGAAATGTATGACGTTTATTTTATGCTAATTATTTTTTATTATTGGACCAAATACTAATAAGATATCACTAAGCCAAGATATGGATGAATTTTAATTTTATAATTACTCTTTATTACAAGTCAATAGTACACTTATGAGCTGTTTTTATTTTTCATGTAAAAGAGATTTGAATCTAAATTTTTTGTTCGATAGTAATCCTATACTAGTGTTTATGCAACTCAAAATTCACAAATGGTAACAAATCACAATGATGTTGTCTTTGATAGTTGTATCCAAAAAAAAAAAAAAAACACTTATGAGCATGACACTTATGAGCTGTTTCCAGGTTTTTTTTTTTTTTTTTTTTTAACAACTTGGTACTATAAAAAGTTAAAATAGATGGAGAATGAACCATATCAAAATTTATGTACTAAATTGAAGGGAAAAAAAAAAAGGAGTCTTACTAGATAGTGTGCAATAGCATAAATGTCCAGCAGGTTTTAGTGAATTTTACTCCTTTTTTTTCTTTGTTTAATTCTTAAGTGAGCATGAATTCAGTCACTTCTCACATCCAACCAACCCTTCAAACACTTATCGGATTGAAAGATTGTTTCAATACAAAATAACTTAATAAGTGAATGAAGTCAATGAATTCCTGAGAGAGAGAGAGAGAGAGAGGCAGTACCCAATACCCATTATTCTCCGAGTATGTGTCTTGATTACAGCTATTCTTTGTAGTTGAAATAGCAATTTGGAAGATCAAAGTTAAAAACTTTTAGTGGCTTTTCCCTTTAAGGATCATTTTCATTTGCAATCACCATGAGAATAAGGTTAAACTAGAGCCCAAGATATAATCCTAGCAGTTCAAAAAGTAAAAAAAGAAAGAAAAAGAAAAAAAGAAAAAAAGAAACGTATAATCCAAGCAAGCATTGAAGCATTGGGGAGCACAAAGGATGCTAATTGTTGTTACGTATCCTCAATGGCATGTTTGGATCTCAACCAGACTTTCCTGGAAGCCCAATCAGCATCACCTGTCTATTCATGGCCAAGAAAAAAGATTACAACGCGTATGGGTGGGGCTGAAATTTTAAGTGCAAAATCAGATTCAGACGAGGTGCAAAGTGGTTAAGTTTTGTTTTCTTCCCTACGCTTTGGGGCAAATAAAACTGTCAGAGATACGCATTATCATGACCTTGGCCCATCCATGTTAAAATTTGACCTTCTATAAGAATGAAAGCAAAAGCAAAAGAAATAGCCCAATTACCTTAGCCCGGCCAATTAATCTATTAAGGTGGTTTAAGTTTGCTTCTTCTTTTATAAATAATAATGATAAGAACAAGTGAGTAATATAATGTATCCAAATGTATGGGTGTATGATTTGCTTCTATAAGAGAGTAATGTCAAAAATACAAAAGAACAAAGAGAGTAGAAAGAAAAGAAAATTGATAAACATTTTTATGTAAAGGGAGAGATTATTGGAACAGTTTTCTTACTATCTAGTTGATTGAGTATAAATAAAGTCACATAAAAATTCCAATCTTAGAGAATTTGTATTTCTGACTCTTTAACTATCTTAGTCAGAAAATCATTTTCACCTTGGTTGAAATCAGAATGTGGGGTCATTTTAGAGTTACATTTCAGGTTGGTCTAAGCCTTCTGTCACTAGATTGTCATTTTCTACTATTGTTTTAGTTTTCTAGTTGATTTGATACTACCGCTTCTGAGTCCAAGAAATTTCCTTTCCTTTTCTTCTCTCTCTCTCTCTCTCTCTGTACACATATTGAAATAATTTCTACCATTATGGATCTGAAGACAAGGAACATAATCATGTTAGAGATTTGGTTTTTTTTTTGTTCATTTTCTTTCTTTTCATCAGTGTAATTAATGTGTACCTGTGCATAATTGAATTTACCACTCACACATGATAGCTTACATTTTTTTAACTTGTAATTCCAATAGTTTGATTTGATCACATTGATCATACAAACAGTGATTTCTGAAAATATATCAGTTTTCAGAAGTAAATAATTGTTGTTTCCATGCAAATGTGTTGTATTATTTAGAGCTTATATATAGTGTAACACAATTCTAGCTAGATGAAGGAACAACAGGATTCCTGTAAATGGGTTCAGAAATCTGCTTTTTTGGAGCTCGGACCCAGTTTTGACTCTTTTGAGGCCTGGTGAACTCTATGGGCCTTGTAGGGTTAAAGTACATTATGAAGTTTTTGCTCGAAGCCTCAAACATTGTCTAATTTCTCCAAGCCCATAAGTTGTTTCCCAACTTGTGTTTTCTCATTTCCAAAAAATCTGTAGTACATTAAATTTGAAAATTTTTACCCAAAGATCCAATTACCAAAATACTAACGAGTGCATTTAAGGTATTAGTTCACAATTTAGTTAAGGAAAGCTTTTATGGGGGGAAAAAAAAAATAATTAATGTTTTGACAGTTTTTTTCATTTTCCATAAAAGTGATATTAAAAGTTTACTAAAATAGATTGTTAACTAATGCATTAATCATACTCATTAACATGACCCTTAATACAAACTTTTCATATCACGTCATTATGACGTGCTTACAAAAATGTGCTACTATAGCAACTTTGGTAGGAATTGACGTAGTTGATTTATTTATTTTTTATTATTATTTTTTTTGATAAAGACGTAGTTGGTTTTTGACATATGATAAATAAAATAAATAATAAAAAAATGTGGGAGTTTGAAAAGAAACCTCCCATGTTTCATAGTCTCATATGTTAGGTGGAATTTACATTGTTTTTCTTTTTGTTAAGGTGTTTAGAGTTTTTCGAGCATATAAATACTCTTTCGAGTGTGTGCGCGCATCCACGTCACAATTGGAACTCATGGGTGTACGCTTTTAAAGTGCATGGCATGTGCAAGTGCAACCAAGTTATTATCACGTAATTGTGGAGTGTGGGAGACAAAAACTTGTGTTCAAGTCTCTAAGAAGAAACTTCACATATATATACACTTAGATTAAACTAAAGTAGTAGAATTTCTATATTGTATATATATAAAATAAATAAATAAAAAAGTTATTATTCACATAATTATTGTAGGGTAAAATAAAAGTTAAACAATGACGCTTTTTGCTAAGATTCTTGTAACTCAATTAATTTACATTTTTTGGTGTTTTTAATTAAGATATTCGGACTCAAATTCTACACTTCCCAACTAAGGAAAAAAAAATGAAGAGTAAAAATCACTTTTAAAATATAGACTCTCTATTGCTCTTAGGATCAACAGACTCTACTCAAAGACCAAAAATTAGAGATAAGATGAACTTTGGGTCACTTTCCATGCATAGCCCAAGAAAAATAGTGCTCATCAAAACCCAAATAAAATTGCTATAATGGTTAGGCCCAAAAAAAGGGGAAAAGAAATTCGTTGTTATTATGATAATAATTATGATTGTTATCTAAAAAGACTTAATCATCAAACCTCTTTTGAAGAACCTTTTTCTTTTAGGTGGAGGTCCTCAAACAAACTTTAAAGACTTTGTAATAAGCCTTATAATTATTGTCATAATTTGGTAGGAATGTAGGGAACTAACTTTGCCTCATGGCATTCTCAAAAAAAACAAAAAAAAAACTTTGCCGCGTGGGATACGAATCGTAGAGGCTGCTAGGAGCTATATAATAGAGATAGCGTATTCTTTCTTTTAGAATATTTATATTTTTAATGTGGCGTTCTAATGACACATTGACAAGTTGACATAATATGTAGTGTCAAGCCAACTTTCCTCTGTCCAGATTAAAATAATTACCACGTTTTTGTACAAGAAAAAATAAATAAAATAAGAGATGAGAGACCCTTTGGTTTAATGGTCCATCTCTCTTAATTATTGGATATACTGAAATGGGTTAAAAAAATGTTTAAGCAAAAATAAGAGATTTAGATATAGTTTCAACATATGACGTCTATTTCTGACAATTGCTCATATAACGTCCGTTCCAGATGATTGCTCTTTATTATCAAATCAAAACACTAATTAGTTTTTGGTGAAAGCAAGAATTGAATCACAGATTTCTTATTTGACAATAAAAAACTTTACTAATCAAGTGCAGGAAAATTTATATATTGTTTGTAATATATATATATATATATATATATTTACGTCTATATCATCCAAATGTTCTTACCTTTTCTTTCCAATCAATTGAAACTCAATTATCACCACTAATATATTCTGTTCTTCTTTGTTTTGCACCAATTTCAATTATTTTTTATTTCTGATGTATATGAGCATTACTCATTGTCTCGTGTGAATCTCTAAAAAGCAATAGTTTAATGTCACATAGTGCGTTTCTCACTAGTCTTTCCGAGCATATAGGCTTTTTTCGTAAAAGGTAAGCAGATATTTTTATGCTTAATGATAAAAGCACCTTTAGATTAATATCAACTAAAACATTAGTGTTAAAAGAAAAGGTGCCTAATTAGCTTTGCTTTCATGTACAAGAGAATAATGTAGCTATGCATGGTGTAATGCAAATAAATGGTCATTACTATCCACATTATTCTTAAGGAATACAATTAGACGTTGTATATGCCATATAAGAAGGAACTAATTAAAATAAGTTTTGCAGTTTTTTATGGCTAGATGTAGATAAAACTCATCCCAATATGTTAACATATTGGATTTTTTGGGTACTTTAGGTCCATTACGTTAGCGCTTTCTCAAGCCTTCTATGGAGGTACCTTGTAAAATGGGATTATTTTTAGGTTTTTAACTTTTAAACCATGCATATTCTATACCAAGGGAAAAAAAAAAAAAAAACCTTTAGTCCATTTTGAGAATCCCGAATGTAGTTAAGCTACTTTTGTTATGAGCAGAAGAACCACTTTCTGTAAAAAAAAAAAAAAAAAACTCATATTTTAATTAACTTTTACTCTTTACATTATTTCTCAATGTAGATGAGACTTAATCAATACTTACTTAAAGAATGCTTAAAAACACCTTTTAGTAAACGAGTGTTATAGAGTATTGCTTAAAGTTTAATTTTATAATATAATTGATTGACTTTTATATAGAGTCGAGCTACTTTCAATTTAAAAGATATACTTATTATATTCTTTTACTTTTAAAGTAGGTAAAACTCATTTTTAACCTCTTCATGAGTACAATTCTAGAACACCCATTAACATACTCCATTAAAAATATGTGCTTATTATGGCACATCCAGGAAAAACATCAATGATTGACTTCTCTTGATTGAAGTAGTACTAGAAAAGTGGAATAGGAATCTCGTCAGGATTGATTTGAGATCAAAAGAAAAAGCTCATATAGATGAGAAATTATGGTCTCTTTCAGCCATCTTAATCATATAAAACCCCCCCATCCTCCAAAAAAACAAAAAATTGGCATGGTTAAATGTATCGACCCCATTTTGCCAATTGTCCTAATTAATCATATGTATTACTCTCTTTCTTAAGATTCTGGAAAGGAAAATCCCAAGCACCCCAACCAAATGTACTATTACCTGCGCATGCCTAAGAAATATGCGTTTTAATATATATTTTCTTTTACCACCTTCTTATAAAGAGAGTGATAGAGAGAGAGCTGATTTTCTAAATATAATCTTAACGTAATCCAGATCAAGACCAGTGAATGAGTCATAATCAGATTCAAAGCAAGCAGAATTCCTAACCTAATCATGTTGGGATTGTTAATCAAGCGGATAAGCTTTTGAATAAAATAATTAAGTATTACATTTTATAAAGTGGGACTCTTTGTTCTGGAAGGAGAATCCCATAGGAAAGCACTTCTGTACGAGATAAACATCCTAACCACCAATAATTAACAAAAGAAGCTTCATGATGATATGGTTTAGTTATCAACTCTTACTTTATCTTTCTTTCTTTTTTTTTTCTTTCACCCAAACTTCATGCTTCTAATTATCACAATCACAACCAATGAGGCAAAAACACATCCCCACTTCTTTTGCCCCCAGTAAAACGCATTGCTTTTTTCAGCATGCGTCTATGCATCTCATTTTTGGTCCAAGCCATCGAATTTAGAGCAGGCAGATCATTTCCGAAAGAAAATACCACCGTCATTCGATTTTTTTGAGTTCACTTTTCAATACAATCATGACATGGAAGGAAATATATATATATATATATATATATGACATGAGGAGTGGTTTAGTTACATGGTATGTTTATGTACTCAACTACGTACCATTTATTATGGAGTATTAGTGAGATCTGTCATGTCTCTAATAGTATATGCACTTCCAGTACACATGACAATCCAAACCATCTGCTAAGATTCTTGTAGTATAATGACATTCTCTCACTCCCATTTATTTGTAAGACTAACAATAATAAAAAATTCTATACCATCTTTCATGTGTACAGGATTAATTCCTTAGAGCCTAAGATGCAACTTCAAATTGTTTTATTCCAATTGTTTGATTGACTTTAGTGTATCTTATGTTGGCAAATTGTGAACAATTGTAACACTTAGAGTCTTAGTTAGTCTCGATTTATTATTGAAAATATGTTAAAGAACAAAACAAGTCAAAATTCATGCCATGAAAGACTCAAGAAGTTCATAAATTAGACTGCCATTGCGCTGCGTCTGACACAAGCTCGATTTGTCAAGTTGATCGGTAGAAGCATATTTCTCAACTGATCGAGATTCATGCAAAACTGTCAACAATTTGATCTAGGGTTTTATGCATTCCAAGACAAGTATAAAAGCAACCCTAGAGCAAGTTTTTAGCACTTTTTGAGAAATGTGTTTTTATACGCAAATCTAGGAATTTTCCTAACCCTCTTGAAGCATCAAATGAAAATGAATTTCATACTAAAAATCTGGTGATAAAATGAAGTTGTTGCATCCAGTCTACAATCATGAGCAAACATTCATGAGCAACAAATCCTAAACAGAAGAGTGCATAAATTTGGAGTTATGTATGATTACGGTACAGTAATTTCTACAAGAGATAGCAATAAATTTAGGGTTAAATTTATTGTACAAACTTCAATTATATTTTAATTAATCTGTATACCATGGGATTGTAAAATTAAATCCGCACAGGTCTTTACTGTGGGACATTTTGTTCCATTGGTTTTCCTAATTCATCATTTCATTTGTGACATGTGATCCATGTTTATTGATGTTAACCAATTCAGATCTAGAAGATAATTAATCTAACTATTCTCATGGCTAAGAATTGGTTAAAGTAATCACTACTAGGGCCTAAAACCCTATCAATATGCATCTTTGATCTTTCTTACCTAAGTTGTATGTACCAACTAGTACAAAAGGCCAAGCCATGATAATCTTTCCTGGCAAGGAAAGAACCGTCTATTTGTCTGACTAATAAAATAAAATAAAATTCCATACCATCTTTCATGTATACAGTATTAATTCCTTAGTAATGCCTAAGATTGAACTTCAAATTGTTTTATTCCAAATGTTGATTGACTTTGTTGTGCAATATAAGTGTTAGGTACATAGGATTATGTTGCAAACTGTGAACAATTGTAATACTTAACAGTCTTAGTTAGTCTTAGTCTTAGTCTCAGTTTATTATTGAAAATATGTTAAAGAACAAAACAAGTCAAGATTCAGTTCAAGAAGTTCAAAAATTAGACTACCATTGCACTACATTTCCACACAAACTCAATTTGTCAAGTTGATCAGTTAAAGTATATGTCTTAATTGATTGAGATTCGTGAAAAACAAATCCTGGATTGGTTTCTGTCAACTATTTGATCTAGGGTTTTGTGCATTACAAGATAAGTATAAAAGTAACCCTAGAGCACAATTTTGAGCACTCTTTGAGAGTTGTGTTTATGTACACAAATCTAGCAATTTTCCCAACTCTCTTGAAGCATTAAGTGAAAATTACTTTCATACTGAAGATCCAATGAGAAAGTGAAGTTGTTGCATTTGGTCTACATGTTAGGATAAGTGCCGTTTAAATCCTATTGTATGATGCTATGCTATGTATGACATTATGTTATGATTAATAAAGTTGTTTTATTATTATCTAAAATAATAGTAACATGAATATTTGGATATTATCATATAGTCCATGAGATGCATAGTATATGATTTCTATGATTTAGTCACAAAAGATATAAATCACAAGTTCTTTGTAAATTGAGAATTTTAATTCGTAGTCAGTGATAAAATTGGGCATTTCATCTGCGAAGACTACAACAACTAAGATTATTTGTTTTAATTATGGAAGTAGAGACTTCTAGTTGATATGTTTTAAGAGTTAAGACATATTGAACTGGACCGCTGTGAGATTTATTATTCTACTAACGACTGTCAAATGAATAATAAATCTCACAACTTCTATTTACATCAACTCTTAATCCTAAGAAAATAATGAACTTGATTATGAAGTGTAAATTGCTTTGATATATCAGGAGTGAGATCTAAAGTCACAATCAAAATCTCAGTATTATTCTAATAACGACTATCAAATAAATAATAAATCTCACAACTTCTATTTACATCAATTCTTAATCCTGAGAAAATAATGAACCTAATCATGAAGTGTAAGTTGCTTTGATATATCAGAAGTGAAATCTAAAGTCACGATCAAAATCTCAGTATGTTGGGCAGCCACATTTAGTGTTGAAGGAATATATATTCTCAAGATGAAATTCATAATATCTTAACGGAGATATAAAATATTCCTTTGAGATAAGTTTAATAGGTTTGGTTATTCAAAATGTTATGAAATTGGATTTCATAAATATATGATGAATAACTTAAAGAATTAAACCGAGTACTGTAGGATTAAGATGTAGTAATCTTTAAAATGGCAGTCAACATTCATGACTTTGTATTACTACGAATATTTTAATGAAGGGATTGTATATATATATATATATATAATAAAGTCTTGGGATATAATTTATTAATAAGGCCTAGAGTGCAATTATATTTATATAGTGGTATTAAATATAATTAATGGTAATTTTGAGCTTGACAAGAGTTGACAGAAAAGCCCAAAACCCATTAGAGCTAGTGTCTAATTTGTTCTCTTTTGGTCCCGCTCCAAGCCACATACTAAAGCCCAATTGGAATGACCCAAAAGGTTAGCCCAATTAAATAATCAGTTATAAGGAGAGAAACATACAAAATTTTGTAAAAGAATGAAATGGTGTATATGGGAGTGTAAGCCACTCTCTAATTCTCCCTTGAATACATGCATATAAACTGATTGAGAGACCACACTTCTAGGGCATTAGTGGAATTTGAGTAAAGATTAAGAGTGTTTTCAAGTATTTCTAATCTTTAGTTTTGAATTTCACCGCACTAAGGTACGCTATCTTGTTTTTAAATTCTGAAATTTACATAGTACATGTTATCAATTGCGAATGAAGTAAATTCGTTAATTTTCCGCTGTATATATTTTGTATGAGATACAGACCATGTTCTTCCAACACTATATTCATGTTATTAGTTTAAATCTTTGAGAAGTGATCTCAAAGTCATGAACAAATGTTCACGTGCAATAGATCCAATATAGAAGAGTCAATGAATTCGGAGTTACGTAGTAAGTACTACAAGAGATAGCAATAGATTTAGAGTTGGGTCTGTTACACAAACTTCAATTTTATTTTAGTTGATCAGTTTTACTTGGGATAGTAAAATTAAATCCCCACAAGTTTTTATTGTGGGACGTTTTGTTCCATTAGTTTTCCCAATTCATCATTTCATTTGTTTCTTGTGATCCATGGTTATTCAAATCTAGAACATAATTAATCTAACTATTCTCATGGCTACGAATTGGTTAAAGTAATCACAACTAGGACCTAAAACCCTATCAACTAGTACAAAAGGCCAAGCCATGACAATCTTTCTTGTATGTATCACAACATGAGTTGTATGTATCAACTAGTACAAAAGGCTAAGCCATGATAATCTTTCTTGACAAGGAAAGAACCATCTATTCAATCGAGAAGTTGGATTAGCTAGCTTGATCAAGGCAGGTTTTTCGCCTGGGGAAATTACACTCAGGAAAAAATTGGACAGCAAAAGAGAGGAAAAAGAAATAGTTGAGGGCCAGGAGTGGATCCCACTGCTGATAAACATTTTAACTTGTTTCAATAGCGGCGCATGGGGACAATTTATTTGTGAAGGACACAAAAATAAGACCACAACAAAACTATCAAAAAAAAAAAAATGACAGTGATGGATGCAATCAATAGAATGAAGAAAACTGAGCAAATATAAAAGCCAAGAAAAGGGGATCTGGGAATGTATCTTAGTGAACCTGTCATTTTATAAGACCAAAAGAGTGGTGGGGTCTGCCACAAACAAAGTTAAGAGATATGCATCAATGTTATATGGTTGTAGTTGTTTTTTGTTATAGTTGATAGTGGTGTGTATGATTTGATGGGAAAAAACGTGAGAAAAAGTTTCTCACAAATGGGGCTCAGCACAGCAGCCACTCCTAGCACGCTGCTTACAGAGCCTCACATACTCTCAAACCGACCAACTTTTCTAAGTGCCAAAGGCATGAGAGACTATGAGAGAGATAGATTGATGTGGAGAGCACAAGGCATTGTCACATAGAGAGGTCATCAAGAATAGGTTTAATAAGCCCACCTTGGGGAGGGATTGTTTGGATTTCGGCAAAGAATTTTCATTTTGGTTTTTTTTTTTTTTTTTGAACTCTATTATACCTTCTTTTTTAACCATAGATAAATATAGTTTCATTGGACACAACACATAGAGAGAGAGAGAGAGATTTTTAGAGAATCTTTAAACCATGTGATAAAAATGTATCCTTTCAAGATGTTGATTGCACATTTGCACTTTACAATGCACCAATATAGCCAGGGCCCAAGTCAAGAGTAACCGAGTGACAAAATAACAGGTCACCATTTTTGGATCCATGAAACATTGATTGATGTATTTCATTGTACACTGATGTTAAAGTTGATTGATATAAAATTAAACCTTTTTTTTTTCTCTAAATGATTTGAAAGAATATTCTTTTAAGTCATTAACTAATAATGATTTGAATAAATTATCTTACTAGTTTTGTAACTCAATTCACACTTTCTATTAATGTTTTCAACAGAAACATTTAATATTTTAAATCTTCTTATCCATTATAATAATTATTTACATGTGTTTTTAATAAAATGATCTCAAAATAGTTCAAGGTTCACATAAAGAGGACTAAAAATACTTCTCATTTTCAAAAACAAAAAATCATTTCTTTATTCCCAAATTTAAAAAATTGGCTTCTTTCTAAGGAAGTCACTTCAACTAAAAACCAAATCAATTTGTTAAAACAAGTTGATTTCAAGCATGTTTTAGTATAAAAATTCTTTGGAATGTGATACATGTGAAGAATGTAGAAAATCTAGAAGGAAAAAAATGGCTCTTCAATGAAAGGGAGAATAGCCACTCCGTGACAAGAAAACAGTTTATGGTAATTATTGGAAAATTTTCATGATACTCTTTAAGTTAAATATATATAATTTTTTTCTCTAAATGATTTAAAAAAAATTCTTTTAACTCATTAATTAAAATGATTTGAATAATTTATCTACAAGTCTTGTAGCTTAATTGACAATTTCTATTAATATTTCCAATGGAGATATTTAATATTCAAATCTCTCTCCCTATTACAACTATCAAATTATCAAAATAATAATAATTATCTATATGTGTTTTTAATGAGATGATCTCAAAATACGTTCAGGATTCACATAAATAAGACTAAAAATACTTTACATTTTCAACTACAAAAAATCATTTCTTTATTCCCAAATCTTAAAATTTGTTTTCTTTCTAAGGAAGTCACTTTAGCTAAAAACAGATCAATTTGTTAAGACAAGTCAATTTCAAGCATGTTTTAATATAATTTTTTTTTGGAATATGATACATGTGAAGAATGTAGAAAATCTAAAATGAAACCAGAAAACGGCTCTTCAAAGGAAGGGGCAATAGCCAAACTGTGACAAGAAAGCAGTTTATGGTAATTATTGGAAAATTTTCACGATACTCTTTAAAGTCAAAAACATTACTTTTTAAAGCAAAAATAAAGAAAGAATAAGAAACTAGGCACTATTCATTAAATTTTAAGATTTTTTTTTTCCTCTCAAATAGAATTCTACTATAACCTAATTTAAGAGTATAAGTGTGTAAAGTTTTCTCTTGAAAACTTTAAATTCCGATCCTTACCTCCCATACTTCACAATCACTTATACTTGTGAAGTGACTATCATGCCAAAGGTACGTGGTGGTACTCTAAAATTCTTATATGGCTACAAATGCATCCAAAGACCTTAATTTCTATACAAAGTACAAATGATTGATGCCTATATTTATGAGATTAAGAAATGGTCAAAGATTAGCTGCAACAAACTAATTAGTTTAATTGACTTCAAGGGTAGCATAATCGGTTGGGAACCTTGTTTGATTGATGAAGGAGAGGTCATTAATTTGAATCTCTTATTCTCTTTTCATTGAGATCAAACTTACTTTGATATAAAATAATAGTAATAATAATAATTCTATTATAAAGAAGCAACTTGGATAGAATCTCATCTCTATATTAAAATAGAAAGTTAATTTTCTTTATTAAGAAAGAGAGAGATCCGATAAGGATTAAATAAGTGAGCTCTAAGCGTATCATGTAGTAACAAATGATTGGAAACATGTGAGTACCTGGCAGTAGAAAAGCCATTTTCACAAGGCTCATGGTCAAGTTTGCTTTTGAGTTTTAACATGATCAAATTTGGTAGGCTAAGGCTCAGCCCAGGATAAACCATTCTTAATTAAACAAGCCCAAATTACAATGCTCCTAAGCCATCCTTGAATCCTGGAATCCAGCAACTAGTTCAATCATCAATGCCATGCCCGTGTCTTAGCCATGTAAAGGGGTCAAGTGCCCATAACCTTATTTGGCCATGGGAAGGGTTTCTACTTTCTAGTTCGACCCCCTTATCATTATAAGAAATTCACATTCCCTCATTTACTCACATGGAATTAATCCATGTCCAAGGAAATTTTGAATTTTGACTAGACTATTCATGTTTTACGATTTTATAGGTTGATATTTTGGTTCATATTTTGAATTTTGACTAGACTCAGAATAGGTCGATATTTTTGTAGTGCAATAACACCAACTAGGAGAGTAAGGATTTGAATTAGACAATAATATTAAACTTTAAGGTTATTAACAAATTTGAAGTAAAATTTTACATAAATAATATGGCCAAGCTGATGATAATAATGATAAAATTTTAGTTTCAAAATTTTTAATATCAATTATATCCATCAAACTAATCGAGATTGATAGCTCCTCCTTTGCCATTGGTTTTTTTTTTTTTTTTTTTTTTCCTTCACCAATATGCCATCATGAGAATCACTTCCATGTTTGGTGATCTTTCTCCATGGGCAATACTCTTTTGGTGGTTTTTTTTTGTGGGCTTGTTGCACACTTATGTGGGTGTCAAATACATGTACCATTTTCTCACTTTGATATCACATGTTAGGAAGATAATACTTTAGGAAAAATCAAATTTAGTAATTAATATAACATATAGAAATATAATTTTTTTAAGTAGGATATAGAGGTACCACTTAAGTCAAAAGTTTAAGCATATAAGTTTGAGTCTACATATGTTATATTACTCTTATTATTATTAGGAAAATTTAGTGATAATAAAGGACATTGGTTTCAGGAATAGTTTTAAAAATTTTTTATAGAAAAATAAGAAAGTAATATTTTTTATAAAAATTATATTAAAATTTTTTTTAAATTATCTATTAACGTATGTCTTGAGGGCACTCATTATTCGGCCCCATTATTATTTAATGTGAAAATTTTTTCACATGCTTATATCCAATAATCTTTCATGCACAATCCTTTAAATTGCATGAATTTATCCAACACATCCAATATTCCATACATTTCTTTCATATAAAATTAAATCTCATTTATGCTGACTCGTACGTAATATCCACATTTGTATAAGAAAGGAGAAAATTATTTTACTAAAAAAAATATTTAAAAAAGAAAAAAAAAAGGTGCAATACACTATAATTCTCCTAAACTGCCACGTGTACAAGTTACAACGGGTTTTACTTTTCCTTTTTTTTTTCTCCCTCCTAATTAACTTGTCCCCACTCCACTCACAAGGTCACTGCAAAAAAGTTTGATCATGAATCACAAGGTCGGGATTATCCCATCAAATTGACTCCCATGATAGGACCCATAGCCTTAAGTGCTCCTTGTCTGACTTCCAATTAATTTCTCATGCTGTTGGAGGAAAGGAGGAGGACAATGTATCATCACCAATATGACCTCCTTCTAATAAAGTTAAGCTTTGATTTGACATTTACTTCACGAGTTGTTCATCACCTTCCAATTCCTAAATCTACATCCATTACTAATTGTGGTCTTTACTCAAATTACTGCACTCACACAAGATATATATATATATACACACACACACGTTAAGAGGATTTGGTTCATTCTCAACAAAAAAAAAAAAAAAAAGAGGATTTGGTTAATCGGTAATCTTTGGGCATTTATTAATCTTTCATTTTGAGAAATTAATTATAGGAATTTAAAATTTTTGTCATAAAAATCAGTTACTTTTTCATTTATTTGTAAAAAAATTTCTAAAATTGTTTATTAATGGATGTTTTTAAGGACATCTATATGAATTAACATTAAGTAATGTAGGTAATCCGAGAAGAAAAATGCTAAAACTGCATACTATTTTACAAATTGTTAATGTGATTAGTAGTTATTGAGAAATAAAAAATTTATGTCAGTAATAGGCTTAAATAAAAATTAGTAAAAATTTGTCACATTAATAATTTGTAAAAATATTGTGTTTTAATAACTTACTACACTAGAAAAATTTGTTGCAAAAAGGCATTTCTACACATCCAGGAAGACATCCAGAAGATTCAGAAGTACTCTGAAATACAGAAACTTTGCAAGAATCAGGCCTCAAAACCTTCAAGAACTCCAACCCCAAATACGAAGAACACTCGAAACAAAATCTTCCAAATCACCTTCCTAGATCTTAAAGTTTGTTGGAATCAAGCTCAAAAACCTGCATAAACTTCAAGAAGTCACAAATTGGAAAAGTTTTATGGATTCAAGCCCCAAAAGCTTTGAAGAACTTCCACCACAAACCTTCAAAGATGAAGAACACATGAAGAACAAAGAATTTCTAACAAGCTCATAGCTAGAGATTTGTTGTAATTCCGTTTCAAATGTCTTCAATTCATTCTTTAGCCAAATTGAAGGTTATTTTGTGTTCAAACCAATATTAAATGCTTACAATTCCCAATTAACAAACCTTTCAAAGAAATTGAATCAAATAATTACTCTTTTTGTAATTTTAGAGAATTATATATTTCACGTATTCATTAATACGAATTCACATTTGTAAAACTATTTTGCATATTTGACTTTTATTTCAAATTGGAAATTTAGTCATTTACAATATGATTATGCCAAAAATGTTATAAGTGCTATAATTGTGGTACACTAAGAATATATAATAGGAGATATTTTATCTTATAGTGCCCCATGGAAGTTTATTTTTATAAGAAAAGAGAGCACTATATTGGAGCAAAGGTTCGACATCAGCTCATGTGCCAAAATGGTAAGTGGTTGCTATGTCCCCATGAGATGCCTAAGTTCGACACCCCATGCCTGCGTTGTGTGGGTTACACAATGTCAATGTGTAGGTTAAAAACCAATGAGGCTTGTGTGGGTTCAGGGTCTTTGAGGTCCACTCTCGGATTGGTGGTATTCTTGAGCTTACCCCATTGTACTTTGGGGTATAGGATAATGAATCACACGTGAGTCTTCTTTTTCTTTTCTCAAAAAAAAAAAAATATATATATATATATATATATATATATATTGGAGCAAAGGTTATACATTGCACTCCCACGCGAACAAAATGCCACGTACTGGTAGTCGTAGCTCGTAGGAGTACGTACTAAAACTTGAAGCACATTTGAGAAGACAAAAATTATTATATTTGATTTGTTAGAAATTTGTGATTAAATAATTAAACATGGTTTATGTTTGTTTTACTTTAACCCAAAAAAAATAAAAAGAAAGGGACCTATATATAGACTGAGCAATGACCCTCGTTTGCAGAAAAAAGATGCTCAATAACACACTGTTAAGTGCCATCGATGTGCTGGCCAACATTAACAAACTCTAAGATCCTTTTTGTCATTTTGAATTTGCTTGTAAAAGTTAGTATAACTAATGAGTAATGTATGGTCATCTAGGTTCATACGTAGGCTAGAATTAAATGCCTTGTATATTTTATTGAAAAATTGGTTTTTATATCAATTGTACGGATTTTTGGGGATTCCCTCTATATGATGTCATAGATTGATGAAATCGAAGGGTTTTTTATTTCTTTAATTTGTTCTTTCAACGTGTCATTTTCAATGAAAATTCTTACTTACCTTTACCAATGGAAGAAAATGAGATTAAGAAGGATAATGTTTGCTTTATTCATTTCTTCAAGGAAGTTAATTAAATATAATATTAAAAAAATGTATTTTATACCATACTTGCAATGCTCTTCTTTATATGCATAAAAGACTACACGCATGAACTTAATATATATGTATATAATAGTAGTTTTGATCCCCACATTATCTTTGTGTGATTGTCATTCTATCAGTATAAGTGTTTGTGAGGTACGGAGACACCAATATAAGTGCTTGTGAGGCGTGGAGAGTAAGGGCCGGAGTTTAAGTCTTTAGGAGGGAGTTTCACACACACATACACTTAGATTATGTTAGAGTATAATTTTATCTTGCATTAAAAAAAAAAAATGTAGTTCCATAAACACATGTATGTTATCATAGTTAACAAGTATATTTATAAATTGGATTGAAATTATCTTTCTCTAACCTTTTTATGTGTAGTTTTAGTTATATAATTCTTTTAATGAGTTATGCCAACTTATTTAAGTAATACAATAGATGGTCTTATAAATTTCCATGTAATTGGTTGGTATAGATAATTCCAAATTAATTTGGTGCTAAACTTTATTCATATGCATTTATTCGGTTTATTTGGATAGGTGAATTTATTTCGTTTATCTGTCAAGAGGCCGTTATTCCCTGGAAATCCAATGCTTTAATTAAAATGTCATATATTTTTTTAGGATTAAAATTAGCTTAGTCACTTGGGCCTTCATTGGTTATGACAAATAAAAATGAATTTTCTCCCATAAAAAATAACTCAAATTGAATTAATTTTGATGTAAATAGAGTTTTCTTCCAAACCAATTCCATGATCATTCACACATACTTTTATTCGCATAGACGTGCCTTTAAAAAAAAAAAAATAGTTACGATTAACTTGTTTACATAAAGTTTCTCAAAAAAAATAAAATTGTTTACATAATAAACCCAAATAGTTTTGTAAATGATAAGCTACATATTTGGTCTTTATAATTTACACCATATTTCAATTTGGTCTCTAATCTTTCAATTATATCAATTTGGTCTCTAACCTTTTAGTATCGTGTCAATTTAATCTCTGCCATTATATCTTGAATGAAAATTGCTAATATGGCAAATGGCTAAAATAAAATTTTAGTTTATTCTCACATCAACATAAGCTAATTTTTTTTATTTTGTCCATTAGAAACGTACTTAATTTTCATCCAAAAAATAATGATAAGAATTAAATTGACATTTACTGAAAGGTTAAGGATTATATTGATACAATTAAAAGGTTAAATATCAAATTTAAATATTATGTATAAAATAAAGACCAAATACATAGTTTACTTTTTATAAATTGGAAATGCTAACGAGTGTCTTTAAAGTACTAATTAATAATCCATTTAAAGAAAGTTTTTATGGAAAATGAAAAAAAAAAGTAATTAATATTTTGACAACTTTTTTTATTTTCCATAAAAGTGATATTAAAACTTTTTAAAAATAGATTAGGGTCCGGTTAATGTATGCCCTAAGCAAATATATTTTTGGAAAAAATTTATCGGGAATTGAAAAAGCTGTCAAAACTTTTTCAATTTTCGATAAATTTTTTTCTAAAAATAGTATACTATTGTGTACCTTTAGGGCACATGTTAGTAAAATCCAATAGATTATTAACGAATGCCCTAGGGACACTCGTTAGCAGAACCATTTATAAATTAACTATGAAATTAGTATATCATGCGCTTGGGCATGAGAGATTTTTCTTAAACAATGATGCTAATTTGATTCTTCCAAATAAATTTAAAAAAAAATTAATTGTTTTTGATATCATTGTGACGTGAGTTGTGAACATTAATTTTGAGTTGAACGTGCTCGAAAGTGAGAATGGGGATGGAGAGCCCCCATTAAATAGAGAAAAGGACGTGAGTAATGAATATTATAGACCAGCCGTACGCAATAATTTCCGCCGACTCGGAAAAGAAGGCGTTAAAGATCGAGCATGTTGGATGGTCGGAGGCCAAAGGGTCACGAGAGTAGACCACGCATTCCCGCGAGTGTGATGGAAAAAAAGGAAAATAGAATCGAGTCTGCGAGGGTCCCACATTAAAAATAATAATAAAAATAAAAAACTAAAAATTAGTTGGCCTTTTTACGAAACCGACACGTGTCAGTCAATCCTAGATTTTGCACAGTAGGAAGGATACGTTTGCGTTTCTCAGTATCCAAACCAGACAGACCAACCGACCGACCAGGAGGAGTTCACGCAGACACAGTCACACGGTCACACACCTCTCTCTGTTCGAGATTTGTTTAACCCGTTTGTGGTCTGTGGGTGCATTTAGTTGACACTCTCTGGTTAGGACAGTTAGTTTTAATGTAATCATAAGATCCCCGAGTTAGCCTTTGACAATTGTACATTGGAAAATAGGCCAACATGGATAATCACAATTATGCCCTTTTTCATGTAATTAATGGGACTTTATTTAGGAGTACTCTGTTGTCTTGTCTGTATAGTTAGAGTCTCTACATACAAATATGGGTTTGAATATACTAATTTTTTTTTTTTTGTAATAGGTTTGAATATACTAATACAGCAAGGGAAAGATTTTGATACATACAAGATTATGTGGCAATAAAAAGAAATGAACAAGTATTAAAGGGGTTACTTGGTTATGTGTAAACGACTCTCGAACACATATTGCTTTCCTTTTTCTGTTACATAATCTCATATGCAGTAAAACCTTTTCTCCAAACTAATACCTTCGGTGAATGACATATATTTATATTATAAATTGTTCTCTCACATTAGTTGATGTGCACTCTATACATATATCGATTATAATTTCACATGTGACAAACTATTATTGGTTATAATTAATCAAAGTCTATTACTGGCATAACTTTTTTACTCATTAGTCATTTGTCAACTATAATTTATTGTGAAAATGCTATGAACGTAACATTACTTTTTTTCTCTATTGATATCTATATTTAAAACATAAAATGAATGATGTATACGGATGATGTACAATAAGAAGTATGGAGTGATAATAATTTTCTATTTTGATTGCTTACTTCTGGTAGCTCATTTGCATAATGTGAGATAAAAATGTAAAAACTAGTTTATTTTCTGAAAGTTGAAAGTTAAATTATTTGAAATAAAACTGAGATAAAAATAGTGTAGGACTCGTAAACATTAGATAAAGCTAGTTTAATTGAGATTCTTGAACTTTGGTGATGAGCTCTAATTAAGTTGTAAAAAATGAAGTGGATTTAGATTGTCTTAAGGAAAAATTTGGTGCTTAAATTAAATTCTAAACTACTATATGGATTTTGATTGAATAATTATAAACAAGTTTTTGGTAATATTTATCAATGATTAGTTTATTTTTAAATACTCTTTTTAGATTAGCTTAGAATTTTGCTTATGAGTTCCATGCATGCATCCCTTTCTCTTATTTACTTACTTAAAAAATGTTACTATGATTTTTTGACATTAAAATGTAGATGGCAATTTACTGTTGCCTCCTTCTTTTCTTTTCTTTTTTTGATGGGATACTTTTGTATTATTTGATTGAATATAAGTCTCATTCATTTGAACAAAAAGAAAAGTATTCATCATATATAAATAAAAATAAAGAACAAGATATATACGATAACTCATATCAAACAAAGTATTAGATTTCATAGTCTATAGTTTAGCATCTCAAATCAAATTCTGTCGGTGGAATGTTTCGATCGTGTGTCATAAATCATATCGTTATATATATATTTCTCATTATCTTGAGACTCTTGTTGTTCTTTCCTTTTTTTTTCTCTGGTGCTTGCAACGTTTTTCATTCTAATCAACTTGCTTATCCTCATTAACAGATAATACTTGTTTAAACACACACAAGCATCTTCCATTGCAAGTTGTTGGAAAAAGCTATCTTTCCGATAATCATGTTGATATCTTTAACATAATCTTCGAGCTGTAAAAGAAAACAACCTATCATGTAAAAGTTAATTTCCAATGATGTCGATCATTTTTTCTTTTTCTTTTTTTGCAATACAAATGTTTATTTACGGACTATATATATATATATATATATATATATATATATAAAGAAACAAAAAGAAAAGGATCATACCCTACCAAAGGAAATATTATTGTACCCCAATAGTACATTCTTATGGATTTTTCTCTATATGCATTGCATGCGGAGACTCTCAAATATATCATTTTCAATCATACCATCGTGCAATTTAGGTTCGAATGATCGCTACATGAAAGAAAATGCACTCGTTGCCCATAGATTCATATTTGGAAATTAAACAATAGATAAACTCAATATATACTTCGTGCATTGGCATGTTGTTGTTGAATCCTTCACATTAATCCCTATACACCATCCTGATGAAAATAACACATTCCAAATTTCCTTATTCACTTTTTGACACGTGGGGGCATGGTGTTTGTCTATTTGACCATTCAAAATAGCCAAACATAAATAGGAAGATATATGACAAAAAAAAAAAAACGAGATACCATGCCCAATTATGTGGACTAGAAATAGTCCTTATAAGAAATTCCGCCACGTGTTAGGTTCATTGACATCTAAATTTTTGAAAAATTGATAGTTATAGATTATACCCTATTATTTGATTCTCCATGAGTCATGACTATTCTTGTCAATTTTATTGAAATATATAACATTTTGGCAATAGGGATTTGATCATGCACACGTCCCTTTTTAATTTTTTTTACTTTTGCATGTTGATGCTTGCAACGTCAATTTAAAGTGAAAGACTTTTTTTGATAATCTAAAAGTGAAAGACTTTTGTGCCGAATTATATATATATATATATATATATATATATATATATATTACAGTGCTATACGGTACTTAACTGCTTATTAAGATATTTTACAATGCTATATAGTACATAACTACTTATTAAGATATTTTGCAATCAGCCCGGCTTTTTACAGAAGTTCTGGCTCTGTACTGTAAGCAACAGATGCCGTCGCTTAAAAATAAAGTAGAAAAAATGCTCTTCATTTTAATTAATGGGGTTATTTTTTTCATTATAATGGTATTAATTAAACTTAAATATTAGTCAATAAATAAAATAATATTTTTTATCAAATGAAAAAAAAAAACTGTTACGTCTATAATATTTTTTTATAACAAATTTTAAGTAGCAATTTGTTACAAACTGTTATTGATGACAAAAAAATAATTTCGGTAGTGTGTTTAAATTAGAATCAGTAACAACTTAATACCTTGAATTTGTTGTGAAAAATATTGTGAATGTAACACTTAAAAAAAAAAAAAGAGCAATACACAAAAAATTCACAACATTTTTCATAATAGTTGAGTTAACCAACTTTTACTAGTTCTCACATAAATTCATCACTAGCATCATTTTTTTACTTACCACTATCAATCTCTTGCATCAACAAAGTGTGTTGTCAACTTTTTTGTGTCTATAAAATTTCTTTAAATTTTTTTTTTACGTGATTAATGTTAATTAGTAATAATTTTGTATTTAAAAAATAATAGAGTTTAAGTAATATTTAGTTTTTAAAAGTCATATTTAAATATATAAAATATCTCAATTTCAATTTTCACCTTAGCCCCAAATTCATCAAGCCGCATAAGAAATGAAATTTAAGATAGAAAGAATAATAATTTATACTCTTAAGTTAATACAAAACTAAAATTATCATACATGATAGAAACTCTTAAAAAAAATTAGACAATATAGAGCATTTTAAAATATTTGAATATATGATCGAACTGTAAATACTTCTGAGCTCATTCATTTTCAATTTCAATTTATTCCTCTCCTCTAAAACCCACCTACCATCCCAGTTGATATCCTTTATTACATCCACTGATCCACCCTCACACATTATATTTAGAGCATTTATTTGTCACGATAAGATAAAATTTAGCTTAAAAAGTCCTTTGAATAATTGTGATTATTTTTGAATAATTGTGATTATTTTTAATGATGTTTGGGAGTGCTTTATTTTCATTTGTTTTTTGTGCTTAAAAAATAAAATTGAACAATATTTTATATATATATATGTGTGTGTGTGTGTGTGTGTGTATATATATATATATATAAACCAAATAAATTGAAGATAACTATTCCAAACAAAGAAATACATATGAAATAAACATCAAGGATGATCAATGAAGTGCTTTTGGGTTTTGCTTAAAAGTTTTTTCTTTTTTACTTTGGGTAAATTCCATTTACACCCCCTGAGGTTTGGGCTAATGCCAACCAGATTCAAGATTTTTCAAAACTAACAAATTTGGCCCCTAAAGCCAATCTAGTTTCTAAAACAGTTGACAAAAAATAACTAACTGTTTACGGATTAAATTGGCTTTAGGGATCAAATTGGCTAGTTTTGAAAAGTCTTGAACTTGATTAGCATAAGCCCAAATCTCATGATGTGTTAGTGAAATTTATCATTTTACTTTTTATCTCAACTTTTTGAAATAAATTAACTTTTAGTTTTTTGTTACATATTTAACGGATTCAGATCCTTTAGATTTCTTAAGATACTCTATCAAATATATTTCCTTCAATCTTAACCATTCTTTAATGATTTAATAGTTTAGATTTTGCCATGTCAGCATTTCACTAATAATAGTTTTTTTTTGGATAATTCACTAACAATAATTTTAATTGTTTTGTTTGCAACATTATTTTATTATTTTAAGAGTATTGTTAGTGGAATGCTGACAAAATCTAGACCCATAAAAAAGTGGTTATGATTTAAAGAAATTTATTAATATAGTACACTAGAAAATCTGAATTCATATTTAACATAGCAGTTACTAAATACTATATATATTTTTATTAATTAATATCATACAAATAAACCATTGAAAATAAGCATAAGCTAAACATACATTCACAAAATAATAATAATAATAAAAATTAAGGGCATGATCTTAAAGGCTAAATTTAATAATCAAGGGCATCATGGTCAAGTAAAGCTCAGGTTCCCTTCCCTACTGGTTAGGTCATTGGTGAACCACCTGGGAAGAGTATAAATTATGTAAATTCGAAGTTCATGCGACTTTTACCCCGAGTTATTCAAAATGGTAACTGTTGTACGTGGAGTTCTGATTGCATACAGAAAATGCAAACAAAAGAAAAGTTTTTCCTTTACGCTGTTAGGTTCAGAGTCCTGTATTGAGTAGTAGTTGAGTTCATATCTCAAGGAATATCTTGGTCATATAAATCCAACGGCTATGAATCATGGTTCACACCCAATGTAATGTGGGGGCCCCCTCTTCAAATCCAAACCCAAACGACTCTCAATATAGAGAGAGAGAAGATTTATAGAGTATCGATCTGCATGTTTTTATTCCACAAAGCCCTGCAAATATGGATCATGCAAATCCTTGCTTTCTCTCATTACTTCTCACTTTTCTCTCTCTTACTGCTAGTAAATTTTACATTATAAAATCAAAATAAATATATATTTTTTATCAAAGCCATCCAATCCATCAATTCTTGACCCCTTTAAAAGCACCCCGGGTTTAATTTAGACCTTAAAAGAGTCAATTACCTCTCTCTCTCTTTCTCTCTCTTCTTATAAGTAACCTTAATTATCTTTTACTTAACCTGTGACTTTGACAATACTAAATGGAAAAATGTTTTTGGGATTGTGTGCTAACAATGCTCCAAGTCTTTTTCTCTTTTACTTTTTTCTTTTTTAGATTGTAACTAAATCAAAGCTTAATTAACATGGACTTATTAGTTAGTGGGGTGTGACTTTGGTAGCGGGAATGTCACATTAGTCTTTTGTCTTACTTACTAACTTTCTCTCTCTCTCTAAGACAAGACTCAAATATAAGGGTAAGATGTTTGGGATATTGTGCTAATAAGAGAGAGAGAGAGAGAGAGAGAGAGAGAGGGTAATGTTTACTTATTAATGTGAGTTGTGGTTGTGGTTTGTGCATGTGTGTGTTTGTTGGTAAAGTGTGGTAGACCCAAAGGGGAGGTATCTTTAGGGGCAGGTCAGCACAGCACGCTTTGTTGCTTTCTGAGCTGAACAACCTATAAGGTTTTTAGGGGGCTCAGGTTGCGTGTGTTTTGCACTAATTCCCGTTTTCTGTTTCGAGTTCTTGAGCAAAGGGGAATCTCTCTGGTTTTTATCATCCTCTCTCTCTTTTTTTGCCTCTTCTGTTTTATGTCCAAGTCCTAGAAAGATATAAGAGAGAGAAAGGAAGAAGTGAAGAACCCACTAAGCGTGCTAATATAAAGTTTTTTAAGAGAAAAGTGAGATATAACAATCCCATGCTATTATAGCTCCATCTTTGCTTTTGGGTTGTTATTCTTATTGGGTTGTTTTTCTAACTTGGTGGGGTTTCTCTTTGGGCTTTCTATAATATTGTGCTTTTGGTTTCAAGGGTTGAAGCTCTTAGAGTTTGTGAGTGTTTCTTAGTTTCCCTTTGTTTTCTTGCTTTGGTAGCTGAGGTCTCAAAGAAAGTCACTATTTTTTTTTCTCCCTGGGGTTTTGAATCAGAAGCAAAAGAACTGGTTTTTGATGATTTCAGGATGTGGGTCTTTATGGTTTTGAGCTCTGGTTAACCTCTTAAGGTGTGTAAAGTTTCTGGCTTTTGGTTTTTCTGTTTGTTTCCTTTGTTCAAAGCTGTTGCAAAGTTAAAGTTTTTAGCATTTGTTTTATATGTTGCATCTGTTCTATCAAGTTTCTAATGGATATATATTTTGCATTTTCCAGTGAGGTGAACAAATCTTCTTGCTTTAAGTTTAACATAGTGGTAGAGAGAAGGTGAAATCAAGTTATTTTCAGAACAGTCTTGGGTTTAGAGATGGAGAAATCTTTGAGAAATGAGGAGGCCTGTCCTCAGTTGTTGGATTTGATTCCAAAAGAGAGAGAGTGGCTTGTGAACAGAGATGGAGAAAGAAGGCATGGCTTTCCAGAGGAGAAAAAGTTGGAGCTTAGGCTTGGTCCACCTGGGGAGGACTGGTCTGTGAGAGACAATAGCAAAAACAGCCAAAGACAAAGAGATGAGTTTCTACTTTCTCTTGGGTACTTCTCTCCCAGGACTTCCAGGACCAATAACAACAGCAATGGAAGCCAAACTCAGATGTTTGCTGCTTCCTCTGAGAACCCAGTTGGGGCTGTATTGTCGTCCCCATGGCCTTCTTCTTCAGCTTACCAGGGAAAGAACCACAATCAACAACAGACAAAACCTCCATCATTTCTTCAGTTCCCTTCAACACCTCAGAGCTTGCCTGTCATGGCTCAGGAAGCATCACAACCTTGTTGCACTAAAGTGGTAGACTTGCAGAGTGCAGAGAAGAAAGGATTTTCACCATCTTCTGCAAAGACAGCTGTGCCAAACAGCTCTCAGAAAAGGTGCTTCAGCTTTTCCTCTCTTATGTATATTTCCTTTTTTTTTATCATTCGGACAGAGGATATTCATTCACACAGTGTCACGTTGTTGGATGTTGTGTGGTCCATGCATAATTGCTCTATTTGTCTATGTTTCTAATGCATAAATAGATCTTTAGCTTTCAACCATATCTTATATATTTCACCCATTCATTCATTAAATTTCAACAAGGTAACTTGTTTTTCCTTTCTTTTTGTCCTTCTAATTTCTTACCTGCCCGTATTAATTTTAACTGTCAGCTTCTTTGGGCAACTTTAAGCTTTGTCCCATATGCTTCCTGTTTTGTGCTAGTCTTGGCCTCTTATCTCTCCTTCTATCCCTTCTTTCCGTATCAGATGATTCTAAGCAAAGTTTGGATTTTATCTCTATTATGCTTACTTTGACCATCTTTTCTTTCTTGAATTGTGAATTTTGTGTGTACTATTGTACCCCCTTATTCATCTAGTAAAAGACCAATAAATATTTATGTACAACTTGAATAGTATTGGTTACAATAAATTTCATCATGGTACTTAAGTTTTAGGCTTGTAGCTACTCTAGTGTAAATAATTTTTAATGCTAAAGGTACTTAATCTCTTTGGACTTTATTGTGTATTTGTGTTTTCTGATCTTAATTTTGTTGTAATGCCTTTCTAAAAATAGGACTGCTCCTGCTCCAGTTGTCGGTTGGCCTCCAATTCGTTCATTCAGGAAGAATCTTGCAAGCACCAGCTCCTCAAAACCAGCTTCTGAGTCTCAAAATGGTGTCACAGACAAGGTTGCTAGTCAAAAACCAGATGAAACTTGCAACAAAGGTCTATTTGTGAAGATCAATATGGATGGAGTTCCTATTGGCAGAAAGGTGGATCTCAAAGCTTATGACAGTTATGACAAACTCTCCTCTGCAGTTGATGAACTCTTTAGAGGCCTACTTGCAGGTTTTTCTGCTAATCTCTTTTTCAATTTAGACCCTTAGTCTATTTGTTATATTTTTTATTTTTGTCAATTAATTTATCTTTATAGTCAATTTGTGCGTGTGTTTGTTGGGATGAAGGGGTCAGGTATTGTCAATTTTTGTTTAGATCAATTTATTTATAGTTCATATAATTGAGAAAAGTGGTTGGGGGGGAGCGTGGTATTAAATAAATTATTTTCTTTGGCAGTAATATCAACTTATTCAACATAATTTCGGTATGATAGTTACTGATGTCAATATGACCATTCTTACTTTAGACATATTATTTAGTATTTATAATATATGTAGGCCATCAGATCAGAAATTCTTTTAGATAGCTAAGCCATGTGGTCAAATTCTCTTAACCAATCAATTTGTTTAATGCATGAGTTTGTGGTGTGGTCCCTTTATGAATAAGAAGGAATTTTGTTTTTTAATCTGCTTCTATTGGAGAGTAGTGAGGGAGTTGAAAATTCAGGTTTTTCCTCCAATTATTGTTATTAGTATATTTGTTTTTGTATTTTCCTTCAATTGTTTGTCTATGTTTTAGCATATTGTTGAATCATGTGTATATGACTTCAATACAGAGTGTTGTAGTTATCTCATTTTGTTTGTCCTATGCTCCATTGTTTAGCTCAAAGAGATTCCTCTGCTGGTGGAATCCAGAACAAGCAAGAGGAAGAGAAAGCAATTACTGGTTTATTGGTTAGAAGTGGAGAATATACTCTTGTTTATGAGGATAATGAAGGAGACCGGATGCTTGTTGGGGATGTCCCATGGCAGTAAGCATCTTATCACTGTGGATCTGATGCAATTTTGATTTATTTAGATTATTCTGTCCTTTATTATATTCCTACAATTAGTGATCGAGTCTATAGCACATTTTATGGCTGTATTTAGTTTAATCTTCCCGGTAAAACAGCATTGATTCCTAATATTGTAACTATAAAATCCTTTATTTAATCACAGTAGTACAATACGGTTTATTACCTTTTTTATCTATTCATTCCCAGAACTCAATGTAACACATCTTGTTTTTTCACATACAAAAGTTGTATGACATATTTTTGTTCTTGCATTTGGCAGCTTGCTAAGCTAATGTTAGGACATAACAACTTCTTTAGTTCTTGATTAATTGTATGATTTGTTTTATGAATTTAATTTCTCAATTTATAATTTACAGAATGTTTGTATCTACGGTTAAGAGGCTGCGCGTGTTGAAGAGCTCTGAACTTTCTGCGCTTAGCCGTAAGTTTATTTTCAAATTCCTTAAGTATATACATAGTTTCCTGTATTTATGAAATGTTTTTCTTTCCCATTAATGTCTCTAATTAAAAGTTGATTGCATTTCATGTTCAGTTGGCAGCAGTAAGCAGGGGAAATTATCACTTGACTCTCCAATGAGGTGAAGAAAGACGAATCTTTCTCCAAAAAGATCCATAGTGAAAGTTTGAAGGAGATTTGAATTCTGTTTCCATTTGACATTTTGGTGCATAGTTTCGTTGGCAAGAAAAGAGAATTTTTCAGCTCACAAGTCCAAGTGATGTTTCATAGATGGTTTTGTTTTGTCTTTGTTCAGAATTCCTCTTTTATTTCTCTTGGCTCTTGTAGAAAGTTTAAAAGAGCCAGAAAAAAATGTATTCTGATAATGCACTATTGAGTAACAAGTTATGATATCTTTGGTTTGTATTTAATTTTGTGGTGATTCCAAAACTTAGGAAGAATGTTGATAAAAATGCTGATTCTTACCCCATTAAGCCCAATTATCTTGAATTTGTACTAAACATGGGGTAAGGGCGTGCTTGACTAAGCCAGTCTTAAAGTGACTGATTGTTTGGTTATGCCGCTTTCTGCCTAAATAAATGGCTGCATAAACTTGGGTACAAATACAACACCCTACGTAAGTGAAAGAAAAACATGTTACATCAAGTGGGGAACAAAGACGTTGAAAACCATGTAGCATTTTCTTGACCTTAGAAAAGCAAAATACTTGGCGTATAATTTTGGGACCAAGAAACTTTGAGTTGATAAAACGGTTGTGGGCAGTACTGTTATTGCGACAATTTTGTCAAAATTAACAGGTTTTATATTTGACCAAAAGATGCTCCAAGTGGCATTAGTGCATGCATTAATTCTAAACTGAAAATGCATTTCCTGGGGCTAGTTTTTCTACACCCATAGAAATTGCAGGTTAGACCTAGCTACAGGTTCAATTGTGTACAATCTGGATGCAATTTTAAAGCCTCATTTTTCCCAGATAAGTCTATACTTTAACCAACTGCAAGTGAATCAATAAAAAACCTACTCCAAACAATGAAATTTTGGATGAAATTTCTGCTACTAGCCCCAAGCTAGACCTTTCTCCATTTGTATTTTTTGGTTGAATTAGACCTTTCACCTTTGATTTTTTTCTTGGCAATGAGCCCCTACAAATTTGAGTAATTATTAGCAGACGTGATCTTGATCAATGAAGCTCCTATAAGTGAAACAATGATGGGCTGTAAAGCCCCTACACTTTCTTCCCTTTTTGGATTCCATTGATGCCGCTGCTGCTAAGTACACTATTCAAATGTTCCTTTTGGCTTTGGGTGGGGAGAAAGTATAACATTATACTCCTTTTGTTCAAAAGTGTGGACCAAAATCCTTTCAAGCAGACCATTGATAGTGATGCAAATCCAATATCATAATATTTATTCTATTCATCATTTTTGGACCCTTCGATCATTTTTTTCATTCCAAACAAAATATGCTTGTTAGACATTCTTTCTGAGCTGGAGACACATGGCTAGATCAAATGGATATTGGACTGATCGAGCTGAGCTGTGTTATACTCAATAGACATCAGGAGCAACTTAAAAAAAAAGCCAAATGAGAACAAGTTTTGAGAAGGATTGAAGGGTCATTGTTGTTGAGAGCTGCCTAACTTGGGGACGAAAACTATGACTGGTTTCACTTTAAAGGGACTGCATGTGTGTAGCACAAAAAAGAGAGATAGATAGATAGATAGATAAAGATGGGTTTGTTTTTGTTAAATTGTGATCGGAATAATATCAATTCTATCTGAAATACAGTTTGACACCATTATCGTTAACATCAAATGTCAATCATAACAAGCAATCTTAGCGGTTGTTGAAAACAATAGAAAAATGTTGTGTTTCTACCCCCATTTTTCTTTTTCTTGTTCCTTTCAATCTAATGACATGCATCATGCATGACCACGTGTGCAAGGGGATGGGGCTGAAGGATTGACCTAAAACATGCTCCTGTCCCTTCCATGGAAAATGATAGATGGAAAGTTTGAAAATATTTTGTATTGGTTTATGTTATTTTGGGATGGAAGATTTTTTGGGAGGGAAGAAATCAATGTAACACTAATTTGTAAAAGGATTTTGCTAATGTGTGCTTTAAGAGCACACAATAATTAATTATTTTTTGAAAATATTTTTTTAAAAATTGAAAAAGTATTAACAGTTTTTTCAATTCTCGAGAAAATGTTTTCAAAAATAGATATCTGTGTCTTAAGGGCACACATTAACCAGACCTTTTGTAAAATAGTCCAAAAAAAAAAAAAAATTCTAATTTGTAAATCGCACAAAAACTCAAAGGTCAATCTAGGCTTGTAGGCTTTGTGTAATTGACCAACATTGCCAAAACAAGAAATTAAAAAGAGAGATTGACCATCACATGGCAGGTTGGCCACGTTCTATTAAAAAAAGAATTTATTATTTTTTTTTTTTTGTTTATTACTTTATCCGAAAGTGAGGTTTTTTAGACCAGTTGGGCCTATAACTAAACAGGGTACAAAGTCGGAAATCAATGAGGTCAGACCCAAATCAGACCGGACTAAGTGGACTAGATGGTACGAACTTAATATATATTTTTTCTTCCTGGGCTCAAAGGGCTTAAACATGATGTCTCGGATTATGAGTGTACAGTCACAGGGTTGAACTTGGAATTAGACGTGAAAAAATTTCCCCAGAAACTCTAGTTAAGATTTTTGTGAATAGAAGATGACAACGTATCAATTTAGACCTGGCAAAACAAGTTAGAATTTGCTAATTTGACCTAAGCCCCCTTTTTTTTTACTTGAAGCAAAAATAGGTTCACCTGTGACCCAACCCTTTTTTTTTTAGGTCAACCCGACCCAACCCGCGACTCAAACCATTTAAAATTTTTTTTTTTTGGGGTAAAAAATAATAAAATTAAGACAATATTAGTTTAATTGTTTGTTGTGAACTTTAAGGAAACAATTGAGACATTTACATAACTGTATGCAAATGAATTGCAAAATAAATGGTTGAGGCATTTTGTGATGAGTACAAATTTTTAGATATCAAATAACAAATTACATGCCAAGATAATATAGTTACAACAAAGTTAAAAACATATATTTAAAATTATAGATATGTATGAGAAAAATTAATAAGTGTGAAAATAATGAAGTCAAAGTATCAATGAAATTAGCATCAATTATGAATGCTTAGGCCTATTTTTTTAACAATTCATGTCCAAAATAAACAGTTTTTCAAAATAAGTTATTATATTTCTGAGAGTGTGTGTTACTTAACAATGACATGATATTTATAAAAGAGACCATGATTAAATAAGTAAACAATCAAACTTTAATGTATATTCTCAAATTGAAATAGAGTGACAACAACAATTGATAATAGACTATAAAATTAGTTTTCAAGATTGTAAATTCCTTATATGTTTTTATTCTTTGTCAAATTAGTTATCCAATAAGTCATTTGTAATTTTGTTGTATGTTTTGAAATGTTAATATAAAAATGAAACTTGTGTATTTGTTTTACTTATCCTTTGAACTATTTTGTTTTGGTTAGTAATACTGAGATTTGTATAATTTTAAAATTATTAAACAAGTATTAATTTGTTTAGCTAAGTTAATTTTTTATCTGAGTGGGGTGAATTCGTGCACTATTGGGATCATATTTGTGTAGCGCGTAGGAATCATATTTGTGCAGTGCGTAGAAATTTCAAAAAATAAAAAACAAAAAATTCCCACAAGGGTTAAAAAGAATCAATTTTTGAAAAACAAGTTGTATGTGCCCGTTTGGCATGTGGTTTCAAATTCCCTTTTTTTTTGGGGGGGGGGGGGGGGGTGGTGTGTGTTGGTATAACGTTTTAAATCTTAAAAAAGAAAAGAAAAGAAAAGATACAACCTGTTTAAAAATTCTATTTAAAAAAAAAATTGAAAAATAAGCTTACCAAGTAGACTTGTGCTTTTCCTCAAAAAACCAAAAAAGTAGACTTGTGTTGCAAAAGCTTACCAAACGTTCCAATGTGAAAGTCTAGGGTTGGATTGGAATCCACTAGTTAAACCAACAAGATATGTCAGGTTGAGAATACCTCATAGCATACATCAAGGTGCCACACTGCATTGGCATAGAGATTATGAGCCATTTTTTTTCCTTTTTCATCTTGAGTCTTAGGACATGTTTTGGCTCAAGCTCTCATTTTTGGTTATATGAGTGTATTGTGTATAGGAATGACAATGGGTCGAGTTTGGGGCAGGTTTCTTTATGCCTAAACCCACCTCGCAGGCCCGCCCCAGAAATCCAAACCTGCCCCGTTTAATAAACAATTTTTTTAACCCCTAAACCCGCCTTGTCGAGCCCCTGCGGGTCCTGCAGGCCCTGCCTAAATTTGCCACTTCAGAGCCCAATCCTAAGTCCCTAAAGGGCCTGAACCATGGCCTAATTAAAAAAAAAAAAAAAAAATCAATAGCATTTGACAGCAAAATCACACAAATCTAAAACAATTTAATTTTCGATTTCTCATTTTCCATTTCAAAATCACAATCCCAAATACAGAAATCCTAAATACATAATCTTCAAAATAAATTTGACAATGAAATAATACATAAAAATTACAAACCTAAATACAGAAATCCTAAATACATAACCTAAATACATAAAAATCCTTCCTTTTTCCTTTTACACCAACACAAAATAACAACTGATCTGCCCTTTACAACCTTACTGTTTCAGCCCCTTCAAAACTCCAAAAACAAAACCACAACACACTTGGAAAACCTAACAAAAATCCCTCATTTTTCCAATCAAGGTGAGGTGAGGGAGGCAAGAAGGAAGGATCGGTATCTGTGGCGAGGTGGAGGAGTGGTGGCGCAGTGAGGGAGGGAGGGAGGAAGGATCAGTGTCTGTGGTGAGGTGGAGGAGTGGCGACGCGGTGAGGAGGTAGCAAGGATGGACTAGTGAGGTGGAGGAGGGACCAACGACAGTGAGGTGGAGGAGGGTGGCGGTAGCAAGTGAGAGTAAGGGAGAGGAAGGCTGCTGAAACTTGAGAGTGAGTGATGAGAATGAAGGATTAGGATTAGGGTTAGAGATAGTTAGTATTTATAGTTAGGGTTTTTAAAATTTTTTAATATAATATATGTATACGGGTTGAGTTCGGGTCGGGTATGCATAATACCCACACCCGACCCAAACCCGTTATAGGTTGGGTTTCTAAAACCCAAACCCATCCCATTTGCTTCATGGGTCAGGTTTTACCCAACCCATTAGGGTCAAGTCAAGTCGAATACCCATAGGTTAGGCAATTTTTGCCATCCCTAATTGTGTATATGGGTTTGCAACCACGCATTTGAAGATTTTAAGCCTAGAAGTTTTTTCTTTTTTAGTGATCTTTGAAGATTTTAAGCCTTGGGATATAGTTTGCTTCACCCATGTCATTCATCTTAAAGTTGGAGGACAACCATCCTTTAGTGGCGACAATCATTTCTATGTCACTTCTGGCCAATAGTATGTCATCAATATCAATGATAGAATAATGAAGCTTCTCTTGGACCACTTTATGTAGATACAATGATCTTCTCCAATAATCGTAAACCCATTTGATAGAATGGCTTGATGGAATCTCAAGTACTATATCTAGATGATTGATTCATAACATATATGGACCATTTGAGTTTGCACGCTTTGTACTCTTAACCTTTGGCTACAAAGCCAACATGTCGATTCACATAAACCTCTTTATCTAGTTCTCCATTGGAAATGTTGTTTAATGTGCATCTAGTATAATTCCAAATTCAAGTTTGAAACAATGACCAAAATAAGGTGAACCGAGGCAAACCTCAATACAAGTTAAAAGGTTTCCTCGTAGTCAACACCTTCTTTTTGGGTGTAGACTTTTGTCACTTGTCAAGTTTTGTACCTTTATATTGAACCAT
This sequence comes from Quercus ilex subsp. ballota, assembly GCA_032727855.1. NCBI lineage: Eukaryota > Viridiplantae > Streptophyta > Magnoliopsida > Fagales > Fagaceae > Quercus > Quercus ilex. The sequence goes on along the minus strand of CM064912.1, from coordinate 22,772,318 downwards.
CTACTTTCCGTTTGATTTTAAGAACCCATTTTGTTCTCAATCGCCTTTTACCTTAAAATTAAGTCTACCAGATCCCAAACATAATTAGTTCACATTGACTCGATTTCATCATTCATTACATTCTTCCACTTATCGCTAGCTAAAGATGAAAGAGGTTCTTGTACAGTTCTAAGATCATCATTATCTTGTGAAGCAATCATAAAGGCTTCCCCTTCATTCTCAAATTGATGATAAGAAACGTTTTCATGTTTGCTTCTACATGGTGTATTTTCTTGTGAATCCTTTGCTAGTGGTGTGATCCCATTAGGTTGTGAGTCACTCCTACTATCCCTAAGAGTTTCAAGAAATTCTTCTTTATTCTCTGTTTGTTTGCTTGGAGTCCCTTTCTTTGGATCTATCATCTCAAAGTGTCAAGTTTTTATCAATTTCATCTCTTTTTGAAACAATTTGAAACTCCTTCCACCAATGATCTCTTGGTTAAATGGTATTTCCTAGTGTTTCTCTCTTCCCAACTTGAAATTGGTTTTAATCCTTACAAATGCCAAGAGATTTAGAATCTATAATACAAATGTTGATCTTGTTTAAAGTGAATTGAATTTGAAAATAATATGCACTTTTAGTTTGAAAAAGGAAGATATTTACTTCTTTCCATTTTCTATCATCTGAGTGAATGTATACTTCAAAGTTAGAATCTCTCACATTAATACGATAAAAATTTTCGATTGTCTTAAAAAGTTAAATTGTTATAAATTTAAAATTAAATTTTTTTTTTATAGGAAATGATAAATTAGTCATTTTTCTAATCATGGTTGTCAAAAACCCGATTTGGATCCTACGATTTTACGATTCCACCTACCCAAAACGATCTGGATCTTTCAAGGATTAGTAGAATTGTACGATTCTGACGATCCCAAACAATTCTGGTTTCTTGTAATCTTCTTTAATATAACAAAAGAATCAGTTAGACCTAAATGAAAAATAACATCCCAATAATTGATGCTTAAAAATGGATGTAGTAATGTATGGCAATTACATCGAATGAATGCAATTTTTTGGTTTTTTATGAATGAATGTATAATTTATGTGATTATTTAACATACCAATGTGTGTGTGTGTGTGTGTGTGTTTTTTTTTTTTTTTCCTTTCTCAAATAATGTAGGATCTTATGATCCACGATCCAATCCTACGATTCACAATCCCACCCACCTCCCACAATCCTATATAAGATCCCAATTTTGATAACCTTGATTCTAATGGTCACACAACTCTCAATGCATGAAGTAACCAAAATATTCCATAAATTGATGGCTAGAAAGAACTAAAGTTCAAAATTTGACCAATTAGCCTCCACAAAATTTACGAAGCCAATTGCTTAATAATAATAATAATAATAATAATAATAATATAATAATAATAATATAATAATAATATAAAATAAAAAATAAAAAAAGTCAAATTCACGAGCTCAATTTCTTATGGATAAGTGGGTTTCAGTTAGTTCAATTAGTAAAGTCTCTGATGGTTGTATTAGAGATTTAAAGTTCAATTCTCGCCTACACTAAAAAGTGATTGGTGTCTTGGTCTAATGATAAACAGCTATCATTAAGAGCGGAGGCCATAGGTTAACACTTTCTATAAAAATAAAAATAAAAATCTTATGGATATGACTTGAAATCTTGAACCTTTTTTCTTGCAACCATGTAAGTGGGGGTGGTTATAAGGGATTCTACAATACAAGTGGAACCAGCCTTAAGTAAGAACTGACATGTGCCTTTAGGGCCTTCGGAAACGAAGGCATGACTTTGGAGGAAGGAGTTAGTTTTGCATGGGATGTGGGTATTCATGATGCTGTGTTTGATTGTGATTCCAAAGTTGTTTTTGACGCAGTTTTGGGCTATCACAGTTCACCAGTGGCTATTGATAATGTTATTGTGGGGATCAGCACAAGTATTACAGGTGAAGCAACAAGGCAACCACCCAACACATATCTTAGCACAGTTTGTTAAGGGTATTGATAGTTATATAACTTGGATGGAGGCAAATCGATCCGTATATGATTGAGTCCACTTTGGCTCAGATGTATTGCTTTAATCTTTTTCTAAATGAAAATTGCTATCTTCTTATCAAAAAAAAAAAAAAAAAATGCTATATAATATCAAAGAGTCGAGGAGGGGAAGGTTAGAAAATAGAGTAGATTTATTAGTGCATTTGGAATATTTTTTAATTTAATTTATTAGTTTTTTTTTCTTATATACAATTTTCTAAAACCTCTATATGTACAACTATATTTTAATTATCTTAAAGCAAATAAATAAATAATTTTTTTAGTATATAAATAATCCTAATCCATGCTTGAATTTTCATCTCTCCCAAAAAACCCAAAAATAAATAATAAAAATCCATGCTTGAACTCTTTTAAATATTTAAAATTTTTAGTTACAAAAGAGTAGGCGCCAGTGCAGCTCACAAAGGCCTTATCTATATATTCATCTTAGTAAAACGACAATGCTTGTGAAAATTTCAACTTTATATTCTTAATGAGAGTGGCTTATTTTCTTTCTCGCGTACTTCTTCTATAAAATGGTCAACACAATTATCAAATTTGAAACCTTAGATGAGTCAAAAACTAACTTGACAATGTAAGTCGATTTTCTTCCGATCATAAGCCCATAGGCGAGAGTCTTCTTTTATAAATTAATGTCACAAACTTGTTTCTTCTTTTGAAAATTCTGGTTTTTGAATTTGGGAAATTACAATTGTTCTTCAAATAAGATTTTATCAAAAACAAAGATGGGAAAGAAGCAGCCATGTCTAGTAGTTTCAATTATATCTATGGTGAATTAAAATATAAATGTTTGTTATCAAAAGAAAAGTTATTAGAAGCAGACACAATAGTATTTTTTTTTTCAACTGTGAAGACATTGTAGAATGAAACAACTCCTTTTTCCCAAAAAAAAAAAAAAAAACTAGTTTCAAAGAATATATTCTCGACTACAAACTCACAGGCAATATTATAGTGAAGAAACTGACACGAACAATTTCCTTTATTCAAGCAAAAAACAAACAATATAGTGAGAGGCATGTGTTAACACTATACTGAATCAAATTTCAGCTAAATTCTTGAAAATACAGCAATAATATCTCAATCTTTTTGTAGGTTACCTTAAAAAAAACCCTGAAATATCTGTTCAGAATGAAAACAACAACATCAAAATTTTAGATTTCAAAGACTTCATCCAAATTGGTCAGAATCTCTCTCCATATACCATTCTTGGACTAATTTTAGAATACAGAAGTTCTAAATTGGACAAGAAAATTCAAACTAAACTACTAAAGTACACAAAAACTTCAAAGATCTAGATCTAAAAACATGAATATATAAACCCATGTAAAATTTAGTCATACAAGCTTCAAAAACCAAAAAATACGCAAGTCATAACCTAATAGGTCCACATACTTCCTAAAATTATCGTTCTTGGACATAACCCAATAACTCAAAAGAGAACAAGAACAAGAATATGATCTTTAACATACGTACAAATATACAGTACTACTCCTTTCTGGTTTGCCTGGCTCTACCTGTGTGCCATTTATGTACACCGTACGTACGTATAGTATTGTCCAAAGGAGAGAGCAGCTAGGGATCTATGCATGAGAGTCTCCACATGTTATGCCAGACTTGGATGTTGTAGAGCCAAATTTGGCTGAGGTTCAGAGAGAGCAAAGCCTTGTTAGCCATTTGTATAGATGATAGAGAACATTTTGTAGCGTGTGTACAATATTGTTATATACTAAATACTAAATATATATTTGGTGTTTCCCGCTTTTATTTGAGGTGGAGAAAAAAACACTCTCATAATGGTGTTTTGAATACGTGTTTTTTTTTGGGGTGCAATTACTAGAAACCCAAAGGTTGAGTTTATCTTTTCCTTTTTCTTCTTCTCTTTCGATATGGTTTTCTTTTGTTGGTTTTCTTCTCTTGTTAAGTAATTAGTTTATCAAAACTTTTTGTTGCCCTAATGCTGGAGAAGTGGATAAGGGAGGCTCCACAAGATAATGAGGCTAGGTAATCTCATTGATTAAATAAAATATCCACTAGGTCTAATATAAGAGAATATATCTCATGCATCCATCAATATATGCATGTATTTTCATTCTTATGGCATGTGAGTAACACATTATTGTGAGACTCACACACCATAAAACAGAGGATATATGTGTATATATATATATACATAAATCTAATGCAAGAAATAATTTTTGTTTTTTATTCCTAATTTTCATTCAAATTGTTATTCAATAGGTCAAGTTAAAGTTAAATTTGTGACTTTGAAATTGGAACTAAGAGGCCAAATGGAAGCCAGTTTGGTGTGTGTGACCGTTTATATTTTGCTGAATGCTCTAGATTATAAACAAAATAAAATTAAGCAATCCAAATTCCATAATCATGTATTGTTCCTGAATCCTGAGGTGGGCATATAAATGCCTCTTAATACTTACATCCATATCATACTGTGGAAACCGATTATGAAAATATTTTTACTTCCAAATAAGTTGCATATATAGATATAGACTACTTGGCAATTTATAGATTGAAAAGTTTAAACAAGCTCATTTTTGGGCCAAATGAGAGTTAAACATGCAAATCTTGGAGTTTCAAAAAATGATGAGGTCAATAAAGTAATTGGGAGATGGGAATGATGACTAAGATGATGTAATTCAGTGGTATAGAAAGGGTATTATTTGGATATAGTTGGGAGTATTGCATATAATAATTTAGTCTTCCACTACTCCCTCTACTCCCGTAATAACTGTAAGTGGAGGTGACAGGGGAAAGGCCTTTCTCAAAGTTTCAACTTCGGCTTCATTTCTCTTTGGACTACACTAGAATAAGAGGGATGTTGAAGGTTGAAGCAACGAATTGGGGGCACTTCCACTTATACATATTTTAATGGAGAACCTTCCCTTGGTCAAATCATAATCAATATGTCAATCCTTTATCTTATACTATACAGGCCCCTTTTTCTACTCCATAATTTTATTTTACTTATATATTTTATGTATAAGATAATTTTTTTAAAATAAGTTTGGTAAGACATTCGTGCTTATCCCCCAATTTAAATTAAAAATAAGTTTAGAAGAGAGAAAGAAAGAAAGAAAATAAAAACGCGCGAGCATGTTTAAATTAAGTGTCGATTTGATATCAATTTTTTCTTTTTAACTTATTTACTCATATACGATTTCTTAAAACGTTATCTCTATTTCTTTTTTCTTTTTTTATGAAGTACAACTATATTTTAACTATTGACACAATTTGGTGAGTTCTAAGAACCCATTAATTGTGTTTCTCTCTAAAAAATGACTGAATGAGAGCAAAGTGGAACAGCTTCAGTTTGCAAATAAATTCTCAGTAACTGGTAATTTGACATCACAGTTTCATCCTGATTGGATGGCATTGATTATATATGGAGTGTATTGGCACAGTATCTTGCTCTGTCCTAGTCAATGGGGAGCCTAATGGTTTATTCAATCCATCAAGACGAGAGACTTCTGTCAAGGAGACCCAATATCTCCCTATTTATTTTTGCTGTGTACTAAAAATTTAATGCTCTTATTATCGAAGTAGCTGCCTAAGTTGAAATTCATGGTGTACATCAGTACTTGTCTCAATTAGTTGAGGCAGTTGAACACTGTCACGCTAACTCAAGGAGTGCAATAAATTTATGAAATCCTGGAAATAGCCATGGATGTCGTTTCCATTAATATAAATAGAATCTTTTCTTCAACTGAAGATGTTTGTGCAGATCTTCAAACTCGGTTGAGTAGCCTACTTGTGTTGAATGTATTGAATGGATCTCATTGGAAAACTAAAAAGCATCGACTGAACTCACACAAATAAATATTTAAAAAATAAAGTTATTTTACTGATAGAATAAATTATCACAAAGGTTGAGATGTTAACTCTTCATTAGTCAAAATAAAAGAATAAATATTATATTGAAACTCACCATAACTAAAAACAACGTTATCATGAAAATATTATGACATTTTGCAGACTATTTTTCTTATCTTATATTTTTCAACAGTTATTCTATCTAAAATATCTTATATCCTATATTGCTCAACATTTATTCTATTTAAGATCTTAGAACATCCATATTAGTTTGGCTAAAATTTCTTTCTATTTTAGTATAAGAACGTAATTTCTTATTTTACACAACTTTTTCTCAAAAATACTCACATAATAATATCTATTTTACATTATGTTTTATTTAAATAATCGATTTCTCACTTTTTTTTTTATTTCACAGCTCTCTCTCTCTCTCTCTCTCTCTCTCTCTCTCTCTCTCTCTCTCTCTCTCTCTCTCTCTCTCTCTCTCTCTCTCTCTCTCTCTCGTGTTGCACCCATGACCCAAACATGGGTTTTTTGGGTTTTTTGTTTTGAGGTGAAATAGGTTAGAGATGAAGTTGGTTTGAAGTGAATGGGTTGAGATGGTTGATTTAGCTCTAGGTGCATCAATTTTGTGGGTTTTCCATTGGTTTTAGGTGTTGGCAAAAAGGTGTTGTAAACTTGTAATGGATTGTAGTGGTGGTGGTGGGTTGCAATGGTGGGTGGGTGGTGATTTTGGGTCGATTTCTTCTTTTGCAGTTTGGGTTTGATGATTTATATGGATTTATATGGGTTTGATGAGTTTGGGATCTAGATTTAGAATGAATTTGATGAATTTACCGATTAACCGTATATATTTTCATGGGTATTATAGCAAAAATGTAAATATACAATGTTATAAATGATTGATATGGGTAATTTTTTTAGCAAAAATGTGTGAATTTGACACTTTTGTACTATATGCTCACTATGTGAGTGTTCTAACCTACTCTTTCTATTTTACATACTTGTTAAAACACCTCACATCAAATTCTCTATTTTACACTACATTTTATTAGAACATCAAATCTTCTTAATTTTTTTAATCGTTTATCTTTTTTTGTACATTACAACTATTATCCATTATCTTCCTTCATCCTTGAGATATATAAAATAATAATATAAAAAAACTAAATTCAAAATGAATAGTATTAATGTAAAAATATTTTTAGCCTTCTGCACAAGTCCAATGGTTGTATACTTGTAGATAGATTATACTATCATAGAACTACACAAATAAATATTATAAATATGGACTTTCATTCTCTTACTTTTTCTTTCTATATCTATTTTATGTTTTAAATGTGGTAGGTGTATGAAATAGTAGAGGTAAATGAGGGTGAAATAATATTTAGTCTCATAAAAATATATTATGCCAACATTTTTGCCTTGTGCACAGGTCAAGAGTAGACAAACATGCAGTGGCTTCTCCTTTTATGGGCCACAATTCAAAGGCCCAATTTTTCCCAATCTTATCTTTGTTTTTTTACATGCTATGCTTCAGTGAGCATAGGAATCTCACGTGGGCTATGCTGGTTTCTCGCTAGGGGAACAGAAGGGAATATTCCAGTAGCCCAAACCCCATTATGGGTCACATCTTGCACAGCCTTAACGTAAAGGAAGAAAATCGTGGAAGCAGCTCAGATTAGGTTTTTGTGTCGCGCACGAAAACTCTGATATGAAAGACATATATATACTTCTTGTAGCATGTCTTTTAACACTAAATATTTATTATAAAAAAAAAAGTACTTTGTCTTTAACACTATTAGTATGCATCCAATTTTGTAGAATGTTTCAAAATGACAATTTTTTTTTTTTTAATGACTGAGAAGAACTTCATTGAGATTAGTTGCAAAACATATTGTACAACAATTCTTACCGTTAACCAAACTTTTACGAGCAAACTGACCCTTCCTGCTAAAATCAGTTATGGAGTAATCCAGGAGCTTTTCACTCTTGATGGGCTAAGTAATTTCAAAATGACATTCTTATTATGCATGTGCCATCCAAATAACAAATATGCATATTTCTAGAAGGGAAGAAAAAATTGCAGCTGATGGAACCCATGGACAGCTCTTTTTTTCTTTTCATGGTAGAGTAGTTAAGAGAATGCATATCAGACTATTTGTGGCTCTAAAAAATATTGGGCTCTTGATGTTAACACATGACCCTTAGATAATTGTTGGTGGAAACTTTCATATAAGAAGAAGATTATTAGTGGGTATACATGTGGAAGCAGCAGTGGTTAAATCCCATACTAGGTGGATATCACAAAAGCTAATAATTAATATCATACTATTGCATCCAAAAATCCATATGCTTAAGCTTTTAGGTTTAAGATGGTATCCGCAACACAATATCCACCATTTTCAAAACAAGAATTGGCAATAAGCAGAAAGAAGCAGTATGTTGATAAAAATGAGTAAAATTACGGGCCAAAGCGGATTAGATTTGCCACTTCCAGGTCCTGCTTTTATACAACCAATCCACCTTTATTACATATTTTGCAAATTCATAATCCAATAATTCACACAATCAACCTCCTAAACATAAAAGGCGGGGAGGGTAAAAAGTTCAGAAAACTCATAATTGATACAAATGTGGAAGAGGTGAAAAAAGGATTAAGAAAGAAGGAAAAAAGCCATAATCCAATAATTCAATCAATCAACCTCCGAAACTACAAAAGGAGGGAGGGTAAAAAGTACAGAAAACTCATAATTGATACAAATAGGGAAGGGGTGAAAAATGAATTAAGAAAAAAGGAAAAGGTAATTATGTAAGAGAGATAAAGTGAAAATTTTCTTGAACTCTATGATTCTGAATATAATTCTTAGGATTTATTGACTTCAAGGAACTGTGAGTGAGAGGCAGCAAGAAGGGCAGCTCCTATACCTGACCCATCATTGGATTGCTCAATGACAATGCTTTCTGAGACTTCCTCTCCAAGCAATTCTTTTAGGGTATTCTCTAAGCACTCGCGATATTCAGTGTAATGCTCATACAATCCACCATCTAAGGCTATCACTGTCCTTTGTTTCTGCCCATCCTTGATTTTATCTCTTCCCAATTTTATCAGAATGCCCAAGATCCCAGCAGCAGCAAGACGAGCACCACGTGTTGCAACAATGTTGCAGAGCTGAACGACCACTTTTCTCATTTCGAGGGAGGTATTAGATATCTGAAATAGAAATATAAGTAAATAAATCAGAATAAAAAAACTTGTAACAGCAGTTCAGCAGGTCTCATCATCAGTTACAAAACAAATCTGAATGTGCCTCTGAAACCATCTCTCTCTCTCTCTCTCTGTGGACAAGTTAAATTTGGCATAGCACAAACCACAAAGACATCTATCACTGCAAATGAAATGGCCTTTGTTACATCTCTCATCCCATATGTTCGGATGAGATATTAAACTTCTTCCTCATCAGATAGCTACAAGCCACCATCTCTTGTTTCTATTTGGTACATCCATTGTCATAGCAATTTATAAAAATAAAACTTTTCTATAGTCCCATATGATATGGATGATATATTAAACTTCTTTCTTGTCAGAAAGGTACAAGCCAGTAAGCCAATATCTCTTGTTTCTATTCTGTACAACCACAGTCGTAGCAAATGATAATGCCCTCTCTAGAGTCTAATCCATTATCCCATATGTATGGATGATAAGGAATAGGAATGGAGGCGTTCAGTCATGATGCAAGACAACTAAGCCAGGAACCCAATTCCAAAAAATTAAAGGTCACTCAATTATGCATATAATACAGTGCAAATGGAAGTGCTATGAACTAAAAGCACAAGGTTTGACAACTAATTGAAACTCCATACAACAATGAAGAGTTATATATACCTCTAAAATATTCTTCAATTTAGTATCCACCAATTTAAGATCACTGGATGTGTCATGATGCATTGCTGACAAGTCAGGTGTCCTGCATATTTCATAGCTCATTAATCCCATGTAGTTATATTGTTCATCCAAATCTCAACAAAAAAGAAAAAAAGAAAAAAAAGAGCAAATTGAAAGAAGATTACAAAAACAAAATTGAAGTTAACAAGAGAAAAATTTCAAAGAGGAGCATAAAAATGTGACCACAAGAATGCAATACCATGGACCTAAGGCTAAAGTCCAAAAGCTAGAAAGAGAGCGCTAACATCAAAGCCTGAGGACTGCCACTAAATCATGAAGGTCATTAATTACACTTGCCAAGGGTTGGCCTGATGAAATTGATTAATTTCTTACTATAACCAAAATGCTTTTGAAGTTATAATAAGGATACTAGGTCTTATGGATGCATTATGCCAATAAGATGACAAAAATGACACCCATTATGGACCACAACTTGGCAACCATATCAATTAAGCAAGAATAATATATCAAATATAGATTATTCTGAAGAATGAATGCCATGCTGATGAAGTGGTCACCCAGACAGTTATCTGGGCAAACACCTAGGCCACTAAGAAGTAAATTATAGACAAAAATAGGCAACTTGACAGCTGTAAAAAAATGTTTTACATTATTTCATACTAATAAATAGTTTAAATTAGTACTTAAAAAGAAAAATTCTATGATATTTAGGACTGAAGGCAAAGCTTAACACAAGGTTAACAGCCCAAGTTAGTGAATGTAACGTGCTATCCAACTATTTTTATGGTCGGACAAAAGTCCAATGTTCCATTTCAATTTATGATTTTATTACAGTACAAAAAGCCTAGAACAGAAACAAAGAATATATAAAAAAGAAATGTGAGCTGCAAGGCACATGCTCTGGGTTACTATGACACTTTTGGATTTAAGTCGTGACTATAGTAGTATGGGATCAAACAATGCACAAGAGTTTCCACTCTAGAGTAAAGTTGACGAAAATTAAAAAGCTGTCAAACAAAAATAATCCTCTTGAACATGAACAAGTGGAAAGGCAAAATGAAAAGGAAAAGAGCAGAACATAATAAACAATGTTTAAATCGTTAACCTGTAAATTTTGGACACTACCTTAATGTGAATGGAATTTTTAGTTTTGGTGGAATGATGTCACCAAAAAAGGAAGCTTCTTCAGCCATTTTGTATAGAACTATGCGAACAATTTCTCCCAAATACATACCAGAAATTATCTTCTCAAACATCTGAGAGTATCAAACAAATATTTAAGGAAAAACACAATAGAAGATCATTTAGCAAAGCAAAGCCTAGTGGAACGTTAAATATTCATACAATCACCTGTTCACCTGGGTTCAAACTCTCAGCATCAAGTACATAATCATACTCTGTGAATGGAAGGTCTGTTGACCAAAAGGTACCCCACTCCATGTTGATGACCTGCAGTAGAACATTGGCCGTGTCTTCAGAATTCTTTCTCCATAGTTCTTTTACATTTTTCAATCATATGCATAACTTTTTTCAACCATACTGACTTGAGACAAGAACAGGAAAAGAAGTTAAATATTACTAAAAGAACTAGACAATTTAACAGTCACTGAGAATCTGCTAACCATCTCTCCAGATTTAGGCAGAAGACCATGTAATTTTGGTATTGCATTTGCACGTTCTACATATGCTGCATTTGTTCCAGTACCTAAGATAACAGCAGCAACAACATCCTTGTTGGAATATCTACCTCCAGCTAATGTCCCAACTGTATCATTCACCTAGTTCCAATAATGTACATTAAAACCATATTGAAAACAAAAATAATATCATGAAGTATTCAACACCAGATTGACATATGAAAAAAGGAATACCAATCCACTGCACAAGACAATATATGATTTTCATCAAGAATAACCAAAGGGATCACACTAGTGTTTTTATAAAGAAGCCATTGACTTTGACTAACCAGAGCTGACACACGCATATCAAGGCCTTTTCTCTCCATTGCTCGTGTTAATTCCGCCACAACATCTTGGCCAACCTATGCACCCAGCAATTAAAAAAGTCACACAAGGGGATTTAGGCTAAAGAGAAAATACCATACTGTCACATTTGTAAATTAGTTTTGATGTGCCAACAAACTGTACTTACTATTGAACTGGATTGTTTCTGTCAAAAGTATAATATGTTCATGCTTCAAAAGTCAGATAAACCATGTTCAATTTTTTATGACTATCCTCAAAGTGTTGCTGAAATTACAGCTCGTTTAACAGGAAAATATGCCAGATTGGTGGGGGTAGCTACCATTTTCTAGAGAGAAAAAAAAGCTTTAGATTTGTTTTACATAAAGGGATGACAAACCAGGACAAAATATCCTAACAAGAACAAGATTATGAACATGAAAAGAGTTGTTGGTCTTGATTTTCACAAAATCTTAAAGGAAATGATTAAAAATGCTCCTTTGATCTGCTCTAAAATTGATAGATAATATTTATAAAGATGAAATTATGTTTGCAATTAACACTTTCTTCCTAAAATTTTAAGGAATATAATTTTGATCAATGACACATACGAGAAAGCTAACCAAAATTGATATTAATGTTAAAGGTGCCTAACAATGATTTGCGAAAGGATTCTAGAAGCCAACCCAAATATAGGATAAACATGGAAACCAAAAGGTTTGAAAGGAGATACTGATGCATATCTTAAATTTTAAAATCTCAACAAATTTTCCAAATTATAAAAAATTTTCTAAATATAAGAAATTGGCCATTCCCTCACTTCCCCTAGCAGTGAAAAATGAATTTTTCCAACAAAATTTCTCTCAACAAACAAATTAGAGCAACCATCACTGAAGAAAGTGCAAACCTATCATGTTATCAAAATCACAATGGTTGAATAAAATATAGAAATTGTTAATTAGAACAACAACATAATATGATGCATCAATGTGATGAAGCCCTAACAAGTTTTCATAGCCACCCCAACTAAATCTTCAGTTGAATCAAGAATAATATGTTGGAAACAATACCAAACTCAATAATACCTTGCCTGTTTAAATTAAAATAACATACTTTTTTTTTTTTTAAGTAAAATCAAAATAACATACTATAAACTAGTTCCACTACAGGACAACTTAATCCAAAATTTAAAGTTTGAAGAATATGATATTCAATGAATACAATTGGCAATTAAATCTTCAATCTGTAATAACTGCCCCCTAATTATATTATTATGTAAGTTACCATTCAAACTGGCCACTTTGTTAAAACAAGAGAAAAAGAGACATCAAAATGAACCTTGCGTGCATTACAATTCTCATCTCAAACAGGAATCTTCACATTGGCAAGGTTTTATATCCTTTACATGTTAACATGCAATATGTATTTGTGTGAGATATTGACTATGTGTTTGTCTATTCAGAAAGATTCCCTGCCCTTAAGCCTTGACAGAGTTTATAAAACAACAATGAAATACGAACATTTAACAATATCCAGACTGGACCAGTTGGTTGGACTGTATACTCTTCTGACTTCCCATCCCGTAATTTTATTTTCAACCTTTTTAGGTCTCTATTTATGAAAAGATGAGGGAAAGTCACTTGAGGTGGTTTTGTTGTGTTCAAAGGAGAGCGAGTAATGAAACAGTAAGAAAGAGTGAGTTTATCCAGGTTGAGGGATAGGAAAAAGGTAGAGGAAGGCCAAAAATAACATTAGCAGAGTAATATAAAGGACAAAGAGCATGACTTCAAATAGAATTTAATAGAGGAAAGAGTTCATGTGGCCAACCCAATCTAATCTATCGAGCATCCATAGCTAACTCCAAATTTTGGGATTAAGGCTTTGTTGTTGTTGCCAATACCTTGACAACAGTTACCAGAATATTCCTACTAAAATAATAGTCACTACTTTTTGTAACTACTTTACCATCAACCTGGAGTTGATACTATTTATAGAGATGTCTGGATATGTAGGCTCATGTGCAACACACCCTAAATGGTATCCATCACGATAACTCATCATTCTTTTTTTTTATACATAAGTAAAAAATCTCATCATTCTTTTTTTAGTACTTCATTTTATTCTAATTTAATATATTGATTATTAATACTTTTATGATATCACCAGAATTTTCTTATTAACATTAGTTTATTTTACAAGTTCAATTTAGATAAAGAACAGATGGATAATCAAAGACATACTTCAATTCATTGGAAAAATGCCAGGAAATCAATAGGTAAACATAAATGAAGATAAACAAAAAAAGACACAAAGCAATTAGGATTAACCGCATCATCTATAGAGAAGCCTTTTGTCCACTTAATAAGATTCCCAGAGGCAATTGATGATTGCATCACAGGGAACGAGAAGGTAAAGCCTAGTTCCCTCTGCCTACCAGGAGGAAGTTGAAATTCTGGTCCTTCTTGGTCGACAAATTTTGCAAGTTCAGCCGCTATAAAATCAAATAGTGCCTGAAATCACATCAAGATTTTGTGACTTTTAGCATTTATTTTTGCATAATAAAGCTTGAATTAGCGGTGACAACAGTTAAGCACCAAAACAACTTTACCTCTGAAGTTCCAACCATCAAATCCAAAGGAATGGACACCTCGGAAACTTCTTGATTAACAACAGCTCCCCCTCCCAATTGTACCCGCAACACACGGAAGTTTGTTCCTCCTAGGTCCAACGCATAAAACAATCCCTTCTCATCTCTGAAAATAGGAAAAACACAAAAAGAGGATCCATAATCCATTAAACTTAAATCTCTATATTGCACTGTCTACTCATAAAGTCAAAATTTTTTTAAAAATAACATCACAAATATTTTGGGAGATTGTCAACGGATAAAACATAAACACAAACAAGACATATTAATCAAGTAAAAGCAGGAACACCCACATACAATTCAATCAAAAAAAGGACCAAATGAGACATGCATGCAACATAAATATAGACAAAAACAACAAACAGCCACATGAAATCAAGACAGACTGAATCAAATGAAACACACAGACACCCTCATACACAACACGTACTAACCAAATAAGAGGAAAACGCCCACATACAATTGAACCCAAAAAAATGGACCAAATGAGACGTGCAACATAAACATAGACAACAAACTCCCACATGAAATCAAGACAGACTGAATCAAATGAAACACACGCACTCTCTCTCTCTCTCTCTCTCTCTCAACATATAGTAACCAAATAATAGGAAAACACCCACATACAATTCAATCAAAAAAATGGAACAATTGAGACGTGCAACATAAATATAGACAAAAACAAGAAACACCCACATGAAATCAAGCCAGAATGAATCAAATGGAACATAAACACAAGCCCAAAAAAAAAAAAAAAAAAAAAAACTCAAATCCATGTATCCATTTTTTTTTTTTTAAAAGAAAGAATACCCAGATGGGAGATTGCTGACATAGGTGATGAGCATCTTGAGCATTGTAGGGGCACCTTGAGAATCAGAGGCAGCAAGCCCAGCGTGCATCTCCTTAGTCATGGCATCAGCCACCTGCTCCAGCTTCCAAGTTGGGGTCTCACACTTCTCCTCAAAGTCCTTCACTATAGCCATCGCCTTCTCCCACCTTGCCGCCCTCTGCATACGCCGCCGCACCACCACCGCAGCTGCTGCCGCACACACCGCTGCCGCACATATCACTGCTGCACTCACCGCTACCTTCCCCATTTTTCCTCTGTATGTGTTTGTATGTATATATGTATGTATGTAATACTATATATAAACTATGAAGAGCTTAGAAAACAGAGACTGTGAGACACAGATTTTGAATCATAAATTGCCGTTGTTTATAGGATTTAGGATGTCATATTTGTCGTGCTTCTTTTTTTTTTTTTTTTTTTTTTCTTCTTTTTTCGGTGACAGATATTGGAATTCACTAGATTTGAAAAAAAAAAAAAAAAAGTCCAGAAAATTGGAAGGGTTTGAAAGATTTAGTCCAGTCCAACCAAAATTTATTCCATATCCAAAAAAATTAAAAAAAACTGTAACTTTTTTTATTATTATATAGTTTGGATAAATTTGTTATTTTTATATGTTAAGTCAGAAAATTTAGAATTATGAATATTATCCAGGTAAGTTAAAATAGTTGAAAGATTTGCTTAGTCAGTGGCATGATCCTTTCATGTAATAATAATTAAATAATCAATTACGATCTCAAAAAAAAATTTAGAACTTCTATTTGAAGCTAATTTGCTGTCTAAATAAAGAACTGCTTCGAGTGTTGTGTACACTAAAAGATTGAATTTTTTATATATAGAAAAGAAATCAATTATGGTCATTGCCTAATAATAATCATAATGGGGTCTAAAATTTAGGTTCAAATCTCATCCATATGTAATTATCTTATATTTTAAGAAAAATACTAAAGGTATAATTTTTTTTACAAAAATTTTTATGAATTGCTGATGTAGTGAGTAATTATTGCCTGGTAGATAAAAAAGTGATATTATCGGTGGGCTCAGATGAAAACCAATAAAAAGTTGACTACAACAACCGTTTATAAAAATATTATAAAATAGTTTGTAATTGTAATATTACTCATATGTTAATATAGAACAATCATAAATGTAATTGTATGACTTATTCTTCTAAAAAAAATTTTGAGATTGTTTGACTATATTTAAAAATATATATACATTTGTATGACTTGTTACTATGGCCGCCTACACTAGAATTAGTCCATTCAAGTAAATATTTTAATATTTTAAATCACATTTTCAATGTACTTTATTGACTATAGTTTTTCTCAACAAGCTTATCAGAAATAGGCTTTCTTCCCATTAATTAAAAAAAAAAAAGGCTTTCTTTTAACCCAAAAAAAAAAAAAATCATTTACTGTAGTCACTTAACCAAATCACATGATTATCCTATATTTCGTTTGTTAGGGATACTAAATTTTTTATAGACTTTTTCACATTTATTAAATAGGTTGACAAAAAATAATAGGTCCATATAAAGGTCGTGTCCACCACCATTAACAAATGTGAAAAAAATTTACGTGTTCCTTTTCTTATTGATATTATATTGTTCCTTAGGTGTTTTGCAATGGATTATACCTCCCCCTTATCCAAAAATTCTTAGATAATCCTTGTGTACAGCTAACCACCACATCAGGAACACTTCAATTTAGATGGTCCAATAGGTGTAGCCACGTAGATGGCCACTGTAAAGAACAAATCATTATTGAAGATATGCTTTGGGTGATGTAAAAAAGAAATCACTGTTGAAGGATTATCGAATTTATGTAGTCAAATTTGTTCTCCCAATATTAATTCGGAGAGGAAAGATCTAAAGTCATTCTTGCATGCCAGAGGTAAATAAATAAATAAAGGAAGGAGATGAATTTTTTGTCATTGGTTGAACGGATTACTAAAATTTAAGAGTAGCGCATAAGAAAAAATATATAAGTATTGTATCTAAATTTTACCCTAAAAATATATAGTCAAAAGTCTTGTAATTCAACTAGCACCTCATGTTATTTCCAACAAGACATCCAAGAGTTCAACCCCTTCAACATTGTTAATAAAAATAAATACAAAAAATAATAAAATTAAGTACAAAAAACAAAAACACAAGTACACTAGTTTGCACGAAATTCCACTAAACTAGCCAAGAGCCTTAGTTTTTTAGTGGATATATTTATTTACAACTTTGTTTTTAAGTCAATTAAAACATCAATTTCATACCTATTAGTATCTTGTAATTCAACTAACACTTCTTATGTTTTCGACAAAGACATCCAATGAACTCTCATGATTGTAATTATTGATAAAAAAAATGCAGGCATATTGCAGTGTTTGGTAATGAACAAGAAGAAAGTAATGGACATTTTGGAATTGGCTAGTTAGGTCAAGTTGCCTTAGTTGGGCCCTGTTGATTGTGGCGTATTAAGCAGGCCATACAAACCGGCCAAGCTAAGCTAAGACGCAACTTAGTTGCTCCTGCACAAATGATTTTGACGTGTTGCCAATTTGCCACAGATATTTTTGTGACCAAAAAATCTCAGCCACGTAAGCCATGACTCAGACATGCATATCAACCGCTTTTATTGCAGTTGGGCTGTCTATAATATGGATGATAAGTCAATTACAATGACGGAATTGGCACTCACTCTTTATTTCCAGCTTTTTTTGGGGGGTGGTGGTAACTAACGGTTTCAAGTTCATCCCACAGTCTCTGTATAAATCCAGCAAAAGCTACTTTATAAAATACCAAAGTCAAAATAGTTGATCACTCACGGAACACGTAAATAAATAAACCCTTAAATTAATTGCTAGTCCCTGAATATTTGGGAGTTGCTCTGTATCACTAGGGGTACGTTTAGTAGACTGTAATAAATACTGTAATGTAATAGATATTCTTATGGCAAAATTATTCGGTTGTTTGGTTATATTTTTATTACAATAAATAGTTATTCCTTGTGAATAACTATTCTTCAAAATGAGAAATAACTATTCCTTATAAAAAATACTGAATATCTATTCATTCACCTTATGTAATAACTTAAAAAAAAAAAAAAAATCCTAAAATGCCGTTAGTTGCAACATCTTTAAAAGAAAATAGAATAAATTAGGTGTGCATGAGTCAGGTTAAGAAGATTTTTTGACCCAACCCACCATGGTGGGTCAGAAAAAATTCAACCCAACCCAACCTATTATATAAGTCCAACCCAACCCAACCCAACCTACATGGGTCGGGTTGAACCCATGGGCTTGAAAAATTTTTATTATTATTATTATTATTATTAAATTGAGTATAAAAAAATATAAATATTAATATATTAAAAAAAAACCTAAAAATTAGTATCAATGTAACTCCTTAAAGGCAAACAATACTAATGACTAAACAAAAATAGTAATTTATTAGGATTTGTGTGAACTAATTGACTTTTATATAAGATAGGAAGAATTGATTATTTAAAAAAATTTATTAATTATATAATATATTTTATATATATATATATATATTAAATTAGTATGAGTAGGAAGAACCGAGGAAATACTACTCTATTGGGTTTTTAAAAAAATTATTAAATATAGAGATTAAATTCTATAAGGATGGGATGTAAAACCTATGTTTTACACCATCCAATAAGTGATTGCCACATTAGCATTTTACTTAAAATTTATTAAAATTCAATACATCCTTCCACACCTAATAACATTTCGATAGATTCCCAATTTGGTTGGATTTATGTATAGGTATTAGAATTGATTGAGTGTGATTATATTTATTTTTAAATATGTGATAAGATAATGTGGCATGTTAGAATTGGAGGGGTAAAATATGAATTTTGCACCACGTCCTTATAAAATTTAATCTCTTAAAGATATAATATATATATATATATATATATATTAAATATGGGTGGGTCAGGTCGGATTTGACGAGTTTATAATTTTATGACCCAAACCCAACCCGACCCGCTATAAAAAAAAAAAAATTTTGTAACCCAACCCAACTCGACCCGCGGGTCGGTGGGTTTTCTGCACACACCTAGAATAAATTTTCCTTCTGGTTAATTATTAACTCTATTTTAAATACCCTAAAATAAGTGTATCTTAAAAAATTTGATTTAAAAATGATTTAATTACACCTTTTTATACTCTACTAAATTGTAGATGCATATTCAGAATTCTATTCCTAAATAGTCATCAAACTAATAAGTTGTAATAATTATTACATTCCAACTTAATGTATTCCTTATAATACTTATTTCTATTCCTATGTAATAATCATTATAGTGTACCAAATGTGCCATAGGTATTGTTTATTAATTACATCAGATACAGATCCATTGTCTCAAGAATTTAACTTAATAAATATCACACGTCAAACCCGCTTATAAGCCACACAGAGAGAGAGAGAGAGAGAGAGAGAGAGAGAGAGAGAGAGGTTCAACATTATAAAATATTATTACAAAGCAACCAGTGTACACAAGTTTCACAGCCTAACCTCAAACCATAGACACTACTATATAAACAAGACCTCAACCCTAACCAAAGAACACACAATCTCCATCCTTTTGGTTTTTTTTTCTTTTCAAAATTTTTTTTTCTTTTTTTTCCTATTTTTCTGATTCACAAACTTAATCGAAAAAAAAAAAAAAAAAAAACAAAGGAACAACCTATGACTAACTGCTAAACACTAGAGCATCTATACTCCCATGAGCAAGAGAGCAGACAGCTCAAGCAGAAAAGCATAACTTAAAAAGAGTATTATCTGTACACATATGGCAGAGTATACCCCCCACAGGTGTCTTTCAGTTGGTGCCGATTGGTTCCCAATCCGCAATGCAGACTAAGCAAGTATGCCTGAAAAAAAGAAAGAAATGAAAGCCAGCAATTAAAATAACACTTACCCGAACTGCTGGCTTTCTGTCTTTCTATTCTGAGCAAAATGTTTTCGCAGCCAAATATAGCCATTGACCCAACTTCTAATCTTTCACGCCGTTGATGTTAAACTCAGCCTGCTATTAAGAGTAAGTTGGGAAAAGATAGAAAGGGAAAACAAAAAAAAAGAAAGCAGTATAAAGACAAACAATATGAGAATAATCCCAAATATAAAGGTTAAAATTTCAAAATGCATGCCTTACAACTGGTTTCTCCACAGCTTCCAAGTTTGCTTCACCCCTAGAATTGATTACCATCCCAACTGCAGCATTTGGCTTCACATAGAAAGCAAAAGGAAAAAATTAAGAAATTAGATAAGATCGGTCAGCACATACAACATATCAAAGATGAAATTAGTCAAAAACTAATAAAAAATAACAGTAAAAAGATATATCTGTATTTCATGCACTCTGGGCACAGTAGCCCTACTAGAGTGCGACTCTCAACTGTCCACCTAAGGTTGTACAGCACTGGTAAGGACGACCACAAATAAATTCAGACAAAACAATCTACTGGTCGGACTGAAGATATAAGAAATCATCCTACTAGTAAAATGTCAAAGAAGAGAGAATAAATAGATGATGCAAGCAACCAAAATTGATAAATTAAAGAAAATCACGGTAATTGAAGGAACTTAAATCCAAAACCTCTAACTCTTCCTGATATCCGTCTTGTAGAACTCCGTTGCCATAAATGCATCCATTCTCCAAAGGAGATATTGAATGTGCCTCACACGAATCAGCCACAGATGATCCTATGTTATTACTCCCTTCAATGCTTCCTTCCACACTCCCAGTATTCCCCTCACTGCTACCTACCACTGATCCAAATCCAGCATCTTCACAAGAACTGACCTCACTTGCAGGGGTCATGGTGATAATACTGGAATTTGAGGCACATCCTGCTGTCTCAGCTTCTGGGCATAGCATCCTTTTTTGAGCTTCAACTAGCTCCAAATTGGACCTTTTAGCACCCTCCATCAAGCTCAGATCTTGCTCGACAGACCCAGTCCCAGTAATCCTGCAATTTGATGCCAAATCTTCCACTTTACCAGTGTCAACCTGCCAAGTTCTGTTCCTTTCAGCAGTTGCATTATTTCCTACTGAATGAGATGCCAAATGATCTGAAGACGCACTGCTCAACTTATTACTGATAATGTCAGGAGAAATCGAATCCCGTCTCTGTGGGCTAATAGATAGCCGTTTTACAGACATGCCTTGTTTCACATCCACTGCATCAGAACTGTTTTTCCTCTTAAGGCATCTCTCACTGGAGCCAGTCCCGCCAACTTCACCATATTCATGAGATGATTTATCAGCCTGCTGCTGGACTGTCGGCCTTGAGGGTCGAGTTCGTTTATAACCATCTGGAAACACATATGAAGGAATTTGCCTTCTACGAACATGAGAAACATAAATTTCCATCCCCGGTTTCCAATACGAGTACATGTTTACAGATTGCCTGAATTCATCAACAGTCCCACGGATATCAAACTGCTGACCTTCTTGGACCATCTCCCCCTGTTTCCTTTGCAAACCCATAAAAAAAGCACAATGGGCACACTGCTTTGATGTATCCACATACTCGTGAGGATAAGGATGGCATTGCAACTTCCCAAATGTGTCCCGCTCAATCTGCAAGCACAAAAGTACAAAATAGGGATGAAAGAAACACCTCTGTCACTCATTTGCTATCTTTCCATTTTGCTATATACTACAGAGTTTTTGTGCCACAAACCAACAAAAATGCATAAATGTTACCATCAGAGTCAATTGCCTCAGCCTAGATTCAACCCAGCCTTTCCAAGCAAGCAAGTCGTCAGCATCAACTGCAACTATGTCAACCTGCAGATAGTTCTTGTAGCTTTCAAAGAAGAAGTATGGCCGAAATAGATCACTCCACTGAGCTTTATTGAGTTCTATCTCCTGGATTTAGGCAATAAACGAGAACCAAAAAATAAAAAAGTGATCAAAATATACACAATTAAAGAAAATTTACTTCACAGCCAAGAAAAAATGAAACTTCTCACCTCACAAATCTTGTTACCATGTTGGAACTGCTCCATCATAACCCTGAGGGTGCTTGTTGAAACATTGTAGCTAGAATTCATGCATGGGTAAGCAGGAGTTATGATAGGCATGTGATGAGTCCGGTCTCGAGGATTCTTACGAGGATCCCATACAGAAAATCCAAGTTCTTCCTCTTCAATTGCACATAACATCACAGGGTTTGGCCAACGCCACTGTGTATAAACCCTAAAAAATCGAGAGACAAGCATACTAGGAACTGCATTAGGATAAAGCTGGCACACACGAGCTACAAGAAGTGCCCAGTTCACACCCCCAAGAAATCCAGTCACCTGAACATGAACACATGAAATAGATAAATAGAAACGGAAAACATAACATTATCCAATATTACCTGGCAATGAAAAGGACTCACATTGGAATAAACACCACGCCTTTTGGCCCAAAACTTCAAGCATCGGAGTGTTGTGCAAAAATGCTACAATTCAAAAAAGAGTATTTTAAGTACAGACCAAATACCAATGATATACCCCAAAAAAAGGTAAAAGGTTGTATCAAGTTAAATTCATAGACCAACTAAACACGATACAGTAGGAAGAATTTCACCTCAACATTTGGAACAAGCTTAAGAATTTGATCTGCAACCCTGCAGCCATTAAAACTTCGAACAGTGGGCTCATCGACATTGTACAATACAGACACATCAGAGATGTCCAAGTCCTGTTAAAACATTGGTTACCACATGTAACTCCAAAGTATCATGCAGTCTAAAAATTAAAGAAACCATAAATTGACAAACTTAAAATATACTAGCTTGTATCACAGAAGAATTTAATTGTGCAACAGACCGCAACTATTATACATTCTAATAATTACATTGAAAATATACTATCAGCTAACATTAGAATGAAACTATGAACTTTCAACATACCATTTTGACAGACACTGTTAAACCAAAAAAGGGCATGCACAAACACAAACAATCATCTAAACAGTACATGCAAGAAAGCAAACTTCTTTTTTGTTGGGAGAGAGAGAGAGAGAGAGAGAGAGGGGGGGGGGGGGTAAAAGAGCACTTTCTTAAAACCTCTCATCCACATAATTCATAATCAGGCCAAGGGGAAATCTCAACAAAAATTTACTCCAACCATCATCACTGAGGATATACCCTTTTTACAGTGTTTATACAATGTATGGTTTCAATAGAGAAAATTTACATAGTTCACAGAATGTTTGGTTTGAACAGAACTTACTTCTGGCACAACCAAGAGAGAAATACTTGCATAAAGAAGGTCGATGGAAAGTCCATCAAACTTGAATTTCATTACTGGGACATGAGCTTCTGGAATTGGTTGTAGTTCTGTAACTTCTTCCATTTCTGCCAGGATATTGTGCAGTATAAAGAAGAAGTCTTCCTGGTTAAGACAAATAAGGATTAGATGCAATATAGAAATCAATAGCCACAAAACCCACAAAAAAAAATAACCTGAACGCAATATTTACCTCCCTATTCACATATGATGGCCCAACACATAAAGTATCTATGTCAACCCCAGGACCATGTACCTGCCAAGGATTAAAATTCAGCTTGATCTCCACATAATGCAGTAGGAACACATGACAAAAGAACATCAAGTGCAGAAACCAGCCATGTGAAAATGGAAAGCAAAAGCATGAATTATAATAATAACAATTTACCAATTATTACCAGATCTACCAGACCCTGCCCCAACCCCAATAAACTAACCATGATGTGGATACGCAGATGACATGAAAACAGAAAATGGAAACCAATTCTAACCAATTATAATAATAACAATTTACCAATTATAACCAGATCTCTACCAGACCCCGCCCCAACCCCAATAAACTAACCATGATGGGAATATGCAGATGACATGAAGCACAATCAAATAAGAAACTAAATGGTGGACAACATGGCTTCAAGAAACCAATTTAACTCACCAGAACATAGTCAAACCATTAAGAAACCATATGGGAAAATATTATAGAGAGCATACTCACCCCAAGTCGATATGAACCAAAAGTAAAAATCACAGCATTTGCATCCTCCACCATTTGGTCTGTGTATCCTCTCAACCGAGTAAGTTGCTTTACCCAATCTTTTACAATCTAGCATTTAAAAATTATAATAATAAATAAAATACCAGTAATAAGCATGCAATGTTTAAAACAACCTCAAGCCAGCAAATGAGCAGGGTAAAAGAAAATCATCAAATCAACAAACTAACCAGACCAAATCAGCAGTTGAACCATCAGAACTGTGAACCCACTAGTTTTTCAGTTCAGTATTATAATAATACTGAACAAGCACTTTATAAGGAAAAAACCGATCAAACCAGTGGTTTTCTTAGAAAACCATCAAAATAGATCTCAAAATAGATCCCAAAATAAACCATGGTCATCTTAGGTCTGTCCCTGACTGTTGATGGGCTCCTATCCCAGAAAAGCAGGTAAAATAATTCATGGGAGAATGAATGACTAAAGTTCCAAAATCCTAAGTTGCCTCCTACCTTTCCATGGCTCTTACTTAAGAATCCCAAATCAAAGCCACTGCTTGAATAGACCTTTAATAACATCAATGTGGTTGGCAAACAAGTGGGCATAGATTTGATTACAAAAATTCAAATCTATTGCTTAGAAAGACTTCAAAAATGATGCGTTGGTCCAAGGAAATAAACTTAATCCCCAAAATGAACATTTTTGAAATTAAATTTGCATACTGATACTCTCTTTTTTTATTTAGATAATTACAATAATGCTGTTAACCTCAAAGCTCGAACCCAAAGTACCTAGGGAGGTGCCAATTTAGCTACAAGGCCCTTGGCAAAATTTGCATGCTGATATTCAAAATTTATAGCACTTCAAATAAACAGGTTCCAAAAACACATGCCACCCACATTTATTTCCCAAGCTTAAACCAATGTTCCAAATATTGGCTTATCTTAATTTGCAAAACAATCACAATAGAAATACTTCTCGATTTCCAACTCATATAAGCTATCACATAAGCTTCAACAATTCATTTCTCTTAGAAAGATATAATTCAGTCTCACTAGCCCTCAATTCACATTTTTTAACATTGAAAATCCAACTTCCCTTAAAAAAATTTGACCAATTACCTGACGAATACGATGAAGAACCTCCTCTCTCTTCTCAGCTTCTTGTTTGCTCTCATAAAGCCCGGCATCCACCAAGAACTTACATACCCAGATACCAAAACATAAACAGATAACTTTATCAGCACAAAATCCTCAATGCTCGTAAAGAATTAAACTTTCTCTAAATACAATCAGTCATACCCAGAAACCAAAAACATAAATAAATAACAAAATCAGCACAAAAACCTCAATGTTGTAAAGAATTAAACTTTCCCTAAAACAATATCCCATACCCAGAAACCAAAAAACATAAACAAATAGCTCAAACACATAAAAAAAAAACCTCAATGCATGTAAAGAATTAAACTTCCTCCATAAATAACCCAAAATCCAAACCTTCTCTAAGTCTCTGCTTCTCTGTCTATCGGCTCTGGTGGGCCCCGCCATTGATATCGGCTCCGTGACGCCGTATTTCTTCGCCACCGTCGCAGTCGCCACCGGAGGAGCCGGCGAGGCACTCAACCCTTCTGAACTCACCATTCCAAAACCCCCAAAAAAAAAAATTCCCAAATAGTAACGTATCAGGAAATTTTTTTTCTTTCTTTCTTTCTTTTTGAGAGTGTGACGTATCGAGAAAATTCTGAAGGAAATTGAAAATTGGATGCGAATTCAGAAGCGGAATTAGGGATTAGAAAAAATTTTATGAGAGAATGTAGAGGAAAATTGGAAGAGATCGAGAATTTGAAATCCCTAGAAAGTAACAGAAAATTAAGGATGGAGAAAATTTTTTTTTTTTTTTTGGGTAGAAAAGTGAATCTGAGATCTAATAAAACATAAACAAATAAACCCTAAACAAAATCGAAGAGAGAGAGAGAGAGAGAGAGAGCAAAACGGTGTCGGAAAGAAAGGGAGAGGTTGGGTCGGTGAGCTCAGAGAGAGAGAGAGAGAGAGAGAAAGAGAGTTGGATTTTTTTAGAAGATTTTTGTTTATTGTTTGTGGGGTTTGATGTAAATTTGGGCGTGTGAAGAGCGTTAGAGCAGTGGGTTTCGGTGGGATTTTTTTATTATTATTTTTTTCAATTTTTTTTTTTTTAATTAGGAGATTAGTTTCAATTTCTATAGGTTTCAATTTCTATAGGATTCTACTGGATATTCTATACTTCTGAAGTGACTTTTTTTTTTAATTCTAAATTAGGAGATTGTTATAACTTTTTTAGACTTCTTATGTTATAACTTTTTTAGATTTCTTATGTTAGTTATTTTTTTCTTCTTATCTTAATTAGGTAGATTTATAAACTTTATTTTCCAAAGTTTTTCTAACTAACTAATACTACTCTATCTATCAAAAAAAAAAAAAAACTAATACTACTCCAAAAATAATTCCCAAGTTAATTAGATAATCTTTATTCTTTAAAAAAAAATTAGGGTTAAAATTGTAATTCAACAAAATTCAAGAACAAAAAAAACTACCTGAAAATTTTTTTTCCTAAAAATTAACATACTTTCTATTTAAATATGAGAAATGATATGTCCACAACATTTTTACAACAAATCCTAAGTAGCAGGTTGTTACTGGTTGTTATTGTTAGGGCAAAAAAGTAATCTTAGTGTTAAATTCAAATTTGAACCAACAACAACTAACCACCTATGATTTGTTGTAAAAATGTTGTGAAAATATTGTGAACGTAACACCTCTCTTTAAATATATTTTACACACATTTAATACATTTTTTCTTAAAAACTAGCATACACTAAACCCAACAGTTTACTTCATTTGAAATCTTAAATTTTATTTTCTTAAAAATCTCATCCATAATAACCTCACTAACAATAGATAAATTCAAATTGAAAAATTATATTAAATTCAAAATAAATAAATAAAATTTATATATTAAGAGGATTCAGAAAGTTAATTATAACTTCAAGAAAATGTCAAAAATACCCCTAATATAATTAGATAATCTTTATTCTTAAAAAAAATTAGGGTTAAAATTGTAATTCAACAAAATTCAAGAACAAAAAAAATACTTGAAAAACTTTTTTCCTAAAAATTAGCACACTCTCTATTTAATATATATTTTACGCACGTTTAGTACATTTTTTCCTAAAAACTAGCACACACTAAACCCAGCAGTTTACTTCATTTGAAATCCTAAATTTTAGTTTCTTAAAAATCTCATCCATAATAACCTCACTAACAATAAATAAATTCAAATTGAAAAATTATATTAAAGTCAAAATAAATAAATAAAGCCTTATCGCATGTGCGGAGCGTGTGTGATGAGGCTAGTCATTTAGTAAATAGTTTATAATCTACAACAAACATTAATTATATCTAATTTTTTATATTTTTTATATATAAAAAATTAGCACTAATTTGGCATCTTCTATATCACTAATGAAAAGGTAAAATTTAGGCCATTAATTAATAAATGAGTGATTTAGATTTTGAAATTTTAATGTCAAGATTAGACTGATTAGTAAATATTATCTATATTAAAACTCTTAAATTAAATATTAAAATCACTAATATGGGATGTTTACAAAAAATGATTGAAAATTTATAGAAATTAGTATGTTAATTTTAATAATTTAGTCACTTTTTAACAACCAATCTACCATTTATTATCCCATCAAAAGAAAATCTACCATTTATTAAATTTGGTATTAATATTAGAAAAATGTTAAAAAATCCCCTAAGCGCATTGATTTAAAAACTATTTTTAGAAACATTTTATGAAAAAATGATAAAGTAATTCATTTTTCTGACAATTTTTTATATTTTTTATGAAAGTAGTGTTAAAACTTTCTTAATATGGTTTATTAATAACTGCTCTAATGGCACTTGTTAACATAACTCTTAATATTAAAGTGTTAATTAATGATTATACTCAAAAAATTTCTTGGCACATATACAAATAAAATACAATTTGGAGTGCATATACAATTTACTCTAATTAGGAGTATTTTAGTTTTTTTTTTTTTTTTTAATAAGAGTATTTCAATTGGGAAACTGGCCTGTTTGAGTTGTTTTAATAGTAGGGATTTGGAATTTAGTTTTGCAAAGCAATTTGCCTACAAGCACACCGAAGCTCATTTCTAATTTCACAACATGCTCTGATGTCAACCTTTGATTAGATGACAACACTTTCATGTGAGACTACTAAGGACACTTGGTGAAAGAGTATATTTTTTGCTCCAATTACAAGTTAACACAAAAGCTTGTTCTGGATTTAGGTGTCTTTAGAGTTTTCCATTGAAAATGAGTATTTTGGTGATACGAGCTACAAGGAAAAGCTAGATTGTGTGAGCATCCACATCAATGGAGCTAAAAATTTAGCTATTTGACACTACAAAAAGTAACTTTATCTATTTTATCCACACACATGCTACAACAGTGAATTTATTTTAGCTTTCAACATAATATAATAATATAAACATTACAATAAAATAATATATTCATTACACACAACCATCACAGCCACACACACAACTGAACAAAGAATAAATTTTTTTTTTTTTAGCTCTAAGCTACAATGCACATTCATAAATAAATAGCAATGAAGCTAAAAAAAAATAAATTTAATTTCACTGCTATATAATTATTTTTGTGTTTTAATAGTGTTAAAATAGCTATATATCATTTTAACTCCATTGCTACATGTGCTCGTTGGCACTTTTTATTAGTGTTCTCGGGCGACGATGTGGGATTGTTGTGTTGCTATGAGCTAAAACTGCGTTGGTCGGTGATTACTTTTTTCCCATGTTTTATGCATTGTTTAAAGAGATAGAAAGTTTTGTAGACGTATAATAAAGTTATGCATTGGTTAAAGAGAGTTTTGCAGACATCTGATAAAGTTGGCAAAGAGAGACAACATGTTTATTTAGGGAAAATTATTCATTACTCTAAAAGTAAGGGTGAGCTTAAACTCCTAGAAACCGACTCGCCTTACCTGTCCAATTTGACTGAAAGGACCACAATTGATTTCAACTAGTCAAGTGTTCAGCAACAAGTTGGTATTAAAAACAAAAACCATATTCTCAGTCAGTGGCAAGTTTACCTATCACTCAAATAATCTAACTCAACTGACAAATACCCCTATCTCTTAGACTCTCACTAGATACGGCATTTCTCCATCCAAAACCTTTTCTCTTTGAGTCATGCAACGGCTGACAATGAGGCAAACCATGGTCCCCATTGTTGACAGCAAGGTAAAGAATGGAGCGATGGTGTCTATATCCACCGCCATTGCCCCTGTCAATGAGCCATCCAATGGACAGCCACTGCCACAATTTACCATCTCCGTTGCCTTTATCAAATGGTCACCCAATGGACTTAACAATTACGATCAAGGTTGTCAAAATCGGAATCATACGTAAGATCGCAGGAGATACGTGGGATCTTGGATCGTAAGATTTTACAATATTTGAAGAAGAAAAAAATACACATTGGTATGTTAAATAATCACAAAAATTATACATTCATTGATATAATTATCATGCATCACTACATCTATTTGTAAACATCATTTAAAGAGGCCAAAAACCTCAAAACGTGACACTTTATTGGGATATTTTTTTTATTTGGGTCCAACTGACGCTCTTTCTACATTAGAGTGGAAAAACTTGGTCTATTGGGATTTTATTTTTCATTTGGGTCCAACTGAGCCTCTTGTCAAGTTAAAGAAGATTACAAGAAACCAAGGTCGTTTGAGATCGTCAGAATTATACGATCCTACTGATCCTGAACGATCGCAAAGATCCTTGAAAGATCTGAATCGTTTTGGGCAGGTGGAATCGTAAAATCGTAGGATCCAGATCGGAATTTTGACAACCATGATTACGATAAAATAACCAAAGAAGGAAGTATGGTCAAAGATTATAAGCTCCTCACTTAGCAACATATTGAAAGTTTATATACTCAATCTATCGCAAAGATCCTTGAAAGATCTGGATCGTTTTAGGCAAGTGGAATCGTAAAATCGTAGGATCCAGATCGGAATTTTGACAACCATGATTACGATAAAATAACCAAAGAAGGAAGTCTGGTCAAAGATTATAAGCTCCTCACTTGGCAACATATTGAAAGTTTATATACTCAATCTAGCAAGGGCAGTTGGCTCCTTGGCAGGTTGATCCTCAACTCAAATCCAACCAACGAACCAATGCTCAACCCTTTGTGAGAGTATTATTTCCTCCTCTCACAAAAATGGTAAGTCTCACCATGAATTTAAATAGGAGATTCATATCATATAAGAGAATGGAGCATTGTTCCCAAGTTTGAATAATTACTCTTGATTTAGTAAACATCCAACTAGTTTATTTTTTGTTTATTGTTTATTGTTTTTTAAGAATCACCCCCAACTAGTGTTCAGTAATTGCATTTTTTTAATAATTATATATTATAAACCTTTTATTTTAGAACTGGTTTTCAAATTAAACTCTATAGTTTCAAAAGTTTCAATTTAATCTTAATAGTTTTGTTAGTTTCATATTGAACTATTGACTTTTAAAATTGTATCAATTTAAACATTAAACATTTCAATTTTTTTAGGGTTTGAGTGTGAGGTTTAAATTATTATGAATTCTAAAAATTCAAGAATTTGATTTCAAACTAAACAAATTACAAGGTTTAAAGAAAAATATTGTTTTTGTCTTTAAAGTTTGCTTTATTACTCTTTTTCTTTTCTTTTTTTAATAAAGAAAATTTGATAGTTTTAATGGGAAGAGGGGATTTAAAAACCTAGACGTCTACAGGGCCGGCTCAACAGGTGATGCAACTGATGCAATCGCCTAAGGCCCCCAAATAAAAGAAGGCCCCACTTGTAAAAAAAAAAAAATATATATATATATATATATATAATTTATTTATATATTTTAATTAAAAAAATTGAAACACTTTTATTGGTCAATAAAATGCATTAAAAAATCCCCATTATATCCTAAAATGCAAAAAATAAAAATAGTCAAACTTCAGCTAACCAAATTAAATTTTAGGAGACAAATTTATTAATTCATTCTTGAAATATGCTAAAATCAAAATTAATAGCAGACAAATTCATTAATAATACAACGTAATTATCTTGAAATATGCTAAAATAGAGATTATAAATTTCAAAAACAAAAGAAAAACCTCTCATCTCTATGCCTCTCCATCTATATTCTTACGGTCTCACCTTTCTTTTCTTTATCTTCATCTTGATTCTTGATCTTTTTTCATAAACTCAATCAATCAGTCTGGCTTGAAATATTTCTGTGTTGATTCAGCATACCAGTCGGCAGTCACCAGAGGTATTCTTCTTCACTCTTTAGTTCTTCCCCTCTTTCTTTTTGTCTTTCCGAAAACGAAGACTCAAAGTCTTCTATTTATTTAACTTAAATTATATATATATTTAGTTTGTTTCACACTTTCACTGGGACACGTTTTCACTTTTTTGCAATGATAACTTTTCTGCCCAGCCCCTGTTTGGACCCTTCTCTGCCATGACAATTGATAAAATAATAGGACACATTTTTTCTTTAAAGCTTAGCCATAGGATGTGGAGTACAGGCTGGCCCGTTACTCACCTTTCTTTTCTTTTCTTTTTTTTCTCTTTTTAAATCTGACACAGTACACTTTATATATTATTATAAATTATTTTACCAATTAATAATTTGATATGTATCATATCAATTCATTTGTATTATAGTGACATTAATTTATTAAACCATGTATTAAATTAATTTTTATTTGTGCAGGTTTAAGTTTTAAAGTGGTCACGGCTTTAGAAAAATTGGAATAATCAGGTTCTATTGTTCTATACTTTAAATTTTACTTTTAGTTAAATTATCATTTTTAATTATAAAATTGTGTTTTATTTATCAGTAAATATTTTCTTATTATAAATGTCTACTAGAAAATATTTATCCGGATATGAAAAACTTCTAAAAAAGAGAAAAATTGAACAACAAATTGAATATCAAAAAGGATCTATGGATAAATTTGTTACTAGTGTTAAAAAAAACACAATTGAAAGTTTGGGTGAAAATATTACAAATGAACAAGAAACTTGTCAAAAAGAGTTGGAAGATAGTGAAATTATACAACAAAAAGAGAATAATGAAAATAGTCCTAATAATGTTGAAACATCTAATGTAACAATAATTGATAATGAAAAACAAAATAATTTAGAAGAAAATGAAAAAATGACTAACCTACTAACTAATAATATCTATGATCCAAGTCAATGGGAAAATATTGATACAAAATTAAGAGATTTATTAGTATTTAATTATAAAAAGGCCCCATTTAAAATTTTCGCCTAAGGCCCTAAAAGTTGTTGAGCCGGCCCTGGACGTCTGCATCCAAAACCCTCTCATTCTCTGTCAAGAGAATCTGTGATACATCATACATGCACTTGAACAAGCATACGTGGCATGAATCTAATATTATTTGCTAGTGTTTGTTTGACATGTTTGGTTATTGGTTAGCAAATTAAGATTATGCTTGATATGGCATTATGTACCTTATTTTTGTCCCCAAACATCTAAAAAATTTAAATCAGGATAATACTTTGAACTCGCCTATTTAAACTTCGGATACCATTGAGTTTAATTAGAGCCCAAAATTGAGCCTATAATCTATATCTATATCTATATTTATATATATTAATAGGTAAAATTCAATGAAAGTTCAATTGAAATTTGAAATTAGAATCTAATTTTGCACCATGTGTCTAAATTTATGTGGGGATTACACCATAATTATGCATTTAAGTGTTTTAATCTTTCATAAGTAGTATTAAATTTATGTAAGAATTCTAATATGTGACTAATTATGTTTACTTTAAAAAAAATAATTGGGCTAAGTATTATATTTTTATAATAAAAAATTTTCTTAATTTTAAATACATCCATGCGTTTGCATGGGTTACATGCTAGTCTATATATATAAATAGGCAAAGCTGAAATAAAATTTAATTAGATTTCAAATTGGAATTTAATTAGAATCTAATTTTGCGATATATGTCCTATCTAATCTAAATTTTTAAATTTTTGTGCCAAGCTAGTTAATTCAGTGTAAATAATTGAAATAATGAAAGCTTATTTTTGCGCCATGTGTCTCATTTAAGGTCTGTTTGGGATCCGTTTATTTTGTTAAAACTGAAAACTTTTTACTGAAAGTATTGTAGATAAATATAAAAGTTAACAGAAATAGTACAGTGAGACCCATGAATAATACCAAAAAAATACAGTGGGACTCATGAATAATAATAAAAATAAGCTTAATAGTAAAATAAGTTGGCAAAATTAATCATGCCAAATGGACACTTAATGTAAGTTTTTAAATTTTGGACAAAACTTATGTAGAGTACCTTAGGTGCTATTTCTTAGGTTCCCTTCTTAAGATTTTGTCATGTGACTACTTAACTTAAAAAATACACTTTCATCCATAAGGAAAAAGCCACATGACAAAATCTTAAGAGAGGAATCTAAGGAACAACGCTTAAGAACATTCACAGCAATGTAGTTATAATGATATATTGCTAAAATTTAGTTCCACAAACACAAAAAAACCCCTGCAGCAGTGGAGTTATAGTTAAAAGTTTTAGATGAATTGCTACAGTGCACATCTATCTATAGATGTGCACTGTAGCTTGAAGCAAAAAAAAAAAGTAATATTTTATTCACAGCCGTATAACTTTTCTCTTTTTTTTTTTTTTTTTTTTTTCATTTCACTCTCTTTTTGCACAGAGCACTCATTGACTCTCTCTCTCGTTCCTGTCGTCTCTCCTCTCAAGCTCATTGCCATCTCTCCTTTCATTCGCCGGCCCATCCACCTCAAGCTCACTCCAGTACAACTTACTTCTTTTTTTTTTTTTTTTTTTTCATTTTATCAAATCCAGTCTCATTCACTCTCATTCACTCTCTCTATTTCACTGTCATCTCTCATCTCAAGCCTCTCAAGCTTAGTCTCTCAACGTCGATGGCTCGACCATCGTCAACGTCGCCGCCATCGTCAAGTTCAAACCCACGCTGCCGATCTGCCTCGACACACTTCTCTTCCGCCGATCCACTTCAGGTCAGTCTCTGTCTTCTTCATGTGGATGTTTTGGGTTTTTGATTTGGGTATACTCTTCTGCCGATCCATCGATCCACTTTGGGTTTTTGATTTGGATCCACTTCAATCGAATGTCTCTGTTTTTTGTTTTTTATATATGATTTTTTATTGTTGTTCTGGATTATTGGCTTGGTGATTTTGGTAGATTATTTTGATAGATTGATGATGATTATGGTTTGGTAAGTGTGAGTGATGATGATGATGATTAATGTTCTTAAAGGATGAATACGGTAGTTTCTCATTGATGATGATGATGATGATAATGGATTTTGTGATATGGATTTTGTAAGATGGTGTGCTCTGATTTGGGTGGATTTTGTTGCATATGTTCTATTGCACAAAACTAGAAACAGAGCACACATTTCTTATGGTCATTTTAATGAGAAATTGTTAGTTTGGTTTTGAGTTTTGATATAAATGTAAGTTTGGGAATTTTCTGTGTGCAGGGAAGTTTTGAGTTTTGATATGCATAATTATGTTCTATTGTTATAATTCTAAGTATTTTAAGTTTTGATATAAATGTAATATTGCCTCCGGACAATTGAGACGATAATAGACTATCATGATGATTGAAAA
Organism: Quercus ilex subsp. ballota; assembly: GCA_032727855.1. Classification (NCBI taxonomy): domain Eukaryota; kingdom Viridiplantae; phylum Streptophyta; class Magnoliopsida; order Fagales; family Fagaceae; genus Quercus; species Quercus ilex. The sequence continues at coordinate 22,737,265 of CM064912.1, read as the reverse complement.
ATTGTTTTAGTAAAAAAAAAATGTATAAGTATAATTTGGGGTTAAAAAAATCACTTGTTTATACTAGACGATTATTTGCTATCCTGTGGCGGCGGCGGCAGCGGTGGAAGAGTTGATGGCGGCGGCAGCAACGGTGGCGGTAGAAAAGTCGGCGACAGCGGCGGAGGCGGCGGTTGTAGGTTGTTGTGATTGTTGTTTATTGTAGTGGATATATTATTTTATTGTGATGTTTATATTATTTTATTGTGTTGAAAGCTAAAATAGATCCACTGCTGCGGCATGTGTGTAGGTAAAATAGAAAAAATAACTTTTTGGTGGAGCTAAAAAGCTAAATTTTTAGCTTCACTGTTGTGAATGGTCTAAGTATTGTACTTAAGTCTTGCTCTTAAATTTTGTGCCATGTGAGTTAATTCAATGTAGAAAATAAGGAGTCAATATAAATAAACCATTATATATATATATATATATATATGATTGGGTTGAAGTTAAACCTAGTGTAACTCTAAGCAATGTTACACCACTCAATAACTTATTATAGAATTCAAATTTTGAGAATCCCACTGTTGTTCTTAACTTGCATGCCAATTTTCATGCCAATCGGATGTAATTTACTATTTGATCCATAAACTCATCTTTAATACATTATTTTAAACTACAAAAACTTGAATTTAAACAATTGATTGATGACATTGTCACTGATTTTTGATCATCTTTAAATTTTGCAAGCATGAAAAATATGCGAAGATAATGTAATCTAACAATGGATTTGTCAAAATTTGCATCCAATCAAAAAAATATTAATTGGTGTAACATTATTTAGAGTTATACTAGGTGTTACACCTAGGGATGACAATTTTTCCTCGCCCGCTTAACCTACTCCTCCCCACTTCGCCCTGTGCGGGTTTTTCCTATCCCACAAAAGTGGTAGGGCGAGGATGGGGTAAGATTTTAGCCCCGCACCACAAGGCGAGGTAGGGATGGGTTTAAACTTTTTAGACCCACTCCACCTTGCCCCTCCCTGTTCCCGTCCCACCCCGCATTACTAAGGGTTATAATTGTAAATTTTTTATATCTTAAAACCCTACTATTTAAACAAACATATCAATATTAGCTTATTTTATTCTACCTAATGTTGTTCCCTGCCTTTATTTTGTTATGTGTTACACTATGAGAATTTTTTTTTTTAATGATTGTCTTGTTAAACACTTGGATATATTATTTAATTTTTTTCTAAAAATTGATTTGATTTGATGAAATAAATTTAATTGTAATTTCAAGTATATTTTTATCAATAAAATAGGTTTTATTAAAAAAAAATTACTAATTGTAGGGCAAATTGACAAAAAGTAAAGTTTTACAGGGTGGGGTGGGGCTTCGCAGGACCCCAAGGGGCGGGGATGGGGTGACAAAGTTTTCCCTGTCATGCGAAGCGGGGTGGGGATGAGGTAAGACAAAACTATGCGGAGCGGGGACGAAGACCCCATCCTTCGGCCCTACCCCGCCCCATTGTCATCCCTAATTACACATTGTGTAACTCTAAGCAATGTTACACGGTTACACTACCAACCCATAACTCTTTGATCATCTTTAAATTTTGTAAGCATTGAGAATACAAAAATAAAGTAATCCAGTGATGGATTTATCAGAATTCCCATCTAATTAAAAAATATTGAGTGATGTAAAATTACTTAAAGTTACAATAGATGTAACTTGAACATAACCCTAAATATATATATATATATTCAAAATTGAATTTTGCTTTTGTTAGCTTTCCATATAAATTAAATTGTTTAGATTTTTGCTGTTATTTTTTCTTTGAACTAATGAGCACATTTTTTTATATTATTTCTATTAAGATATTTTGTATGTCAGGATCTTGAACGTAACAAATTGTAATTGAGCTGAATGATCCATTCACCTATCCCCATTTAATTTAGGAGATATTATTGGACTAATTTATTCTTTTATTTTGTGTTGTATTTAGTAGAATTTCACGAACAGTGATTGTGAATTGATATTGAATATGTAATATCCAATAGTGATTTTCAAAATTATATACATAAATAGTAGTGAAATGAGAAACTTGGCATAACCAATATCATGAAAATACAAGAAAAAACTATTTTAATATCTCCAAATGTCTTAGTCGAATTAATTTCCTATATGTTTTATAACTCAAACTATCATTAATAACACCACTACAATTCATCATCCTGGTGCGTAAGCACAAGTTACATACTAATTTGACATAATAAATGAGATCAAATGTTGGCAAATTAAGAATTACCCATCTTATCTAGTCAATACCCATCTTAAAGGACGGTGACCAAAATACTAGCTATTTTCACAGCAGAGCCTCATAGAGATTCAAACGGAATTTAGTTAAGGGACTTCGCAATTCAGTTGGAGATTGGCGTGAAGGGGATGATCAGGTGGCTGGTTTATTTGTTGAGTATTATAAAAATCTTTTTTCATCTTCAAACCCGGTCCAAATGGAAGCAGTCTTGAAGGCAACACCTCAGGTTGTGACAGCAAAGATGAATGAGAGTTTGTTGGGTGAATTTTCAAAACTTGAAGTAGATCTTGCCCTCAAACAAATGCCTCCTCTTAACGCCCTAGGTCCTAACGGGATGCCCCCAATTTTCTACCAGCACTATTGGGACAAAATTGGAGCAGATGTTTCCTTGGTAGTTCTGGCTTGCTTGAACACAGTTTCAAGCACTCATGGCTCGGAGCTTTTTGTTATGGTCTGCTAGTCACTCTGGAACAAAAGAAATAAATGCCAAAATAATGAATCAGTTGCCCCATTAGAGAAAATTGTGAGCTTGGCAGGTCAGTATCTCCAGGATTTTCAGCAGCAACACAGCAAGCATCAGGCACCAAAAGGCCCGTGGAAATTTTCTTGGAAACCTCCTGCTGCTGGCTCTGTGAAAACAAATTTCGATGGGGCTATGTTTGAAGATCTGAATGCGCGCAACAGGTATCGGTGTTGTGGTTTGCGATTCTCATAGGGAAGTTTTGGCAGCCTTGGCCGAGATTATTCCTTTGCCTTCCTCAATACCTGTTCTTGAAACACTTGCAGCTCGAAGAGCAATTCATTTCGTCCAAGAGTTAGGCATGCACAGTTCAGTCTTTGAAGGTGATTCAGAAGTGTCCATCTCTACTATAAAAAATCAGTGCTTATCTCATCCACCGTGTGGTCATCTTGTTAAAGACATACTGTCTTCAACTAGTTCTCTTCAAAACTTTTCTCTCTCTCATACATTCCGGAAAAGCAACGCTTTGGCTCATGCTTTAGCCAAGAGAGCGAGACGTCCGTTTCCTGTATTAGTTTGGATAGAATCTATTCCTCTTGATATTTTTAAGGTTTATGTTTCTGACTGTTTGCCTATCAAATAAAATGCCACTCACAGTTGTTTTCTCAACCAAAAAAAAAAAAAAAAAAAAAAACTCAAGTTTAATAATTATCAACAATTGTTCATACAAGCTGAAATTTAAAAATTATGATTAAAGTACACTATCTAGTTTGCTATATTTCGAATGTATTATATAGTAATAATTAGGAAACCTCAACATTTAAGTTTAGTCTCATACCTTCTCAAAAAAAAAAGTTTAAAGCTCATACAATCTTTGAGCTAAATGGTTGAGTTACAGGGCTTTAATGGAGATCACAATTAAGTTTTTAGAAGACATATTCTGCAAAATCTAAGGGTTTTTTTTTTTTTTTTTTTGAGTATGTTATGTGCTTAGTTTTTATTTAATTATTTAAGATTTTATTTTTGTTATTAGGAATTGGGATAATGAATAGGATAAATTGTTAGCTTAGTATTTAAATAAATCTTATCTACTTGTTGTAGATAAAGATTAGGTTTCTTTTGAATTTAAATGTTAGCTTTATCTTGTAAAGTCATCTATTCATATGGCTTGATGTTGATTAATAAAGCAAGCTGAAAAATATTAGTGAGTGAATATTCACTTTGGAGGTTTAGACTCCCTTGAAGTAGGCTATTTATTTTATCAATTAGGAGGTCTTGTTTCCCTCAAAGCAACCAACAAACTCAATCGGGTCAATTGGGTTTGTAACAATTGGTATCAGAGCCAGGCATGGAGGAACAATGGTGGGAACAATTGTTGGAATGCACGGACAAACTGAAAGAGATGCAATCTCTAGCAATTTAAAGTATCAAAAAAATGCAAGTGATATGCAAGTTCTTGCATTTGGCTTGATATGAACAAGAGACACCAACTAAAGAAAGTGGTGGGCAATGCGCAACCAAAGAGATGAATTTGGCTCTCTATGAACAAGAGAAGCTAACTAATGAAAATGATGGGCAATGCAAACTCGAAGATAAGAAGGCCATTGGAGCTACACAAAATCAAATCATTCCACCTTCACACTATTCAAGCACGCAACAACTTTTAATCAGGTTAAAGATAGTTTTGCAGCACCAAATAGCTTTCTACCTCTACAAATACCCGCTTATAACATCCTTTTAAGCCCAAAAAGTAATCCAGTAGGTGAGAATCATCTTGGGAAGATTGAGCTCTTATGCAACAATCATTTTCAAATTAAACCCTTGAGGACCTAATTTCAAGGGAGGAGGAATGCTACATGCTTAGTTTTTATTTAATTATTTAAGATTTTATTTTTGTTATTAGGACTTGGGTAATCAAATAATGAATAGGATAAATTGTTAGCTTAGTATTTGAATAAATCTTATCTACTTATTGTAGATAAAGATTAGGTTTCTTTTGAATTTAAAAGTTAGCTTTATTTTGTAAAGTCATCTATTTATATGGCTTAATGTTGATTAATAAAGCAAGCTGAAAAATATTATTATTGAGTGAGTATTCACTTTGGAGGTCTAGACTCCCTCGAAGTAGTCTATTTATCAATTAGGAGGAACAACGAACAAACTCAATCGGGTCAATTGAGTTTGTAATAGAGTAAGGTTAGATTTTTTTTTTTTTTTTTTTTTTTTTTTGGGGGGAATTGATTGTGGTCTGGTTTTGTGAGATTAAGTGAGCCATAGGCTAGGTAAGAATGAGGAAAGGTACTTTTGATCTCCAGGGTTTCAAAGAATATGTATCTTGGAACTACAATTTTGGTTCTTACCCATATTTTGCTACTGAACTTGCTTATGACAACTTATGGAACTTGCTACAAGGCTGAATTCACTTCCATGGTTGCTGCCTCAAGCTTGCTATTTCAAAATCGAATAGCTTTGATACCAATTGATAAGAGCCCACTGGTTCTTATAGAATTGAGATAGTTTGGGTAGTTCTTCGAGGGAACTAAGGCTTATAAAGTCAGAAATACAGAGAGAGAGAGAGAGAGAGTAAAGATCAAAGATAGTATTAGCACAGTATTTTCCAAGATGATTCTTTACAAGTGATCCTAGCATCTTATAAAAAAGCTAGTCCCCTAAATCGGTTATACAATCAATTATGAATTGTTTGATCTAACTACCTATAACTAACTACTATTGCTGCATTAACCACAGCTAACAACCATTGCCACATTAGCAATTACCCTAATTAACTTCCAAATCAAGCAAGCTTTTTTTTTTTTTTTTTTTTTTTTTTTGAGAATCAAATCAGGCAAGCTTTGACAGCACAACACACTGCACAATTGAAAATCACCGCCTATGATGGAGAACCTGCTGAGTTTCGATAAAGCTGAACCATTGATAGACACGTACGTAAACTAATATGCACATGCCTTTACATAAAAAATATATATAATGAATAAATAAATAAATTGGATTTAGATCCCATGTAATTGTTAGGGTATTGCATCCCATTCAATACCCCTTTTTACTTCACTAAAAAAAAATTCAGCTTGTTACTTAAAAAAATAAATAAACATTGATAACTAAACACTGTAATAAATCAAATGAAAGAGCCTTCGTATATCACTTCATCATATGATAATGTTGAACCAGGATTTATTTTTCTTTGAAAAAAAATGTTTGAATTTCATGGTTATATTCTCTATCTTCCAATGTAAAGCTCAATATTATTGGAAGTGCTAAGAGCATTCACAGCTGGAAATTCTATCCTATTCTATTTTACCATCTCAAAAAGCTACTTTATCAATTATACCATATCATTTTACAATACACCTAACAACCCTAACTCTATATTTTTTGCTACTTTATTTAAATATTATTTTTTTACTATTTCTCTCTCACCACCAAACAACTGCCAAACAACCATAACAACACAGTGAACACACTGCCACCCCCTATATATACCAGCACCACCACCGAATCATCAAACCAAAAGCAAAACCACTAACAGAGCCACCATCAAAGCCAACAACAGAGCCACACACACAGCTCCATGCCAATTTTCCATAGCCACCACAGCTCCATGTCGATTTCCACCACATCGGATAGCAATCTCCACAGGGGCGTAGCCAGGAATTTTTACATGGGGGGCCGATTCGAACCATGAAGGTTGAAATCGACGACGATAAGTATCATTATTGTATAGATAGTCTATATTTTTAGATTGATATGGACCTTTTTTGAAATAAGCTCGTTGGATTTCATCTTGTTTGTTGATAGGGAATTCACATATTTGTTTACGTGATCCTGAATCACGATCTATCTCTTCAGATTGAATTCTTGAACATTTGGAGAGGTCAGGGTGTTCATTAGGCATTGAAGTATCAACATTTGTTTCTACAGCCATAGATGTCCTAATTTCTAAATTGCTAACATTTTTTTTCTTAAAGAATGCATCAATTTTTTTTCGTTTGCTCATAATTCTTTTAGTTTTAAGAATATGACTCAAAAATTAACCTGAAAAGAAGTTTAAAAAATAAAATTTTAATTAGAAATTTTTACTTAGTTATATGGATGTTGTTCATACTCAAGAAAAAACAAAATTTCCACTATAATTTAAACATACAACCCATTTTTAATACAACTTTAATTAATAATAACCCCTCAAATAAAAACAAAAATTAAACACAGAAGTATTGGTACACAACATAAACCAAATAATTTAACAACACCCACAGCCACATGATATCTAATTAATCAAAAATAGGTAATAAATCAAAACAATTTTACCTTAGAAACTTTTTCTTCACAAATTGCAAAGATGGGTCACTCTTGTGGCAATGCGTACTGCCTCTGCCTGACTGCCTCCAACTTTAGATCTTCCCTTCAAGACTCATCACAAACAATCTCCCCATGCCTTCAATCATATATTTCTCTAAAAATTTATGAAAATATAAAGAGCATGTGAATATTTAGGTGTAGATAGTTGAGAAAATAAAAAAAAAAACACTAAAAAGAGATGAATGTCTAATGCTTAAGAAAGAGAAGAAAACTCACCAGTCACCAAGTTTCAAAACTGAAACTGATGAAGAAAGAAAAAATTGGTCAGGTTTTTTTTTTTTTTTTTTTTTTTTTTTTTTTCCGAACTGTGAGTACAGAGGACTGGAGTTTTGGGGGCTGGTAGGTAGGCAACGGTACCAATGCAAATGAAAGTGTATCAAAGAAAAGAAAACAAAAGAATAAGAAGTAAAGAAAGGGATTTCGTGGGTCAGTGGGTGAATTTTTTGAGATGAAAATAAAGTGAAGTTTTGTTTTTAGTGTTTGGACTTGAGCGGACCAGCTTGTTTTATTTTGAGTACATAAGGTGAAAATGCCTAAAACTAAAGCTTGGCATAGGAGAATATTTGAGCTGGGCTTGGGAGAATAGTTGAGAATTGGGCGTGGGGGGTGGGGGGGGGGGGGGGGGCTGTCTAATATTGGGGGGGGGGGGGGCTCAATTTTTTTTTCTACCTACTCTAATGGAAAAAAAAAATAAAAAATTTCAGGGGCCGGGGCCCCCCCAAGCCACTATGTGGCTTCGCCACTGATCTCCACACCACAACCCACCTGACCCACGCCAAACAAAACCCACCACCTGAACCACGCCGCCAAAGAAACCCATGCCAAAATAACCCATGCTTCCAAAGAACCCACCACCGATCTGCCATGATTTCCACCACTAACCCACCACTAACCCACTCAATCTTCACCCACAAACACAACAAATACCCACCAATGCAAGACCCACCACCACCATAAGATTTAACACCATCAAACACAGCATATGGTACTCACCACCACAGCCACAGCAAGATCAAGCTCCACCTGGTCTATAAGCATCGCACAGCTTAGAGGAATTTTGGCACTAGATCAAAGAGAGAGGCTGAGAGGTTGGGGTTGGAAAGATTAACCACAGTCACGATCCTCCATGAACAACCCATCAACAAACCTCCATGCCACGCCAATCACCGTGAGAGGCCCATCAACCACTGTGAGAGAGAGACCTATCAACCACGCCCATTGTCGACCTCCATGCCACGTCATGCCACAACTAGACCATACCACCACCAAGCCCATGCCGGACCCACGCCAGAAAAAACCACCACCGTGAGAGAAAGACTTGGACTATCAAGAGAGAGAAGAGATACAGAGATTGATGAAGAGAGGCTTGGAATAAAATATATTAAATTGGTTTGCAATGGTGCTGTAGCAATATTGCAAATTTTTTTAGGATACTTGACCAATACAAGGCCAAATGCTAGAGCCTTTTAGTACTTTAATGCTAAAATTTGCTTACATATGCCATTTGCAAAGCCAATTGTGAATGCTTTAAAGGGACCCCGGTCTTGCGAGATCATAACAAAAATTGGATAATTGGTTTTTATTTACATCTGAGAATCATAAGTCAAAACTAATTGTCTATGCAAAACTTACAAGTCAAAACTAATTGTCTATGCAAAACTTTAGGCCATTTGTAAAGGTCTCCAATTAGCCTATTTTGAGGGCTACTGGGGATATCATTTTGGTATTATTATATTGTTTTGATTATTCTCCATTATCTCTAGATCTTGGTTTGTGACTATAAAAAGACTTGTAGGCAAGACTCTGGCGAGTGTGGCTCAAGCACATCTACCATGAAGCTAATATTTGTACAGACGCGTTAATTTTTTTATTTTTTTTTTTTATAATAAGAGTATCCAAACCTCTTCGAGTATTTGACTATTCTCTTAGTCATGTATAGTCCCCTATCCCACACATGCCAATTAATTAAAAGGAGGAATCCCTTGGAGGTGGCCTCATGAACGGAGCCATGGTTGGACCCCTTCTCCCTTTTTTTTTTTTTTTATAAATATTATTATATATGGGTACTAATTTTGGCAATTTTGTTTTGTAAAATTATGCTTTTGCCTCTTAACAATATCATTGATTCTTTTAAGAGTATTATTATAGTCACAAATTTCAAACTGTTAAAGTAACAAATTTTTATTGGTTTGCATTTGGGCCCAACACTTACATTATTTTATTACTTACTAATAAACACTCATCACATTAGTAATTTGTAAAAAAAAAATTGTAACTTTAGCATTTTCCTCGTTTTAAAGACCATAAAAAAAATTTATAAATTTATAAATCTAAAATCTAAAACAAAATATACAAGCCCAAAAATATTAGTTTAATAACAAAAATTACCAATAGTAAAACTAAAAAAGTTAAGCCTAGTCAACCAATTTGATCAAAAACAAACAACATGATTCTTTAAAAAATTTTGAACAAAATAAAATTTTCTTTTTTACCTTGTAGCGTCAAATACACACAAAAAAAAAAAAAAAAAAAAAAAAAAAAAAAAAAAAACACCTTAGCGGCTAAGTAGCAACATAGTCGAGGTCGAAATTACTGCATATAATCCATAGCAAAGCCGCCGCTCCTAGGGTGCCCCAAAATCCTGACAAGAGGAATTCTTTGGAAGTGACCCCAAGACGAGGAGGCTGTGACTCAAGACCCATTACACTTATTTTCTTCTTAAATTAAGTTGATATACTTCCTATAAAAATAATAATAATAATAACAAACAAATAAACTAGCGGGGAAGTGGTTTATCTTTCTTTTTTTAATAAAGAAATAAGCGGTTTATCTTGTTTGCCTCTCTCTCTTTTTTTCTTTTTCTTTTTTTATGGAAGAAAACTAAAGTTCAGCAGGAAAAAAAAGAAGAAGAAAATTAAAGACTCACGGTCTCACAATTTATAAATTGATCCGTAAACTTAGATAAATAAAATGATAAAAGCCCAAAAGCAAATAACAAGCATCTCCAGTAATTTCTCTAAATTTTTGTACTGTTTGGAGAATGAACAGTGACATTTAGCTTTTATCTACCCAATTTTTCAAATACACTTCTAACAGATTCTCTATCCCATTCTCTATCTCATTTAAATATTATTTCTTCATTCATTATTATTATTTTTTTAACAACTACACATCTTCCAACATTTTTTTATTCAACACATAATTATTATAATAGGAAAAAAGCATTTGAAGATGAACAGTAGCCTATCAAGTCTGACGGGCTACTTTGTTCATTAGCCCAAAAAAAATTGAGATATAGAGAAACTGTTGTAGCATGAACAATAAAGATTTGGAACAAATATTCTCTATATTTTAACTATGCATACTTTATTGGAGATGCTCTAAAAAGTTTCATAGAGAATGAGGCAATCTGGCAATGAGCCCATCTCTTTGTCAAAAGCATCGGTTATAGATGCTAGACACTATACATCCAAAGAAGGGCACATCCCCCCATGCGGACTTTTATTGGTTTCAAATTTTGCATTATATTTTGTTACTCAATACTCAATAATAGTCAATACTCATTGTAATGCCTATAAAAAAAACCTTTTATCAATTACAATTTAATAAATCACCACTTTTAGTTCCCTATAAAGAGTATGTATGTGAAGAGATTTCTTTAAAAAAGTAAATCACAAAATCTTACTTCTACTAAAGAAAGTAAAACAACTTAACTAGATAAAGACAAACAACATAAGATCCTAATTTTTTCCCAAAAAAAAAACATAAGATCCTAAATCAACAAGAAAAGGGAAATAAAATCATAATTCAATTAGGAAATAGGAAAGAACATTAATCACAAAAGTGATTTTTTGCCCAATCAATTAATTTGAATCATGTTAATAGTCATTCTATGGTACCAGGGGGGGTACGGTACCGCTTAAAATTTTCAACCGTTGATTTCATTTGTTTCAATCTTAGTCGTTTATTTAATTTTAATGAAAACCTGTTACCGGTCAAGCATGTTCTATATAAAAGTAAAGTAAATATACAGAAACAGAAGAAAAAGAAAAAGACGTCTCTGCATCTCTCGGGTTCTTTCTCTCTCGCTCTCGTTCTTCAGTTCTTCATCTGCTTCTCTCGAGTTCTCTCTCTCTCTCTCTCTCTCTCTCTCTCTCTCTCTCTCTCTCTCTCTCTCTCTCTCTCTCTCTCTCTCTCTCTTGTGTTGTGTGTGATGGGTGAATCTCTTTTGGCATCCCATGGCTTTACTCAGTGGTGTGATGGGTGAATTTCTTTTGGCATTCTGTAGATTTACTGAGTGGTGAAGGCTTCTCAAAAAAATCAAAATCGCTTTAATATAGTTGAAGGTAAGAATCAAAACGACAAAACCCTAACTCATGCAAGCTGTAAAATATGTTTTGTTTCCCCAAATTGTTTGTTAGTTTTTTGGATGTTGTTTTGCTTGACGAGTTATATAAGAATAGATGTTATGCTTAAAGATTATTAAATCTTGGAACATTCAAAATAGAATTAGGCCCTATCAACTATGCTATCTGTGTTTATAGTTTGGATTTAATATTTTGGAGTTGTATTGTTTGTCTTATAAATTTTAAAGTTAGCAATCTTAGTTAGGTGGTCTTTGAAGGACTCTGTGTGTACTAAAGTGGCTGTGTTGGGCTGGTTGTTCTGTTTGTAATTTGTTTGCTCTTCAATATAATGTCTGAATTATCCAAAAAAAAAATTAGAAGTACATCTTATGCACTGGATCATGTGGAACAATGTTAATCTACTTTCATTTACTACTTTCTATTTCAAATGATTATTGTTGATTGCACATCACTACTCTCTCTATTTTATATGTTTGAATATGCTATAAGCCTATAATTGGGGAATTTATCCCTCTATGGTGCTTGTTGATTCTTAGCTAGCTTGCGGGGTTAATGATCTATTGTTTTTTTTGTCAATAGTTTCTGCTTTGAGTTTGTATCGGGTCTCCTCTGTTATTGTGCAGGGGTTTATTTTGCTTTTAGGTTGGCCTTTGTGATTTAGTGGCTGATGGTTTGTTAGTTTCATTTGTAAGGTCTGATGGCCTAGACTTTGTAAAGTTTAAAAGAGATGTCTTATCAATTAAACTAGAGAAAAAAGGCCTAAAGCTTTCAAAATACATTCTACAAGTGTTGATTGTGGACCCAAACCATCATAAGCTATGCCTATCACTACTAATATCAATACCTTACCACTAAATGTTATCATATATCAACATTCACTAGATGTTATTCCACTTGAGTGTGATATGATTATAACATAAAATACCAAATAGTTAGACAAACAGTGAATTCTATAAGTTTCTTTTCATGAAAAAAGCTACAACAAAGTATTGAAAGCGAATGGAATGTAATCTAAGATAGCTTGATGGATGAATCTAAGATAGTGGGTATGGGGTATGGTACCCACCCAAATCTTAGCCATATATTTTTATTGTTTCAATCTTGACCATTTATTGATTTCTAATACATTTTCTACACATGTATATGGACAATGCATCATTCATCAGGCAAAGTTGAAACGTTCAAGGACAAGATAGACGCCATCCATCGACAAGATATTTGCGGACTTGGTTGTTAAGCATATACAACTTGTGAAAGAGCAAATTACTTTTAGTTGTTGGAAAAATGAAGTTACAATGTGAGGATGGAACCTTTGACGAAAAAATAGTTGCAGAAATATTGAATGTAATTGTTAAATATTGATAACATTGCATATTGGCAGACTTTGAAATCTAAAATTATTTTGAAATGTAGTTATAGCTTGTTGCTAGTCTGGTGTATTTTTGCTTTTGCTTAGTTGCTTCATTTTGTTATTTCCCAACAAAAATATCATTAGCTATTTTCATTAGAATGCATAATTTATTTGCTTCTCAATTTTACACTCTCTTTCCCTTCATATTTGGGATATCAAGTTCTTCAAGAATACGCTCTGAGGCCTAAATTTGTTTTATGTTTCAATTTCAAGTTTTTCAAGAAAACACACTGAGGCCGAAATTGTTTTAGGTTTAATTTTTCTTCTTCTTCTTTAGAGTTCACAGTTACAGCATTGTATGGTCTAAATATATAGCTTCTTTGGAATCATTTAGAGGATCAAATGTTTCCTAACAAATAACATTTGCTTTGGGTCACATTTTTTTATCATTTAACACCATATAAAGGTATCAAAAAAGCTGAGATGTGTTTGATTAAAATACCCATGAGATGTCAAAAATCACCAAGTGGTCTTGAAAACCTCTAACATGACCAAAATATCTTTACAATTACTATAAAAAAAATTAAAAAAAAAAAAAAAAATCCAAGATATCACTCTAACATGGCCAAATTGAGTGGTTTGAATGCTATTATGGTAAGTTTCAAAATATTTAGTATTTTAGTCATTCTAGGTATTTTTAGTGCTACTTTGTTCATTTTCAGTGTTTTTTTTTTTTTTTTTTTTTGGTATTAATTTTGAAAGTTTAAAAATGTATTTTGGTCATTTTATAGGTTAATGAAGGTATTTTGGTAATATTTGAAGTATTAGGGTATTTTAGTAATTTTATATATTTTTAGGACTATTTTTTGAAATCCTTAATTTCTAGGGTATTTTTGTTAATTTTCAAGTTTATAACTATTTTGGGAAAATTTCTTGTTAACATTTTAATTATTACCAAGATTGTTATGAATTGACAAAAATACAGTTATATGTGATGTTGGTATTGACCAATGTGACGATAAAACTGTCAAATGTGAGAAACAAATTATAGAAAATTAGGGTACCACCGAATGTGATAAAAGTACGGTCACATGTGAAACTATTGTGACCATACTTTTAGGTATTTTTGTTATATATATATATATTCCTCAATTATTAGGTAATTCAGTGGGGTTGGGTTGGGTTGGCTACGCTCATATGTAATGTTGGTTCTACTTAATGTGATGATGAAATTGTTAAATGTGAGTAAAAAGGAAGAGAACAATTGAATGTGACAAAAGTACGGTCACATGTGATGTTGGTACTACCCAATGTGACAATAAAACTATCAAATGTGAGAAAAAAAAATAAGAAACCACTGAATGTGACTAAAGTACAGTTACATATGATGTAGGTACTGCATAATGTGAGGATGGAACCGTCAAATGTGAGAAAAAAAAAAGGAACTACCAAATATGACAAAAATACAGTTATATGTGATGTTGATATTGCTCAATGTGATGATAAAACTGTCAAATGTGAGAAACAAATTATAGAAAATTAGGATACCACCGAATGTGACAAAAGTACGGTCACATGTGAAACTATTGTGACCATACTTTGGGTTGGATTGGGTTGGCTACGCCCATATGTAATGTTGGTTATACTTAATGTGATGATGGAATTGTCAAATGTGAGTAAAAAAGAAGAAAACTATTGAATGTGACAAAAGTACGGTCATATGTGATGTTAGTACTACCCAATGTGACAATAAAACTATCAAATGTGAGAAAAAAAAATAAGAAACCACTGAATGTGACTAAAGTACAGTTACATATGATGTAGGTACTGCATAATGTGAGGATGGAACCGTCAAATGTGAAAAAAAGAAAGGAACTACCAAATATGACAAAAATACAGTTATATGTGATGTTGATATTGCTCAATGTGATGATAAAACTGTCAAATGTGAGAAACAAATTATAGAAAATTAGGATACCACCGAATGTGACAAAAGTACGGTCACATGTGAAACTATTGTGACCATACTTTGGGTTGGATTGGGTTGGCTACGCCCATATGTAATGTTGGTTATACTTAATATGATGATAGAATTGTCAAATGTGAGTAAAAAAGAAGAAAACTATTGAATGTGACAAAAGTACGGTCACATGTGATGTTGGTACTACCCAATGTGACAATAAAACTATCAAATGTGAAAAAAAAAAAAAATAAGAAACCATTGAATGTGACAAAAGTACAGTTACATATGATGTAGGTATTGCATAATGTAAGGATGGAACCGTCAAATGTGAGAAAAAAAAAAGGAACTACCAAATATGACAAAAATACAGTTATATGTGATGTTGATATTGCTCAATGTGACGATAAAACTGTCAAATGTGAGAAACAAATTATAGAAAATTAGGGTACCACTAAATGTGACAAAAGTACGGTCACATGTGAAACTATTGTGACCATACTTTTAGGTATTTTTGTTACATATATTCCTTAATTATTAGGTAATTTAGTGGGGTTGGATTGGGTTGGCTACGCCCATATGTAATGTTGGTTCTACTTAATTTGATGATGGAATTGTCAAATGTGAGTAAAAAAGAAGAGAACCATTGAATGTGACAAAAGTACGGTCACATGTGATGTTGGTACTACCCAATGTAACAATAAAACTGTCAAATGTGTGAAAAAAATAAGGAACCACTGAATGTGACAAAAGTACAATTACATATGATGTAAGTACTGCATAATGTGATGATAGAACCGTCAAATATGAGGGAAAAAAAAAGTGAACTACCAAATGTGAAAAAAAAACAGTTACATGTGATGTTGGATTTGCACAATGTGAAGAAGGAACCATTGAATGTGACAAAAGAATTGTCATGTGTGATTTTGGAACTGCATAATGTGAGGATGAGATTGTCAAATGTGAGAAAAAAGTAAGAGAACCATAGAATGTGACAAAAAATTTGTCACATGTAATGTTAGAACTGCACTATGTGAGGATGGAACCGTCAAGTGTGATAAAAAAGTAAGGGAACCACCCAATGTGACAAAATGACTGTCATATGTGATGTTGGAACCACACAATGTGAGGATGAAACCGTCAAATGTGGGAAAAAAAAGTACGGGAACCATCAAATGTGAGAAAAAAATTATCACATGTGATGTTGGAACTGCACAATGTGAGGATGAAACCATTGAATGTGAGAAAAAAAAGTAAGGGAACCACCTAATGTGACAAAAGAACTGTTATATGTGATGTTGGAACCGCACAATGTAAGGATGAAACCGTCAAATATGAAAAAAAAAAGTAAGGGAACCACCAAATGTGAGAAAAAAACTATCACATGTGATGTTGGAACTGCACAATGTGAGGATGGAACCGTCGAATATGAGAAAAAAGTAAGGGAACCACTTAATGTGACAAAAGAACTGTCATATGTGATGTTGAAACCGCACAATGTGAGGATGGAACCGTCGAATGTGAGAAAAAATAGTAAGAGAACCACCAAATTTGAGAAAAAAACTATTACATGTGATGTTGGAACTACACAATGTGAGGATGAAACTGTCGAATGTGAGAAAAAAGTAAGGGAACCACCAAATGTGAAAAAAGAACTGTCACATGTGATGTTGGAACTGCACAATGTGAGTATGAAACCGTCAAATGTGAAAAAAAAGTAACCTGGTGTAGTAGGTTACTTACTAATGGGTACTGTACCCCCCTTTTTTTGAGGGGGGTATCGTAGAATTACTCGTTGAGAAAAAGATTACTCGTTGAGAAAAAGATTGTGTCGCTAACATTAATTTCTCTCTCTCTCTCTCTATATATATATATATATATATATTTTTGACTGATATATGTGTGCATTCTTTTTTGGCTGTAATTTTTGTTTTCTGTGCTGTAATGTTTCCTTTTGTCATATATACAAACTTGAGATTTTAGAAACAGTGGGCTTGATAATTTACAAGGACTGGGGCCTAGGAAGTAGGCACAGAATAGATCCAAATTTTAGAGTGAGAGAATGATTTTGTACAGTGGACCAGCCGGGCTAGCCTGAATTCTCTACGGATGCATCCGGGATTTACTAGGCCCAAGCCTTGTTGGTGACCCAACTCATGTCTGGTCACTCTCAAAGTCACAACACACATAAATACAAATATGAGTAGTACCCCTGGGCCTGGGCCCGGGCCCACAGTAAAAGAGGTCTTTTCGACTTTTGGGACTAAAGGTCTATGCTATGCTAACATGGAAATGGTCCTAATTATGGATTAATGCCAAGTTATTATGTGGGTCCAATTACCCTACTTGCACTCAAATATCAATGTTTTAGGGCATTAAAATCCAACTTCCCAAATAGTAATTTGGACCCAATGTGTTAAGATTAGGACAATTTGGTGGAGTGGTCCATTTGGATATGAAAACGAATGCATATTTGAGAACTATTTTTTGGGAGGTCAATTTTAGTTTAATTTCTTGGAGGACCCATTAGGAATGGTGCTTACTATGCATATTTAAGATGTAAGGCCGTTTGGTTGAGGATCTGGATATGAAAAAACAAATGAATCTTGAGAACTATTTTGGTAGGTCAAAATTAATTTCATTTCTATGAGAACCACAGGGAATAGTGGTTACCTCTAGCTATCGTATCCAATGTTGGAGTTGTGATGATAGAACTTGTGATACTTGTCTCAAAAGTTTTTTTTTTTTTTTTAATTAATTTACCTAATATGCTTTCATGGGCCCTTTTTATTAAATAATACATTTTTAAAAATTATTTGCTAAAATAATAATGTTGTAAAATTATTTTGCATATAGGATTCAATAATTTCTAATCTCTAAATAGGATTCCATTTCTATTTGTTTCGTTCAAGCACTGAACTAGTCCATTCAGCATGTGTCCTACTGATCAGTCATCATGCTGATTGAATGTGAATCCGAGTGTATTTGTTCTTAGAAAAAATGAGTCTCGTTGTTTTAAGGGAGACTCTTATTTAAAAAAGACGTTTCTAAGGTATCATTAGCCATGTCAACATGAGGATTTCATCTCTTGGATATTAAGTTTAAAACAATGCTATTTACCAAATAATTTTTAAAATAGCAGTATTTAACTATTTGTATAAGAAAATGGCTTGCTTTGTGTTATTATTCTCATACATTCAGTAATGTTTTGTTTTCTTACGTACAATTAAGCCAACCAAAAACTTGAAAATCACTGTATCAAAAAAAAAAAAACTTGAACACACTTGCCTGAATCTGTCTATAATATAAAAGTCATATACGAGCACAAATGATAATGCCTAAAACCATAAACGAAAACTTTCAAACAATTTATTGTTAAACTTTCTCTTTCCATTTTTAAACTAACTTTGGAAAAATTCAAATCAATTAGAAAAAGGTATAAAAATTTAGAAAAACTTCCATTAACAAATATATTGTGGAAACAAATATTCACTTTGGTTAGGATTTCATTTATTTCTGAATTACTTTTTAGATAAGGTAACATTTGAAATTGATAGGATTTGCTTCATGATGAGTACTCTTTACTCTTTAGTTTCAAGTCTAGAGACTAATTAATTTATTTTGTGATGTAGGTGAGATTCAAGCTTAACTCCCTTACTCAATGACAATAAATTATTTATTGGGCTAACTAGAACCTATGTTGAGTGTTTGAGATTTTTATTTTTATTTTTAAATTTGTAATTTTTGAGAAGTTGGTTTATTGTGAAAAACTTATTCATGAGAATGATTATTGTAGGGATAAGGGTCCAAAATCGTATATTGGGCCTTGCGCTTTGTCCAAGGGCATTGACAGGTCCGAGGAGGGATAAACAGTTATGAGAGATTCCAATTCAGGGTCTTATAAATAAGAAATGAGTGGAAGGCGGTCCGAAGAGGAATTCCTCCTCAAATATGATAGATGTCGCTCAGATGTGTATTCCAATGATGAAAGTAACCTCCACAGAAGCCCCAGCGATAGGGACGTGCCTCATGAACATATGAGAAGGAAGGGAACACAAAAATATTTGAGGAAAAACTGCTACCATTGCATTAAATACACTATAGCTATTTTTCTGACCGTATTTATGTGGAGAAGACCTCTGAACAGTGTTGCCTTGACTATCACAACTTACAGAAAAGCTAAAGAAGGTGTCTGATGGGACGGGCACTCAAGTACGGGCTCAAATGATCAACAAGTGTAGGATCAGGATGGTCCAAGGGGAACTATATAATGTAAAAGACCCTCCATGAAGAAAGGATCGGAAAAATAGAGAAAGAATATTGTAGCAATCAAAATAACAATTATAATCAGTTTTATCCATTTATAATAAGATTTGCCTCCTCAGACAAAGAATTCATTCAGTTTTATGTGTCTTGTTTTTGCCTGATCATCTATTGAATCCATACTAGCCGTTGTTAAGTTCATTAGGGCCTAGGTCTCCAACCCACTCTTCATAAATTTATTGTGCTGGGCTCACTGAGCTAAGACCCCATACATTTTGGGCTTTGGCTATAAAACGTGTCCATACAATTATTATATCCAAAATTTTATTTTTGAGTTGTCATGAGGTGCTAAAAGCCTTGTAGCTTAATAGGTATCTCGAGGTGTTTCCAACTGAGATGTCCTTATTTGGGGATATTTGCCATCTAGCATAATTTTCAGAGACTATTTTGTTAGTAAGCACGATTTTAAAACTGTTTAGGGAACTAGTATCTCGAGTCCGTGAAGCTTGAGTTCGGTGTACTCAAGTTTGGACTGTTGAGATGGAACAATTTATCCATGTGGAACTCGAGTTCTAAAAAACTAGAAGCAGAAGAACCAAATTCGAAGAAGAACAAAGGAAGAAAGACAATCTGTAGATCTGAAGAAGAATAGAGGATGAGGAAGACAATATGGAGTTTTGAAGAAGAACAGAGGAAGACGGTCTGGTCGGAGAAGAGGAAAACGATTTGGCCAGAGAAGAGCAAGATGATTTGGTTGGAGAAGAGGAAGAAGAAGAAGAATAAATGTTGGGAAAGAAAATGGTGGAACTCGAGTCTTAAAAACTCGAGTTTCATGTGGATTTTTTTCCACATTAGATGCCACAACTTGTAACTTGAGACTTAGAAACTCGAGCTCTATCTTAGAACTCGAGTTTTGGACACTTGAGATACTAGTTTGCTAAATGGTTTTGTAAACTAAACAACTAACTAAAATATTACAAAAATGATGCAAAAAAAAAAAAAAAAAAAATCGTCCTTGTTTCAATCCCTCATTCACATTCTATTATTTTTTCCCAACCTTGAATAGCCTATTAACTTAAATTTTCCTCCATTAATTTAAAAGGTGGTTATGAGAATATCATCAAAGTTCTTTGCAGTAAAGATGAATCCATCTTATTATAAGGTCACCTTGTAGCTGAGGTTAAGAAATTGTTAGGATCTTTCTGATTGCTTTGTTTTTTACTTTTTCTCGTATTTGTAGATAATGAAATTTTGTAAGTCATTATCTTACTAGACACGTTATCGGTCTTAGTATGTGAATGAAGAATATTTCTTTACATTTGAATTTTATTCTCTTAGCCAATTATGGTTAATTGTTTCTAATAAAATGCATGGTACTTTTTCTCAAAAAAAGAAAAAAAAGAAAAAGAATAGCCTATTAACTTTATCAAAATGCCCAACTAGAAAACATAAAATTAGCAAAATGGCAAATTTCAACTAACATTGTAGAAAAATAATGACAACAATGTCTTCTGGTTTTCCCACATTGTAATTAAGCCGTTACAAGTTAAAGGATTGCAGTTGAATGGACACGTTCCCATACACACACAAAATGCAGGGAAAATGTTCGACCTATAGTCACCCAATCCGTAGGTCAAATATCCTGCACCATTAGCTTACCTTCCTAGCCATCACTGTCATAAACTCATACCACAATAGTGTTAAACAACGTCTTGATTTCAAAATTTCAAAAATATATAAATAAATAAATCAAATCACATCAAATCCCTTTCATATCAGCTAATTAACCACTGTCAATGAAGCATTTATCATTTCTACTATACAATTAGTACCATCAATATTAATTTTGATAACCAAAATTTTGGGTATCCCGAGAATTATGAAAATGAAAACCCAACATTTATTATTAATGCTTTTACTTCTATAAAACTCAATTTTGATCTTTTTTCAATTACAAGACCTCATTAGTGACAGAAACTTTTTTGAACCCAAAAGGCATACTGATTCAGAGATTTTGCAGCAGAAACAATATGGTAGAGAGATTCGAGATATAGGAATCGTGATGGAAGTGGAAGGTACAGTGGGAAAAAATTTTCTGGGAATCTTACACTATGAGTGATACGGAGACTGAAAGATCTTCTCTAACCAAAGAAAGAAAGCGAAGTCTCAGCCTTTTTTGTGGCTCTTTGTTTGGGACAAAGAGAAACTATAGAAAATAGCTCTTTTAGCGGGTATAATAAGCTTTAATGGCTGTTTAGTGTACTCGTACAACATAAAAAAGACAGGAGGGAGAGATCAGAGTGAGAAAATTATGGCTTTGAAAGTGTCATTGATATAGGAGCTGTAGAAGATATAGCAAAGAGTCAGAGAGACAGAGAAAGAGGAAAAACACTCAAAAGGGGTTTTGAAAGTGAAGCATAAAATACTGAAAGATTCACGGGATTGTCAGTGAGTATCTTTCATTTGGGGTAGTACACGTCGCTCCAGAAAAGCAAAGAGAAAGAGAGAGAAAATATGAGAAAAATTTTCTTTTTCTTTCTTTGAGAGAGAGAAAAGGGAGCTCTGTTGTGCTTTTTGTAGTTTTAGACTAGTGGGGCTGTGAATTCGGCGCTGTTTTTGAATTTGAGAAGGTGGGGGTGAGTTTGTTTATGTGTGTTTTTTAATTTTATTTTTCTTTCTCTGTTTATTACTTTCTTTCCAATAAGGTTTCACTTTTTATGCCTGTTTGTAATTCTTGTTTGTTTACATGGGGTTAGTTTTTGAAGATGTATATTTTAATGGGTTTGCGCTCTCTGTATCTTTCTGTGACATCTTTTTGTCTTGTAATGCAGTTCTTCACGAGGTGCTGTCAGAATTTCTTTTCAATTTAAAAAAAAAAAAAAAAAAATCCAATCTTCATCTAAGCTATTTTTAAGGTTTGGATACTTTTTGTTCGTTAATCTTATGTTCCACACTTTTGCTCACTCAGTGCTCACATCACTTCTCTGCTTGAAATCTGTAAAGATCCAAAGATCTTACATATTGTTTCTTCTTAATAAACAACACCTGGGTTTTGCTCATAGACCCATAGGTTTTGAGATATTTTTAGTCTCTACTCTCTCCCACTTAAAATCTTTGTTTTAATGTCTTAGATAGGTACCTCCTCTTCTATTAGCTTCTATCTCATTGAAGGGATTGTTTTTAGGGGATGGAATTTTCTCAATAAGTACCACATACGACATAGGTTATAGCGTTTGTTCTTTCTCTAGGATTTGTTGGGTCTTTGTTTTTCTCTCTCTAGTTTTCAGTTCAAATTCTTGAGAGGGAAAAAAATGGGGGCTTGGTAGTTGTGAGGGCGTTTCCCTCAATAAATTTAACTTGGGTCTTTGACTTTGCTTCTTTCTCACTCTTTTGTCTATTTATTTATCTCTCTCTAGTTTGTCACTCTAAAGCAATAGAGATAGAGCAAATATGGGAAAAGCTGCAAGGTGGTTTAAGGGCTTGTTGGGGATGAAGAAGGAGAAGAATCTTGTGGAGAATTCAGGTCCAATTTCTGGGGAGAAGAAAGAGAAGAAAAGGTGGAGTTTTGGCAAGTCAGTAAAGGACTCCAGAACAGTTGGTCAATCTCCAGTGAGCAATGCAGCTAATATGCCAGCCACTGATGCTGCTTGGCTCAGATCCTACATTGCTGAGACAGAGAAGGAGCAGAACAAGCACGCAATTGCGGTGGCTGCCGCCACGGCAGCTGCTGCTGATGCTGCCGTGGCTGCAGCGCAAGCGGCGGTGGCGGTTGTGAGGCTGACAAGCCATGGGAGGGGAACTATGTTTGGTGGTGGGAGGGAGAGGTGGGGTGCTGTGAAGATTCAGACTGTTTTTAGAGGCTATTTGGTAAGTGGGTTTTCAATTTTGTTGATTTTCCTTATTCTTTGTTGCTTCATATTTGATCTGAGAAGTTAAAATCAGTATACAAACATACTCTGTGTCTATTCTCTTGTTTGGTTTTCTGTTTTTGTTTTTTTTGAGATTGTGATGAAATGTTTCTAGACATGTCTGTTGCAGTCTCACACATATTTTTGCTGTAACTAATGTTTGGTTGGTCTAACGGAAGTACTTTTCTTAATTCTTACGTTTATGTCTGCTTTCAAAAGCTGGATAACTAGTTTCAAAATGCCAATGGAACAGTACATGTGTTTTTGGGTCAATAAGATTGTACATTTGTGTCTCACATTATTGTTGACTTGACTAATCATTCTGTTTTTCTTCAACCTTTTCTCTTTTGGGCCCCTATGCTTTTTTTGAATCTTAAAATTTGAAATTTGAAAGTATGTTTCTCCGATTTGTGTCATTTTTGGGTCTTCATGCTGCTTTTCATGAGTAAGTTTTGGGGTCTATTCCTTTGATGATTATCTTTTGGTGGTTCTAATATGGGCCTTCCTGCTTTTGGTAGTACTGTGTATTTGGAGTTGCTTTTTTATGTTCTACATGAAGTCCTTGGGCTACTACATAAATGCTTCTCTAATTTTTAGGTGCTTTTTCCCATTTACAAAGCTATCTCTACGTATGAAAATGTGGCATTATGTATGAAATCACCCACATGTTGCACTTTATACTACTACAGAATTTTTTGTAATCTTTTTCTGAAAATTTTGGTCCAATGTCAGGCCCGAAAAGCACTTCGAGCGCTAAAAGGACTGGTTAAGTTACAAGCTCTTGTTAGAGGCTATCTAGTCCGAAAACGGGCTACTGCAACTCTTCATAGTATGCAAGCTCTTATAAGAGCACAGACTGCTGTTCGATCACAGCGTGCTCGTCGTTCTCTCAACAAAGAGAACAGATTTCATCCTGAGATTCGACCAAGAATGTCCGTGGTAAGAATCTGCTCCTCATAATTGGTCATATTTTCTATGTGGTCTAAGAGTTGGTCTAATTGAAATGTGTTTATGATTTTCAGGAAAGATTTGTTGAAACAAGAAGTGAATTTCATAGTAAGAGGCTGTCTGCATCTTATGAAGCTTCAATGAATGCCTTTGATGACAGCCCAAAAATTGTCGAAATTGATACATACAAACCCAGATCAAGGTCTAGACGAATCAACAATGTGTTATCTGAATGTGGTGAAGACCTGCCTTATCAAACAATCTCATCACCTCTCCCATGTCCAATTCCTCCTCGTATATCCATACCTGATTGCCGAAACCTTCAAGACTTTGAATGGTACTTCACTGGTGAAGAATGTAAGTTCCCTACTGCTCAAAGCACTCCAAGGTTTGGTAATTCATTGCAGTCCAATGCCCCAACTACACCGGCCAAGAGCGTTTGTGGAGACAGCTTCTTTAGGTCTTACTTGAACCCTAACTATATGGCAAGCACACAATCTTTTAAGGCCAAGTTGAGGTCTCACAGTGCCCCGAAGCAAAGACCAGAACCAGGGCAAAAGAAGAGGCTCTCACTGAATGAAATTCTGGCAGCAAGAAATAGCATCAGCAGTGTTAGAATGCAGCGGTCTCCTTCCCTAGTTGAAGAAGAAGATTTTTGACAAATTGTTGTCAAGAGGTCCTGTGTGTTTGTTAGAGAGAACCAGTGAAGGATTTCAGTTTTAAATGATTAAGCTTGATTTACCACTTTTAGTATCAACAGCAAATAGGATAGAGAGCACAGAGTCTTATGTAAATTCTTCTAAAACAGTTCTTATTGAATCATGCCTTAAGGAAATTAAATAGCTTTTATTTTTATTTTTTATAATGTTTTCGATTTCTTCTGGATCTGAAAATAAAAAGATTCACGGTTGAATTTTTTATGTCTTTTAAAAAAAACTTAGATTGAATAATGCAAGAATGAGATTGCCTTTGTAGCATGACATGTCTGAAGATTGAGCAACTTCTGTTAATTTAGAATATCTGTTTGGACAATGACAAGCAGAGGAGCTGCAAGGTTCCTTGATTCCCATTTATCTCACAGAATATGGGATCAATACTTAAGGAGGATCCAAGAAATCTATGAGGTTTGGTTAAGATCTTATATCTCAACTGACACCTACTATGTCTCCAACAGAGACGGTAACTCCTTAAACTACTTAGCATTTTCGATTAATAAATGGATGACTTTAAATTCTTCATACTACTCTTGTCACCTTTTTTAAATTGGTTCTCTTTTTATACTAGAAATTCTAGCTCTATCTTATGCAGATCCCACATATTCTAAGGGGGTGGTTCTATAAACTGAAGCAGGGGTGCAATATAGTTCTTACCAATGTATTTAAGGAAAAAAAAAATAATGCAGAAATGGGAAAGAGATTGCCTCTAATAAAGAATTGGAGGCCTTGTACCACATAGAATGGCCAAGCCATTTCTGAAAGTTTTAAATTATCTAGCACAACTTCTCAGGTAGAAGTTGTTTGTTTACATTATTTCCCATTTTGAACCTGGTCCCATTTTGAATCCCATGAAGCTTCCCTGTAATTTCCACTGATCCAGCTCTATCCAGCTTGATTTACACTGGTCACTGAATTGGTTTATGAGTTTATCTCTCTCATTACATAAATAGAAAGATTTTGGATTTGGGTCTCTTTGTTTTTGCTGAGATAAAAATCTGGGTCTTGTTTCCATTGAAATCACTCCTTAAGTAAATCTGTTTCCATAAATTTTTACTTTCAACTTTCATCTAATATTTATCCCTTTTTAATGGGAAAAGAAGATTTTCCATAAGTAGCAAAAACAATAATGTCAAAACAGTTACGTGCTTTCAAATTTCAATTTTAGGCTGATGGTTCAAATCTCAATGAATCATCATCAAATGTTGACTGGCAACAAGCTCAATTTTTTCTGAAGCTAACCATAAAAAAAATTAAAAACTTTACCAGTCACCTTCCAACCTTCCTATTATGGATCATGCAAGAAAATCACAATGATTAAAGTGGAGCTAATTTGATATCAGCTTTTTTTTTATTCTAAAAAAAAAGTAAAAAAATACATAGCTTCATTTTTACGTCAAAGGTGATAAAATAAAAGGCTTTGTTTTTGTTATTAGTCCCACATCTTAAATTATTGGTTCATTTTAAAAAAATTCAACTCTTTATGAAGTAAAATATCACTAATTTCTAAAATTAATCTACTTAATTTAAATTGGGTATATATGAAATGATTTTTATTTTT
The DNA here is from genome assembly GCA_032727855.1 of Quercus ilex subsp. ballota. Classification (NCBI taxonomy): domain Eukaryota; kingdom Viridiplantae; phylum Streptophyta; class Magnoliopsida; order Fagales; family Fagaceae; genus Quercus; species Quercus ilex. The sequence goes on along the minus strand of CM064912.1, from coordinate 22,711,061 downwards.
ATTTTTCTGCTTTCTCAATATTTAAATTTTTTTTTTTTTTGGAGGAAATTTCTCAATATTTAATGGTACAGCCTCGATGTGGGAACAGGACCCACCCAAAAATGGAGGGAAAGCCAATGTGTGGGACCCTTTAATGGATCTTAAATTTCTTATCAGCAATGATTAGAGCTTTGATTTGATTGATGGGTTTCTGGGCTCTGCTTGCATCAGCATATATATGATAGCTCACATGCTTTCTGGTAAAAAAATAGTTACATTTCATCATTACCAGGGGCAATTTGGGAAATTGAACCGGTGTTTGACTGAATTATTATCCCCTTAAGCCATACATCATCCATATCCATTCGCTCATTTCGTGCAGTGTGTCCATGATCTCCTTACCAGTTTTGTCTTCGACATTAATCATCATCCCATAGTTGTCCTCGTGCCTTCCTTCTGGAGAAATTAGAACGTACTCATAGTTATAAGCGACCTGTTGCATTATTTTATTGAAAGACTCTTATTTGTATAAAATTATTAATTTAAAAAATTTTATAAAATAAAAATTAATTATTAATACAGTAATTTTAAATAAATGAGAATTTTTAATAAAATGTTAGACAAATAATATAATCTACCAAAAGACGGTATAATTTCTTCTTTTTGTTACACATTAGTCCACTTACTCACATTTCAGGGACAAAAATAGGTGAATGGTGAAAATGTTTGTTAAAGACATCTTTTTGCAGGCGATAAAAATAAGTGTAAGTTTTTATTTTATTGGTTTGTAAATTTTAAAAATTTAATTGTTAGAGTATTATTTATTTATTTATTTTTAATATATGTATTAAATTTTGTTTAAATTTGATATTATTTATTATTTGATTAATAAATTTATTTTTTATACATAATTTTACACCATAAAAATTTAAAATTTTAACATTTAATTAATTTTTTTTATCTTTTTGAAATTTTGTAAGCACGAAGGTATAAAAAAAATGCAATTCAACGGTTAGATTTTCAAATTTCATATCTAATCAAAATGTATAAAAGGATTTCAAAGAATTTCTTTTTAACATTTTCTTAAAAATAAAACTACACATAACTTTTCTACCAAATCTTTAGTGTCCGTTTGGTGATTGTTTATGTGTCCATGAACGTTGTAAATTTTGTGTGAAATATAGGCGAAATTACTAGCTTTTGTAAAGAGCAGTAGATTTTTTTTTTTTTTTTTTGGAAAAATGTAAAAATGATTGATTTACTAAAAAAAGTAAAAATAAATATTACTATTTTTTTTTTTTTTGAGAAACCAACTTCAACCTTATAAAACTAAAATTAGCCACAATTGGTTAAAAGTACATCAGCTACTTGTGGTGGGACATCATCCATCCACATAGAAAAACCAACAATAGTTCTTGCATGTTTAGCTAAAGAATGAGCAAGTGAGTTACCCGTTCTACGAGTATGTGAAAAGGAAAAACCATTACAAAAAACTAAATAATGCTTAATAGAAGAAATCAGATGACCAAAAGAAGAAAAAGATTCATCTTCCTTTCTTAAGGCTAAAATAACCACCTCTGAATCTCCCTCGACAATAAAAGATGGTAGGTTGAGGTCTATAGCAAGGGTGATAGCGCGAACAGCAGCCAGCGCTTCCACTTCGTTTGATGAGGATGGAAGCTTGATCTTCTCCACCAAGGATGCGAGCACCTTTCCGTGAGAATCACGGACAACCACACCCAGCCCAGCTTCCTCTGTTTCTCTAAACATTGCACCATTGAAATTAATCTTCAAGTGTGTCGGAGGAGGGGGTTCCCACTTGGGCCGAGGCCTGTGAGGGGAAACCGTCTGCACTAGAGCTATTGGTTGCGCATCAGTGAACTCTTGCAGCATATGCGTGGCTGATGGTACGACTTGGGATAGCAGGAAAGCCTTGTTGCTGGTTCGAAGTTGATTACGGCGAGACCAGATTGTCCACGTGATTGACGCAAACAGCTCAGGTCACCTATCGGACTCCAACACGAATTTGGTAAGCTCGTAGAAATTTGAGAACCTTTTAGACCTACAAAACAACCACATCATGTCAGTTTCCCAAATGGCCGAGAATTCAGAGCAGTCCCACAGAGCATGGAAACCGTCCTCGGCCTTCAAGTTACAATGGCTACAAACATCTTCCTCAATGACTTTTTTGCGAACCAAATTTGTCTTCACTGGCAGAGCTTCCCTACAGGCCCTCCAAAGAAAATTTTTGACTTTGTTTGGCACCGAGAGCCTCCATATACGCCCCCAAACACTTGTAGTTTCAATATGGGAGAAGGGAGATGATGATGGATTAGACTTTTCTTTGACAAGGAATCTATAACCGGATCTCACTGTATAGACACCATTAGGGACATGTGGCCAAAAGAGCTTATCCGTTATAGCAGTTGGGCTAAGTGGGATTTTTAAAATCAATTCAGTTTCCATAGGGGCAAAATAGCCAAGTAGTGCATCCCTATCCTAGCTTCTAGGCGTAGGATTGATTTGACAATCCACTGTTGCTTCCTGTAAACCATCTATGACTAGGGACAAAATTCTTGGGTGCTCTAAGCTAGGTAGCCATGGGTCATTCCAAATCTTGATAGATTCTCCGTTACCCACTCGCCATCTAGCCCCTCTCTCCAATACTTCCCTCCCCCTGAAAATACTACGCCAAGCGTATGGGCCACTTGAATATGGGGCTTCCATAAATGAGCAATTTGGGAAAAATTTACTTTTGAAGACTCTGTGCAAAAGAGAATCTTTGTTGTGTAGAAGATGCCAAGCTTGTTTGGCTAACAAAGCATTATTAAAAAGAGCTAAATCTTTAAAACCCATCCCATCGACAGCCTTAGATTGGGTAAGGGTCTCCCATTTCACCCAATGAATTTTTCGCTTATCTCCACGTTGACTCCACCAAAATTTTCTAATAAGGCTCTCCAATTCATTACAGAGGCCAATGGGGAGTTTGAAATAACTCATGGTGTAAGTGGGTATTGCTTGCACTACTGCTTTAATCAAGATCTCTCTCCCTGCCTGTGAGAGTAATTTTTCCTCCCACCCTTGCAGCTTCCTCCAAACCCTCTCCTTTATAAAGTTGAAACTGGCTTTCTTTTTTCTTCCCACAAAGGATGGTAACCCTAGGTATTTCTCATACTGCTTGATCTCCGGCACCCCCAAGGCTTGTTTGATGTGTTGTCTAATTTCTTCTGAAGTAAGCTTGCTAAAGAAATTGGTGGTTTTATTGCGGTTAATTTGTTGGCTAGAACAACTCTCGTATATTTCCAGGATCTCCAAAATATTATTGCATTCCTGCTAAGTGGCTATGCAAAATAGAAGACTATCATCTGAAGAAGATGTGTAAGTTTCGGACTATTTCTGGACAAAGCAAATCCCTTATTATGAAATATTTACAAATTAATTAGATAATGAATATAATTAATAGACTTCAATAACCTAATTAATGAATATTTGAATTATTTTATTTTGATTGACAACACATAAAATTATAAAATTTATTACTCCTATAATATACATCACTAAAAAAAGATATCTTATTTTAGTGATAGTGTGAAAATTGAATATATAGGAAATGTAGCTTATTTTATGATAGTCACAGACTAGTACGTTGACCGATATGCAACTCCATTTAAAAAACACGACCATTCTATCGAGCCAATTGGTAAAAGGTAATGCAAGACCATGACAAAAGTGTAAATGATCAGACATTTTTCTGTTATCAAAAAAACAAAGTGTATATGATTAGACAAAAAGATAAAACGGTCGTGGCAATCATGTACAATAAAAATGAAAAGTTATGTTTTTGATAATTCTGTTATAATTAGACTTTCTTGTTTGTAATAGTGGTATAACGTATAATTTTTAAAATTAATGTATTTTATGTGTCTAATTTGTGGAGAATATATTAAAAAAAAAGGAAGATAATTATACCATACTGGTAATCTTACAATTCAAATTTTTTTTCTCCCTTAAATTCCTCAATACTTTGTGTATTGGAAGATGTCAATTTAGTTACAAAGTCCTTAAAAAATAGATGAGTGTGATTCATTTCGTAATAACAACTCATCAGTCACAGTATATTATTGTTTTTCAAAACATTGGATTTGAAACATATAGAAAAATCAGTAAAACCCTTTCACTCATGAGTTTGTTTTTACACGTTGAATTGTTTGACTAATTTACTTTATCTATAACAATCTTGGTGGTAAAGGTTGTAATGTATGAAGAGAAAGGCAAAAGCTTTTGACACTTTTTGACATAATTATGTAGCAAGATTTCATGATAAAGCTATTCAAGTCACACGTGAATATATCATCACCAAAAACTTCTAAAGTTTTTAAAAAGCTTTCTATAAAATTTTCACCTTTCTTTTGCTCATTTGTTTATTAATTGCATTTACATATGTACCAGAATATGCCACTACACTGTAAATCACATGCAAATAAATCAATAAGAAGATCCTATTGTTCGAAACTTTGAACAGGAAAAAAGAGACGTTGAGGACTAAACAAAGAATTAAGATTTTGTTTCCCTAATTAACAATTATGTCTCTTCTGATCCAAACACTGAAAACCCATAATTTTTTAAGCCAAATTGTTTATTGAAAAAGTGCTAATTAAGGCAGGATGGAGCCCAAATATGTTTGGTCGACCAGGCTATGCTTTCGTCATGTCTCTGTGTTTTCAAAAAAAAAAAAAATTCTTATGCCTTTGACACAAGCACTTACATAATCAAGATTAAGGTTCTTGTATTAAATTATTCAGACATTGATTATATTAATGCAAGTTTAGGGTCAGTTCCCTAGAGAGCTATGTACTTTTGAAACTTTGAATTTTGAAAAAGAGAAGGTGCATGGATTTGATTAAAAGTTCAAAACCAAAATTATAGAAAAATAAAAGTGGTTATTAATAGTCAAATTATGCATTAATTACTCTCTACAAATTTCTATTTAGATGGGGAAACTACAACATTGAAAAGTAGCCTCCAAAAAAGTCCCTCTTTGACCATCTTGGAATGTGGCTCTAAGCCTTGAGAGAATGGACATTATCGGTATTCTAGGGAAAATAACAAAGTGTGAATAGCCTAAATTATGGTTTATATTTTAGTTAAGTTGGCCTATCATGTGCTATGCACTATTCAAAATGGTCATTATTTTACAATAATCACTTCAACACCAACCTCTTGTCGGTATGGTAAAAAGGTTCTTTTGAGAATTTTTTAAGGTATCAGATTTGAAACCTTTCGGCTTTAGCCACTATTATTGTGGACCAATCTGTTCACTATTGTTTGGAATTTGGATCATTATTTGACGGGGGAAAAAAACAAGGCCTGAAACCCTGGCCATTCTCTTGTGGACCCAAGTCTTTCTGCTCACTATTTGTTTTTGGACCATCAATTATTAAGGGTTAAAACAACTCTAAAGCAAGGCCTGAAACCCTAACAATTCTCTTGTGGAACCAAGTCTACTCACTTTTGCTTTGACCATCACTTAACTAAAAATAAAAACCTGGGTTTTATTATATTCGAATATATAGTTTAATTTTTCTATGAAAACAAAAATGCAGTAAAAAATAAAAGCAAATTAGGAGAATGAGGGTTTTTTTTTTTAATTTAATTTTTTATATTATTTAATAACTAAAAAACTAAATGCAGGAGATGAATGATATCTGTCCTAAAAATAACTTTTTATTTATTTATTTATTTTTATAGATATTTACTAACATCACAGTTTGAATCCTTTTTCCTCTAGATATCAAGCACTTTGTATATTGGGAGGTGCCAATTAAACTATAAGACTTTTGGGCCTGGCTGTCCTAAAACTAACATTAAAAAGAGTATTCTAACCTCCAAGGATTGAGACATTGTGTTTTTTCATTTTGCTAATCCTCTAAATGTGTGTAATATTTATGTCTCACTTATACAAAGTAATTATAAGATAGAATTCTTAAAGAATGGTCCTAACTAAGGTCCAGATTCATGTAGTTCAACTAGCATTTTTTTAGCGTTTTTAATGCATACATCTATTGTTCAAATTCTCAAGCACTTTGTGCATTGGAATGTGTCGATTAGACTATAAAACTCTTGACTGTCATAAAACTAACTTTAAAAGGAGTATTCTAACCTTCAAGGACATGAGACATTGTGTTTTTTGATTTGCTAATCCTCTAAATGTGTGTAGTATTTATGTCTCACTCATACCAAATAATTATAATATGGAATTCTTAAAGAATGGTCTTAACTAAAGTCACGAGTCATCAGTTACGTAGTTCAACTAGTATTTTTTGGTGTTTTCAATGTAAATAACCCAGATTCAAATTTTCATCCCCAAATAACAAATTATTAAAAAAAAAAGGGAAACAAATGTGGTCCTACAATGCATGAACCCAGTAAGTACAAAGTACATTGAGTTTTTTTTTTTTTTTTTGATGAGAAGTACATTGAGTTATTATTGCATAAGTGGACATGTCCAATATGATGTTACCAAAGCCTACTTGTAAGAGTATGGATAAGCAGATTAATGATAAACTTTTTTGTGTGGTTACAGAGTTTGGTTTTTGTGGTTGCAGAGGTGGTCCTGGAAAACAACCAGACAAATATTAGTCTGTCGCATAACAAAACATTGAAGAAAGTAACTAGCATCTAGCGGTATAAGGAATCATCATTTTTGCTTCATGCCTACATAAAAAATATATATTTTTAGTTTTATATTCATTATGAAAAGAGAAAGGTATCATCATTCATGAACCACCTACTTATTAAAGCATATGAAATTCCTAGATTACTTTAATGGTGCATTTGGATGGTAACTTTGGATGATAAAATTTGGGCAAGGAGATTTAGATTTGGATTATTAAAATTTAAATATCTTTTTTAAATAATTTAAAAAAGTCAAGGATTTGGATTTGACAAATCCACCAAAGGTTTTAAAGTCTTAAAAGCCTTGGATATATTTTAAATTAGTCATTAACCCGTACGATGCAAGAGAAAACTTTGCATACATGTATAATGTATCATGAAATGAATTTAATAAGTTTTTTATTAAAAAAAATGATATATATTAATTAATATTTTTTAATAAATAAGCGTCAATGATGTGGCCATGGATCAAGTCAAATTCGGCCAAATTACTAACACATGACATAAGTAGAAGTAAAATTTATTACATTATACTAAGTTTAATTCATGTTTCTTAATCCCATACAATACACCGAAAAACTTTACATAAATGTATAATATATCATGTATACTCCATGGCTATAGTTGACAGGTTCAGTTATCGAAAAAAAAAAAAAACCCAAAAATTCATATGTTAAAACTTTCAAAAGGCCAAAAATATCAGATTTTGAGAAGAAAAAAAGTGGAAAATCAAACAATCAGATGTCAAAACTTCCAAACATCCAAAAATATATATATATAAAGAATTGTTGAGGGCCATTTTTTGAGAAGTCATAAAGAAGGAAAGGAGCCCAGCAACACAGATCGAAAAGAAGTTGGCAAAAAGATAGAAAAAAGAACCATTAAATCCAAGCGATAGGAATAATGGATCACAGGTTCATATAATAAGTAAATGGGCCTTGAGGAAGCAAATGGGCTTAAAAGAGCCCGGAAAGAGAGAAATAGCAAATAGCAAACCCATGGGCAGTGTATGATGTAGAAAAGTAAGAATGAGCCGTGGTAGGCGCAAAGCAATGCAAGCAAAGAGAGTAGGGAATTGATGGCAGACCCACAAACCCCAAAGATGAGTATGACGTAGTTGGGCTGGGGAAGCCCAATGAAGTTAGTAAAAGCCCATGGGAACACAAAGTTAGGAAAAGGGCCGAGGAAGCCCAAAACAAGCAAAGGGGCCGAGGATGCCCAAGGGAAAACAAAAGGGACACAAGAGCCCATAAGTAAGAAAACCCATGGCCATGCTAAGTCACTGGGAAAAGAATAAACGACAGCTCTGAAGAGGCCCAATAGGATCAAGTCATTACAACAGGAATGATAGAGTAGTATGGCAAGACATGATGCCAATCAATGAATAGTCTGAAAGAAATATAAAATCCAGTATCAAATAAAGCTCAGCCCCTAAGGGGAGCGGGGAATCGTAAAATAACCCACATAAAAGGTCGAAGAAAGGCGGCAGACTGTGCAAGCAAGCCTCCAGACCGCGGCAAACGCTTGAGCAGTAGGCAAATTTTAGACATACATGAAAGGGAGGCACGCGCAAGGCACAGGTGCCACCAGCCTGTATCCAGCCAATATAGGATGTGGTGGGGTCATGGGTCAAAGGTAAGGAGGTATGGTTTGGCAGTGGGGAGAGGGGAAAAGACCTATTCTACGGTTCTTGCCCAAACTCTTTTGGGGGGGTACGTCCTGTTGGGATGACAGACCACCCAAAAGAAGTAAGGTTGAAGGGGAACCACTAAGTGCATGCCATGAGGGATAGAGAGAGAGAGCACCCACACCGTGGTAGGAAAGGGTGCCACAGTAGACTAATAAATAAAACAGTCTTCCTTTGTCTGAAAGTGGAGAGTGGCACACAGACGAACCAGTGGTAGTCGGCAAGTACACCCAGACTAGACAAAAGTGGTTAAGGGCTAAAATAGTAAAATCTGGTCACAGCAGGCACTATATAAAGAGACCTTTGCCGTGCCCAGAAGGAGGCAAGATCGTCTGAGAGGAATCATAAAAAAAAAAATAGAAAAACAAGTGAAAAAAGAAAAGAAAGAAAAGATAAAGAAACTAAGAAAGAAGAAAGGAAAAAAAAAAAAATAAAAAACAAAGAAAGTAAAAAAACGACAGGCATGCACCAGTAGGTCGATTTCCCTCTCTCCCTCTCAAAATCCTGCTTTCTTCCAAAAAGTAAAAAGGATTACTTTGGACACCAACTATTCAGGTCCGCTTCCCTCAAAGCCATTAACCTCCACGGTAGTATTTTCCCCTGGAGATTAGTTGCGTTGAAAGGAGGCGTTCTTCTCTCTTTGGTTTTGCTCCTGTGGACCAGACTTGACTTGATTTCTGTCTCTTTTGATTAACCCATATTTTCATTTGCTCCTGTTTTACTTTTCTTGTAAAAGTCATTGTTATTACTGTGATTATGTTTCGTGAATAGAGATTATTTGGTCATTTTCTATTAAATAGTCAGAGTACTCTGTTTTGTTGTTGTTATTATATCTGTCTCCCATAACTCATCTGAAACAGCTCTGTCTGCCATAAACACACTCCTGGCAGACGAGACATAATTTGTGCATAAGCCGGCCCAAATTGAGTTGCAGTTGGACTGGTCTCAACTTCCCTTACTCAGAATACTTGGGTCTATTATCGCAGAAGACAGCCCAGCCCAACATAACAACAAAAAAGGCCACTACAAGAATTAGATGACTCAAAACACACACACACACACACACACACACACATATATATATATATGACTATACAATAGAGGAATATAGGAGATAAGGAACAAAACAAAATATATAAGACTATATTGCAAATAATTATAAGAGAAACATAAGGTACTCTTGTGAGAATAATCCATAGTTATAGCTGGCACACAGATTCAAATATTGCAAAAAATGAACCAAAACTTTTTTATAACTTTTACAATGCCATAAAAATGAGCAAATTAGAAAATTCAGAGCCTACAGAAGTATATGACTACAAAACAAAAAAAATATAAGTGAAAGATTGTTTAGCGTCCAAAAAAATAATCCATGCCAGCGTTGGTGAAGATAGCTATAGCAATAGTGGCACTTTATGTATGTTCTGCTTTATTTAGCCAAAGCTTTAATATTGTTGATTCCTATGCGTTGTGCTCATATTGTTAGGGCAATTGATTTTGCTTGATTTTCCCTACTTTAGGTCCCCTGAAACTGTAATTATGAAATATTTTTGTGCAAGCAATTTTGTTCTTCATGTTAATACTGACCTAGTGGAAGTTCCAGTGATTTTAAACATCTGTTTTTGCTTTTTTAGCAGATTTGAAATGTACACCTCCCTATTCATGGATGAATATTCTAGTAAAAGAACTGTAGATAGGATTGTGGTCTCTAAAAGGGATCTGGTCTTGCGTTGAGAGAGAATGCCAACAATAGATATCATAATGCCCTTTCTTCATCAAATCTTGATACTGTAGGGAAGAGGCTTGGATGAGAGTGAATAGTAGTCGGCTCTATTGTTCTAGGTTTAAGGTTTTGTGTGTTTTACTTTTATCGATTGTTTTTCAGCGTGTTCTTTTTTTAATAAATAAAATAATAGATGATATGAAAATTTGTGAGGTTTCCAAAGCTTATGTGAACATATAATAAAGTGATCAACAAAAAAACAAAGGTTTCAGTTTTATAGTATATGTAGATAACTTAAAATGCCATGAAATTTTAGAAATCATTAAGACACACTTCAATAGATTTTAAATTTTATAATCTCAAATCATCATAGATATAAAACCATGGTTTAAAAATCAGTATGGTCAAAGAACCGATTTTGATCTCGGTTCCTAGTTTTACTCGGCTTTGGAGCTTTTTACCGAACTGGATTAGTGCCTGCTTCCCGATTCAACTAGTGAACTGTGAACCGGCCGGTCCAATTTGGTTTTTAAAACTATGTATAAAACACATCCAAACAAGAAATTTTAAATTTTAAAGATTTGGAATCAAGGAATTTCAAATCCCTTGATTTAAAAATCGAAATTCAAGTATCCAAATGCAATCTATATATATTTCTATATTTGTGATGAAAATTTTTATCATTCACCAAGCACCAACCTTTTGAAGATATAAAAATTTTCCATTTTACATATTATATATAGTAGTGTAAATAATAAATTATGATTTTCATTACTCAAGTATGAATTTCTTGTAAATTTCTCTTAATTTAGACAATTTTAAACCCGCTAGAAATAAAAATGATTACATACGTTCAAAACATTAATTTGCTAATAAATGTAATTGATATAGGGCCATACAACATCAATATCCTAAAATATAAAATTTTAAATAACTTTTTTTTAATAACTCAACAATTGCAATAAAAAGGAGGAGAGATTCAAATCTTGGTTCTTTTCATAAAGGAAAGAAGGCAATGCCGTTAAGCTACAAGATTCTTAACTTCTAAGTAACTTTTTTTAATTTTATTTTATTCTTAAAAGTTGATGTAGGTGAAGAATTTCACACAACATCTAATTGTATCCTACCGCGGTGCCTGGCGCGGTGCGGTTTTGTCCTCGTCCCCGAGTATGGCCCTAGCATGCAAGCGCTTAGCTTGGACAAGTGGAATCCCACATCGGTTAGAGAGAGCGCCCCACTACCCTTTATAACACTTCAGGAGCTTGGGTAGTGTACCACTACTCACATGTGAGTAGTGGTACACTACCCAAGCTCCTGAAGTGTTATAAAGGGTAGTGGGGCGCTCTCTCTAACCGATGTGGGATTCCACTTGTCCAAGCTAAGCGCTTGCATGCTAGGGCCATACTCGGGGACGAGGACAAAACCGCACCGCGCCAGGCACCGCGGTAGGATACAATTAGATGTTGTGTGAAATTCTTCACCTACAAAAAGCGCTTTTTGGGGTTGGGATGAGCCTTAGCTTGCCACCGCCCCATCTAATTGTTGTCCGTCCGCGGTGCCAGGCGCGATGCGGTTTTTGCCCTCTTCGACCGAGTGCAGGACCAATAGCTTGCTTGTAATCCCACATCGGAAGGAGGAGCGCTTCCACTAGCCCTTATATGCTTCTGGAGCTTAGGCTAGTGTACCACTACTCACATGTGAGTAGTGGTACACTACCCAAGCTCCTGAAGTGTTATAAAGGGTAGTGGGGCGCTCTCTCTAACCGATGTGGGATTCCACTTGTCCAAGCTAAGCGCTTGCATGCTAGGGCCATACTCGGGGACGAGGACAAAACCGCACCGCGCCAGGCACCGCGGTAGGATACAATTAGATGTTGTGTGAAATTCTTCACCTACAGTTGACATAACAATTTATAAGATTTGCGTGGTAAAAATTGTAATAGCTGTGGGATGATTCTATCAAATAAATAGGCTCTTAAACATGCATGCATCACTTGGACTCTTCAATCTTCATGAATTGCTTGGTAGACATTATTGTAAAAAGGGGCTAATGTGTAATGGAGCCTATATTGGCCATCATCGCAAGCGTTGTTCTTTTGCTTCACTTAAAGGGGAAAAATACACCCTATTTCGGGTGTAAGCTTCCTCCGTTTATGGGCCCTTTTAGAGCCTCCTCAAGGAGCCATGTGTCATCTTTTTTGAGAATCTTTCTGTCTTGTTTATGGGTCTCTCATCTCTGTAGATCTAGAGTCTGCCTTTGTGGTTTTCTCGTGTTTGGAGCATTGTTCTCTGCCTTTGTTGGCTGTCGTTCTTTCCTCCTTAAATGTTTGACTCAAAAAGTATAGCTTATTTGCATCATCTTTTTTGGATCTTAAATTCTTAATTAGAGCAACAAGTTTTTTGATGACATTTTACATGTTTACTATTTTTCGCTGAGAGACAGTGTTTTACTAATATATATACTCACTGTAAATATTTTATTAGCAATAATACTTTTGTCGATTCATTAAAAAAGAAAAAGAAGAAGTGAAGAACACACAATTACAAGAAGGGTAGGTTCAGCCATATTACAATTTACAATAGAGGTAGGAGTTATTTAACAAATGAATTTTGAAAAGCTACCCCTCATATCAGTTGAGTTAACTTGCTCAGAAACTCTCATGCATTTGATTTACGATCCAAATTGTCATTTTGTGCATATCCCTAATGAAGGAGAATATTTACGAAATTTTCAGATTTGTGAGATGCAAAAATAGAGAAAAAATATGCGTCAAAAAAAATAATCATATAAGACAATATTTAAGTGATTAGACAATTTGCCTACGTCTATGGAGTTGCAAGGATTTCATTATTCTCAAAAAATCTCTCATTAAAAACCGTAACAATTATTTTGGGTCAAGTCATAATTCGGATCAAACACAATTAGGCTCCACAAATCTCAACACTTAATACATTTGATGTAAGTTGTCATTCTTGGCATATTTCATTAGGTAAGCAATGCTCTCTTAAGTCATAAGCCAGTTTAATAATTTCCTGTTCAACAAATCAATCAATATAAATGCTATTTTAAAAACCTACCTCTGATGTCAATTAAATTGATTCTCTCACAAACTTTCATACATTTTACTGTGATCCAATGTGTCATTTTGTGCAATAGTCTTCTTTGGCAAATGGTAATAGCTAGGAGTCCTCTTATTCCAGTTTAATAATTTACTGTATATTTTTTTAACAAGAAGTAAATGCTGTAAGATTTATATTTTAATGTGGGGTTCGAGGGTTCTTCAAAAAAGAAAAAAAAAATTGGGGTTTGAGGGAAAATTCCGTATTTAATAATATAAAATATTATTTGAAAGAACCTAGTTCTATATCCAATTAAACTAATTCGCTATGAAATTTAACGTAAATTATGTAATTGTAATACAAATTCTTTACAAGCCTCGACATGGAAATGAAGACCCCCTCAAGTCTCTACATAAGGTTTGAACAATTTATTGAGGTAATAATTTAATTTTTGTATTATGTAAATAGATTTACTTACATGGTTCTGAATAGTCAGCCCGCCTAAATTTGCAAGGAACATTAAACTAGTTGTAACTAGGCCCAAATTGTTGGTCAAACTTTTGTTGGGTCATATATTAACTCCTGGCCCATTTCATATATACCCAGTTTGTATATCACAAATTTCGTACCCATGGGTGGGATTAACCAGTTAAGACTCCAAAGTCCAAACCTCTACCGTCAATGAAAAGGCAGTGCTACCACTCTAGGCTAAGACATGGATACCTTCTCTATGAAACCCAGTACAAAATAAAAGGTTTTTCTTTAGTAAGTAACATATATATATATATATATATATAATTAATTAATTAATTAACAGGTTTGCATGTCTTGAACTAATCTAAAACTTCTCAATAACACAATTTAAAGCCTTTGACATTTTTCTTTATAAAAACAATAAGCCCTTAAGATGGAAAAGCTATCCGCCTATGAAGTTTGGGGAGAAACTTTGTTCTATATTTTTGAGCTTTAGAGGAAATGATGGACTAAAAGCTACATTTGCATAAGTAACTTAGAGGATTGATCAAATGATAGTTATAGCATAACAAAGTTTTTTTTCCAAACTAGTTTAGATAGAAAATTTTCAAACTTCTCACATATCTTTTTTCTTTTTTTTGGTAAATTTTGAAAATCTAACTGTTGAACACGTTTCTTACGTTCTTAACATGCATATTAAATTTACTTCAAATAGAATGTTATTTATTATTCGATCAATAAACTTATTTTTTATAAACAATTTTATATCACAAAAACTTGAAATTTTAACATTTGTTTGATAATATAGTAATTGATCTTTGGTTTTCTTAAAATTTTGTAAGCATGAAAAATATAATAAAAACATGCAATTCAATGGTTAGATTTTCAAAATTTACATTCAATATAAAGATATATGAGAAGTTTGTAGAGTTTCTCTTAAAACTAAAAACCGTACCAAACCACCGGTTAAACGACGAAAACCGCGAACGAAAGCATTATCTAGAATGATTTAGTGTAAAATACCTAATATGCAATGACCCACTATCAAACTGGGTAAACTGATGGATTGCATGGGTTAATCTTTTTAACTCGCGGATAAAACTAAAAAAATACAAATTGGTCTGCATAGAACACAAGTGACCCATATCACAACGACAACACATGATTGATTTTAATCATCAGTTGTATTTGGAGATTTAAATAATTTTGTTACGCTCTAGTTTAATGATTAAGTTAAAAATTTATTTTGAATTTCTATGAGATATGCTGTTTCAAGACTTTTGGACTATATAACTTGCTTATAGGATGATTTATGTGAATGATGTGTTTATTTTTATTTTTTTATACTCTCTTAGTTTATGTCATATGATGCAATTTTTTTTTTTTGTTATAATTTATTAATTTACCTAAATGGAGTGTTTTTATTTTATTTTAGTTGCTTTTTATAATTATAAAATATATAATTTAATAAATTAATAAGGACAAAATTTAGGTACAGTATCTTAGGTGCTGTTTCTTAGATTCCCATCTTAAAATTTAGTCGTGTGACTATTTAATTAAAAAATACACTTCCATCCCATGATAAAATATCAACATGACAGAATCTTAAAAGGGGAACCTAAAGAACAATATCTAAGTACTGTACCTAAGTCTTAATCAATTAATAAATCTACAATTCCACCAACGAATCAGTGAACCAATTCTTCAGCCGAATCAACCGTGGTATAGTTTTTATAACTATTTGGAGAAAAACTTGGTTCATCATACCATCAGTTTTTTAGAATTTGTTTGCAACTTTTACCAAAGTTTTTTTCTAAAAAAAAAAGAAAAGAAAAAGGCTAGTATTTAGCTAAAGGAAAAAAAAAAATTGATGATAATTTTTAAATTGCTCGAGAAAATGTTCATATTTTTAATGTCACAAACAACAAAGTGGTCAACGGACTAGTAGCCTGATTGGCACCTACCCCTTCTTTGGGAGTTCGATCTATCTTCCCCCTCTCCTCCAAAAAAGGAAAAAAAAAAAAAAAAAAAATTAGCATTATGTGCCATTTCTAATAGGCTGTATAATGAATGAATTGTGCCGTTTGAGTAAATGCCAACTGGCACACCAACGGTCAAAAAATTTAAAATTTCTAATACTTATCCGGTTGCCCAACGGTCATATCTCCACTATCTTCCTTTTCTTTCTCCATCATTCAGTACAGCAGTTTGCCATTTTCTCTCTTCGTTCATAACTTGCATCCAGATAGATCACAAACTCAGAAGAAAAGCAGAAAAACTCTTTATAATTCGTTGAGTGAATTTGTGAAATATAGAATATATCTTCTTGTGTGAAAAGGGTTTAAAACATTGTGGACAAGAATGGTGAAAGAAATGAACGATCCTGATAAGTATGTATCATCATCAACGCCAATCAAAGCCTCTGAAATTCCAAGAGCCTCAGCAACAGGTAACCCTTTTTTTTTTCACTCTTTTTCTCTATTTTATATGTTTGGTTGCCAAGAAAGTATAGGAAAACATTGAAAGAAAAACTTGCAGTCTAGTAAGGGGTTGATTGGGGTTGACGTTATTTTTGTGAAACCATAATTCATTTTGCATATTATGTTTACTTTTTTCCCATTATTTTCCCAGTAACCAAACAAGGGTTTTGGAGATTTCTTCTAATAGTTTTTTTTTTTTTTTTTTTTTATAAATTTTTTTTTAATGAGGCTTCTAATAGTTTTTGAATTCACTAATTCATTATATATGTTTTGGTTTAATTCGTGATGAGAAAGTTTGTTTTTTTGATAATTGAAGGTGAGATCATGATTAAGATTTAAGAATAGCTATGTAATAAAGCTTCAATCTTTCTTTTCTTTTTCTTGGTTCTTGTTCCTTTTTCTTGGTTCTTTAAAAACTTGTTTCCAGTTTCAAATTTGTACCAAGAAAGTTTGTTTCCTTGTAATTTCAGATGAGAACGATCAAAGCCATCAACAAATGGGTCCTATCTCGCCAAACCCAAAGAAATTAACCCAAAAGCATTACATGTCCCCAACCATATCTGCAGCTTCCAAGGCCATAATCCCAAAAAAGAAAATCTTAGCTGAAAGGAATGAAGCCTCAGAATCTATTTTCTCGGAACCCGTTGTCCAAAAGACCTCAAATCTTGAATCAAAAACCACTTCTTCAAACCCGGTCACGGAAAAATCTGATATAGCTTCACCTCAGGGTTTTGAACCCAATGGCAATGAGGAGAATGTTGTTGCTGATGGTTCTTTGAGGCCTTATGACCCATTAACGAATTATCTTTCTCCAAGGCCTAAGTTTCTCCGGTACAAGCCGAATAGGCGTCAAGAGATTCTCCATCGCCTAGAAAATGAAATTCCAGAAGGAAAAGATGGGCTAAGCAGTACAAGTGGTTCTTCTGAATCCCAGAAAGTCAGTGATGAAGAATCTGACTCGGGTAGCGGTCATGGCTCTTTGATTTCTTCTACTCAAGAAGGTTCCAGACAACAAGAACATGAAGAAATTGACGAAAGTGATGGGGAAAATGAGGAGGTAGAGGAGGAGAAAGTCTGGAGTGTGAAAAGAGTGTTGGAATCTTTGTTTTGGTTTGTGCTTTTGGTGATTTCTACCTTATATATATCTTCCATGAATTCTCCAGAACCTTCACCCAGTTTACAATCTTTTGAGGGCCCTAAATATGGGTACTGTGAGATTCAGAACCGTACATTGGAAGCTTTCATGGCTAAGAAAGTTGAAAGTGGAAGTAACATCTGGGATCAAAGAGACGAATTACAAATGGCTTTGGATCAAGTAAGCCAGAAAGCTGATGATGAGTGGATAAAGGAAGAAGAAATGGTTCAAGATGTTAAAATGGGAGGGGTGGACATTGTTCAGAATCAGGAGTTTAGTGAAGTGACCAAGTTAGAGGGTGGAGAAAGTGAAGCTAAAGAGGTGGATGAAGATGGAATGAAGGGAGTGGTTGGTGAGTTGGGTGAGGTGTTAGATCTACAGGCTGAAGATATTGAAGCTAATTGTGATCATCAAAGGATGTTTACAAGCGAGATTTCTGGTCAGATGGATGAGAATTCTGAATTGCAGAATGCTGGAACTATAGAAAATTTTGAAGCTTTCCAGGATTATAAGGCCCCATCCATGTCTGATGGGGTGGATCACCACATCATGGAGTCTGATATCTCAAATGTTCTTGAAGAAGAAAATGATGTTTGGGTGAAGGAAGCTGAAGAAGTTGTCAATGAGAAAGCTGGAGACGAAGAAATGGTTGAAAGAAAAATGGAGGGAATGGAAAATGTCACTATCAAGGCTGGTGAAGTAATCAACAATGGTGATACAGACACTGAAATTCTCAATTTTGAGGTGGAGGAAGAATTGGAGGAGGGGCTAAAGAAGCAATTGGAAACTGATTCATTACTGAAACTAAAGAAGCAGTTGGAAACTGATTCATTACTGAAACTGGTTATTGGGGTTTCAGTATTTTCTATGATTGTTCCCTTTTTGGTCTTGGGTTTTCAATTTAAGCGTAAGAAAGCTTTGAGGAAGGATTCTTCTCTAATAACAAAGCCTTGTTCTGAAGTTTTGATAGTAGAGAAGGGGAAAAAGGATTCTTCTTTGATACCAATAGAAAAGAACAAAACTACCAGAAAGGATTCTTTCATTGTAAAGCCTTGTACTGAATCTGGCATGGGAGACAAATGTAGCTCAGAGCTGCTTGGTGAGTCTTTTAGGAGTCATCCATCTTTTCATCCAATGGAGGAAGTTCCCAAACATGATTATGACAGCCGAGCACCATCAGTTGAGTTGCTTGGTGAGTTTGAGGTTGGAGAAGTCAGCAGCTCTCTGAGGAGCAGTGGTGTGAAAAACAGGAGGATTGAAATTGAAGAGAGCAGCAAGTATTCTCTTTCCACAGAGAAGAAATCAGGGAGCAAGGCTCATCCAATTCCTGTTCAGTCCCAGTCGACCTTTTCAGAGTTCTCTGCCGGAGAATCTCATTCATATGGAAGATTTACTGCTGAGAGGAAGATTGTGAAGGTAAGAAATATTTGGTTTTATAATATGTTTACAATTTACTAATCATTTTTTCCTATGATTGTTTTAGTTTTTTTTTTTTGATGGAAGATTGTTTTAGTTTTAGTTTGAATCAAAATGGTTTTTGATTAATTATCTTAGTATTGATTTTTGAGAGATAGAAGTGGTGCATACAGCATGTTTAGCATAATTGTAGTGATTCCGCATGCATCTGTTCATTCCTGTATCATCATTTATTTGTCTTAACAAATGAATTAACATTTATTTATGTGGCTAAATGCATTCATATGTATATATCACATCCATTTAGCCCTAGTTATATGCATTCATATGATGTCAAATTGGACCTACCAATTAATTCTATTTCCCCCAATTTAGCTAGCATGAGTATAAACACAATAATGACACAATGATGTAACTATCAAATTCTTTAAAAAAGAAAAAAGAAAAAGAAAAATGCCACAACACATTTAAGTTCCAAGGATGATGACTTATCATTTTTCTTCTTTGAACTGCGATGCATTGAAGGAACGAAATTTTTATAATTCTAGTGCTTATCATTTTAATTATTAGCAAGCATTTTAGGCCAATTGTTTTTTGTGTCAAAATAGGAGGGCAGAGATGGAGAAGTGCAGGAAATTACAACTCCAGTGAGGCGATCAAGCAGAATCCGAAATCGCTTAGTCATGTCTCCATGAACTGCTGTCACGTTTTTTGTTTTGCTGATGTGCACCAGTTGGAACAGCGTCCTCTGTTGTTTCAAATTTCAGCCTTCTTCCACTGTAAAACTTCTGAGGAGTTAGGCTGTTTAACATCTTTGACTGTAGTCTATAAAACAAGCTAAGCAGTTGTTAATCTTAGGCATTGATTCTTTTGTAGTTGGATTGTGGTTGAATGAAATTGAACTTATGATTACATTCATGCACCTTTGACACCAACTAATCTATCTCATATATATGTTTCTTCTACCTTTCTTTTCTTTCTTGTCTTATCTCTATCAATATGCTAATGGTACTTTGTCACTAACATATTGAGGTTGCTTGTCCTCTTCCCTTGGTGATTATAATATTGGCCACAGTGCATTGTACAAGCTGCTAATGTTGAGTCAAGTTGTTGGAATGAAGTGGAAGTCCATTAGCAAGTAGATATAATTGAGATACTGCAACACATGTTAGGTGCAACTCCAAAAACTTCAGTATGAGATTTGATATATAAATGTTATGCTAACTTCAGTGAAATATTTTAAAGTGGATCTTCAAATTTCTTGACAGAAGCGTTCAGAGAAAAAATATTCCAAAGTGCTGTTAATAAAGTAGGGAAATTGTGCTGTCTTCATTATGTCCATTGATGCACCTATTTGGCTGTTGAATTATGATCTTTACTATTCAGTGAAAAGAAAAGTTCTAGACAGATACAATATATTCCAAAGTACATGATTTCTATGTTAATAAAGTAGAGAAATTGTGCTGTCTTCATTATGTCCATTGATGCTCCTATTTGGCTGTTGAATTATGGTCTTTACTAGTCAGTGAAAAGAAAAGCTCTAGACAGATACAATATAACTTCTCATGGCAGACACAGATTTATAGGGATTTGCGTGAGCAGACTCAAAAAGTGGTACATATAACTTCTCATGGCAGACACAGATTTATAGGGATTTGCCTGAGCAGACTCAAAAAGTGGTCCTTCTCCAGCCTCATATGTTGGTATCACTATGTGCAGAATGATTTCTAAAATAGCTTCTGATCTATGTGGATTCATACTGGCCTGACATGTCTAATGAAAACGTAAATGGCTCATTTTGACAGTTCTTAACAACACAGATGAACTTGTTCAGCTTCTAGGATATTATTTTATTTTTTGAGTCCTAATTAGTCAAGTGGATTCATTTGAAAACACCCTCTAATTCCAGAAACTGAAGATGCTCGTTACAGTTATTGTCCAATTTTTTGAAGTTGTACATTTCTCAGTTGCATTCATTTTAGAATATCTTCACAAACGTTACTCTCTAGATAAAAAAAAAGAAGGACTAGCTGTAGTGCATAACAATCAAAATTTTGAATCTGGGTATTGGTAGATAATACAAATCTACAGATGCCCAAAAAAAAAAAAAAAACAGAAAGTGATATATACTTTTCTGAATACATGATCATAAAGTTTGTATTCACTTGCTCTTTACCCTTACAACTCTACCGGAAAAAAATATGCTCTTCACCCTTACAACTCTACTTGAAAAAAACATGTATGTTTCATCAAGTCTTGACAAGTCTACAGGTTAAAGGTTCTTCTGTACAGGAATTGGAGGGGGCCTACTAATACTTAAGAAACTTCCTCTTCTACCGGATAAAGATAAAGATGACAAAGAACCTCTACTCTTCTTATAGATGGTAGCCTTGGGAAGGGTGTATGGTTTCTGGGCATCCAATCCTCCTCCATAGCTCTTGCATGATTTCATTTTCCTTCTATAAGGAGTTTCCTTTTTTGCAAGGTCTTCTATGCTCATAACCCTTGAGAGAGATGTAAAAGACTGAGACTTGCCTTGAAAGTACTTGGAGAGTCCTCTCCTGCATATATTAGAACTTATATTAGCCTAATACTCCAATATTTTAACGAGAATTTCTATCCTTTCAGAATCTATGCAAATATATTTTTAGATTTGGAACAAAGGCTGCTGGTTTTTCTTTTTAAAAAATCTATGGACAATATCTTTAAGTTTCAATATATTCTCCTTTATTTCTACTAAAAACCGAATCTAGAAAAAATCATAGTGATAAATTCGAATAATAATTGCTACTTTGACAAAAAGGGTAATGGTTGAAAATTTTATCAAGCATTCATGCCAACCCAGAAAGGAGTTTCTAGCTCCAAAAAAGCTTATCACAAAAAACTTTTCCTAGAGTTTGTTCAAGCAACTTACTTGATGGGTAATTGGGCCATGAGTTCTGACAATTCATACAAAGGTCCACTAGAATCTGAGGAGGATAAAGAATATGAAGTTGATGAAGATGCATCATCCACCATGTCTGATGATGATGTTGATCCACTAGAAATTCTCGAGTCTTCAAGGGAGGATGTTGATGATTCCATATTACTATCATCATTATTATCATGACCTTCCATGATCGCCCAGCTGCCTTCGTCTTTATCTTTGGCATGAAGCTCTTTGTATAGCTTAATTTGATCTTGAATCATTTCTTTTCCACCTTCACTCATTGATAGCAAAATGATCTTGGGAAGATAATGTTGCATATATGAATATTAATGGTTTTCAATTTTCAAATACCAAGCCTATATGTCTTGCACGCATGAACTTTAGGGCACTTCTTAGGGACCATCTACTTATGGATATATATAGAACTTTCACATGTTAGAAGAGTACGTGGATTAGATGGCCACTTTTAGGAAATTAGGTGCCATGACACCTAGGTGCACAGAAATCCCATAATTTTGAGGGTAAAGTAGCACTACATGTATGATGCATGTTCACTGTATAAGTAGAAACGTGACCCCCCGCCCGATAACAAAAAAGAAAAACCAATAAAATAAAATAAAAAGAATAATAATTATAGGTAATGAATTGTTTTTTTTTTTTGGAAAATGGTAATGAATTGGTTTTGATTAAACTTGAAAAAAAAAAAATTTATAGGACTTCTTTTTTTTTTTTGTATAAAAAGATCGTAACTTTTATTAAGAATAAGATAAATACAATATATCATGAGCAAAAATTAATTCAACTATATTTAGATTTTCTTTTATCCAAATTATATCATTATCAATATTCTTGACATGAGCCAAGATGTGATTAGTTATTTTACTCAAAACAAATTTAGGTTCGAATTATCATTTCCCTCACTTGTTATAGCCTACAAGGAAAGAAAGAAAAAGATTAATGTAGATAAAGAAAAACTAATTGACAATATTTCCTTTATCTTTATTGGTAAAAATGTCTAATAGCGACCGGAGGCATATAAATTCCATGCACTTAGATGTTAGTCTAGCAAGGTCCTCATATTCATTATTTATTTCTACGGTTTGTCTTTTTCTTTTTCATTCATTGCCTTATCTTAGATTCGACGTTATCTTCTCTTATGGTTTGAGTTCATTGACCGTGCCCCATTGTTGATTGTACTTGGAGAAAAGAGGATAAGCTCTATGGAATTGAAGCCATCCTTATGTGTCACTGTCTATCTCTACCATACTATCTATTTTAATTAATATTTTAAGGGTCACTTTGTCAATATTGTGTCAAAGAAGCACTTCTAGATGTACAAGAACTAGGATACCTTAAGGAGGCATAGGTTATGTAGGTACTGACTATTTCCAGCATTTATTAGGTGGCCCTGCTCAGCTTGAACAATAGGAGACATCTACTTAGTCATATTAGTATTTTGACCATTTTTTTCTTATAAAAATTTAATAAATAACTAAATGGTTGAATCAACCTGAACAAAAGTGTTCTTTGACAATTTTTTTTTTTTTTTTTAAGAGTTTTAATCTATGTATTTATTTCTGATGATAATTTTTTATCATTAGATTAAGACACCAATTAGTTTTTGGTGTATGCAAAGACTGAACTCTAAATTTCTTATATAACTATCAGAGATTTTACCAGATCTTGTGTTCTTTGACACTTGATACATATACAAACTCACATACGTTATATATATATATATATATATATATAAAACGTATATGAGTATGTATATGTATCAATATATATATATGGCCCACAAAAATTAATTTTACAAAGACAATACATATGGGTTTAGTTAACAATTAATTATTGATAAACTATTTTATAAAAGTTTTGACATCATATTTTTATGAAAAGTATAAAAAATTGTTCAAAAAATTAATTTATTTTTTTCTCATAATTTTTTTAAAAATGTTTTCTAAATCAATGCTTGTAGAACCTCCGTTAAATTTATTATATATATTTTTCTAAATCAAGGCCTTTAAGACATTGGAAAGAACTCTTTGAATACTTTTATTTAGGTTCATTTATTTTTTTTTTTTTTGATAAGAAGGTTCATTTATTTATTCAATCATCATTTATTAGGTTTTTAGAGTTATTAATAAATAAAGATAATCATGTTTCTCAATGAAAAAAATGTTTGAAACATAGATAAGCATCGCTCTTGAAAAAATTGAGTGCAAGTTAAAGTTTGTTTGCCACAACACATATAGGAGCATCTATTTCTATTCATAATGATAATCATGAACGTGTTAAGGATGAGCACGAAAGAGAGAGAATCTGCTGAAGAAGAATACAAATGGACCACGGGAAAATGTGGAATTGAATGTCCATGCAATACACGTTCATAGACTTTTTCAATGCTAGATATGGCCCGCATAAATTAATTATACATAGAAAACGCGCTTGTGAGTCTGTTAGCAAGATGTTATTAAAGGAGTGGTTGGTATATCATTTTAGAAAAGTTTTGATAACATTTTAATGATAAATATAAAAAATTAATTAATCTTTTCCTTTCTGATAAAAAGTTTTTAAAAATATTTTTTAAATCAATATATTTAGAGTATTCATTAACTTTTTAAGTATAAATGTGTGTGAAGCTCTCTCCTGAAGACTTGAACTCCGGTCCTTGCCTCCCATATTTCACAAGCACTCATACTTGTAGAGTGAACCACTACACACGATCATCGCACCAAGGGTGTGCGGTGATTTACAAAAAGTAAAAATAAACATATAAATCTAGGTTTATTTTAAAAAAGGACAAAGTTTGGCTACAACTTCACTTAATATATATTTTTTTTTTATTGAAGATGAATTTTGACAAATCCACCATTAGATTACGTACATTTTCATATTATATCCTTGTAAAATTTCTAGAAAATTAAAGATCAATAGTTATGTCATAAATCAATTGTTTAAATTGCAAGTTTTTATAGTCTATAATTATGCATAAAAATAAGATTTTAGATTATATAGTAAATAACATCTGATTGTTACAAAATTTGACATGTGTTAAGAGCGTAAAAAACATGCAATCTAACGGTTAAATTTTCAAAATATGTAAGAATGTTAATTTTTTTAAAAAGGAAAATGTAA
This sequence comes from Quercus ilex subsp. ballota, assembly GCA_032727855.1. Lineage (NCBI taxonomy): Eukaryota > Viridiplantae > Streptophyta > Magnoliopsida > Fagales > Fagaceae > Quercus > Quercus ilex. The sequence continues at coordinate 22,686,366 of CM064912.1, read as the reverse complement.
TTTTAGGCTATAATCAATTTTGTAACCAAACTTTGTCCTTAAAAAAATAATTTTAGGACAATTTTGGGATTGTAGGAGTATTTAGTTTTAGGATTTTGCTAATGTGTGCCTAAGGACACACAATAATTAATCATTTTTGAAAATATTTTCTTGAGAATTGAAAAAGTATTGACAATTTTTTCAATTTTCGAGAAAATATTTTTAAAAATATATAGCTTAACCGGACCCTTAATTTTATTGGTTTTTGAAAAGTTATGCTAGAGCTAGAGTACTTATAAGTTTTGAATTAGGATTTGAATTCCCATTCCCCTGTACCAATACCAATTATTGCAAATTGATTTTCACAGATGAGAACAAAAATCCCAATCCACCCTCGTGACCCATTCAGGCATCCCTCCAACCCTTATGCGAGAAGTGCAGAAATATTTTTTATTTTTATTTTAGAAGTCAATTATATATTTTATATTATGTATTATTAGTTAATTAGGCCATTAGTATTTTTTTTAGAGTTAAAAGTATTTTCGAAATTTAATAATTGAGTTTCTTTAAAAGTAAATTAAAATTAGGGTTAAGTCAAAGTATAAGCATTTTTGTACTCAAATGGAGACTATTTGCTTGAGTAATAAAATTTATTGTTGGAGATTTTCCTTCAATAACGCAGTGCTAATTAAATCCTAAAATGTAAAAACCGAGTCTAGGCAAGTCTAGATGTTAAAAGTATTTTCGAAATTTAATAATTGGGTTTCTTTTAAAGTAAATTAAAATTAGGGTGCAATTACTCTCATTCCTCTCACCCAATTTTTTTTACTTTTTTCTTTTAATTTTTTCATTGAAATGTTCTAATTGAATATTACTTTTTTTTTTCTCTCAAATTGAGAGCAATTCAACACAATGCAATACCATATCTCAATCCGATGTTCTGTTGGAACTTAAAAGGTCTGGGGGCAATTGTTCTTCTGTTGTTTTTTTTTTTTTTTTTTGGTTAATGAAGGCTGGATTATCAAAAAAAAGAAAAAGAAAAAAAAGACTGGATGCAACTTTTGGAATTGGTGGGGAGATTAATAGGGAGTTGACTTGAAGGTGTATGTCATTATATTTGGTGTTTGATAGACAAGTTCACACCTCTGCCTTCTCACATCACTTGAAGACTGTAGCTGTAGGTTAGGCCTTAGACATCAAATCTTATCCACACCCATAAATTTTATATTGTCCCCTAAGGTCCCTAACAGTAACAGCTTATCAATTATCAATTACTTATTAAGGAAAAAAAAATAAAAAAGCATGGGAGTGACACGAGGACCACTATGCTAAAGGATGACTCAGCTTAAAAGAAAAATATTGCATGCGTCTGGTTGAATCCATGGACTTGGTTCCGACTTCTGGTTCTGTCTAGCATACTTAGTAAAATATGCTTTTATTTATATTATTTATAAGAAGGTTCCTTATTTTTGGACTGAACTTTTATAATGTTTAAAAATACTTTCACTAATAAAAGGTAATTTCTCTTAAAAATAAGGTCGTAAATATCAAATAACAAATTTTATTTTGAATTAAAAAAAAAACTCTTAAAATTTAAGATTTTTTTTCTTTCACATTCATTTTTTTATTCCCTAAAATTTGGCATTATTTATTTATTTTTCATCCAAATAAAAGTAAAACACCTCATTTAAAAAAAAAAAAAAAAAAAAACTAATAACGTGTTTGGATGGATGGGGAGTAGATGGAGATAGAGGAGAGGAATAGAGAGTAAGTTAGATTGCCTTATTTGAATATTTTTTAACGGAGGAGGAGAAGGGATTCTAACTACTTTTAATCCCTCATTTTTAATTTTCCCAAATTGAAAAGATTTGGAGGGAGGGTAGAATATAGAAATGCTTGACCAAATGAATTACCAGATTTACCCTTACCATATTAATAAAATTACAAACTATGAAAAAACTAATTATTCCTCTCCTCCTTATTTAATTTTAAAAACATCCAAATAAGGTGGAGGATAACCATTTCCCTGTACTCTCCTCCCCTCTCATTAATGAAGGGTAAGTTCTTTTAGAAATAGGGTTATAATTATCAAATAACAAATTTCATTTTGAATTCAAAAAGAAAACTCCTAAAATTTAAGATTTTTTTTCTTTCAAGTTCATTTTTCTTATTCCCTAAAATTTAGCATTTTTTATTCATTTTTCATCCAAATAAAAGTAAAACACCCCAATTTAAAAAATAAAAATATAAAGAACTATGTATTCAAACTTAGCCTTCTTTCCCCCTCAAGTATGTCTTATTTTTCTTATTCAAACTTTTCTCTATCTCAATACACCACTTTCAAATACATATTCAAAATATCTTTAAAATTTATCATTTTTATTTATTTGAAAAATTAAAAAATATATTTTTTCAAATTATAATAGATGTAAGTTTTATCTAAAAAAATAGAAGAACATCTGAGCACGTGCAACACGCATGCTTTGAGGCTAGTATCATATATTGCACATAACTATGTATTTGTTAATAAAAACTCTCGTTTATTGTATAAAACAAAAATACCATGAAATGTACATGTTTTTTTTTTTTTATATAATTAAACGTATTAAAAATTTCCTGTATTATACTTATACAAAAATATTTCAACTTAATTTAATTTCAATACTTTTATTGAGAGTATAATTGTTTATTTTGTTAAGACTTGGCATTATGTATAATAATTAAAATATCAAAATTCATATTTTTTTAGTTCTATATTTTATTATTTATATTAAACATCAACATTTTCATGCTTTTATTATACTCTTGAAAAATTTTCATTTGTTAATATGTTTCTATAATTTGAGTTATTAGATCTTATTGCTTTATAATCTATTGTAAGGACGCAATTTGGCTCCCTAACTTAAGTGATGAACGGGCTTCGGCTCAAAAAGCCCAATACAATGAATTTGTAGAGAGTGGATTGGAAAACAGGGCTTTAATAAGTTGGACAACAAGTATAATGGATTCAGGTGACAAGAAAAGGAAGATAAACTGATTTAAACTAAAGAAAATCGTCATTGGAAAAGTTTGAGAAGATCAGTTCATATATATCTTTCAAGTTTGATTACAAAGTCCGTTCTTGATGGCTACAGTGTTTTTCTCTTAATTTCTGATCCTCTTCTCTCAGAGTCCCTCTTCCATTTTATACTATTTTCTCCTTTTCATCTCCACCTTCCACGTGCAGATTAGATTGTAGATGTTGATCATTGTCCCATCAGCACCTTCTTAAAGTCTTTAGGTAGTAGCTGTAAGGCTGAAAGTTACTGTTCAGGTATCACTTCCTCATCAATGCAGCCAGAGAGTTAGCTGCAGAGTATTTAATGCGGTGGTAGCAGCTTTCCCTTGAGATACTTCACGATCTTTCTATGTCCTATTCCCTCCTGATACTTATCCTCATTCATAGAACGATTCAGAATGTTACTCTTGATGGCAGACCACACCCTTTGACCTTGGCTCTGCTCAGCCAAGGAGGGATTCTTCCTTGGACCACCTTTCTGGAAGACCTCAATCAAATTTCACCTCCTCACTTACTAACATGGTTCCTCATGAAAGTATTTTTCCGTCCTCGGATTATTTAATGTCCTCGGACTGGGCCCCTGGCCCAATATATACATAAATATGGGCTCCTAGGCTTAACACCCCTATATCTATATATTGGATATAAAATAAACAAAAAATAATATTATTTTGAAATTGTAATAACATGAGACAATAAATATATATTTTTTTCCTGTTAAGTCACTGCATGAAAAAATATATTAAACATTAAACCCTTCACTTACTTGTTATATATTTCCTTTAAAAACACAACTAGAATTTGAAGAAAAATATATACTAAATTTATTAAATTATTTTAAAATAATATAAGTACACTACTGTAGGGTAAAGGGCCCAAATCATATATTGGGCCTTGAGCCTTGGCCGAGAGCATGAGTAGTCCGAGGACGAACGAATAGAAATAAGTGGTTCAGACTCAGGACTTAATGAGCAAGATGCAAATGGGAAGGTGGTCCAAGGAGGAATATCTCCTCGAATAAGCTAAACACAGATCAGATATAGATCCTATAGATCAAAGTGACCTTCCAAGAAACTTCAGTGATAGGGACGTGCCTCACGAACATACGAGAAGGAAGGGAACTCAAATCTAAGAGAAAGCTGCTACCACCGCATTGAATGCACTGCAACTACTTTTCTGACTGCATTTATGTGGAGAAGACTTTTGAACAATGCTGCCTTGGTTACCACAACTCACAGAAAGACAAAAAGGGGTGTCTGATGGGATAGACACTCAAGTAAGGGCTCAAATAATCAACAAGTGTAGAATCAAGATGGTCCAAGGGGATCTATATAATGTAAGAAACCCTCCATGAGGTAGGGATCGAAAAATCAGGGAAGAAACACTGTAGCAATCTAGAACCAGACTTGTAATCAAACTTCGAAATCAATACACAAGAATCAGTCTCCTCGAACTTCGCTGATGACGTTTTTCTTTAGTGAAAGTTTGTTATTTTCCTTCTTTTGTCATCAAGATCTGTTTATTTGTTGCTTAAGTCATTAAAGCCCAGTTTTCCAACTCATTATCTACAAATTTATTATTTTGGGTTTTTTGGGTCTAAGTCCATATAATTTTTGGGCTAGGAGTTCAAATCCGGTCCTTATAATTGGCGCCATTTATGGGAAGAATACTTGGGTGATAGTGAGTGCAACATTCAACCATGGTAGGTTCAGGTCCACACCAGGAAGAATCTGTAGGATTCCAACATGAAAACCCTTTTGTCAACCTCGAATGTAGAAGGGATTGATAAGGGAATGTTCATACTGTCCAGTTCGGTAAAAGTTAGCCCCGGGGCAAAAGCCATCTCTCTCGTGAGGAAGATACCAGAGCCCTGCAACTGAAAGTTGACCAGCTGAAGAGAAAGCTGCGTCGTGCACAGTGAAACCGAACCCCTTTCAGCTGTGACATTTCCTCTGATGATAGAAAGGCTACCAGTTATAGACAAAGGTTAAGGACCCCACCCAGCGAGTCTTTCTCCTACGAGGAGGAGCACCATCACAAATGTAGGTATAAGAGCTCGCCTTGCAAAGGCCTAGGAGGTGACGCTATGAGCAAGGCGTTGAATTAAATTTCTCGATCACCCTTCACGCACAGGATTGAAGGGGCAAGACTCCCTCGGCGATTCAATCAGCCAACATTCACCATCTACAATGGTTGAACAGACCTAGTGGAGCACGTAAGCCATTTCAACCAAAGAATGGCTGTCCATTCCAAGGACGAAACCTTGATGTGTAAGGTGTTCTCCTCCAGTCTGGGACCTGTGGCAATGAGATGGTTCGATGGCTTAAGGTCGGGTTCCATAGGTTCCTTCAAGGAGCTTACCCAGGCATTTGGCTCTTGTTTTGTCACTTGTAGCAGAGTTCCTCGGCTCTTAGACTCCCTACTGTCCTTGTCCATGCGAGAAGGGGAGACCCTGAAAACGTACTCAGATAGATACTGAGAGATGTACAACGAGATAGATGGTGACTTTGATGATGCTACCATTAGTACTTTCAAGGTCGGCCTCTCAACCGAGCACGGTTTAAGGAAATCTTTGACAGGAAAACCTGTCACCAGCATGCACCAACTAATGGACCGGATCAACAAGTATAAAAGGGTTGAGAAAGACCAGCAGCAGGGGAAAGGTAAGGCTAAGGTTATCCCTCAAGAGAGGATGGATTTCAGGTCGAATCGATACAACAACAACCGACTTTAGAGGGACTTTGCTGAGCAGTCAGGGTCTGCCAACACTCAGGCGGTTAACGCGGTGTTTCAGGAATTGGTGCATCAAGTTCTTGAGAATATTCAGAATGAGCCATTCTTCAAATGGCCGAATAAGATGGCAGGAAACCCTATGAGGCGCAATCAGAACCTCTATTGCTAATATCACCAAGACCAGGGACATACTATAGAAGAATGTAGAAATTTGTAGGACCATTTAGACCAGTTGGTTCGAGAAGAAAAGTTGAAGCAACTCTTGCATCATTCCAGTGGCCAGGGTGTAACACCCTGCCCCAATTTTATAGTTAACCTATGTGTTCAAGTGGTTAATTATTATTTTAATCACTTACTTTTTAAATTAATATAAGAGTATTTAATAAACATATTGTTTTATAAGGCCATCGAATAAGAATTGAAAAGATTTTAAATACTTGAATGGCAAATTGTATTATGTATATACATACTATGTATGTACAAAATTATATTAAGTGGTTAAGTTATGGTATATATATATAGTTGTGGGTGTTTTAACTATGCATGATGCATGAGATGTTATAGTGGAAATTCCACCCACATGCAACCAATGAGAATTCAACACAAGTAAAGCCAAAGTTTCATGCATCTTGACAAAGCCAAAGACCAAGACTTGGTGTCCATGCAATCACCAAGTTCCACCTCATTTTTCCTTGACTTTTCAATGTAAATAGAACATGCAAGAAACTCACTTCCTCTCATTTCCCATGGGTACACACACATAAATCAGAAAAGTGTAGGTGTGAATGCAAGAAAAGTTGGAAAAAAAGTGGGCTTTGATTTTTCTTTCCTAGCATCATACGTATCCCACCCCTAAAGTCAATGTTCTTATCCTTCTTTGGTTGCCCCAGAAGTCCAGCAGCTCTTTATCTTCTTTCTCTACTCCTTTTTCTTTGTTCTTGGTTTTTCTTCTCTCTTTGCTCTTGCACGGCTGCATCTCTCCCTCACTCTCACATCAAAAAAAAAAAATCATAGAAATCTCTCTAAGAAGAAATTAAGAGCCTAACACTAAGGTTTCATCTTCAAAATGTGTGAGTGTTACCAGCCGCCAGGTCTAAGCTCCTCCGACTTTAGGCTCTCAGTTCCTCTGCTTTCAGGTAAGGGATAAGTTATATGAGCATTTGGTAAGTCATGAGGTTATTTTAAAGTATATTATGCATTAAAAGGTTTTTGATTAGAGATATGGCATGTAAGCATGTTTCAGACAAAGATATGTTTGTGAGCTTTCGAAACCTTATGTATATGATTTAAGCATATTGATATTATTACTAATTCCACAAACATGATAAAGAAAACAATGGAAATGCTATTATTGTGAAATGTAATGCAAACTATGAATTTCAGTATGATGTATAAGTATGAAATATTTTCGGGTTATATCCTATGGTAATCTGAACTCAATCAAAGTATGTACTGAGGATGGCGGTTCGTCCGCGCTCAATTAAAGTATGTAATGAGGATGGCGGTGCGTCCGCGCTCATAAGTACAGATTTATCAGATATGGACTAACCAATAAGTTATTTATGAACAGCTATATATGTTATTAATCTTGAGAGAATTATTTTGTTAAATGCATTGTGGAAAGTTAGAAGCTCTCATGAAAATAAGAAGTTTCTGATGAAAAGAAAGCTGTTCGTTAAAGATAAAAGTTTCTGAAGTTCTATTATGCTATAGAGATAAAGTTTCTAAAGAAAGTATAAGTTCATGTTAAGCAGTTATCAGATATTTTTTTTCTTTATGAAACGATAAGTTTTATGATTATGGAAGTTATAATATTTTACGAGGAGAAGTTTATGAAGGAAAGTTTTATTATTCTGTAAGATGCTTCCAGTTTAAGACAAAATTACCGATTATCTAATTTTAAGGTAAAATGATTATTTTGTAATGAAAATATATATGGTGACTTTGTAGGAAATGAAAGAAATTCAATCCAAAGGGTTTCGATAATATTACTCTAATAAGAAAAAGGAGAACAATTATTTTCCTACGAGAAGCGTATAAGTTAGTATTATAAATAGTATAAAATACTATGCATGAAAAGATGTTCCCTATCTGAACAATTATAAAATGAAATGAATTGATTTATATGCATCCTTATTGAATTCTCATATATTTTACATTTACTGAGCTGTGTAGCTCACCCCTTCCACTCTTTCAGTCAACAGGTTTTTAATTTGGAGCAGAGGGAGCCTTAGTCGAGTTTTGGAAGGAGCTGGTTTTAGTTTATATGTATAGATCCTAAAGTAGTATTTGATGTTTAGTTTTGTAGTATTGTGAATTTTAGGATTTAATGAAAGTTGTACCTTAAGGTATTAAGAGATATATTATGTGAAAGTATGAAATTTGAAAAACTAGTGGATTATGTTATTCTTTGAGTTTAGTATAGATGCTCTAAATGGCAAGTGAAAAGCTTTATCAAGAAGTAAAGAAACAAGAATGAAAATAAAGAGGGAAGTTTTTGTAAAAGTTTTTCTGAAAATTTGTAAAAGTTAAGTTGGTTCTTGTTAATATCAGGTTTAAGCTTGATATTAGCATGCCGGTCATGGTCACAAATCCGGGTATCGGGTTTGGGGCATGACACAGGGGAACTAGACTGGCCAAGAACCTCAGAGAGATGCTCCTTCGAGACCTCCTTTGGGCACGATAAACATCATCTTCACCGCTCTAGGGAGGACTTGATCTTGCCCTTCCAGGGTAATGTCTGTAGCTCAGTTGACTGTCGAGGACTCAAATGTTGAGCCAAAGAAGGCTAAAGTGAGTACCTAGCTGGTGTTGAGCTTTTCCGATGAAGATAAGGTTGGAACCATACAGCCCCACGATGATGCTTTGGTGGTCACACTCAGGATTGGGGGGTATGACGTGAAGAGGGTGATGGTGGACCAAGGCAGTGGTGCCGAGATAATGTACCCCGACTTGTATAAGGGGCTGAACTTAAGACCCGAAGACCTAACAGCCTACGATTAGCCCCTGGTAATTTTTAATGGGAAGGTTGTCATCCCAAAGGGCCAAATTAGGCTACCCGTGCAAGCCGGTTCAGAAGTGGTGGAGGTGGACTTCATCGTGGTAGATGCTTATTCCCCCTGCACGGCTATTGCCTTTGTTGCAAGGTAGTCATAGCAATTAAAAGCTCTGGATTTGCCTGTCGATGGATCAGTCGAAGAGGCAAGTGTGAAGACTTAGAGACAGTTGTTATCGGTGATGATCCGGAGAAGTTTTTTCTGATTGGAGCTCAACTTCTCCTCTAAAGAAGGAAGAGGTGATAGAGTTTCTTAAGAGAAATGTGGATGTATTCGCATGGAGCACTTACGAAACCCCGGGGGTGGATTCGAGCTTCATCTGCCACCATTTTAATGTTAACCCATCTGTCACCCCCAAGAAGCAACCACCTCGACGCTCATCTAAGGATCACTCAGATGCTGTCAGAGATGAGGTGAAGAAGCTCAAGCAGGCAGGGGCTATCAAGGAGGTTTTCTATCTTGAATGTCTAGCCAATACATTTGTGGTGAACAAAAAGAGTGGGAAATGGTGAATGTGTGTAGACTTCATAGATCTGAATAAAGCTTGCCCAAAGGATCCCTTCCCTATGCCTAAAATAGACCAATTAGTGGACGCAACTGTGGGCTACCCTCGGATGAGTTTCTTAGACATCTTTCAAGGATACCACCAGATACCACTAGCCCTGAATGATCAAGAAAAGACAACTTTTGTCACTTCCATTGGAAACTACCACTACAAAGTGATGCCCTTTAGTTTGAAAAACGCAGGGTCTACCTATCAAAGGATGATGACTAGAATGTTTAAACCACAATTGAGCAAGAGTATTGAAGTCTATATAGACAATATGGTGGTGAAGAGTAAGGTGGTGTATGAGCACGTAGGAGACCTGGGGAAATTTTTTGAAATTCTGAGGAAACACAAATTGCGACTCAATGCTTCTAAATGTTCTTTTGGGTTCGAATCAGGGAAGTTTTTGGGGTACATGTTACGCACCGCGGAATTGAAGTTAACCTTGTTCAGATTAAGGCAATCAATAGTTTACAACCCCTTCGGAATCCCAAGGAAGTCCAGAGGCTGACTAAAATGACTGCTGCCTTAAACTAATTTATCTCTCGATCAGCAGATATATGCAGACCCTTCTTCTTATTAATGAATAAGTGGAAGGAATTTGAGTGGACCGAGGAGTGTGCTTTAACCTTCCAACAGCTTAAGGCTTATCTCTCATGGCCACCTATCATGTCCAGTCCGGAGGCGGATGAGGTCCTGTTTGTTTATATTGCTGTGGCCCTCCATGCCGTAAGCTTGGTCTTGATACGAGTTGATAACGACATACAAATGCTAGCTTATTATGTAAGCAAGTCACTACATGAGACCGAGGTCCGTTATCTGCCACTAGAGAAAGCCATTTTAGTAGTGGTACATGCTATACGTAAACTCCCCCATTACTTCTAGGCACATACGGTAGTTATTCTAACTCAGCTCCCGCTCAGAGCTCTACTCTGAAGTGCTAATTATACGGGGAGGATTGCTAAATTGGGGCCAATGTTAGGGGCTTTCGATATCAAATACATGCCTCGTACCTCTGTTAAGGGTTAAGTCCTCACGGATCTAGTAGTCGAGTTTGTTGAATCCCCGTCGGAAGAAGAGGCAGAAACAGAACACATGGATGGAAAATCGGTTGGCATGATCTCTCAACAAGGTCCATTATCCTAGAAAGTATCCGTTGATGGTGCAACAAATCAGAAAGGTTCTGGAGTGGGGCTAGTTCTAGTATCCCCTAAAAGATCACTATTGAGAAGTCATTGAGACTGGACTTCTTGGCAACAAATAACGAAGCTGAATATGAGGCTATACTGATTGGAATGGCCATGGTTCAAAGAATGGGCAGAAAGGCAATAGAGATGTTCTCTGACTCAAGATTAGTCGTTGGCTAAGTGAGAGATGAAAGAATGCAAGGGTACTTGAGTTAGGTTAAACACCTACAACCTGTTACATATCCCTAGAAGTGGAAACACACATGCTGATTCCTTAGCCACACTTGCAACCTCCTCAGCACAGAGCTTACCTCGGGTCATCCTTGTAGAAGATTTGTACAAACCCGCAAAGGTGAGGAGAGTGGTGGTCCATGTTCACCAAGTCAGAGTAAGGCCTAGCTGGATGGACCTCGTGGTACTATTCTTGAAGGAGGATATCCTGTCTGAGGAGAAATCAGAAGCAGACAAGGTACAGAGAAAGGCTCCCTGAATCTGGCTGTCCAAGGACCAAAAATTATATAAATGCTCATTTTCTGGACCATACCTGCTCTGCATACACCCCAAAGAAACGAAATTACTCTTTGAGGAGTTACATGAGGGGATTTGCGGAAGCCACACTGGAGGTAGATCTTTGGTGCACAGAGCCATCACTCACAGCTACTGGTGGCCGAACATGTAAAAGAAGGCACAGGAATATGTAAGGAAGTGTGACCAGTGCCAAAAATTTGCACCAAACATACACCAACCGGGAGGAGTCCTTAATCCTCTGTACAGCCCTTGGCCATTCGCTCAATGGGGCTTAAACATTGTAGGCCCTTTCCCTAAGGCAATAGGGAACAAGAGGTATTTACTGGTCGGCATAGACTACTTCACTAAGTGGGTTGAAGCCGAGCCCTTGGCGAATATCAGGGACGTGGATGCCAAGAAATTTGTCTGGAAAAACATTATCACACGGTTCGGGGTCCCTCGTACCCTCATCTTGGACAATGGCCTCCAATTTGATAGCAAGTCCTTCAAGAGATAGTGTTGTGACCTGGGAATTACGAAAAATATTCTACCCCAGCCTATCCCCAAGGGAATGGACAAGTCGAGGCTGTTAATAAGGTCATAGTAAGCAGACTCAAGAAAAGGTTGGACAATGCGAAGGGAAAGTGGGTGGATGAACTGCCACATGTCCTGTGGACGTACCGAACCACAGCTCGTAAAGTCAACAGGGGAGACCCCTTTCTTAATGACTTATGGAGCTAAAACTGTTATCCCTCTAGAGACTGGCTTCCTGACGTTGAGAATAAGTTCTTTTGATCTGAGCAATAATAACGAGCTGTTAGAGAAAAGCTTAGACTTGATTGAAAAGAGAAGAGAAAATGCGATGGTCCAATTGGCATATTACCAACACAAGCTTAAGCAAGATTATGATGCCAATGTGATGCTGAAACCGTTAGTACCTGGTGACTTGGTGTTGAGAAAGGTTCTAGGTACCACAAAGAACCCAGCATGGGAAAAGCTGGGGCCCAACTGGAAAGGGCCATACCGCATCACCTCGGTGGCTGGTATAGGAGCTTATTTTCTCGAAGACCTAGATGAACAAGTAATACCACGACCTTGGAATGTAAACAACCTGAAAATGTATTATTATTAATGAAAGTTTCCTTTGTCATATGCTTGTTTATTGTGTGAATACATCGTACTTCCCATTATCATCTTTATAAGTGTTTAAACAGAACCTTAGTCATGTTTGGGTCCTCGAACCAGATGTTTTGGAGAAATTAACACTTTATGACATCTTTATAAGGGTTTAAACAGAACCTTAGTCATGTCTGGGTCCTCAGACCAGATGCTTTGGGGAAATTAACACTCTATAACATCTTTATAAGTGATTAAACAGAACCTTAGTCATGCCTGGGTCCTCGGACTAGATGCTTTGGGAAAATTAACACTCTATGACATCTATTCATTTTTTCTAAAGTATTAAACAGAACTTCAATCATGCCTGGCTCCCTAGACCACATGCTTTGGCTAAATTAATACTTACTGACATTTTTCTAGGTGTTAAACATAATCTTAATTATGCATGGCTCCTTGGACCACATACTTTAGGGAAACTAACATTCTGTGATATTTATTTGTTTTTCACTAAGTGTCAAAACAAATCCAAGATTATAACCAACTCCTCGGATTGGTAGCTTTGAGCAAGTTAAAGTCCTTGATTATTTATCCAAGTGTTGGGTAAAATGAAGAATATCTCCCCCATTTTCTTTTTCTTTTTTACAAAGTTTATTACTTATCTTTATTAGATTCAGCCTTCATTGCAGAATGATCAATTCACAGTACAAGTATGGGGTAAATCTCTTTGTTGCTGATACTTAATCAAATTATTTAAATTGGTAGCAGGGTATTGTTGTTAGTTTTTATTAAAGTTAGGGTGGCAACAATTCAATTTTATTCGCAATAATAGTAAACTTGAAAGCATACAAAGTAGTGACACAAAGGGTAGAAAGAAAAGTTTGTTCATTAATTAAAGGAAGATGCATTACAAATGGTGGCAGAAGCCACAAGAAAAGAAAACAACATAAAAAATAAAGAAAAATCCTATAACTACTTTGCTGTTGGTTGAGGGCTCTCTTTGGAATCAGCTGCCTTAAGCTTGGCATCCCCAACTCTAGACTTAGACTCAGCTTCCTTAGCCCGGGAGACCATATCCTTAATCGTAAGGGTATCCTCGGAGTGAGTGTCTTTGGCTGAGGGCAGGACCTCTTTACCTATACCTGCCCCTGTGGAGACTTTAGCATTAAGAGTAAGATCTTGGATACTAGATTCCTGCTCAAGGGGAGGGAGGGGTAGAGCAGTAGGAGGAAGGTCCGCTGGAGTTTCTCGGATATGTTCAGGAAAGAATATGCTCTCAACTTTCCTTAGCTCGGAGTTAGCAGGGACCCCCGTATTGTTAAACGCCTTTATCCAGGTCTCAACGCAGTAATCCCTACACGTTCCAGCCACCTCTTCAGCCAGCTTGTTCTCTGTATCCTCCACCCCACGTTTGTAGGATGCTTTCACCGCAACTTCGGTAGTTTCCTTGGCCACCTGAGCTGCCTCTTTAGTTGTATCTTTGACGTTTTGCAGCTCGGCCCTAAGATCTAGAACTAGCTGTTTCTGGGTGGTCAAGTTCAGTTATGTTGTGCAGAGCAGCTTACGCTGATTCTCAGCTTGAGCCTCAGCATTTTTTAGACCAGCCAGGGTGCTCGAGCGTTCCCTTTCTGCGGTGGTCAGCTTATTGGCTAGCTCAGTGTGCTCTTCTTTAAGGGCTCTGAGAGCTTTCTCAACCTCAAAACGGGAGTGAGCCTCAGCCTTAACCTCGTCACGGGCATTCTTGACCCACTCCTTAGCTACGTAAATTTGTTGGGTTTGCATAAAAGTAGCAAAGGGGTCATAAAAAATATATGCATATCATTGTTATTGATTCCGTTCCGTTCCAGTCGAAACGACTGGAATGTTTTGTACCGGCATGAAAACCGGTACCATAATACCCCTCATTCCACCTAGGATCAAATTTTGGCCTATTTTGGGGTGTTTTGGCCATTTCGGTCGGTACTAGATTTTGGCTTTTTTTTTTAAAAAAAAAAAAAAAAAAAATCTTACCTCCTTCTTCTTCTTTTTCTGGGTTTTGGACCCTTCTTCTTCTTGTTTTTTTTTTTCCTCTTCTTCTTCTTCTTCTGGTGGGTTTCGGTCCTACCAATCTCCCTTTTGTTTTTTATTTGTGCATTGTACAGGTAAATAGTGATGTATTTGACTGTTTGTCAGCCTCCTTACTTTCCTTAAATGCTTTGTCCTTTGTTTTAAATTTTTTGTTTGTTTTGCCAGCCCACGTGATACTCTTCTCTCTTGTCACTTGTGTTTTAAAATTTGAATTTTTTCTTTGTTATGTTTTTGTGAGCCCCACAAGACTAACAATAAAAATAGAATGCTTCAGCCTTAACCTTCTTCTACTATTCCACCTACTGATATTAACATCTGGGTTTTTTTTTTCCATATTATTATTTTTATTATATTTTATAAATGTTTGAATTGATACTTCTTCTTCTTCTTCTTCTTATTATTATTATTTAGGCTTAAAGATTACACATTAGTTGAAATATGTATTTATAACTTCTTTAAAACCCTGAATAATTTATATGGGTTTTTTTTTATTCATAATATATATATATATATATATTTATTATAAAATAGCGGTAACTCCGAAACACCTTGAAATGGTACTCCGAAATAAGCCAGTATCGAAATATTCCGTTTCAATGAGCAAATCAAAACAGGGTCTGAAACGGTATTCATAACATTGATTCATATATGAATAAATGTGTATTTTAGTATTTAACAAAAAAGGATGTTGACTGACTTACCATTGCAAGGTCCCTCTTCAATGACATGAAAAGGTCTGGTTGCTTGGTACGCCTGAGGCCCTCCATGTCTGGCGAGGTCGGTGGCGTTCCCCCTTTGAGACTCCCAAATCGTGGCATCCTAAGGAATGGGAGCACCCTCCAACTCTAGCCGAGGGGCCCAGGTGCGCAGCCTTCGGCACACTTCAGCTTCATCCCAGCTTTCCACAGAGGTGGCCCTCTTGTCCTTAGGGTCCTTAGTTTTCTTCTATTGTTTAGCGCCCTTTTGAGGGGCCACCTTACCTTCCTCCAGATCCTCAACTGGCCTTTTCTTCCTTAACTTCAGATTGGCGTGCAGTTCGAGACAGTAGGGGGTGAGTGGGGGTGGGGAGGAGGAGGAAGACTGGGAGGAACTTAGGTCTTGGGAATTTCTTTTGAAGTTGAACCCTTGTTCCTGTTGGCCAATAGACCCTTTAAACTGGTCCTTTGCTTCAAGTCCAAACCTTCTTCTTCGGTTTTTGAGCTAATATCAACCCGAGCAACTATTAACCTCGGAGAATGTGTAGTAGAAAATCTATCCAAATCAGCCTCAGAGTCCGAGAGATTTATTGGCCTTTCTGGTACTTCACCTTCCTCCTAAAAGCGCAATTGGTCGATCTCGACCTCGAGGGATAAGTGCGTAGAAGTTGTCTCCTCTCTTGGAGTAGCTACTTCCTGAGGGATACGTTGAATGGGCAGCTCAACAGGCGGAAGGTCTCTCCGAGCCAAAAACCCTGGCTTAGAGACGTCTATACGTGCTAATCTAGAGTCACCAACCCTTATTGCCTGGCCTGTGTCCTAAAATATGCGAGACAAAGGCACGTAATCCAAAATTAAGTGAGTGGCCCGTAGCTGTCCGTCTCTGCTTATAAATATCTCCGACCTCAGTAGGTAGTTGAAAGCCAGAACGTTGGTTAGACTGATCCTTGGAGCAACATACCTTTTATCTGCAAAAACATCCGCGAAGGAAGTCGTGGTCAGACCAATAAAAATTATCACCAGAAGAAGATGAAATGTTAAAAATGAAAAGGAATAAAATTAAAAGGCCTAAATCCCTTGCCCAAAGAAACTAATCCTATGGTACCCCACCTGGCTCTCTTGACCGAGTTGGGCAGTGAAGATCGTCGTGCCACTCTCCGGAGGCGACCAGATAGTCGTCTTTCAAGCCCTTGTTGGACTTAGGAAGGCAGGATATCAATCTAACGACATTGGACCGGGACTTGAGGTAATATCTTGCGCTAGCAAGGGAATGACACTCGTACATATGAACGACGTCGTGCCATGTGAGTCCTAAGTTCATCTAATTGTTTAGAGCATCTACGCTCCCTAGGACTCTAAACAAGTTGGAAGCGCACTGATGGGGACACAACTTGTGATTGAGTAGGTAGTCTCTGGTTATCCTACCCATAGGAAGTGTCATTCCTTCCTCTATAAAGGCGATCATTGGAATAATAACTTCACCCTCCCTTCTATTTGTAAGCACTTGGTCCGGGGCACAATATTGGAGGCCTACTCCTTGTGGGATATGGTATTTGGCCCTAAAACCCTCCATACCGACCGGAGAGTCTACTAAGTGCTTGAATCTACCCATCTAAGCAAACGTAGATGATGCGAAGGGAGTTTTCTAAAAAAGAAAGAAGGCCGAGAAGGTTGGCCGAAGAGAAAAAGAAAGTTTAAAGATATAGATACTTACGAAAGCAAGTGTACTAAACCCTGAACCTTTAGAAAAATATTTTGGAAATTTCTTAAGGAAAAGAATTAGGGAAACTTAGGAATGTAGAGAGTTTAGTGAGTTGGAGTGCTTGAGATCTCTGGAGAACTTGAAAATTCGTAAAATGAAGGAAAAATGATTTCCCTCAAGGCTTTATATAGAGGGTAAAAATGAGTGGGAGTTATCCCACTCAAAATTCCAAGAGAAACATCAACTGTTGAATCTGCGCCTTACCGTTAGATCTAGGGAACAAAGCGCCGTCCGGAGCAATTAATGACCCCTCGTGGGCTTCGAAGTGTCAGTGGCAATTATGGGGCGCATGAAATGGCACTCCCACACGTGTAAATCAAGGGATCAAGTTGAATTAATTCTTAAAAATTCAAAACCCTAGTTTTCTCCTCGGATGGGAGGAAAAAACCGAAATTTTGAGGGGCTGTTGTAGGGTTAAGGGCCCAAATCATATATTGGGCCTTGGGCCTTTGCCGAGAGCATGAGTAGTCCGAGGATGAACAAATAGAAATGAGTGGTTTAGACTTAGAACTTAACGAGCAAGATGCAAATGGGAAGGTGGTCCGAGGAGGAATATCTCCTTGGATAAGCTAAACATAGATTAGATATAAATCCTATAGATCAAAGCGACCTTTTAAGAAGCTCCAGTGATAGGGACGTGCCTCACGAACATACGAGAAGGAAGGGAACCCAAAACTATCTAAGGGAAAGCTACTACCACCGCATTGAATGCACTGCAGCTACTTTTTTGGCCGCATTTATGTAGAGAAGACCCCTGAACAGTGCTGCCTTGTTTACCACAACTCACAGAAAGCCAAAAATGGTGGCTGATGGGACAGACACTCAAGTAATGGCTCAAATGATCAACAAGTGTAGGATCAAGATGGTCCAAGGGGATCTATATAATGTAAGAGACTCTCCATGAGGTAGAGATCGAAAAATCAGGAAAGAACACTGTAGCAATCTAGAACTAGATTTGTAATCAAACTTCGAAATCAATACACAAGAATCAATCTCCTCGGACTCCGCCGAGGACCTTTTTCCTTAGTGAAAGTTTGTTATTTTCCTTCTTTTGTCATCAAGATCTGTTTATTTGTTGCTTAATTCATTCAAGCCTAGTTTTCCAACCCATTCTCTATAAATTTATTGTTTTGGGTTTTTTGGGCCTAAGTCCATATACTTTTTGGGCTAGGAGTTCAAATCCGGTCCTTACAACTACTAAATCAAAATATAATAAAAGAAATAACTTAACAATATAACCATTCTTTAGTCCTGAATTTTTTGTTCAAAGTTGTAATATACCTGTATATATGTCTACAAAAATATATGTTTTTTTTTCATTTTCCATTTTTTATACTGTATTTCTACAAAGTTTTTTAAAATCTTGAGAAGAATGAAAAAAGATTTCATACTATATATATTCACTTATTCAGTGCTATATTATTTAAAATTATAAATGATGTGATACTTTGTATACAGTTAAATCTAAAAAAAAATAAAATCTTAAACATGAAATGGAGATGATGAACGGCATCATTAGAAAAATAGGTTGGTGGTTGCCAAGAGTCTTATAGTTCAACTAGAACCTCTTGATGATTTTTTCAAAAGAGATGTCTAAGGTCACTCCTAACTTTAGCTAATTGACAAACTGAAACTTAACGTTGCCTCACAAAACACTTGCCATAACTTGATTATAAGAACCTATGTTTTTATTTTTAAAAAATTATAAAACTTAATCATAAGAAGTAGATGCCCCAAAAATGATTCAATGACCGCCAAATTTTTTTTTTCACAACAAATTTCACTATTGCATTATTGATCATGTTATTCTGATTTGGGTGCCCACTAGCATAATGCTGTTATATGTTTTTTGAGTTACATTTTAGGTTCTAAGTTTATTTATTTTTGAAATTCAATATTAGAGTGAAGGAATTTTAAACTTGAATAGAAATGCAAAGAAGCGTCAATTAAACTATAAGGTTCTTTATAACAAAAAAAAAAAAAACATTTTTATTCTTAAAATTACTTTCGCTCACATATCTTCCATCATATAAATGCTTAAACAGAGCATCCATCCAAGACTTCAAATGAACTTTGCAATTGAAAATTCTTCTCGAAAAAAAAAAAAACTTTGCAATTGAAAATAAATTATTTCAGCAAGAAACATATTCTATAATGGGCTAGAGGAGTTGAGGTTGTTGCAAGGGAACACATAAAAGTCCAGTTATTTATTGAGAACCCAATAAAGTCTGATAAATCCCACGAGGTCAACGGCCCAAGACAGAAAACAAGAGAAGTATATTTGTGGGTTTGCACTTTGCAATCATATAATTCACATAAGAATTCAGTCATTTTTGGAACAATCCAGTTTATTAGAACCCGTACAAAACTTATTAGAATAAACAAAATACTGAGTTTCAGTTAATTTAATTAGTAAAATTTTTAAATATTAAATAAAAAATTTGGAATTCAACTATCATCTATACTAAAAACCGATTAGTACATTGGTTTAATGATAAAAAATTATCATTAAGAGCAAATACTATAAGTTGAAACTTTTTGTAAAAAAAAAATAAAATCACAAAGTTTAAGTCTTCAATATTTTTTTATTCCCTTTAGGGTTTCATTTTCAACTCACTTAACCCATAAATCCATCTGAACTCAAACAGGTCAACCAATCCGATTCCATGTGTGCTTTGATTGTGTTCTAAATTTTTCGAAAGCTCAGGATAGACAAGATTTTCAATCCAAATGACTTAAATGAATTGAATTTATATTAGATTTTGAGATTCTAAACTACAATTCATTAATCCAGTTTATTTTTACGTTTTGAGAGTTAACTTTGACGAGGTTGAAATATGATCAATTGAGTAATTATACGATCAATTGAATAAATTGTAATTATTTAACGCATATTAAATCGACATAGTTAAATTAAAACTCAATTTTTATAACAAAATCAACATAATTCATCCCTAAGAAAAGCATTTTACACATCCGCTCTACAATAGTTTGGGGAAAGGGAATAGAAGAGGAGAAAGAATAAGGGAACAAAAAAATTGGTGCAAGTAATAGATTTTTTTAATCAAATTTAACTTATTTTCTTTTCTCTCATGCTATTCAAATAACAAAAAAGACAAAATTAATTTCTCTTCTGAATTACCATCCCTTAATGCAAAATATATACATTACACATCAAATTTTAAACTATCTTCCTCCAAAATAGCCAGCATCGGTTAGTTTCAATCATAAGTGCTTGTAAACACCTAATCGTTTCTGATATTTTTAGTCATTTGGTTCCTCAATCATCATTAATTTCCATTTCAAGCGGAAAATGATTAGGTTAAACTACCAATTATAATTTTTTTAGTTAATTTTAAAAAGAATCATGTTGACTAATGTTCTTGTTAATAAACTATATAAACTGCATTTATTGTTGTTTAATCAGTCTCCCAATAAAATGTTTAGAAAAATAGCTCATATAAATCAATTAACATTTCCCTCTTAAAAAATATATATAAATTGACATTACAAAATTCACAATTAAATTTTTTTTAATATATATGAAATAATCCACTTTCTTCCCTTTCAAATACTAAACGAGGGGTTTGGAAACAAGAGTTAAGTTTCCCAATTATACAAATCAATCAGAAAAAATCAAGTATATTATCCCTAGCAATTTATTTTATGAAATGTGCAATGCAACTTCTATTAATAAAAAAAAAAAAAAAAAAAACTATATCTTTTAGACAATCCAAAAAGGAGATTAAACAACTAAAGAACATTTTCAAATATAATGTTAAATGATTGCTCCAAAATAAACATTTAAAATAAATCAAAGGGAAAATAAAGATATAATTAAAAAAAGAAAAGAAAAAAAAGAAGCGATGTGGGGAAGATGATTGTTGAAAATATCAACGGTAAAGATGAAACACAACTGCCCACCTTCCCCAGATCAATGTTGCAGAGAACTCTTTCGGACACAGTGCACTTATTGTTGCACAACGCCGATACACACAATCTCTGCTTTAGCTAAACTAAACCAACAAAACCTTTGTGTTTTATTTACAAACAAATTCAGATTAAACAATAAAACAGACATTTGAAGCAAAACCAATGGCAAAGAAGAGAGAGAGAGAGAGAGAGAGAGAGAGATGAGAGGCTGAGTGAGTGTTTGGGTATATATAGAGGTGAAGGGGTAAGCTACGATTAGGGTTTTGTGGGTAATGGAGCATGAGGAAGTACTTACTAAAGTACCCTTTCTATGGTAATTTTTTATTGGAGCGGGCAAGGGTATTAAATGGGCTTGGACTTTGACCCGCCCTGCTTTAAATGTTTCCGGGCTTATGTTTTACTTTTTATTTTTATTTTTGGGAAATTATTATTATTATTATTATTGGTAATACGGCTATGCAAAGTACTAAATAATTGTAAATGAGTCTGTTACAAAAAAGCTACAAAATAGCAGGAGTCTCATAAAAAACCAGCAAGTTCTCCACCACATGTAGTAGATTATCAAAATACAAATGGTTACTAGATTGGTTGTTGAACTTTAAATATGTGGAAATTTTTCAATAGGTCGTGCAATCATTGAGCAAGGGCTAATTATAAGATTATTCAAGGAATGGTTGTACATTAAAGTATTATTTTATATTAATTCCCCCCCCCCCCCCCACCCCACCCCCCAAAAAAAAAAAAGAAATAAAAGAAGAAATAAAAAACAAAATATTAGTTTATGGCTTTATGCAATTTTTTGTTTGTTTGTTGACGAAATAGCTTTATGCACTTATTATATGAGTTGTGCATCCCATTATGACCATGACTCTTAATCTCCCACAAATTATAGGATGAAGTGAATATTAGAAATATATATAGGGGTATTTTTGGTAAGTACAGGGAAGTGAATGCTTTGCCAATTTATTTATTATTATTGTTATTATTATTATTATTATTATTATTATTGTGGGAGGCCAGTAGAATTGGTACCATTGGGCCTGGTCCAAGCAACATAAAGACCCAATTACCAACTAAATTGACCCAAGTAGGCCCAAGAGGACTGAAGGAGAAGCCTTTAGCTGAAGAGCATTTTTGCCTGGGGGAAGTGCTTAGACGAAGATCGCTCGAAGAAAGCAAGACGAAAACTATATGAGGTCGGGGCATGTGACTCGAGGGAGACAATAGTGACCAGTATGGATAAGGACAAGGGAAAGTTTTCCAAAAAAACATCTATCACTTCTGCATTAAATACACTGCACCAACCATATTAGTTACATTAATGACTAAATGACACTTGAACAATGCCAACACAACCTATAATCTACTCAACATGGCCTCAAAAGGAAGAATGAGACAAGTATCCTGAAAGAGGATCAACAACCCTTCAAGTGGAAGGTTAAGATTGAAGCAGAAGCATTATAAAAGAGAAGAGATCCCCAATGAACAGAGATCAGATCCCTACTATCAAAGAGAGAAAATACTTATTTTTGTAATCTATCAAGTGAAAAAGGCTCTTCAGCCACTCCAAAGAAGATAAATCAAACATATTATCCTTAAAAAACTAGTTTAAACCCAATTCAATTGTTTTTTTTTTTTTTTAAATCTTTGAATCAAAATCTACCTTTTAGGAGTCCAAGTGTTGGTCCGAAAACCCATCTTTACAAATTAATTATAATGAACATTGATCCAAGCCCAATCATCTTTTGGGCCTTGGATTTTTGCCCCATACAATTTTATTATTATTATTATTATTATTACACTTTGCCGATTCCAATTATATAAGATGGAAAAGTTCATGTATAAAGTATCAACAATAATTCAATTCTTGGTTATCAAAAAAAAAAAAACAGAATTCTTGAGTGAAATGAACCATCTTTCTTTGGCTAGCTTATACTAAAGAAATTTGACCGTGCTTTGTCATTATGATTGAAAAAGTTTGTCCTATTCGTCATTAAATAGAATGTCAAATGTCCAATTCATTTCTTCAATTGGAGGGGATCTTTTTTCATGGAAGAGAAAACGTAAACGTAACATTTGAAAGCAAGATCCATTTTTATAAAATGTTCGTTTCTTTTTTATAAAAATGTTAGTTTTCATAACAAATCCAAAAATTTCAAGAGGATTTTCATAAAAGGATTGCTGCCACGGTAATAAAACAGTCTCCTCTACCTCCATCTTTCTAAAAGCAAACTAAATGCGGCCACCTTCATCTTTCTTCAGAACATACCATAAAGCAAACCAAACAAGGTTTTATTGGACCATAGGTGGTGGTTAGCGGAGTTATCTTTGCCCCTTATCGGACCATTGGTAGTAGTGGGTGTACACAGAAAGTCTCATCATCTAATTTTAAGTCATAAAATAGACACTTTAACCATGGCTGAAAATTAAAGCCTAAAGCCTGTAAGGTAGCCTAAAATTTTCAGCATTAAACGAATTCTATTCTTGAGGAAGAAGAAACTCTTTACAAGCATGCCTCAAATACTCCTTTGCAAGCCAAAGACATATTCCAAATCACACATTTAAGAATCCAAAAAATTAAATCTTTTCATATCATGATATAAAAGAAATCCATGGATATTCGATACTATAAAAAAGGCAGACTCAATCCGCACAAAACAGTTGTGAAATACATACACATAAGTTAAGAAAACATGGGAATTGGAGAAATAGAAATGAGCCTAATGCACCAAAAATCACTGTTCTGTTTCTCACACGGTTATTTTCAGCAACAATTCCACTGCCAGTTCATGACTGAAGTAAGAAGATGCAAGCCCAAAACCAAATACCACAAAATATGGAACCATGAAGCAAATAGCAACCTACAGGCCCTGATCAATCAGGTAATCCCCCAACCTCTCGACAATTATGTTACACTGTCCAGGGGTCAAAGGTTCATCATATATACCGAAAATCAAAGCTTGGCCAGTTTTCTTCACAGTGATACCACCAGCACCCTGCATAGCAAATTGACCAACAAAACTATAAATATATATATAAAAATGCAACAATAAAAATATATATTTTTGGCCAAAGCAAGAATAAGAATAAAGGAGAGGAAGCACTTATAATTGAATGCTACCACATGAACCATTACTTAGTGTGCGTTTGGGAAGCGCGTTTTGTGCTTCCCATGACTGTGTCTTCATTTCTTTTCTTTTTTTTTTAAAGACCAGCGCCTGGTCCCATGATCAGTGCACCAAGGCATATGAACAGTAAAAGAAGTGAACAGTAAATTTATTAATTTTTTTTTTATTGTTTTCAACAAAATAAGCGGTATCTAAACAGTCCCTTAATGTGAAATTTAGTTGGCATGCATCAAACTAAATATGACAAACAAAGTCACCCCACGAAAAGAATTAAAAATGCTAGTGAAAATTCTGGATTGTAAACTATTTCTCATAAAGATTTTATTCAGCAACTTTTTCTCAGTATTATTAGAAATTTCACCCTTCATTAGGAATCCAATTTGGAAAGGGGTGGGGCTTTGAAATAGGATTATGAGGAATCCTTTTTGTAAAAGGCATGGGGTTTGATACTCACTTATGAATGGGGCCGCCGCCCTTGTGGACTGATTATGCAAATTTCATCATCAAAAGAAAAATGAAAAAGGAAATCAGGACATGTTTATAGATCCAATAATACTCAAGGACAACTCATTTCTTCAAATAACTTGCTCTTGCTTTATGAAAGTAAAGCAAAAGCAATTTGAATTCAACGTGCTGGTGTGGTGTCCTTGTCTGTCAGCACAAGAGACTGTTATTGACAGGGACTAGCAAATTGTGAGTAACGATGACTAGGAATAATAGAGAAGGTCCCACATATGAGATTTATTTGCTCTATTATAATTGCTTTAAGGGGTAGCCAGGTACATGGTTGATGGTTCACAATAACCTTAAAGTAGAAGATAAAGCTCTCAAATTGAGTCTTTCAGGGACATTACGGGGTGCATATAAGAAATTATAAGTCAAAAGTTGCATAAGAAGTCAAGAGTCCATGACAAGGTGCACGTAAGGGGTCCATATAATAATTTGAAAGTCAAAAGGTGAAAAAACCATGAGTCCATGAGGCACAGTAATTATGACTAAGTTTGTATAAGAAATTGTATAACCTTAGCTACACATTGAAAAATCATTATACACTCAATAAATGAAAATGGAAGACTAGGAAAGATTTTATCAATAATGTTTCAATGGGTCTTGAACCACCACCTCACCCTCCACCAAGCACTTATATAAGGGGAGGAGGTGCTGGTTGAGATAGAGCTCATTGGATTATTAAACGAACAACTAATATTGGGCAAAGATAGAAATCCAGAACAGCCAGAGTAATGAGAACCCAATAAAAGGCCAATACCAAAAAAAAAAAAAGATACCTAAAAACATATTAAGAGACACAAAGCAAAGTAAAAATCAACTAAGCATTGTCTACAGGTAATGAACCTGGGTATTATCAAGGTATCAGTTAGGGATCTCAACAATGTAATTATTATGACTAATTGGCAGATTAACATATATGAAAACATACTTCATGGGCTCAAGATACAAGTGTTGTGTGCAAGCATGTGCTCAGGAGTTGAGGCTTTCCAATCCCAATCTTGTGGCATGGCAAAGAAATTTATTTGAAGCATCCAATTTTATTTCATCTATGCATCAAGGAAAAGCAAGTTCCTACATGATATATCTTAGAGAGTACTCAACCCCTATTGCCAATAGTTTATAAGGTCTACATTATTTCCGAGTGTCACATAACATGGGTGTGGAACTATGGTATGCACTAAGATGCCCCTAATGTTTCTGCATACTTTTAACAACTAATCTTATACAGCTACTATATGAAGATTTTATACAAAATAGCTCAAACAATAATAACATTACAATCATCAATTATCAACCACTGTAAGAGAAACATAAAAATGAAAGGGGGGTAAAAAGAATGAAAAGAGC
Organism: Quercus ilex subsp. ballota; assembly: GCA_032727855.1. Classification (NCBI taxonomy): domain Eukaryota; kingdom Viridiplantae; phylum Streptophyta; class Magnoliopsida; order Fagales; family Fagaceae; genus Quercus; species Quercus ilex. The sequence goes on along the minus strand of CM064912.1, from coordinate 22,660,741 downwards.
ATACAGCACCTTTCATGAATAACAGCTACTGCCTCAAGATCAACAAAAGAATTAAGGTAAAACCATCAATCATAAACCAATGTAAAAGAAACAATGAAAGAAAAACAGGAGGATTAACAGAACTTAAAAAAACACCTTCTTCCCACGAATAACAGCTCCAGGCTCTCCCTGAATAACCATGTACTTTGTGCCACCAAGGTGTAGCCCAGTTGGGGCAAGAGAGCCAGGTTCATCAAAATCTTTTATGATGGCAGCAACTTCTTCCGGCTTGAACTGCGAAAAACCTCCCTGTTAGTTTGCAGCTACATCTAGATTTTATAATAGAAGAAAAGAAAGCATATCCTAAAAGTATAAAATATGCTTGAAATGTAAAACCCACTTATTCTCTCTATTCTAAGCCCTTTCATGCATAAAAAGTTACCAAAAAGTACGCGAATCAGGCAATAAAAACATGGAAGCTTAAATCGTACACCTCAGAATCAATTTTGAATCATAAACCAATATCACCATCCGATTTTTATCACCAACAACAAATCCTTAGTCCAAAAACAACGGGGTCGGCTATGGACTCTTAATAGATTAATTGGGTCGTTCATATAAAAGTAAAATTTTCAAGGCCATAAAGAGATACCCAACTCGTAGATGAACTAATACAAAGTCCAAAAGCAAATCAATGTGGTAATTATCGACATTAGCATAGCAAACCCATTGATTTTGTTCAAAACCGCATTAATTTCATATGAATCTGAGTGTATTTTCATACAAATCAATCGCGAATAAAAGCATTCCCTAATGCCTTTGATCTAGTCATTCATATTACTTGTTCATCCACGCAACTAAGCTTAATTCAACGGTCAAACAAGTTTAGTCAACCAATCCATTATCAGAAACCAAATCAATACAAAGAAAAAAAAATCGTAAAATTCAAATCTTCCTCTCCAATCCAACGAATTTCACCGAAAAATCCCGAATCCAAAGCCTAAAATTTCTACAGATTCAAAATCAAATCACATTAATTCCATCGAAATCAATTGCGGAACTACAGTGACATCCAGATCCTCAAGAAATGAGACGGATCAAGGTATAAAACATTTTCCTGATAAAATTTTCCAAGAAAACAAACAGATTCAAAAACACCAATTCTCCACATAGATCAATAAAAAAAAAATAAAAAAAATTCAGAAAAATAAAAATCAAACAACTGAAACAACCAGATCTAACCGAATTCTGAAAATCAAAACCAAAAAAATCTGAAAAAATTTAGAGAGAGAGAGAGAGGACCTGAGGGAAGGTGGCGCTCTGAGCCCAGACGCTGCCGTCGTGGCCGATGATGGCCGCGGCGGTGAGATGCTGACCCTCGATGTCGCACATCAGATGATCATCAACGTAGGTTTGCCACGACATCTTTTCAATCTCAAAAATCAAATCCTCACCGTTGATTTCTTTCTTAATTAATTAATTAATTTTTTTTAAAGTTTCAAAATTTTCTTATCTCTCTCTCTCTCTCTCTAGTGAGCTGCAAGGTTATTTTGGTTTAAAGGAGAAAGGTATAAATAGTGAGAATGGAAGGGGCGATTGGTAGAAAGAGAATATGATGTGGGGCCCACTTTAAGAGGACCGTTATGATTAGGACCAGTCGGTGATGTAATCTCAGTCCTACGTTTTTCAGGCATGATTGAATGAGTGCCGTTCACGTTCTCAAAAAGAGACTGCTTTTTTCTATCAATGTTAGATCTCCATCTTCTACCGTACATGTGGAAACGTGGTCGCTTTTTCTTTTTCTTTTCTCTCTCTTTTTTTTTTTTTTTTTTTTTTTGCTTTTCTACCTCTAATATCTTCGTTGTAAATTCTAGGTCAAATCTGATAATTTTTTTTTTTTATTGACCGAAAAATGTGCGTATAAAAGTTGTAAAATGTTGTATTTCAATAGAATTTTGAAAAATATTTTGTAATTTTGGCTTGCACAAACTCTCTCTCTCTCTCTCTCTCTCTCTCTCTCTCTCTCTCTCTCTCTCAGCTTGCACAAACCCTCCATCTCTCCTATCTTTCTTTCTCTTACATAAGAGTCCGAGGGGCACAATGCCTGAATGTCACATGTTAACGACGGTTTGCAATTATAGTGGTGGTGTGCTTCGATATAGTGGTTGTTGCACTAATCAATTTTATTTATATTTATTTTTTGTAAATCCGATCAGGGTTTACACTAACCTTGTGAGTTGTGAGATAAGAAAACGTTTTCATTGACGTCTTTTAACTTTGCTTGTACAAACCCTCCATCCCTTCTGTCTCTCTTTCTCTCACATATAGATCCCGGGTCACAATATCAGATGTTAACAATGGTCATCATCCTTGAAAAACAACAGATTGAAATTATAATGGTTGTGCGCCCCAATATGGTGGTTGTTGCACTAATCAAGTTTTATATATTTTTGGGTGAATTCTATCGAGTTAGCACCAACCTTGTGAGTTTTACATAGTGGTAGATTAGGTTGTGAAATAAGAAAACGTTTGCATTTTATGTCATAAAAAACATATGAAAATCTTTTTTTGCAACCATTTGAGAGAATACAACCAAACACTATATATATATATATATATATATATATATATATATTGTGTATATGAGATTCAAACTCAAATTCACGTGGAGTTGTGGTGTGCCTTTATGTTAGAACTTCTTTCTTTCTCCCTTATGTGTGTGTATTTGTTTCTTCAAAAGAAAAAAAAAAAAAAATTTTAGAGAGTTTCAACCTATGGCGCCCGCTCCTGATGATAACTCTTTATCATCACACTAAGACACCAGTTAATTTTTGGTGTAAGCGGAGATTGAACTCCAGATCTCTTATATAACCATCAGAGATTTTATTAGTTGATTTACAAGTTATGGATAGTGCAAAATTATTTTTATAGGGTAAAATTTAAGTACAGTTATTGTGTTTTACCTTAAGTTTTTTAATGGAATTAAACCGAATGATTGAATTGAACAATCAAATAAGCCAAATGACGTTATCATTTTCAGTAACAAATAAATCAAAAAAAAAAAAGTTGTGGACTTTTTTTTTGGGTAGTGCTAGCATTGTATATTAACCCAAAGATTGCGGAGTTACCATAAAAAGAAAAAATTCATTATTATTTTTTTTTTAAACTTTTGGGTCCCAGACGAGTTGTGAGGATAATATTGAACGGTCCTACCTTTGTTTTTTTGTCTTTTTTTTTATTTTATGAGAAGAGTACGGTCCTATCAATTATGATAGATTCTAATACGACGGTCGTATGAAACATGTATGATTTCATATTTCTAATTTTTGCGTTTAGCTTAAGCTAAAGGTCTACATGACTCCCATAAAAAAAAAAAAAAAAAAAAGGTCCTACGCTACTTGGCTATGAAAAAGAAAAATTCTCGGACCAACATTGTTTAATTTATCTACTTGATTGAGTCATGCATCACATGTTTTTGACCCTCTTATTGATAATGTGAAATAATGCAAAAAAAGAAAGAGAAAAAAGAAATTGATTCTTTTAATTATTTGATTATTTTTTTTTCCCAAATAACATAGGTGGATTATTTGAATCAGACGTGATAAAATTTTTCTTAAGCTAGATCAAAATCAAATACCACTTCGGTTCTCTCAAAAAAAAAAGAAAAAGAAAACCACTTCCGCATGTTTATGTTTATTATTTACAAGTGACTCCTTTAACACAGATCTTTTTTTTTTTTTTTTTTGAAAGCAACACAATTTCATGTGCTAGTTAAATAGATATTAAGGGTTGGTGATTAAATAATTTAGCTTAATTCTATAGTTTATCTATCTTTTTATTTAAAAAGACATTTGTTGAGGACTATTTTTTTTTTAGCCTTTTGTTTCATATTGAGCTACAAAATACAAACAAGTATTGGGTATAAATTATTGGGCCCGAAAAAGTATTAGTCAATTTATTTTTCTTTGCAAGTTATTGGGCTTTTGGCCACTTCACTACGTGGACATGGGTTGGGCCCAAAAAAACCTTTAGAATTTAAGATATTCTTTTAATTGTTTTATTCATATTTCTTTGCAAAAAAGATATGGAGAATTATTTGAATCTCATGCGATAAATTTTGCTTAAGTTGCATCTAATGACAAATACCACTTCCTCATGTACGAGTGACTCCTATATCACAATGTCAATGCTAGTTAAAGAGATATCAAAGGTTTCCTCACAACAACAAAAAAAGAGATATTAAAGGTTGATGATTATATAATCTATCTATTATTTTAGTTAAAAGGATTTTTGTTGAAGGTTATTTTTTTGGCCTTTGTTTTATAGTGGACTAAAAAATCAAACAATATTGGGTATAAAATATTGGCCCAAACAAGTATAAGCCCATTTATTTTTCTCCACAAGTTATTGGGCTTATGCCCCATGTTACTTCACCACAAGGGTTGGGCCTTGTCGTATATCTTATTTTTAACTTGGGTTGAACTTCAAGGCCCACACTTTAGAGGATTAGATTAACATAACTAATCCTCTAATTCAAGCAAAAATCATAAGTAGCTCACACATCCATACATGTTCACTACCTATTACCTAACACAAAACTCTCATATTTCAATTTCTCATGAGCAAGTTGGCCTTTCAACAACCTCTTTAGTAGGAGGAAGATCATATTTGGTTTTCCAAGCTAGCAAATCTCAGACCTTTGATTCCTCTTCATTCTTCTTCTTAAAATTCTTTTATCCATCACCAAAAGCTTCAATTTTGTTAACCAATTCCACATAAGAACATTTCTTATGCTTCTAGCAGCATCATTAAAATGTTTTAGTAGCTCCATAACTTCACAATAAGCAAATTTCTAATAATCATAGCTCACTATTTGCTTCATTCTCCATCACTCTTGACTAATTAGCTATTGGTCATTATCTACACAAAATGATATATGCTTTTTGCAAAAAGAATTGACAGAATAACTTATCTGCTATTGGCATGCATTACCAAAGCGATGTTCTCCTCCTCTCTGTCCAATTATTAAAATCTAGCTTATTATCTTTTCTCTGATATTCATCATTAATATTTAATTTCACTGTTGAAGTTTATGTTATTGTGCTGTAGCTATTTGTGTTAATGTGTTAATCTCTTTAATTTTCATTGTTGGACACTTCTTACTTGATTATTAAAACTATTTTATTTTGTCATTGTTGAACATGTACGCTTAACCTTGTTAAACTCTCTTTACTTTAATTTGCTAAATATGTTTGTTAACATTACTCGATTTTTTTTGTCAGTTTGTTGGACTTATTCATTCAAAAATGTTGGTGGATATGTTATATTTGTAATCGTACTTGTCACCAAAAGCTACATGGTACATGGTATTCTTAGACACCATAGTAGCAGGTAACAATTAATATTAGTGTTGTTGGATGTCACTTTACTAGACTCATAGCTTTATTTACTATAAAATCTCTCATTGTTGCTTAAACGCTTTATGTCATAGCTACACCACACCATATTTTATCTTATTTCACTTTTGAATTATATTACTTTATATTTAAAGGAGAAATATAATGGTAATAACCAACTGGTGACCCATCGGCATGAGTTCTATTCTCGACTCCCCTCAAAGATTACAAGAATCAAGACCGGTTTTGTAAAGGACGTTGACCAGAATTCCTGCTTTGTCTTTTGCTCTATGACACTTGAGAAATGAGGTCAATGACCCAAGTGAGTCAATCTCGTACTGAGACTGTATCGTTTTGACCAGTGAAACGATATATTTCGGTACCGGTTAATACCGGTATACTGTTTCGGATTTACCGCTATTATATATATATATTATAATAAATATAAAAGTTTACCATAAAACATTACCTTAATTTAAAATAAATTATTCATGGTTTTAGACTTTAGCATCAATAAAAAGAAAAAAAAAACACAATATAAAAAACAGGAAACTTAATTGTTCAAAGTATACTAAGAAAACAAATAATATTAATAAGTTATCATTCTGCCTTTACAAAAATTCAAAAATTACAAAACTAAAAAAAAAAAAAGCTTTTTTTTCTGTACCGGCCGATACACCCAAAATCGGCCAATACGCCTAGTACATGGCTAGTACGCTCGGTATTTAAACCGGTATAAAATGTTGGCATTGCGATATCGATACATGTACTGGTACAGTTGTTATTGGTATGGTATTGACTACCTTGCAATGACCATTGTGAATAGAATAGTTTGTAACTACGTATTTTGATATTTGAAAAGTGGATAAGAGTTGGGTCCAACCGTCCAGTTACACTAAACCCATCTGGATGATGCTATATATCCATTGTTGGGTGTCAAGACAGATCTAGTACAGTTGGACAATGGACTAGTCCAATTGTCGAAGTCCTTGGAAAGTAGGTCAGAAATAGCCAAGGAAGTAGTTGATTTCTTTCATGACCTCTTCAAACTTCAAAGCAAGAGAACAGTTGGAATAAATGAAGTCACAGTCACAAATGTTGTAGAACCGATGATGACAAATGCCATGAATGAAGCTTTACTTCAAGACTTCATAGCAGAGAGAAGTACGTGTAGCTCTCAAGGTTTTCAGACCCAGATCGTTCATTGAACCGTAAAAGGGAGAGGTTCAAGGTTTTTGAGGTCGAATCGAGGTTGAACCGAGGTCAAACCGTGATGACGTCATAATAAATTTAATAATTAATTAAAGCCTAAATATAGATATTAAATTTATAAAACTAGTAAAATCGACTAATATATCTATATATGTGATGATGCCGAAAATATCAACAGTGAGTTGCACAATGTTCGTACCCTCGAAACGACACCTGCACAAGGAAAGGGGAAGACCTAACAGAGAGCACCGGCGTGGTGCCGGCCAAATACTCTCCGAAGGTCAAGTTAGAACTTCTTTCAACTCTAGAGTGCTAGAGAGGGGTTAATTATGCGTACCTCGATTTGTGAGGGTATTGGGGTTTTTATAGTAGTTGAGGATTGACCTTTTTTCCTTGGAGTAGAAGTTTTTTCCTTATAAGAATCCTCATAAGCGTGGATCGCGGAATCCTTTCCTTATAGGACTCTAGCATTGAGCGTGGGATGCAAGTAATTTCTTTAAATGGTGGCTAAGTCAAAGTTTTACTCCTAACCGTCGGCATCGGGGTCGTCAGCTTGCCTTATCCCCGTCAGCCATGTCGTCGTTAGTTTTTTGCCGTGCTGCCCAAGGGCTCCGAATCCCCATCCGTCAGCCTTGGATTCCACTGCTTTTCCAGTTGTCCGAGGCCGTCAGCTTAGACCGTAGGATAAAAAGCTGACAGGTTGATCATGATTTATTTTTACGTATCAGTTGCCCCCTACTCCATATCTCCGTCAGTTCAAGCTGACGGGCTATGGAGTTATTTTTTGTTGCTGACCTTCATTTTAGCTAGGAGAGAGAAAATAATACGGTCGGAATTAAATGCTTTGGACACGTGGCGAGTTTCGGTTGGCTCCGCTTCTGGACAAGGGCGTCGCTTCGTCTTCCGTGCGTTTCCCTTATATATATATGTGGCCCACCTCTCCCAATTTCTTCCTATTCGCTTTTACTGATTCCTGGAGAGCAAATCCGTCGCCATACTCCGTTAGTGCTGCCATCATTTCCATTGTCACTCCCTCAACCGTCACTTTTTAAAAAACTTGTAAGTTTCTTTTCTTTCCTTGCACACTTTATTTCAATTAATTTCTTTAAAGTGAGGTCGTCATCCTAGGTGCTTAGTGTAGAGAGGGAAAATTCCCGACCTATCACAAGCTGACACGTCACACTACCAAGACCACAAAATACAGCCAATTACAAAGCGCCACATACTGCTGCTAGGTTTTACTATTGCCATTCAGAAGCCAATAGAAATTTGCCAAGTGTCATGCAAGAACCAATCATGCATCGGCTCGTGCAAGCGATGACACAAGCAGCCTCGCACGTGTAAGCGATGACCCAAGCAACCTCACACGTGTAAGCGATGACCCAAGCAACCTTGCACGTGTAAGCGATGACCCAAGCAACCTCGCACGTGTAAGCGATGACATAAGCGGACCAATTAGACTGTGACATGTGTCACCAATCAGACTCCGCCACGTGTCGCTCATCCACCCCAAAACTCCTATAAATAGAAGCCTTCCTAAGACATTTAGGAGGACACACATCAAGCCATCTGAAGCACAAGCAGCATCAGAGAAGATTCAGAAGTCCAGAAGCTCTGCCGGAACCAAGCTCTAAAGCCTCCAAGAACTTCAAGAACTTCAACCTTCGAATACGAAGAACATTCGAAGAGAAATCATCCAAATCATCCGCCTAGATCCAAAAGTCTACAGGAATCAAGCCTAAAGTGTCCGAAAAACATCAACAAATCACAAATCAACGAAGCTCTACGGATTCAAGCCTCTAAAGCACCGAAGAACTTCCACCACAAACCTTTGAAGACGAAGAACGCACCAAGAACACACGAAGAACACGAAGAACGTGAAGAACAAAGAATTTCTAACAAGCTCATAGCCAGAGATTCATTGTAATTCCGTTTCAAAGATCTTCGATCCATTCTTCAGCCAAATTGAAGGATATTTTGTGTCTAAATCAAAATCACATTATCATAACTCCAATCAATAAGTCTTGCAAGGAGATTGAATCAGAGGATAACTCTTTTGTAATCACAGAGAATTATACCACAATCATCAATACAAATTCGCATTTGTGAAACTATTTTTACTTGTTTGATTTATTTCAAACTAGAAATTTAGTCGTCTACATATTCTGGCACGCCCAGTGGGACATCTCTGCCTCTCATCTCTTTCTCCTTCAAAAGAAAAGAAATTCGACATCATTTTGCTACCAGCTTCAATGGCCTCTAGCAAGAATGCCCGAAAATCAGTAGTTGATGCTTCCAGTGCTGAGGATTACGTTGGCCTAATCACTCGCAATCGATCCAAAGCTCTTGATCAACTTCAACTCCAACCAACCAAAGAAAGCCAACCTCCTACTGTCATCTCTCTGGACTTTCTTGCAAATAGGAAAGCTACCACTAAGGATTCATATCTCCCGAAAGATTTGGAGAGCAGTAATGAATCATCCCCAACAAAGACCTTTTCTATCAACTCTTCACCTGTGATGAGAAACTTAAGGAATACAGTACCTATGACTCATCCTATTTCATCATTTTCTCCATCATATCTAGAAGTCATGCCAGTAATGATGACTAACACCTCTACCATGGAAGAAAAGATGGCTGAAATGGAACAAAGGATCACCCTCCTCACAAAATCACTTGAAGAAAAGGATGTCAAAATTGCAACCCTAATGAACAAACTGGAGGTAGAAGATTCAGGTGAATCAAGTCATGGCCCTGAGCGCCCACTAGGCTTCACCTTGAAAGGAGAAAATGCTAAGGGTGATAAGGGAAAAGGAGGTGAAGGCACTTCTCAACACGGACATTCCACCTCAATGGCTTCGATATCTGTCCAACAATTGCAGGACATGATAACGAACACCATTCGGGCACAATATGGAGGTTCTTCTACAAGTTCTCTCATATATTCGAAGCCCTATACAAAGTGCATTAATAATATGAGGATGCCAAATGGGTATCAACCCCCCAAGTTCTTACAATTTGATGGCAAAGGAAACCCTAAGCAACACGTGGCTCACTTTGTAGAAACGTGTGAGAATGCAGGGACTCAAGGAGGCCTCTTTGTAAAACAGTTTGTTCGTTCACTGAAAGGAAATGCCTTTGATTGGTATACAGACTTAGAACCTGAGTCAATCGATAGCTGGGAACAACTTGAAAGAGAGTTTCTCAACCGATTCTATAGCACACGGCGCACGGTAAGCATGATGGAGCTTACCAATACCAAACAGTGGAAAGATGAGCCCGTCGTTGATTATATCAATCGGTGGCGTTCTTTGAGTCTAGATTGCAAGGATAGACTTTCTGAAATATCTGCTGTAGAGATGTGCATCCAAGGCATGCATTGGGGACTTCTTTACATCCTTCAAGGGATAAAGCCCCGAACATTTGAGGAGTTAGCAACTCGTGCGCATGACATGGAATTGAGTATCTCTAGCCATGGAAATACAAAGCCTCCCGTACCTGAGGAAAGGAAAGAAAGACGGGAAATAAGGAAAAATGACAGGAATCCGAAAAGTAATGTCAAAGACTTAATGAATGTCAACCTTGCCCCAATCAAAATTTCAACAAGAAATGTAAAGACCAATGAGAAGAGACCTGAGGTCGGCCAACAGCGTGAGACGCGACGCTCATCACTTAAGGAATGGGAACAAAAGGTGTATCCCTTCCTAGATGCCGATATGCCAGAAATGCTAGAACAACTGCTCAAGTTGAAATTAATTGAATTGCCAGAATGCAAACGACCGGAAGAGATGGGAAAAGTCGATAACCCAAACTATTGTAAGTATCATCGCATCATAAGCCATCCAATCCAAAAATGCTTTGTTCTTAAAGAACTCATCATGAAGCTAGCCAAGGAAAGGAAAATCGACTTGGATTTTAATGATGTTGCTCAATCAAACCTTGCAACCTTTGCTTGTGGGTTACCTAGTTGCATGTCTCCAACTACTAAGCAGGGGGCAAATACCACTCTCGTTCAGTTTGGTTCTCTAAGACCTATTCAAGTTCAGCTCTCACAAAAGGCACTTGATTACAATTCAAATGATGATAAAAGGTCAGTAATGGATGAGGAAGAAGGATGGATGGTGGTTACTCGTAGGAGATGGAAGAAAAGACGCACATTTCCGCTTCATTTGATCACCCAAGAGTCTAAAAGAGCACAAAACCAGATTCAGCCTTGGTCAAGAAGAAGGAGTGATAAAAGGCAAGAAAGACTGGGAACAAAAATGTCTGACAATTCAGCACAAACCCAAAAACTTCGAAATCTCATCACATTGGAAGAATTCTTCCCTAGAAAATTCTTTCAAAATGACTTAGCCGAGGCCGTTCACACGGTCACTCGTTGCGAAATTCAGGATGAAAAGGAGGATGTTGACCATGGTGGTCCAAACGAGACTTTGTCATCTTTGGAAGAACTCCAATCTCGAGTTGATGAAGTTGAACCCTTGCAATCCTCCATCTCACCAAAAGAAGCACTCACTCAAGCTCTTGAAAAGCCAGAGATGTACACTCCTTCTACCAACACGCTTCAACAAACCCAGGAATGTTACGCGTGCTCTCCAGACTTAACTTTCACTGATGAGGATCTATTGTTAGGCTCTAAGCCCCACAATCGTCCACTTTACGTCTCTGGTTATGCTCGTGAACAAAAGATCGATCGTATTCTCATTGACGGAGGTTCAGCTGTTAATATACTACCAAAAATGACGATGAGACGACTTGGTCTTACTATGGAGGAATTATCGCACAGTCGTTTGGTCATTCAAGGTTTTAACCAAGGAGGACAACGCGCAAACGGCATGATACACTTGGAATTAATCATTGGAGAATTGATAAGTAACGTTTTGTTCCATGTCATCGATGCCAAGACAACCTACAACATCTTGTTAGGACGTCCATGGATCCATGGAAATGGAATAGTGCCGTCAACTTTGCATCAATGTTTCAAGTATCTTCAAGGTGGAATAAAGAAGGTCAATGCCGACTTAAAGCCTTTTGCTGAGACTGAAGCTCACTTTGCTGACGCAAAATTTTATGTAGAAGATAACATTGCTAGTGAAATTCTCCCAGTTGAGATCCCGGCTATGGAAAGCAAGCAGAGTGAGAAGAGGCATGTTAGATTCATCACTGAAAAGGATAATCCTTCCTCAAAGAAAGGTCCAGAATGCGGGAATGATCATCCTATTGAATCTACCAGTAATTCAATGAGAGCGAAAATTTCAACATCTTCCAATAACCCTCCATTCCTCCGTTATGTACCATTGTCACGCTGTAAGAATGGACAATCTCCATTCACGGAATGCCTTCAACCTACAAAAGACATGGGAAAGCTTCCTACAAAGCTTACAATGGAGGATGTAGCCATATTGAAAGAAAATCATGTCATGCCTCTGACTTCGTCCACAAATCCCTTGCCCTCGAAACCACTAAATGGATTCGTGAGGTTTTCACAAAGTCTGACGGAGCATGGTATTCTACCAAGTGAGCAGACGAAAGAATGGTTTGATCCAAAAGCATACAGGCTGTTAGCCAAAGCAGGCTACGATTTCTCAAAACAAGGAGACTTAGGGAAACTAATTCCAGAAGCCACCGGAGAAAAGATGCATGGCCTTAGCAAAACCCAAAGAAAAATGCGGCTTGAAGGACATAAAATTCCTATCCCAAAGACCGGATTAGGTTATACTCCAGAACAACTAGCTCAGATATGGATCAAGAGGAGAGGCGATGCTTCAAGTTCCCAATACATAACAGTAAAGGTTGGCGAAAGTTCAAACCAAAGAAAAGATCACTCTTCATCGCGTGTCTCGGTGTTTGATCGCATCGAGGCCTCATTGTCACGAGTTACAGTGTTTGACAGGTTAAATACAACTTGCTTAACACAAAATCGTGACACTCTTGCTTGTAAATCAGTCTTTGATAGATTGGGGGCGACAAAAAGGCCTGTTGATAGTCATTCTCAAAATTCAATAAACTTTGAGGTTTAAAGGGAGACGAAAGCTAATGATGAGATCCGCAGTAGCATTCCTTCACGCATGAAACGTAACTTTACCTTAGATATCAGCACTGAAGGATCGCTCAAAGTCAAAAGACGAACGATTGTACACACAAGTCAGTCACTCGCCCACGACGAGCAAATTGAAGAGGTATCATCCTCGTTTCATATTACAATAGAAGAGGATACACTTTCAGATGCTGAAGCTGAAGAGGTTGATGAAGCTCCTCTAGCCTTGGAAGATGGAGGGCAAGCTACAGTTGATGAATTTAAAGAGGTCAATTTAGGAACTACTGAAGAACCCCGGCCAACTTTCATCAGTGCGCTTCTCACCCCTGAAGAAGAAGAAGGGTACCTCAAGCTCCTAGTAGAATACAAAGATGTGTTTGCTTAGACTTACAAGGAAATGCCCGGGCTTAATCCAAGTATTGCTCTACATCATTTGGCAGTAAAGAAAGGCGTGCGCCCAGTTAAACAAGCCCAAAGACGCTTTCGGCCGGAGCTAATCCCTCAAATAGAAACCTAGGTCAATAAGATAATTGAGGCAGGTTTCATTCGTGAAGTACAGTACCCGGAATGGATCGCTAACATCGTCCCTGTCAAAAAGAAGAATGGACAAATCCGGGTGTGCGTTGACTTCCGTGATTTGAACAATGCATGTCCCAAGGATGATTTTCCATTACCCATCACTGAGGTCATGGTGGACGCCACTACTGGTTATGAAGCTTTATCTTTCATGGATGGTTCTTCAGGCTACAACCAAATTCGAATGAATCCTAAGGATGAAGAGCTCACAGCTTTTCGTACCCCTAAGGGCATTTACTGTTACAAAGTGATGCCTTTTGGACTAAAGAACGCTGGTGCTACTTATCAACGGGCCATGCAAAAGATCTTTGATAATGTACTTCACAAATACGTGGAGTGTTATGTCGATGACCTGGTGGTTAAAACAAAAAGGAGGGAAGACCATCTGGTAGATCTGCGATCTGTGTTCAACCACCTAAGAAAGTATCAGCTCAAGATGAACCCTCGCAAATGTGCTTTTGGCGTAACATCTGGGAAATTTCTTGGTTTCATTGTGAGACACCGTGGTATTGAAATTGACCAGTCCAAAATTGAAGCCATCCAGAAAATGCCAGAGCCCAAGAATCTGCGAGAACTTAGAGGCTTGCAAGGAAAACTAGCCTACATACGACGATTTATCTCGAACTTGGCTGGTTGATGTCAACCTTTCAACAGATTGATGAAGAAGGATGTGAACTTTGAATGGGATGAGGCTTGTAGCAATGCTTTTGCGCGCATCAAAAGATACTTACTTAATCCTCCAGTTTTGGGTGCTCCTATTCCAGGAAAGTCTCTAGTGTTGTACATTGCGGCACAAGAAAAATCTCTGGGTGCTCTTATGGCACAGGAAAATGAAGAGGGGAAAGAAAGAGCCCTTTATTACCTAAGTCGAACTCTCAATGGGGCTGAATTAAATTATTCTCCTATTGAAAAGATGTGTCTCGCTCTTTTCTTTGCTATAGATAAACTGGAGCATTACATGCAAGCATACACGGTTCGCTTGATAGCAAAAGCGAACCCAATTAAGTATGTCCTTTCTAGGCCAGTGGTTGCGGGTCGTATAGCTCGATGGGCGGTCTTGCTACAACAATATGACCTCGCATATGTCCCACAAAAAGCTATCAAGGGACAAGCATTGGCAGATTTCTTAGCTGATCACCCAGTGCCATCTGATTGGGAGTTCTCCGATGATTTCCCGGATGAAGACGTGTTTTACATTGAAGTAATGCCACCATGGATGATGTTTTTCGATGGGGCTGCACGTCGAGAAGGAGCGGGGGCAGGTGCAGTGTTTGTTTCTCCACAACGGCAAATACTTCTATACTCGTTCTCTTTAAGCGAACTTTGCTCTAACAACGTAGCTGAATATCAAGCATTGATTATTGGTCTACAAATGGCCATTGAGATGAGCATATCGCAACTTGAGATCTTCGGGGATTCCAAATTAATTATCAACCAAGTCTTGGAACAGTATGACGTCAAGAAGGAAGACCTCATCCCTTATTGCAAATATGCGAAGAAATTGCTAACAAATTTTGAGGCCATCACATTGGAGCATATACCAAGGAAGGAGAATAGACAGGCCGATGCTTTAGCTAATTTGGCTACCGCCTTGGCATTATCCCAAGAAGAGACCACCAAAGTTGCTATTTCCCAAAGGTGGGTGGTACCTCTAGTGATCGAAGAAGAAGAAGAAGAGCAAGCCAACATCATTTCGGTATGCCTTGTTGAAAAAGAAGATTGGCGAAAAGCGATCATTGAATACCTTCAACATGGAAGACTCCCGGATGATAAACGCCACAGGAGTGAAGTTCGGCGAAGGGCTGCTCGATTCATTTACTATAAAGACACTCTCTACCGCCGTTCATTTGATGGATTGTTTCTTCGTTGCTTAGGAGAGGAGGAGGCTAAACAAGCCTTAGAGGAGGCTCACTCAGGAATATGCGGCGCACATCAGTCAGGTCCTAAGTTACATTATAGGATCAAACGAATGGGTTACTATTGGCCTACAATGGTGCAAGATTCCATGGAGTGCGCTAAGAAATGTGAAGCTTGTCAGTATCATGCGAACTTCATCCACCAGCCGCCAGAACCTCTACACCCAACTGTAGCTTCTTGGCCTTTTGATGCGTGGGGGCTTGATGCAATAGGACCATTACCAAAGTCATCCGGTGGCCATTTGTACATCTTGGCTGCAACTGATTACTTTTCAAAATGGGCGGAAGCTGTGCCCCTTAGGGAAGTGAAAAAAGAGACGGTGGTCAATTTCATTCGAACTCATTTGATCTATCGGTATGGTGTCTCGCGGTATATCATAACTGATAATGGAAAGCCGTTCTACAATAGGTTGATGACGGAATTATGCGAGAAGTTTGATTTTAAACAATACAACTCCTCCATGTATAATGCCCCGGCAAATGGACTAGCTGAAGCATTCAACAAAACGCTTGGCAGTTTGTTAAAGAAGGTGGTATCCAAAACAAAGAGGGACTGGCATGAAAGAATCGGAGAAGCATTATGGGCATATCGAACAACATTTCGAACGCCTACTCAAGCGACACCATATTCTCTTGTCTATGGAGTGGAAGCCGTCCTTCCTTTGGAACGTCAAATCCCGTCATTACGGATTGCCATTCAAAAAGGATTGACTGGAGAAGAAAATGCCAAGCTCAGATTGCAAGAATTAGAGGCACTTGATGAGAAAAGGCTCGAGGCCCAACAACGCCTTGAGTGCTATCAAGCTCGTCTTTCAAGCGCCTTTAATAAAAGAGTTAAACCACGATCATTCCAAGTTGGTGACTTAGTCCTTGCCGTTCGAAGACCTATCATCACAACTCATCGTACGGGCAATAAGTTCACTTCAAAATGGGATGGACCTTATGTTGTGCAAGAAGTCT
Source organism: Quercus ilex subsp. ballota (assembly GCA_032727855.1). Lineage (NCBI taxonomy): Eukaryota > Viridiplantae > Streptophyta > Magnoliopsida > Fagales > Fagaceae > Quercus > Quercus ilex. The sequence continues at coordinate 22,644,665 of CM064912.1, read as the reverse complement.
ACACCAATGGAGCTTACAAGTTGATTGATAATGATGGTGTAAGGATCGGCCCCATTAATGGGAAGTTCCTCAAGCGCTTCTATGCCTGAAAGTTGAGGAAATGCTCCTCGGCAAGAGCTTAAACTACCCACTGTAACGCTGCAAGAGTACATGATGTCTTCCCATTACCTCTGAAAGCGTACCAATAAGGAGAAATTAATCCCACTCTATGTCAACAATTGCTAGTGTGGCGTAGTGGTTGGACGCCCAAGCCGCCCTTGAGAGGTCTCGGGTTCGATTAGTGGTGATACCCACTATTACACACTGAGCCCCCCTTTTTGCAAAAAAGAACCCAAAAAAAAAAAAAAAAAAAAATCAATAACAAAAAAATTTTTGAACTACGTGATGACTTGATCCCTCTTCGGGGTATGTAGGCAACTTAGTATCTTTTGCTAAGTTCAGTCACGCACTAAAAAAAAAAGTTATCAAATTGAAAAAAAAAAAAAAAACAAAAAACAAAAAAAAAAAAAACAAAGAAAAAAAAAAAACAACAAAGAAATCATCCAAAAAGAAAATATCAAAAAAAATCATCATAAAAAAAAAATTATCAAAAAAAAAAAAAAAAAACAAAATTTCTGTTGAACTACGTGATGACTTGATCCCTCTCCGGGGTACGTAGGCAGCTTAGTACTTGTCACTAAGTTCAGTCACATGAAAAGAAGAAGGATTGTCAGTCTGGCTTGAAGAGTTTTGCAACGGTTGTCAATATGCTTTTAAGGTCCCTTTGGTTGGCATGGCATTGCTCATTTTCTATGGACATTCTCCTACGTTTCTGAAGTATGCTTTGCATCACTTATCTCCTGGGGGCATCTTCTTGTACCTTGCAAGTCTAAGCTACATCGTCTCTCTTCTAGGTTGTGCCACTTCATAGCTCTGAAATTTGAACCACATCATCTCCCTTCTGAGTGGTGTCGTTTTACATCATATCTCTGAAATTTGGATGACGTCAACTTCCTCCAGAATGATGATAGATTATATATCCAAAGTCGGTGTTGCATCATCTCTCCTCTATGGGCATGTTCATGCAGTGTCGGATTCTTGGTGACATGTTTTGACATCTTCAAAGTATTGGCATCATTCTTTCCCTCATCCTCAAGGTTTTGTTGGCCTTTCCTTGCATCTTCAACGTCTTGTTGACATCTTTGAAATCCTGATGTCTAGCTACAGTGCTATGCGCCTCGATGTCTGAGCTATGTTGCCTCTGAAAATTTGTGCTGTTGTAGCTTTATTATAAAGGTCAATATTGGTGCAACTTCAATGCGGGTGCAAGTGCTAATGTGGAGTGTTGATGTAGCTTCATGACAAAGATGAACGTTGGCACAACTTGATGCGAATAAAGTGTTGACGTGGCTTCATGGAAAAAACGAGTATTGGCATGACTTCAGTGCTAATGTGGAGTGTTGTCATAGCTTTATGGCAGATATTGGTGCAACTTCAATGCAAGTGCAAGTGCTAAAGAGGAGTGTTGGCATGGCTTCACGGCAAAGATGAGTGTTGGCACGGCTTCGATACGAATAAAGTGTTGACATGGCTTCATGCTAAAGATAAGCGTTGGCACGGCTTCGATGCGAATAAAGTGTCGATGTGGCTTCACGGCAAAGATGAACGTTGGCATGGCTTCAGTACAAGGACAAATGCTGGCACGACTTCATGGTAAAGACTTTTGAGGTGGCTACATTGTAAAGACTCTTGAGATGGCTGTGTTGAAAAGACAAATGTTGGTGCAGTTTAATTGCCAAGGAAAGCATGCTGCATGACAAAAACAAGCAACAACAAAGAACTTGTCAGAAGAAAATCTCATGGCACGTCTCCAAAAAAAAAAAAAAAAAAAAAAAAAAAAGATCGGTAAAGAGAGAGCTTCAATTCTAATCTCTAGCCTGTCAAAAAAAAAAGAAAAAAAAAGAAAAAAAAAAGAAGAAGTTAGTGCAAACCAAGCTGTGTAATATATATATATATATATATTATAATAATAAGAAATAATTAAATTAAAAAAAAAAAAAAAAGAGGAAAGAAAAAGAAAATGCATGGTTTCTTTAACTAGAGATTGCACAAGGATTTTGTTACTGAAGACTACGCTTGTACTGATTAAGGCATACTCCGGGTGGCTTTATATAGAAAATTTCTGAGAGAACAGACAAAAAAAAGGGAGGAGGAAAAATACTGCTATCAATATTTGAGGTCAGACTTTGCAACTCGAATGCACTCATAGTCAAAGAAATCTGCACCAAACCTTGGAAAGAAAGGAGTGCCCATAAATGCATCATGCTATCAGAAAGAAACTATTGCACATACTAGACTGTATATTCTTTCAAAGCTCCTTGTGCAGCCAACTTTGAATGCAGAAGCAATTGCAGATTAACCATTGTCAAACAATGTCAGGATGGCCACCGCCAAAGCAGAAGAAAATGGCCACAATTTCTACAATGCCAGCCGTCCCCTCTTCTAGATTTCCAAAACTTCTGACAGGATTTCACAAAATTCAACTCACAAAAGTCTTCTACAACCTTCAACATGCCTAAGCTGAAAAATTCATGTTCAGATGGTTGGCCATGAGCAGCCAAAAAAAAAAAAAAAAAAAAAAACTCCCAACGTCCTGCAGGTTTCTCATTTAAATCTGTACAAATCCGAGGAAGTTTTTACAAAACCGATGACAGAACTAGATCCATCGGCCCTCGATCTACAAAACTCAGAAAGATCATCAACAGCGGAGCTACCACGCGCTGCCACGCGCCGCCACAAGCTTGCGGTAACCAACCGTTTAATTTCTCAAAACTATGAAAAACTGTTCACAATTTCAGAAAACAGACAATACCAGCAGATTCTACGGCCTCAAATCTGCAAAACCCAAAAATTTCAGGCCCAAACGATGAGCCACGCGCTGCCACGCGCCACCAGAAGGTCCGGCTCTCTCTCACGCGCCGACACGAGCCACTCCTTCCTGCTACGCGCTCACACGCGCCGGGAACTCTCACGCGCTTGCACGCGCCTAGCGCGTACACGCGCCATGCGCTGACGTGCCCCAGGCGTATGACGTCACTGTCCACTGACCTGACCCGTTTGACCAGACCGGATCGGTTTGACCCGGAAATCTGACCCCGTCCGAACCGCCTTAAAAAAAAAAAAAAAAAAGAAAAGAAAAAAAAAAGAGAGAGATAAAAAATACCTTGACCAAATTTGACCTTTGACTTTGACCAAAAAGTCAAAATTTTCAAAAGGGACCTGTCCCACTCAGTTTTTCGAGTACATTCTTATTTTGGGATCCGTTTCTTCATTCGAAACTCGAAAATTGTGCAAACGTCCAATTTCCAAAAAGTTGACTTTTCCGTAAATGTTGACCAAAAGTCAAAATTTTTAAGATGGACCTATCTTACTCAATTTTTCGCGTACATTCCAAATTTGGAGTCCGTTCCATCATTTGAAACTCAAAAATTGCACAAATAACCCAATTCCAAGATAGTTGTCTTTTATGTTGAAATCAACCCAAAGTCAAGATTTTCGAACCAGACTTGTCTTGCATAGTTTTTCGTGACGTGAAAATCATCAATCTAACTCACATCTCTGAAGTACTGACAATATCCAAAACTAAAGTTCTCAATATCAAAATTTGAGATTCATCAATTTAGTTTGGATCCCCTCAGGGTTATTCCCCAGACTTCATCAAGGCTTTCCTTCTAAAGTACAAATGAACTCTCACAAGTGTGTCTTGAGCTTGAAATTACATCGAGTCACCCGTCCAACCCACAATTCCCCTTTCGGTGCCAAACATTCCCACCTACCATTCTTCATCTCTCTCACCTACCATTCTCGTTCCCTACCGGTCTCTCACCTACCGTTCTCATCCACCAGTCTCACCAAAAATTCCCATCCGCCATTCTCAACTATCCATCTACCATTCTTCATCTCTCCACTATAAATAGAAGGGCCGGATTCATCAAAAACTCATCAAGAAAAAAAAAAAAACATTGAGTCATGAAATGAAGATTTGCTTCTTTCAAATTTTCAAGTCCTCCTTCTCACAGCCATTTCTCACTATGACTTCATCATTCTCAACACTTAGCAACCAATATTGCTTCATAGTCAGTTTGAAATCAACCCTCTTATGGTTCGGTAGAAACCCTCTTTACAACATCATTGTAGTTTTGAGATCCAAACAAATTTTGTTTCTCCACTTAACGACCACCTTTGTTCATAAAATTACTCATAACAAGGCCTGTATCGACCTTCCATGCTTCCGTGGATTTGGTCGGCCAGGAAGTCTAAGTCCAGCAGAGACTCCTGTTCCTAACCTCAGGTCTCCTGTAGTCTCTCTCCAATTGCTTGGTCTTCCAGCAGAAGCAGTGGTTCGGAACAAACAGCAACTTGGCTGGTTTCTAAGACCAGAATCACAAGTTAGCTCCATCTTTCATTTTTCTGTGCTTTTCCAACAAGTAGCAGTAAGTGAAGATGGTAAAAAGTGTTGGGGTATCCTACAAATTATCTTCCATCCAACATTTGAGGCAACCTTCAAGGCACCAGCTCATCAGAGTTCAGCTTTTGGGGCTAGTAAATGGTCACCAGAGCCTTATTCCATGTCCCCACCACTATGGGACTCAAAGGTCATCGTTGCTGGTACCTCAAAACACATTTTCTGAAATTACTCCAACATAAATCTAGGTTGAAGTATTTTAGAAGGTACTCTTCTGAAATTACTTCAACATAATGTCTGTCGGTTTGGTCCCATTACACACGCACATTCGATGACTTACTGTCAGACCCCATGCAACATACAGGGCCAGCACCATGGCGGTGTGTGTTTCACCCATTCGCTTTGCTTCATCCCCGTCTTCTTCACCACCAACACCATCATCCCCAGAATCCATAAGCTTCTGAAATTACTTCAACTTAACCTGAGTGAAACAATGACACATGTGCACTCAACCACTTTCCCACATGGCCTAGCCTTAATCCGAAGTATACTCTTCCGATATAACTTCACCAGAAGTTCTCAAAAACACGAGGCTGGCCCCATGGCTCTGCATGTTATACCCAGCCACCATCCTCGCGTCTTCCCCATCTTATACACCATGTGATCGCCGCCAACGATCCAAAGGTACTCTTCTGAAGTTACTTCAACTTAACCTCTCCTGAGAAGGCTCAGTCATGCAAGTACATTCAAATACTCGCAGACCTCTTTTCGGTCTCATCAAAGCCTTTCATATGGGTGGGTCTACTCTTCGGAAATTATTTCATCCTGCTGAAAGCTCCACCACCTTCAATTACTTCATTTGAAGAACCAAGTGTAAAAAAAAAAAAAAAAAAAAAAAAAAAAAAATCTGTTTTCGAAACTCATTCTCACACCACACTCTGAAACCGTGTGCGTGAACGAGTCTCGAGGGGGCATTTGTAGAGAGGGAAAATTTCCGACCTATCACAAGCTGACACGTCACACTACCAAGACCACAAAATACAGCCAATTACAAAGCGCCACATACTGCTGCTAGGTTTTACTATTGCCATTCAGAAGCCAATAGAAATTTGCCAAGTGTCATGCAAGAACCAATCATGCATCGGCTCGTGCAAGCGATGACACAAGCAGCCTCGCACGTGTAAGCGATGACCCAAGCAACCTCACACGTGTAAGCGATGACCCAAGCAACCTTGCACGTGTAAGCGATGACCCAAGCAACCTCGCACGTGCAAGCGATGACATAAGCGGACCAATCAGACTGTGACATGTGTCACCAATCAGACTCCGCCACGTGTCGCTCATCCACCCCAAAACTCCTATAAATAGAAGCCTTCCTAAGACATTTAGGAGGACACACATCAAGCCATCTGAAGCACAAGCAGCATCAGAGAAGATTCAGAAGTCCAGAAGCTCTGCCGGAACCAAGCTCTAAAGCCTCCAAGAACTTCAAGAACTTCAACCTTCGAATACGAAGAACATTCGAAGAGAAATCATCCAAATCATCCGCCTAGATCCAAAAGTCTAAGGGAATCAAGCCTAAAGTGTCCGAAAAACATCAACAAATCACAAATCAACGAAGCTCTACGGATTCAAGCCTCTAAAGCACCGAAGAACTTCCACCACAAACCTTCGAAGACGAAGAACGCACCAAGAACACACGAAGAACACGAAGAACGTGAAGAACAAAGAATTTCTAACAAGCTCATAGCCAGAGATTCATTGTAATTCCGTTTCAAAGATCTTCGATCCATTCTTCAGCCAAATTGAAGGATATTTTGTGTTTAAATCAAAATCACATTATCATAACTCCAATCAATAAGTCTTGCAAGGAGATTGAATCAGAGGATAACTCTTTTGTAATCACATAGAATTATACCACAATCATCAATACAAATTCGCATTTGTGAAACTATTTTTACTTGTTTGATTTATTTCAAACTAGAAATTTAGTCGTCTACACTTAGTTTACACCCGTCACTTGTAGGTAGTCAGATGTCTAGTGACGCGTCGAGTGACCAGTCGTCGGTCAGCGAAGGAGCAGGCTACGACGAGGTGTTTGGTTCAGGTAGTGAGTCTGGGAGTTTTTCCTGGTCATCAGAGAGGGAGACGTCAGCTCATACTCCTGTCGAGGAGGTAGGAGGTCAGGGAAACGGCGGCCAGGAGGAAGAAGTAGGTAAGGAGAGTGAAGTTGGAGTAGAAGAGAGAAATAGTGACGGGGATGAGGGTGACGAGGAGGCTTGTGAGGGGACTTCTGGAAGCCCTAGAGGTAGTCGTCCCTTCATCCTTCCCAAGGAGTGGGCTGTGAATAAATTCCTTCCAAAGATGACACTTAAAATTTTTAAGGAGTTACGCACCCGTTTCCAAATCCTCGAGCATATTCCTATCCGTCTGCCTAGGGATGGTGAGAAATGTTATACGGGAAGAACTGCAGATGTTGGCATGTACGATGCCATGTTTGCTGCCGGGTTGAGATTGCCTCTGACGGCTTTACACCGTCAGCTGGTTGATTTCCTTGGTTTATCCGTCAGTCAGATTGCTCCAAACTCGTGGACAATCTTTATTGGTGCTGAGGTACTGTGGGGTCGTCTAAGTGGAGGCCACCGTCAGCTTTCCTTGGATGAATTTTTTTACTGCTACAGACCCCGACACCTTTCTTCCTCAAAGGGGATGTATCATTTTGCCGTCAGGGAGAAGGAGTTGAGGCTGGTGTCTGAGATGCCAGATTCTAATAGAGCCTAGAAGAGTAGGTTCTTTTTTGTCGAAGGGACGGACTGGGTGTGCCATCAAGAAGAATGGGAGACGATACCTCTTGGTTGTTTCGACAATACTTGGGCGTTTGCTAGAGAGTCAGGTTTTAACCGTCAGCTTTTATCCTCGTTAGTTTGCTACGTATCACAATCTATTTTTTGAAAAGGTATTAACGTAGCCAATTTGTTCTTTTTTAGCCTTCACTCACCCACTGATAACCGACGAGCAGGAAGATTTCATCCATCGCGTTTTGGAGATACCCATAGAAGAGCGATCGTGTCGGGACTTAATTACCCTCGACACTCTTCACGCATATTGCGGAGGTCCCGAACCGACGCCTGAAACTCGTAGACTGGAAGAATTTTCCCGTCACCGTGAGTTCCTTGATCTTATTTGGTTAATTTTGTACTTTTAGTCGTTAGTTTTCCTTATATGTTTTTTTTTTCTACAAAGATGGACGCAGCTAAATAACGGATCAGGGCTGCTGCTGCCCTCCAAAAGAAGGAAAAGAAGGTGAAGGGGGAGGTGACGTCTACGTCTGCCCCCCAGACCGTCACTAAGGGTTCTCTGAAAAGGAAACCTGACGGGGAAGTCAGTCGACCCTTGAAGAAGACAGCCGTCACTCTTGAGCTCCTCGAGAAGTCGACCCCCAAGTCAGGCCATAGAGTAGGGAAGGGTGTTATGACTTCTTCTGGTCCTGTCCTGAAGGGGCCCCGTAGCCTGTTGACGCACAAGGATTTTGCCGTCGAAACAATTGAAGCACTTATAAGACCGACGGATATAGATCCCTGTGCTCAGCTGGGGACGGAAGAACTGGGGTCGTCTGCTTTGTTTGATCTCTCACGGGTAAGTCATCTGCCTTTAACTGATCCTTGCTTAATCTTTCTTGTTTAATAACTGACGGTTGTATTCTTTTCTAGGCATTTGTTCGCGTGAAGGCGCTTCAAGACCGGTGCGTGGCCAAGGAGGGGGTTGTCACTCGTGTTAGCAAACATAATGCTAACATGCGAGACCAGCAAGCTCAGTATAAAGAGGCAGTGCGTGTACTTAACGTCGAGCTAAAAGAGGTAAGGGAGAAGTTGGAAGAGGCGAGCCGTCAGAAGGGCGAGCTAGAGAGAGAGCTGACGACTCTTCGTGGTCAGTTGGAGACGGTAGGGACTGACGCCGTTGAGAAATTCAAAGCGTCAGACTCTTTCATCGATTCTTGTGGTGGCTACTATGGCACAGGATTCGATGACTGTCTCAAACAAGTTGCGTCAGCTTTCCCTGAGCTGGACCTATCTGGAATTACCCTGGACGACGCTCAACCGATGACGCCTGCTACCGACGCCATTACTGCTGGTGGTGACGACCAGGAGGATTCTCCACATGCAGATATTGGAGTTGTTCTAGCCCAACCTGCCGCGAATCCTCCCGTCCACCCTTCACCTGAGATCCTTGTAGTGGAAGACCCTTCAGCTCCCCAGAAGTGAAAAGGCTCCAAGTGACGTTCCTTGTATTTTTTTCTTTTTGTAGTTGTATTTCGTTTTGGATAATATTTTTTAAGTGCCCCCTTTGTCTTTGGGGTTTCAACTTGAACACAGATTGACTTCCGTCACTTTTTATGTATGTTATTCGCTCAAGTTTTGCTTTACACATTTACTTTCTTTTCTGCTGACTGAGGCCGTCAACCTTTAAATTACTGTTTTAATAAGGCCGTCGCTTTCCTATTGAAAAACCTTTTTTGTTTATTCCTTTATTTTTAATGTTGGGCTCGCTTAGTTTTTGGTCATGATCCAATAGAACGCATTTGTGATGCCCGTTTAATATAGCCGTCAGTTTTATTCAGACCGTCAGCTTTCGAGCTTTAATTTCTTTGGCTCTTACTGGACCATCAGCTCTTTTTGTATGGCAAGTCGTCGGTCTTTATTGTAACCGTCAGCTTAATTGCTGAACTTAACCGTTTTTTCAGTCTTTTATTTTGATTGTCAGTTTGAGAGCTGAGTTGATTGTGGACTTTACCACTTTTCCAGTCTTTTATTTTGATCGTCAGCTTGAGAGCTGTGTCGATTGTGGACTTAACCACTTTTCCAGTCTTTTATTTTGATCGTCAGCTTGAGAGCTGAGTCGATTGTGGACTTAACTACTTTTTCAGTCTTTTAAACCGTCAGCTTGAGAGCTGAGATAATTGTGGACATAACCACTTTATCTTTTAGACTGTCAGCTTGAGAGCTGAGTTGTTTGTGGATTTAACCAGTCTTTTAGACCGTCAGCTTGAGAGCCGAGTTGTTTGTGGATTTAACCACTTTTAGTCTTTTAGACCGTCAGCTCGAGAACTGAGATGATTGTGGACAACCACTTTTAGTCTTTTAGACCGTCAGCTTAAGAGCTGAGTTTGTGGATTTAACCACTTTTAGTCTTTTAGTCCGTCAGCTTGAGAGCTGAGTGGATTTAACCACTTTTAGTCTTTTTGAACATTAGCTTGAGAGCTGAGATGATTGTGGACGTAACCACTTTTTTAGGTTTTAAGGCCGTTCACGTTTTGTGAATTTGAACTTGTAAGTAGATACTTCAGTAATTCTGAATAACTCTCACCAATATAAAAAGTAGTTCGAAAACAAAATCTGCCCATTTTGGGCTTATTGTAGCAAAAACATAAGTAGAAGAAACTGCCCATTGGGCTTACTGTAGCAAATACTTAGGTAGGAAAAAAAAAGACTGCCTTTTGGGCTTACTGTAGCAAATACTTAAAAAGGTAATCGATAAGTCTGAGTGCACCCAAAAAAAGGGTGGTGTTGTTTTTTGTGCCGCCGCCCCTACTGGTAGTACTTCCGCAAGTGTTCAGCATTCCATGGATGTGGTAACTTCCGCCCGTCCAGTGCCTCTAGATGGTAGGTGCCCTTCCTTTGCCATGCCGTAACTCGGTAGGGTCCTTCCCAATTTGGACTGAGCTTTCCTTGGGTGGGGTCCCTTGCTGCGCCTATAACTTTTCTTAGAACGAGGTCTCCAACTTGGAAGTCTCTGTGTCTGACCCAGGAGTTGTAATGCTTGGCCATGCGGTCCTGGTACCGTGCAAGCCTTTGTTCTGCTGCCATCCTGACTTCGTCCACCAGATCAAGTTGCAGACGTATGGCCTCGTCATTCCTCTTTTCGTCATGGTTGTGCACCCTGTAGCTTGTAAGGCCGACTTCGGCTGGGATGACTGCTTCGTTCCCGTATGTTAATCGGAATGGTGTCTCTCCTGTTGGTGTCCTTGCTGTTGTCCTGTAGGCCCATAGTATGCTCGGCAACTCTTCAGCCTCTATGCCCTTTGCCCCCTCGAGTCGGGTCTTGATAATTTTTAGTAAGGATCGATTTGTGACTTCGACCTGTCCATTGGCTTGGGGGTGGGCAGGGGAGGAGTAGTGGTTCCGTACCCCCCGCTGCGAGCAGAAGTCCCTGAAGGAGTCGTTGTCGAATTGCTTCCCGTTGTCCGAGACTAAGACTCTAGGAATGCCAAACCTGCATGTGATGCATCGCCAAACGAAGCTCCGTACGTTTTTTTCTGTAATGGTGGCCAAGGCTTCAGCTTCCACCCACTTCGTAAAGTAGTCAATGCCGACAATTAGAAACTTCAGCTATCGTATTGCCGTAGGGAACGACCCCATGATGTCCAACCCCCACTGAGCGAACGGCCATGGTGCCCTCATCGGGGTGAGTTCTTCGAGTGGTTGTCTGATGACATTGCTAAACTTTTGGCATTTGTCGCAGGCCTTCACATAAGCCTCGGCATCCTTCTGCATTGTTGGCCAAAAGTACCCGGTTCGTACTAGCTTGTGTATTAGTGATCTTGATCCTGAGTGGTTCCCGCAGATTCCCTCGTGCACTTCTCTCATGACGTAATCTGCTTCTTCAGGACCTAAGCATCGTAGGTAGGGGCAGGAGAAACCTCTCTTATACAAGACATCTCTTATCAGAACGAACCTTGCTGCTTGGACCTTCAGTTTTCTTGCAGCTTCCTTCTCATTCAGCAATATGCCGTTCTTCAAGAAAGAGGTTAACGGCGTGGTCCAATCGCTTTGGGGACCGAGCTCCTGTATGTCGACAGAATTTATGAGTGGAGAGAGCTGTGTGAAGGAGAGTATATTACTAATGGTGGCCATGTGTTCGGCTGAGGCGACTTTGGCTAGGCGGTCGGCTTGTTCGTTTTCTCCCCGGGGATTTGTATAATTTTGACATTCAGCTCGTTTATCCTCCTTCTTGCTTGGTCCAGATATTTCTTCATTCTTTCGCCTTTGCATTCATACTCCCCATTTATCTGGTTGACTATGACTTGGGAGTCACAGTAAACGATTACTTTTGCGGCTCCTGCTGCCTTTACGAGGTCAAGCCCTGTTATCAAAGCTTCGTACTCCGCCTCATTATTGGTGGTAGGGAATTTAAGGCGGACCATACACTCTACCGTGTCTCCTTCGAGTGACTGTAATACGACGCCGGCTCTGCCAACTTGCCTGTTGGAGGATCCATCTACATATATGCTCCATTGTGGGGATTCTTCTACCCCCCTGTCCTCACCATTCGTGAATTCTGCTATGAAATCTGCAACGACCTGTCCCTTAACGACGGTCCGCGGGCGATACTGGATGTCAAACTCGCTTAATTCTATAGCCCAAAGTGCCAAACGCCCAGCAGCTTTTGGATTGCTCATTACCCGTCGCAAAGGCTTATCAGTTAGGACGATCATTGTGTGGGCTTGAAAATACGGCTTCAGTTTGCGTGCTGTCGTAACCAGCGCGAAAGCAAGCTTTTCCATGGGTGGATATCTTTCTTCGGCTCCGCGGAATGCCCGGCTAGTGTAATACATAGGTTTTTGTACTTTCTCTTCTTCTCTGATTAAGGCGGCACTGACGGCGGCTGGGGAGACGGCAAGATAGAGAAAAAGTTCTTCTCCTGGTTGCGAGGGACTCAGCAGTGGTGGGGAAGAGAGGTAAGCTTTCAACTCCTCAAACGCTTGTTGGCACTCAGTGGTCCACTCGAAAGACCTTTTTAGCGTGCGAAAAAAGGGTAAGCACTTATCCGTTGCCCTGGAGACGAACCTGTTTAGCGTTGCTATCTTGCCGTTGAGGCTTTGTACTTCCTTCACATTCTTTGGTGGTGCCATCTCCATTATAGCCCGGATCTTGTCTGAATTGGCCTCGATGCCCCTCTGGGAAACCATGAATCCTAAGAATTTTCCTGCTGTCACCCTAAAGGCACACTTCCCTGGATTAAGCTTCATGTTGTAAGAGCGAAGAGTGTTGAACGTTTCCCTGAGGTCTTCTAAATGATCTTCTTCACTTCGACTTTTAACCAGCATATCATCTATGTACACCTGGACGTTTCTTCCGATCTGCCGTGCAAACATCTTGTTCATAAGCCTTTGATATGTTGCGCCCGCATTCTTTAGACCAAACGGCATTACCTTGTAGCAGAAGAGGCCTTGGCTGGTTACGAAGGAAGTTTTTTCTTGATCATCATCGTGCATCTTGATTTGGTTGTAGTCGGAGAAAGCGTCCATGAAGCTTAACAGCTGGTGTTGAGCCGTAGAGTTTACTAGAGTGTCGACTCTCGGGAGAAGGTAGCTGTCTTTAGGGCATGCCTTGTTTAGATCGGTGAAGTCTACACACATCGTCCACTTCCCAGAAGCTTTCTTGACCATCACTACGTTTGCTAGCCAGTCGGGATAGTAGACTTCTCTAATGAAATTTGCCTCTCGTAGCTTGCGGACTTCTTCAGCTATGGCTTGATCCCGTTCTGGGGCAAAGACCCGCTTCTTCTGCTGGATGGGCGAAAAGGATGGTGATACATTTAGCCTATGCACCATGACTGAAGGGTCTATTCCTGGCATGTCCTCGTGACTCTAGGCGAATACGTCCTGATTCTCTTTGAGGAATGCTGTAAGTGTTTGCCGGATTGTGGGACTTGCAAGGGTTCCAATCCTCGTTGTCTGGTCAGGTCTGGAGTCGTCCAGGGGTATTTCTTCAAGCTTCTCGACTGGCTCCGTCATGTTTCGGTGTTCTTCTATGTTCATGGTTTGGAGGTGATCATCCATTTCCATCATGGCCACGTAGCATTCACATGTGGCAATCTGGTTTTCACGTAGTTCTCCGACTCCGTATTCAGTTGGGAACTTGATCATTAAATGATAAGTCGAAATTGCCGCCTTCCACGATTTGAGGGTGGGTCGCCCTAAGATTGCATTATAGGCAGATGAATGGTCGACCACGAGGAATGTTACGTCTTTCGTGATTTGCTGGGGATAGTCGCCTGCCGTCACCGCCAACGTGACCGCGCCCAACGGAAACACCTTTGTACCTCCAAAATCGACAAGTGGGGCATTCGTTGGAACCGGTTGTTCCCTGCTGATTTTTATCTGCTGGCATGCCGGGTAGTACAAGATGTCTGCCGAGCTGCCATTGTCGACCAACACCCGATGCAAGTTGTAGTCCCCAACTTATAGGCTGACAACAAGCGCGTCGTTGTGCGGGTGGTGAAGACGTCGCGCATCTTCTTCCGAGAATTCGATAATAGGGCTTTCCCTTCGAGCTACCTTTTGCACTGGACCCGTCAGCTGGACGTTTTGGACCATCCGAAGGTACGTCTTTCGAGCCTTTTTGGACGACCCGGTAGCCATTCCTCCTACTATCATTCGTATGTCACCAACGGGAGGTCTTGGACGGTCATTATCTCGTCGGGAAGGGTGCTCTAGAGGTGCTAGATCTGCTCTTTCCTTGCTTACGAACTTCTGCAATTTCCCTTGTCTTATAAGGGCCTCGATTTGTTGCTTCAAGTCGTAACAGTCGGCTGTGTCATGGCCGTGATCTCGGTGAAAGTACTTGTCTCGAGAACGCTTGCTAGGATCTCCCTTCAGCTTTCCAGGGAAGGTCAGAGCCCCTTCGTCCTTAATTTGCATTAGGACTTGATCTATTGGGGCGGTCAGCGGGGTGAAGCTTGTGAATCTTCCTCCCGGAGGTTTAGAACGCCTTTCGTCTCTTCTATCTCCTGTTCTGGGCCTCTTCCTCCCTTGGTCTGGTCGTGCATCTTCCTGCCTCTCCCTTTTTCTCGACTTCTCTTCCCGGGCCTGCAACGCGTCCTCAGCATTCATATACTTAGTAGCCCTATAGAGTACTTCCGACATGGTCTTCGGGTCGTTTTTGTATAGGGAGAACAAAAACTTGCCCTTTCGCAACTCATTTGTGAAGGCTGCTACAAGTATTTTGTTGTCAGCTTCATCAACTGATAGCGCTTCCTTATTAAAGCGCATTATGTATAATCTTAACGTCTCGTCCTCCCTTTGCTTGATACTCATCAAACATGCCGTGGACTTCTTATACCTGTGTCCCCCAATGAAGTGTGTAGTGAACTGAGTGCTTAGCTCCTTGAAGGTGCTGATAGAGTTGGGCGTCAGTCGGCTGAACCATACCCTTGCGGGGCCTTTGAGTGTTGTGGGGAAGGCCCTGCACATAATCTCATTTGCTACCCCCTAAAGATGCATCAGGGTCTTGAAAGTTTCCAGATGATCCAGAGGATCCTTCATTCCGTCATAGCTATCTATATTCGGCATGCGAAACTTGTGGGGTAGGGGGAAGGAGTTCACGACCATAGTGAAGGGCGAGTCGGTGCGGTTGACTAGATCATCAAGATCACTGGAGACTCGCCCCTTGAGGGCGTTCATCATAACCTCCATCTGTTCCCTCATTGCCTGCATCTCTGCGATAATATGTGGTGGAGTCGCATCCGTGAGGGATGGCATGCTCACGTGCTGCCTCTCCGACCTGCTTGGGGCGTGGCTGCCCTCAGGTTTCTCCTGATTCTTCTTTGGAGCGCTGGTCCCTTCTTGATCTTCTTGTTGGTCATTTAGTGCTGCATTCTTCTGGCGCAGATGTTCTTCCAAGTCGAGGTTCCGTTTGGTGAAACGCTCCACGGCGGCACCGAGAGTCCGAACTTGTCTCTCGAGGGCAGTTGTGGGTGGTTCCTCTTCTTGTGCGTCATTAGTGGTCGCCATTGAGCGAGTGAGTACCATGCAACCCTTTAGTCCGGGAAACGATAATATGGCTTAATTACGTATTTCCCACAGACGGCGCCAACTGATGATGCTGAAAATATCAATAGTAAGTTGCACAATGCTCGTACCCTCAAAACGACACCTGCACAAGGAAAGGGGAAGACCTAACAGAGAGCACCGGTGTGGTGCCGGCCAAATACCCTCCGAAGGTCAAGTTAGAACTTCTTTCAACTCTAGAGTACTAAAGAGGGGTTAATTATGTGTACCTCGATTTGTGAGGGTATTGGGGCTTTTATAGTAGTTGAGGATTGACCTTTTTTCCTTGGAGTAGAAGTCTTTTCCTTATAAGAATCCTCATGAGTGTGGATCGCGGAATCCTTTCCTTATAGGACTCTAGCATTGAGCGTGGGATGCAAGTAATTTCCTTAAATACCGCACGTGGTGGCTAAGTCAAAGTTTTACTCCTAACCGTTGGCATCGGGGTCGTCAGCTTGCCTTATCCCCGTCAGCCATGTTGTCGTTAGTTCTTTACCGCGCTGCCCAAGGGCTCCGAATCCCCATCCGTCAGCCTTGGATTCCACTGCTTTTCCAGTTGTCCGAGGCCGTCAGCTTAGACCGTAGGATAAAAAGCTGACAGGTTGATCATGATTTATTTTTACGTATCAGTATGTGAGAGAAATTTAATGATTTTTAAGCATATATTTAATAATTAAATAAGAAAGTTAAAAAAATAAAACAATAACCATGAAAACATTAAAATTTATCATTAATTTTGGAAGTAAAGTTAAATATCTTTGAAAGATTTTAATTATAATTTTTTTTATTCCTTGTAAGAGATGGATAATTTAATTAAGTAGAATAAAATTGTGTTAAGTTGTTTTTAAAAAAAAAAAAAAATTGCTAAGGGGTTGGACCGCACGGTTCTTGACCGGTTCGTACGGTCCAACCCCGGTATTAGGGGTTCACAAAATTGCCACATATGCCCGGTTCTTTATGCTTAAAAAATTGGTTTTCATCACGGTTCACGGTTTTCACGGTCCGACCTCCCGGTCCGGTCCGGTTTTGAGAACTAGGGTAGCTCTAGCTCCATTACGCCTAATCTTAATTTTGTTTAATTTAAAGAATTACATAATGAAAACATTTTACGCTGAAATAAATCTATTAGAAAAATGAAAGTATGAAACCTTATTCTTGTTTAATTTATAGTATCATTGAGTAATTCTTAAGTACTTTTGAAGCATGGATAATTTTGCTTTCTCTTCTCATATTCATAGTATGATCGGCTCATTAAATTTATAGTAGGATCTACCATGAATGTAAAAGGAATGAGCATCATTTTTTGTATTCTGATAATACCTAAGAATTTTTCATTACAATAATGCTATGTCATGGGCATGCATAATTGCATATAGCATATTGTCTCCATGAGTGCGCATCATGTCAGGATAGGAATCTTACACTTGTCTCTTCGATTAGATAACTATAGGAAGCATATCCCTTGTAATCTTGATTTTAGAGATTAGCCAAACAATTGTTTTGAAATAAAATATGATATTAACTATGGTAAAAAAAAAAAAAAAATGATATTAACTAAAACTAGTACCGTTTTATCAAATTAGAGAGATTTCATAGGAAATTGTAGGAGAAAAAAAAATACTCAACTACTCAAGGCAAATAAATTGTTAAAAAAAAAAAAAAAAAACTATATTTCATTTTTTAAAACCGATTAGAATTGAAAGCCATAAGTTGCAATTGAACTAAGGATTTGAGAAATCTATGAAGCTACCAGTTTGTTGAAAAGTTAAAGGATTTAAAAATCTAATAGTCTAGGAAACTACCATTATGTATTAATGAGAAATAGTGAATTACAATTAAACTAAGGATGTTGAGTCGACGTAGAATTCTAGTGGAGGACTCTTATGAGGATGTTTTACATACTCTCTAGAACTGTCCAGCTCTCACGCCCATCCGGGGTTCTTCTTCAAGTTGGTTGTTCTGCCAAACTAGAATCTTTGACAAATTACTGGATTTATTTTGGTACATCAAGGTTGAAGGAAAAGAGTTGAAGTTATTCTCTATGTTGGTTTGGACCATGGTTTTAAAAACTTGACCGGGAGCAAAATCGGATTTGCCTCTAGTTCCTAATTTTTAACTGATTTTGGGCATTTTTATTGGGCTGGTACCTAGTTCCCAGTTGAACTAGTTGGACCGGTCCATTTTTTTAAAACCATGGTTTGGACAACCTAGTACCGTAGAAACCAGCTACGAAGCTCTTGTGAGTACCCAATCTCTCATGTCATTCCATCAGCTTCCTAGGCTCTGGTTGAGTTTCTCCATCACAATCCAAGAACTGAATCAATATTTGACTCAACCTCTAGCTTGTGTTTGTTGGCACCCTTCCATAGCTTCGCTCTTAAAGGTTAATTTCGATGGAGCAATCTTCAGAGACTTAAACGTAGTAGGCCTTGGAGTTGTTATTCGAGATAGTAGGGTTAAGGCGTCACCATCTAAAAAAATTAATCTTCCCCCTTCCTTCGACGATGCGGAAGCACTAGTAGTGGTACGAGCAATTAATTTTGCTTAGGATCTTGGCTTGTTTGCTCTTATCTTGGAGGGTGATTCCTAGGTGGTCATAAATGCTCTGAATAGTGAATACTACGGATGAATCTCTAGCCTCCTTTGGTCATCTACTGGAGTCAGTGAAACCTACTATAGATGCCTTGAATAGTATCTCTGTCACTCATACTCGTAGACTAGGCAATTTTGTAGTTCACAGTCTAACTAAACGTTGCTAGACATGTTAAAGGCATGATTTTAGAAACTAGACTGGGGGCAAAACTGGATTTGCTTCTGGTTCTTGATTTTTCCTTGTTTTTGACAAGTTTGGTCGGTTTTGGGCTTTTTTACTAGACCAGATTGGTACCTGGTTCCCAGTTGAACCGATCGGACTGGTTCGGTTTTTAAAATCATGGTTAGAGGTTTAGAGATGTGGTTGGAGGATGTTCCCATATATACATGCTGTTTTTTCAGCCGATTATGACTAATTTTTTTTTTTTCAATTTAAGTTTTGCAGGCTTTCTTCTATAAAAAAAAAAAAAAAAAAAAAAACTAAGGATTTAAAGGATCTAAAGAACTACGAATTTAACAATATGACAATGCTTCACAAATGAAAGGGTAATGATTCCTGTGGTGGCAAGCCTCTTGGCTTTTGACAAAACTTTTATGTGTTGTAATAGACTTGTTAATTTCTAGTTTTATGCAATTATCATGCTTAACCAAAAAAGAAAAAGACGAAAAGAAAGAGTAATGATTGTAATCAGACTACTTATTTGCATTAACTTCTTACACTGAATCTTAAAGACTTAAACTAGAAACAAAGGAAATAATATAACAACTAGCAAGTGAGAGATGCATAAATTGAGTGAGTGGTAAGAGGTCTCTTCCTAAGAAATGGATCCTCAATTTATACTTGAGGTCTCAATGGTTATCGATGGTTCCTTCTTGCTATCTGACTTTTTTCCTTGCACCCAAATAACACTTGACATTAATTCCCTAGTGTTATTTGAAATTTTGTAACTACTCTTATTTATCTGATATTATCTATACAAGTTTTTGATGGTTGAATAAGAGATCTGGAGTTCAATTCCCGCCTATACCAAAAACCAACTGGTGTCTTGGTCTGATGATAAAAAAGCTATCATTAGGAGCGGATGTCATAGGTTGAAACTCTTTTAAAAAAAAAAATTGATACTATCTGCACATTCCCATAGTTGAGTTGTGCTACATGTAAATGTTTGTCCATGTGTTGCTTCCCTATGACACCATTTGTATACAGCTGGAGTATTAGTAAATTTAAATTAATTCATCAAACACATTCTCAAACGAGCTCTAAGGGCGCTCGAACAAGGTTAAAGGGCAGTCAAAGTGCCATTCGAGAAATAGAGTTCCTAAAATGATAAATGGTTGTCTTGGTGGAGCTCACTCAAATGGGGTTCTTAGTTAATTTGCTCCACCAAGACAATTGTAAAAATAGGTTTTCTACATAATTCGACAAAAAAAAAAAAAAAAAAAAAAATGAAGAGCCTTTCGAGCTCCACATGGCTTGAAAAAGCCAAGGCAATGTTTTGGATGGCTTTAGTGGGCTTGTATGATTAAAAGTGGTATTTTAATTGTGTTTGTTCAAGGAAATATATTTATTATGTATAAATAGTGTTTCTTATTTATTAAATTAAAAAAGAATAAGTACTTTTAATAATTTCTGAAAGCACAAACATATTTTGAGAGAATGATACACAATTAAAGAGAAACTCACAAGATTCTCTAAGATTGCTACTTGTAGAGTCCAAGATTAGTTGTACAGCCTATAGCAAACTCAATCGAATGGGGTATTATCTTAAAGTTAGCAAATTTATTCGTGCCTCTAAACATATTTCATTTCTTAAATTGTTTCTATTGTTTTTTCCCAAAAATTACCACTAACACTCTCTGGACTCTATCCCTCATTTGCAAAGTCTAGATGAATGCCTAATAGCAAGCACATTTTTCCAAAACCAATTCTAAAAAAAAATTGTATTATTGTCCTTCATTCACGTGTTTTTGTCTGTATAATTAAGATATATAGGCTGCAAGGATAAGTGACTTTAATATGAGTATATGACCCACATCCAAAAGGAGAGAGTAAGAAATTTGACCTAGGAGGATAGGGCATAATTCACTCAACACTTATGTTGTCTTGGACATTAGGGGCATGATTTAATGTCGAGTCACTCGAGTGTCCTTTCTCCATTCCTACACTTCCTCAATAATCAACACTAGTTGACCATGCCCTCAATTAAGGTTTGAGATAGAAATATAATGTTGCATATTTCCTTTTAGGAACAATTTGTTTAATTTTTTGTTAAATTTTTTTATTTGCGTTTTAAAATATGTTTGTATTTCGAAAAGTAATAATTAAATAAAAAAAAAGCTATATATAAAAATTAAAACGTAAGAAATTAGATTATAAACTAATCTTAAACACACATATATTTTGTTTTTTCTTTCTAAACTACAAGACTCTTTTTTCAATTAAAAAAGAAAAGAAAAGAAAGTTAGGCAAGCATTTCGATTTTCGTGGGATCTCGCAATCTTTTCGCCAGCCCAAAAGGGAGGAAGAGTTAGAGCTCACTGGCAGCTAGCAAAATATGAATAATATAATTGAAATAAAAAAATTATTATAATTGTTTTGATGCAAGATTGGGGTCCATGAGTGTATCGAGTATCGAGTATCGACCATGTTTGGAACATAATTTTCTTGATCATAACAATTTAAGCCAGAACCTAGAGCAGTTTCAACAGTTTTAATTCCCAACCAAGCATTGGTTAAGCTGCTTTCCCTTCATTTAAATTTTTTTTTTTTTTTGACAAATTACTAAAACCTTAGGTACAATTTTTTTTTAATTTTTTTTTTTTATGAACTGCAAATCTTTATTAAGAGAAAAAGATTACAAAACAGAGTGACAGAGAGCTCAAACTAATTCAAAAAATTTAAGCATGGTTATTACATCCCAATAAGTTGGTTTTTAGCACTTCGCATTTTATATCCTAAATCATATATAGTTCAACATTCAACTAATATAGTACATTGGATCGGGTAGCTTGAAAGTCCGATTGCCAGTTGGAGTGCCCATGAGATCGCTCCACTGGTCACCAATGTTCCCAATGATTCTGTACCCATTTTTCTCAAGCTTCTTCCTCTCAGTCGATTTGTACACCACGGCTGTTTTTCCTGTATAAGATGAGGCCCTGCAACCAAAAATGTCACTTTCATATGTAAGAAGCAAAACTGAACAACCTAATTCACAGACTTAATAAAAAAAAAAATGTAATATTAGTTTGAAGTTTGATTACGAGTTTTGTAACTTAGTGATATTGTCTGGTTCTTCTAATTAATAGAACTTGATTTCGAATCTTATCCCCTACATTTTTTAAGAGTAAAGAAAAGCTTTTACCAAGTTTGGTCTAATATAATTGTAAGGCACATCAAAATCTAGTCTTTGCTTTTTAGTATCATTAGCTTACTTGAGTGTGATTAATTAAATTTTACTAAGTTTGAAGTTTGATTACGAGTCTTGTAATTTAATGATATTGTCTAGTTCTTCTAATTAATTGAACTTGATTTTGAATCTCAATAGTCATCTCCTCCATTTTTTGTGAGTAAAGAAAAGCTTTTAATAAGTTTGTTCTAACATAATTGTAACTTTAAGGCACATCGAAATCTAGTATTTACTATTTAGTATCATTAGCTTACTTGAGTATGAGCTTCTCCCAAGTGTGGAATCCAACATGATTTAGATTATTTGTTGTGACAGTTCTTTGTTCTTCTGATCTTCCTGTTAGGAATACAACCTTAATCCCAAGAGATAGCAGTGTTTTGTACAACTTCATACTCTCCGGCAATGCTGGTGCTTTGGCTGTAATGACCCATTGGTTGAATAACGTAGAATTATATGGCTGGACCCTGAAAATTCAATACGATTAGTTTCTGGCAATGAATGTGACACCCAAAACTATGAGCAAGAACAACATCAACTATATTTCTTAATACTACCAAGAAAGATTTTGTTATTTGTTTTTAATTAAAAAAGAAAGAACAAGAAAGTGCTTTAAAGTTAAAAACTTAAAATTAATAGCATAATGTCCTTACGAATTTTTGTTTTATATATATATTTTGGGAGAAGATAATGATGAATTGAGAATTTGTAGAATAACTAAAAGGATGGCTTTGTAAATGGATGTTAACACTTCAACTACCTCCATAAAACTAGCTATAAAAATTTGTCACTCGGTCCCATGCCAGAGCTGAAGAGGTGCTCTTAGACTCTTAAGTTGTGTGGTGTATATTATTGTGATGATCAATAATAGTCATCACATGTATTCTAAAAAAAATAAAGAAAATTTCCTCATGCGTGTATCCGCTACTACTGACAAGTAAAACTTGTAATCTACTTTCTTACAGAGAGGAAAGAGGTATCTTTTACAAGGTCTATAGTCTTCAAAGTCACATCAAATAAGTTTGATGAAAGTAACACTATAATGTAACTAAGACTATAGAGAAGAAGTGCAAGTGCAAGTGCCCAAAAAATGCGGATAAAAAAGTGACAAAATTAGTGGAGACTGATGAGATGGATATTGATAACTTTTAGGGTAAATTACATTCACATTCCTAGGGTTTAGGTTAATGGCAACTAGTTTGGTCCCTAAAACTAATTTGGTTCCTAAGACTTTTAGGAACTAACCAATTTGGTCCCTAAAGTCAATTTAGTCCCTAAAACAGTTGAGGAAAAAAAAAACTAACCGTTTAGGGGCTAAGTTGGTTTTAAGGACCAAATTGGCTAGTTTAAAAAAATCTTGGATCTAGTTGGCATTAGCCCAAACCTCAGGGTATGTCAATGGAATTTACCCTAACTTTTATTAGGAAATGAGGGGTAGATAATTTCAAGGGTATTATGTATTATTGTGTCATATTATTTAAAATTTGACACAAAGTCTAAATCGTAAAATGGTTGAAATGAACAAAATTTGCAATAGAGAGGATCTTGTTCTTAAAATCACATATTCAAAATACTTCAAATCCTATACCAGTTGTAAAGAGCCATATAACTATATGACATAACTTACTTTCGCTTATTAGGAGAACAATGATTCAAATCTGCTCTCCCCATACCACCAGCTAGTGTGGCATAGTGGTTGCCCCCTTCTTGATGGCTGTGCCAGGCGCGGGTTCGAGTCCTCATACCCCACGGGTGTGGGGTTTGGACTTTAGTTTCTAAAAAATGGTACTCACAAGCGATGTATCTGTGGGGTGTGGTCGGCTATGATATCACATATGAGCCACCCTTTTTTGACTCTCAAAAAAAAAAAAATCTGCTCTCCCCATTGTCATACTGAATTATCAAAAAAATCCCTAATCCCACCAATCCCCAATAATTGGCGATATTGGGGACATGATGTAATTGGGAGCTAGGAATAATGGCCCCAACTAAATCTGCTCCTAAAAGCTAGCAAGTACATGCTGCATTATTGGCTGGCTGCACTCATATTTGACGGTTCTACGATTATAACCAGCCAAAATGCTGGCAACAATCAGCGAAAAAGCACTGTTAGTTGAAAAAAAAATGAAAGAAAGCAAAAGCACTCAAAGAAAAAGAAAACACTAATCTTGCAGCTCAAAATGGTTGTACTATTGGACTGCATTTCATGCACACTAGTTGATGCCTGTAAGCTATAGCTAGTAAGAAAAAATAGAACAAGAGAAATAAAGATTCTAAACCTGTAAAACTATGTAAAACCTTTTGTATTTGTATAAAATGAGAAGAGCTAAACAATAACATTGAGTTACAAAACTCTTGACTATATTATATCGATATATTTTATTCACATACATTATAGTATGCCTTTGATTATTTTCAAATACGTAATTACCTTTTAAAGTCTAATTTCATTGCTGAAATCCATCTATTAGAAATCAAGAAATGTGTGTTCCTTTGTTTGTCAGTGTATATGTGTTAGTTTACTCAGTAAGTATTCAATAAAATCATAACCATTTTTGTTTGATTACGTACCCAAATCCATGCTCAGCATAGTAAGGTAGATTAGAGAGTGTAGTCTCATCTATGTCAAAGACCCACACATCCTTGCCATCTCCTTTGAGTTTGAGGCTCTGAGCATAGACAATAGCTTGATTAGTAACCACTTTGGAGTCTTCCCTGTACTGGTAGCCTAGCATGTAGTGACCTACATACCCTTCACACTCTTTTGGAACCGTAGTCCAGCCAATGATATTGCGAGTTTCGACCCCGAGTCGCCAACTTAAGCATGATAATCCAGGAACTTTGTTACCGGATTGTGGCCTGAGTAGGTGAATTTGGTGAGATAGACCTAGGTCTGATCCTTGGGATGATGATACCACAATTGTGGCAAGAAAGAAGAGTAGCAACATTCTCATCTTGCTAGCTATATGTATATAATTTCTATAAGAAACTTTGCTACACATATGAAGTAGTACCCATCTGCTTCCTTTAAATAGGCTTTATCTTGATCAACAACCTCGTGCTTTTGGGTTTATTTTATTTCAACCAAAAAAAAAAAAAACCATTTTTTTTTATTAAATTACTATGGTTCAGTTCCCTTGGTCATGGTGGACCAGTGTGTTTAATCCTGTACCCCCTTCTAGGCCGTGCAACAACGATGTAATGTGACATGAAGAAGGAACTGTGGCCACCGAGTGGTAACTTTGACATTTCATGGTACCCGTACATCCTTCAAAAGTGAAGTATGTCTTGAAATTTTCATGTCATTTTGCCCTCATTTTTCTGAGGAATCAATCCAGAGTGTGACTTAAATTAGTCTATCACATAATGAACAATATCAGCTAAAAATTTTCCATCTCACAATTATTGATACGATTTCTTGTGATTGAACTAATGTTATTTTCATTGAAGTTTACCGTTGATATCATTTTTATTGTGAAATAATCACAACAAAGAATGTTATTCGTTTTATATATATAGAATGTGGTGTTGCTAGAAAGCGTCTCTTTCTTCTTAAAAACAAGAAAAAAGAAAGCATCTCTTGAATTTAGATATGTGCTTGGTCTGTGTGAAAACTGTAAATTTATCTAAGCACATAAATTGGACTATAGCTATATGACACATTTAATGGTTTACAATATATTTGCCTTTTTTACTTAAAAGTTTTCTATGGATACCCGAAGCATGTTTGGCCATATTTGTTGTTGTTGTTGTTGTTAGCCAATCTTGCATTGTCTAAGGCTAGAAATCATTCTCCCGTGTACTTTGCACTATACTTCGATTGTGTTTTTGGAAAAATAATGTGACGAATCAATGTGTAACCCATAAAGAAATGAACAGAGTGAAACCCAATCACAATTCACAAACTACAGTTCTATTCTGTTATAGGTCATAGAAAGGACCTCAGATTCATTGGACAAGCGCAAGAAATGGAATTTCAACAAAAGTATGCAATGGGACATTAACAAAAGCCTGCAATTACAACCTCAATTTTATAAATTCCAGGGAATTCAAATTCACATTTTTCCTAGCTTTCCCTTGTAAATCCAATTTCTTTGAAAATTAAGTGATAGATACAGAATAGGCACTTATTATATTCGGTAGCTGAGCTGTAGCCTGTTGACTTGTAGATTCTCTTTAGAAACAGATCATCTAGAAGGTATAAAAAGATAATATTTTTTTTTAACGAGTAATATCCACGGAACATGTGGAAATTTAAAATATACAAATTGGAAAACAAGGTTTCCAAGATTCGTATAAAAGAAAAGGAAAAAACAAAAAAACTAAAAAATTAAAAAAGGCTTTACGAAATGACTGTACATATTGTCCACACTAGTCTTGTCATTTCTAGAGATCCACATAGAAAAACCATTTCATCATGGTTGAAATTGAATGTCACAAGTTGGTACTTGGTAGCACTTCCTAATGGAAAGTATCCAATTATCAATAACAGTCAAATTTGATGATCCTTGTAATAGATGGTTATTTGATGGTTGCTAATTTGCTATGTCGGCAACAAAAGCACACATTTGGGCTGATACCATTGCATTGAGTAATGTTTAACTTCAAGGGACTGGCTTAGTGGTTTCTAAAGCCTCATGATATCCATGAGATATTTGGTTCGAAACCTCTTTCCAGCATTTTAGGACCATCTCCATGGGATTCCTCCCTGTAATAACCCGGTGCGTGTAGGACGAGGAGATTACATACACCCGAGAGAATAGTCAAATACTTGAAGAAATTTGGACATCCTCGTTTGTCAACAAAAAAAAAAAATTTAATGTTTGAGATTTTTTTCATTAAATAAAACAATTTAATAAAATGAAATATTGTAAATTGTAACACTCTATTTGGAAGGAGAGAATGGAATAGAAAGGAATGGTATGGAAAAAATAATTTTAAAATATTCATTCCATTCCTTTATTTGAGAATCTTAATAGAGAAAATAGAAAGATTGTTCTCTTATTTGAGAGTTTAAGAAGGAGAAAATGGAATAAATAGGAATTAAATTTGAGTAATGTTAGAGATACAAACTTTTTAACAAATAATTTTACAAACTGCTGATGTAGTGAGTAGTTATTGGTAAATAAAAAAGTGATGTTAGTGGTGAGTTTAGATAAAAACCAATAAGAAGTTGGACATATCAACAATTTGTAAAAATATTATGAAATAGTTTGTGGTTGTAGCATTACTCATTAAATTTTTTTTTGATAGGTAGGAGAAAGATTCCTCAAATATTTTTCAAAACTTCAAATTTTCATTCCTCCAAAATCATCTGAATTAAATTTAATGAATTTTTTTTACTAAAACTCCCGAATTACCGATATGTACTTAGCCCTTTACAAGTAGACTCAAAAGTTTGGAAGTTTTTTTCCATTCCATTCTTTTATGAACTCCCATCACTTTTAGATCCATTGTTAACATAATTTTTCTTAGAGTTTGGTTTATCTCCAGTATTTTTTTAACCTGACATCTCCAGTTGTTTTAAATATACAACGACAAGTAGTAATGAGATTTAATTTCCACCTTTAGTGGGTGATGTGACAGTTTTTCATTAAAACAAAAGGAGATTTAAGTTAAAAAAGTAGTGGAGGTAAGTAACATTATTCTTATTATTTTGCACCAAGCACAATGTAACATATCAAGTTATCAACTATTGTAAAATAAATGATATCATGAAATTTATTGAATATCATCTAAAACAATCTCTAAATGAAATTAATCAATCCCACCAAATCAGCTCAACTTCCCACTATTATAGTCAAATACAGATTTACAACATGCACATTTCATGCTTTGATTTTATAAATACTCTGTATTTTTTTTATTCCCTGTATTTTGTCATAAAAGACTATCCATTAGAACATTCAAATTTGAACAAAACAAGAGGGAGGCAATAATATCATTTTTTTCAATGCAAATTTGACTATATATGGCTGCACTCACGCTGTCACGCCAAGATAAATTTTTCGATGCTCCTTTTACATGGCTTGATGATGTACCAGATTCTATTATCCATATAATTTCAAAAAATGAGTCTTTGTAACTTTGATTGGCCTTTTCGACGCATGCAGCAATAAAATACTCATCTTCTTCTATAAAAAAATTTACATGCCAAACGTGCTGTATATTTTTTATTGGGCTAGTTATCAATCCCACATGGCCATGGCCTTTCCTCTCTTGTTCTTGATCAGAAAACTAATAAAGAAAGGCCTTTTCTTGAGCGTCGCAATTCGTTCTTAATTGATCTCAAAAAAAAAAAAAATAATAATAATAATAATAATTTATTACCAAAAAGATAGAATTGAAAATTAAAAAAATATCAACTACATGAAACACGTGAATTAATTAAATAGATACCACATGGTGCTTAGAGCATCCACATCCCAATCTTATATCTCATCCTATTTTACCATCTCAAAAATTTACTTTTTCAATTATACCATACCATTTACAATACACCCAGCATCCCAAAATTCTATTTCTTATCCCATTTTATTTAAATATTCTATTTTATTCTTTTTTTTTACTATTTCCCTTTTTCTATTCCTCTTCCTCCCTCATTACCGGTTTCAACCCAGCCACACACACACACACACACACACACACACACACACACAGCCAAACCCATCACCACACACACACACACACACGGCAACCCCACCTCCACGGCTCCACCATCATCAATCACCACACCACCACCAAACCAACCAATCCGCACCGATCAACCACCACGCCACCACCACACTCGATCAACCACCACGCCGAACCCAAACCCACACCGCCACACTCGATCAACCAATCTGCACCGATCAACCACCACGCCACCACCGCACCGATCAACCAATCTGCACCGATCAACCACCACACCACCACCACACTCGATCAACCACCACGCCGAACCCAAACCCACACCACCACGCCAAACCCACACCCACAACGCCACACTCGATCAACCAATCCGCACCGATCAACCACCACACTCGATCGCAGCCGTCAGCCAACCGATCTGCACCGAGAAAGAGAGAAGGAAGAGAGCAGACAAAGCACAAAAGCTATGGGTTTTGGGTTTGAAGAGAGAAGGATGAGAGAAGAGTAAACGCGAGAGAGAGGGGATGAGAAAGAGAGAAGGAAGAGAGAGAAAAGAAAGAGATAAAATGAGAGAGGAGAGAGAAATCACCCGGTAAAATAGCATTAAAAAATTATTATTTTTTATACCATCTTGCTACAGTACCATCTTACATTTGAGATGGTACTGTAGCAAAATCTCAAATTTTTTTTAACATTTGGGATATAGCCTTCCCATTGCTGATGGATTTTGGGGTTTAAATGCCAAATGCTCTTAACATTTGGCATTTAGAACCCCAAATGCGGATGCTCTTACTGCTTAATCAATAACTCTCATCTTTTAAATATATTTTTAGATAGGAATGTAGGATATATTTGAGCTTATGCCATTGGCTATAAACTGATTCATTTTTATTATTAGATAAAACACTAATTATCTTTTAGTGTAGACAAGATTGGAATCCATATTCCTTATTTGAGGATAAAAGACTTAACTATATTTTATTTATTCTTTGAGATATAAGAAAGTGGTATCCTAGTATTTGACCAAACTATTCCACTTATTTTACTTTCCATGAGATGTCCTGAAAACTCAATAGGCCGATAGTGTAGTAGATTGAACTTAAAATCATAGGGTATACGTCAATCCTTAAACCAACAAGTCTACCATTCAGATACTTCCGTAATATAACTATGAATTTAAAGATATCGAAAAAGTATTTTTTAATATAAAAAATCATATTAATTTTTGTTAATTTAATATAAAAAATCATATTAATATAAAAAATCATATGAAAAAATCATATTAATTTCACTTTAATAAATGTCCCGACAAGTATTCTTCCACTTTATTTATTTACAATATGATAAGCCGTTTGTTACGTATGAAATGATACGTGGATAACCTTTCAGATAAGAATAGAAGAATATAATAATAAGATGAAAGTTATGGGTTTGTCCCATCGTGAGTGCATCATCTGTTAATAAAAACTATATCTATTCACATAAAATAAAATAAAACTCTACCTATTGCTTGGACATAATATGACATTCCATTTTCTCAGCAAAAAAAAAATATGACATCCCATTTATTTGGGGGAGGGGAACAAGATTTAATGACTGGCACTGTATGGCCAGAGAATGTGAATTTCATGTTTTATATATTACTAGTCAAGGCAGCACGTGCAAGGCACGTGCTAGCCATGGAAAAAAAAGTGATTTAGATCAATTTTAGATTTTATTTATATCACAAAATAAAAATATAAATCATTTGATTTTTAAAATACATAGAAATTTACATTAATCAAAAGAGACATTAATTTTAAGAATTTTGATAATTATGTCATAAAAAGTTAATCTCAATCGTATAAGACCGTGACAAATTTTAGTCCAATATTTTATTATTTTATTTTGATCTATAACTTACACCTTAATAGTTGTAAATATATTGTAATAACAACAAAATGTTATAACATTTTTAGTTGTGCTAGATCTGGGTATAATATTTTATTATTTTATTTTATTTTGACCCATAAAGAATTGACACATGTGTTACAACATTTTCATAATATCTCTATGTATACGTTGTACTTAATTACAATGTAAATTTATATTGTAGACACAAAAAAATTGGCAAATTTTGTACACATTCACAAACTTTGTAAAATATTTACCATTTTTTGTGCAAATGTGTATAATATTAACTACTTTTGTGTATTTACAATGTAAACTTGCATTGCAAGTACAAAGTAAACATATAAAGATCTTAAAAAAAAAAAAAAAAACAAAGCTCAAACCATCTGGCATACTTGAAGGGGAAAAAAAAGAAAAAAGAAAAGAGAAAGTGCACCTCACTAATTGAATAAACCAAAAAAATACTATTCATGAGCTTTTGGCTCTTTTTATATAGTTAATAGATATACCAGCTTACATAAATATTTAAAAAAAAAAAAACTTTAGGCACTGTATAAATTAATGTTAAAATGTTGTGGACTTAGCATTTTTTTATTTAATGTATAAGAAACTGAGATTTCAGCAATTGTGAAAATATTGTGATAACAATAAGAGTTGTAACATTTTCTCAAAATATTTATTTTTAGTTGTGGTTGGTCACAGTCTCATATTTTATTATTTTATTTCGACTGGTAAGAAATTAACAAGTCAATAATTGTGAAAATATTGTGAAATTTGTTGTGTCAGTATAACAATATATATACCATCTTACATAAATATTTAAAAGAAAAAAAAAAACTTTAGGCACTGTAGCTACCGTGCCAGTTGAATAAACCAAAAACACTACAAAATAAGTGTTGTAACATTTTCTCAAAACATTTAGTTTTAGTTGTGGTGGGTCACAATCTCATATTTTATTATTTTATTTTGGCTTGTAAGAAATTGACACATCAATAATTGTGAAAATATTGTGAAATTTGTTGTGTCAGTATAACATATATATACCAGCTTACATAAATATTTAAAAGAAAAGAAAAACACAAACTGATTACTAAAAAAAAAAAAAAAAAACTTTAGGCACTGTAGCTACCATGCTAGTTGAATAAACCAAAAGTACTGCACAATAAGTGTTGTAATATCTTCTCAAAACATTTATTTTTAGTTGTGGCTGGTCACAGTCTCATATTTTATTATTTTATTTTAACTTGTAAGAAATTGACACGTCAATAATTGTGAAAATATTGTGAAATTTGATGTGTCAATATAACAATATATAAACCAGCTTACATAAATATTTAAAAGAAAAAAAAAAAACACAAACCGATTACTAGAAAAAAAAAAAAAAAAACTTTAGGCACTGTAGCTACCGTGCCAGTTGAATAAACCAAAAGCACTGCATAATAAGTGTTGTAACATTTTCTCAAAACATTTATTTTTAGTTGTAATTGAGTCTCATATTTTATTATTTTATTTCGACTTGTAAGAAATTAACACGTTAATAATTGTGAAATTTGTTGTGTCAGTATAATAATATATATACCAACTTACATAAATATTTAAAAGAAAAAAAAAACATAAACCGATTACTGAAAAAAAAAAAACTTTAGGCACTGTAGCTACCGTGCCAGTTGAATAAACCAAAAGTACTGCACAATAAGTATTGTAACATTTTCTCAAAAACATTTATTTTTAGTTGTGATTGGTCAGTCTCATATTTTATTATTTTATTTCGACTTGTAAGAAATTAACACGTCAATAATTGTGAAAATATTATGAAATTTGTTGTGTCAGTATAACAATATATATACCAGCTTACATAAATATTTAAAAAAAAAAAAACTGTAGCTACTATAGCTACAGTGCCACTTGGCACTCTAGTTACTGTTCAAAACTTAGGGAAAAAAAAGTGGCTCATGAAACCAAAGAACTAATTGTGAAAATATTGTGAAATTTATTGTGTCAATATAACAATATGTATACCAGCTTACATAAATATTTAAAAGGAAAAAAAAACACAAACTAATTACAAAAAAAAGAAAAAACTATAGCTATTGTAGCTATAGTGCCACTTGGCATTGCAGTTACAATTCAAAACTTGGGAAAAAAAAAGTGGCTCATGAAACCAAAGCACTGTAACTACAGTGATTTAGTGCATTCGTGCTTTTATATATATAGATTTATTTTCAGTTATGGTTGGTCACAGTTTCATATTTTATTATTTTATTTTGACTTATAAGAAATTGACACCTGTGAAAATATTATGAAATTTGTTGTGTCAGTATAATAATATATATAAAAGGAAAAAAAAAAAGTACAAATGGAAGACTGGAAAAAAAGAAATTTGTTGCTACTGTAGCTACAGTGCCACTTGGTATTGTAGCTACAATGCACTGTTCAAAACTTAAAAAAAAAAAAGGACAAAGTGGCTCACCAAAATGGCATTGTAGATGAACAGTGCTAAAACACTAAAGCGGCAATGAAATTGACATCTCAATAATTGTGAAAATATTGTGAAATTTGTTGTGTCAGTATAACAATATATATAAAAGGAAAAAAAAAAGTACAAACGGAAGACTAATTAAAAAATAAAAAATAAAAACTATAGCTACAGTGCCGCTTGGAATTGTAGCTATTGTTCAAAACTAAAAAAAAGACAAAGTGGCTCACCAAAATAACACTATAGATGAACAGTGCAAATTGTAGTGGCATTGCCGCTTTTCACAAAATATTTATTTTCAGTTGTGGTTGGTCACAGTTTCATATTTTATTATTTTATTTTAATTTATAAGAAATTGACACCTCAATAATTGTGAAAATATTGTGAAATTTATTGTGTCAGTACAACAATCTATATAAAAGGAAAAAAAATACAAACAGAAGACTGAAAAAAAAAAGTGCCTCACCAAAGCACTGTTGCCGCTACAGTGGAAACACACTGAGTGCATAGTGCCGAAGCACTGTAGTGGCATAGCCGCTTTTATATATAAAGAAATTTGTTGTGTTGGTATAACAATATATATAAAAGGAAAAAAAAAGTACAAACGGAAGATTGAAAAAATAAAAATAAAAAATAAAAAACTGTAGCTACAGTGCCGCTTGGAATTGTAGCTACTGTTCAAAACTAAAAAAAAGACAAAGTGGGTCACCAAAATAACACTATAGATGAACAGTGCAAACTGTAGCGGCATTGCCGTTTTTCACAAAATATTTATTTTCAGTTGTAGTTGGTCACAGTTTCATATTTTATTATTTTATTTTAACTTATAAGAAATTGACACCTCAATAATTGTGAAAATATTGTGAAATTTATTGTGTCAGTACAACAATATATATAAAAGGAAAAAAAATACAAACAGAAGACTGGAAAAAAAAAAAAAGTGCTTCACCAAAGCACTGTTGCCGCTACAGTGCAAACACACTGAGTGCACAGTGTCGAAGCACTGTAGCGGCATAGCTGGTTTTATATATAAAGAAATTTATTATGTTAGTACAACAATATATATAAAAGGAAAAAAAAATACAAACAAAAGACTGAAAAAAAAAAAAAAAAAGTTCCTCACCAAAGCACTGTTGCCACTACAGTGCTTGCACAGTGAAAAACATTATTTGCACAGTGCCGAAGTACTGTAGCGGCATAGCCGCTTTTATATATAAAGGTAGGAATTTTTTTTTCTAAATAACAATAAATATTAAAAATTTTAGTTAGTTGTCACAGTGAAAAAGAATGTTAAAAAGTAGCATATCGAGTGTTTAAAACTCGAGTTCCAAGATAAAACTTGAGTTTTTAAGTCTCGATTTGTAAGTGAATGGGAGCTAATGTGAAAAAAAAATTCATGTAAAAATCGAGTTTTAAAGAATCGAGTTCCATAAATTGCAGAAAAGCGCCACTATAGGGCTTTAAAACGTCTCTATAGTGCTTAAAAACGCCACTATAGGGCTCCCTGATCATACTATAAAATTTTTTTGCAGAAAAATGCCGCTATAGAGCTTTAAAACGTCACTATAGGGCTTAAAAACGCCACTATAGCGCTCCTTGATCACACTTATAAAAATTATTTACAGGAAAACGTCGCTATAGGGTTTTAAAATGTCACTATATGACTTAAAAACGCCACTATAGGAACTCGAGTTTCTAAAACTCGAGATCTCTGTGACATTTTCAAGACTCGAGTTTTAATATGGATCTCGAGTTTTAGAAACTCGAGATGCTACTTTCCGTTATTCTTTCAACCGTTGCCTAACTTACTACATACTTGCCCATTACATGCTTAGTCCGCCCATTCCTCCATAAAGATAGATAAGATAGGTGTTCTTTGTATGTTGATACGTTATGGCAAGAGAAGTGGCAAAGAACCATTGTCTATTGGACAAAGTTCAATAAGTATATTTTTTATCCACTGAAAAAAGTATATATATATATATATATATAAAAGATAGAAATTCTACTATAGCCTAATTTAAGTGTATATGTGTGTGAAGTTTTTTCTTGGAAACTTGAATCTCGGCCTTTGCCTCCCACAAACACATATATTTATGGAGTAACTATCGTACCAAGAGTACGTGCTGGTAAAAAAAGTATATTATATCTTTTAAAAAGTCATAAAGATAAAAGATCCAGATAAACATGTTTACAAAACATCAATTCATTTTAACATACATGTGATCCAAATTATGCTTTTACCAGAATATTCTTTTGTTGTAAACTGTTTGAAAAGTTGCCTATAAAAAAACACAAAGCTTTTCATATAGTTTATTGAAGCTTGATTAAATTATTTTAGAATTTTAATCTTCAATTGAAAATTTAAAATGTTTTGATTTAATAAAAGATTCCAACTATTTCAATTTTTGACACGAGATTTTATTTATTTATTTTTAATAATGAGTATGAGGAAAAAATTGGCTTTTGCTCTTTTTAAAAAAATAATTTAGCATTTTGTCCTCTTTCTCAAACTAATTAGGAAAATGCCCATCTTTTTTAACTCGATTTATCATAAATCGAGTTATAAAAAAAAAAAATTTCTAGAGCCTTATAGTGGCGTTTTTAAATACTTATAGCGACGTTTCTAAAACCTATAGTGGCGTTTTATAACTCGACCTCCATGAAATTGAGTTATAAAACGCCACTATAGGTTCTAAAAATGTCGCTATAGGATCCTTAAAACCACTGCTATAGGGTCTAACTCGATTTATCATAAATCGAGTTTCAAAAGAGAGGCATTTCCTTAATTAGTTTGAGAAAGGGGGCAAAATTCTGGATTGTTTTTTTAAAAATGGCAAAAGTCCATTTTGTCCATGAGTATGATATATTAATAAAGAAAAGCAAAAAGACTACTGGACCAACCCATCTTTTTCTTCATTAGCAACAACCCAAGAGCGTTTAGAGAGATGGACCCTTAACCTATAGTAATCCAGGATGATAGGTTTTGGGCCCATATATATGCAACTCTACAGAAGTTTTAAGCAGAATTTCTGAAATGACACTGCTCATGGTCCTGCAAAATTGTAGAAGTGACGAGTTGAAAATTACTTAAAAGAATAACATACTATGTAGTAACATAGTTTGCCTCTAATTTACAAACTATGCAGTAAAATGTTTTTATTTTGAAACTATTTAGTAAAATGTTTTTGTTATTGAAACTTGATTTTTAAAAAATCGTGTTCTATATAAAACTCGTTATCTCCAAAATCGAGTTCTACGTATATTTTTAAGTGAAATTCGACATTAGCAATGTCAAGTTCCACTTAAATTTTCAAAAAAATTTAAGTGTCAAAAGCAAGGGCATTTTGCTAAATAATTTCAAAATAGGAGTATTTTGTTGCATAGTTTGTAAATTAGGGGCAAATGCCCATTTCTCCCCTCACTTTGCTACCTTTATGTATTGAGTTGTTCACAATCCCCCCTAAAACTCTATAAATTCTGGTAGTCCCCCCAAAACCTTTGAAAATAGATAAATAATTCTTTCGTTAGTTTAACACATAATGGAATCTTTCGATTCTTAAAACATTCCGCAACAAAGTCACTAAAATACCCTCCTAGAAAACACTCCAAAATACGCCCCATTATTATTATTATTTTTTTCAATTCCATCCACATATACAGATAATTTTCAATCTTCCAATTCAGTTTATAAGAATGACATTGTGAGCATGTAAATCCAAAATTTCAAAGATTAAGCAAAGTGAGATCCTAAAGTTGTACGTAAAGAGAGACCCTAGCATCGTTGTTGAAGAAGGGAAATAGGGAATGACTATTATATCATAATAACAGATGTTCACAAACCTTGGATGAATGGTGGTTGTGATAGTCATCGTCGTTAGGATATATGGTTATTGGGAATCAAAAGAGATGAGTCTTCATTACGCTTCATTGGTGACGAATAAGCTCGAGGACGAATCAAGCTCAAGTGCTTGAGCTCGATCATGGCTCGTTTTGGATTGAAAGCCAACATTAGTCATGAGGTTCTTGTGTTAGGTTTCTTGGTTTTCCATTTCGTGGTGGTGACGACCATGGCTCTCCTTGCAGTTAGATGTGTGTTTAGGTTATGGGTGTTTTTTTTTTTTTCTCTTTTGATCTAAGTAAAAGGGAAAAAATAAATATGGTTATAAAATTCATTAATGTAATCATTAGACCATTAAATTAAATATAATTATATGAATTCAAATTAGTGATTTAGTAATTAGGGGTATTTTGAGGTGTTTGCTAACCTAAGATGGCATTTTAGTAACTCCGTTGTGAAATATTTTAAGAATAAAAAAGTTTCTATAGTGTGTTAATAGCTTAACTAACGATAGAGGGGTATTTGCCTATTTTCAGTAGTTAAAGGAAGGATATTACTTGATTTTACAGTTTAGGGGGAATTATGAATTACCCAATAAAAAGGGGGTTTTTGTGTGTGTAATAAATCATCTTAAAGACATGATTTAAGTGTAAATTATACATTTATATATGTTTTGTTTTGTGTTTTGAAGTTATTTTTGGTAACACGGATTTTAAGGAAGGCTTAAAAATATTATTTTCCTTTTTAAAATAATAATAATAATAATTAACAGAAAGTGACAAATTTTTATTGCAAAGATAAATAAATATACAAAATTGGAGGAGAACGTAATGGTGTAACAACCCATTCTTTAATCTGTCTCGCTGGTAAAAACTACAAGCAAAGGTTGGGGTTCAAATTAATGGGCTTGGACTTGTAGGCTTTGATGTGCCATGACATGGACTTGATCTTGGATAGGTTATTTGTATCTTGCAGATTGTCCTACTTTTATATAGAATTATTTGGGTTCGTGAACCCAAATAATTCAAACACTTATCTTCTTCTTTTTTTCCTTAAAAAACTCTTCAATTATCTTGTTAAAGTGACATTAAATCAAGGTGGTGGAATGTCATGCTCATTGATAAGGTATTTCTGCCGTTTGAAGCACAAGTAATTAAATCAATTCCAGTGTGTTTAACTCCACAGGAAGATATCTTAATATGGCCAAAGTCAAGGATGGGATGTATATAGTCAAAACGGGCTATCAGATTCTGTGTAAAAGGGAAGATAGAGAGGGGGCCTCGGTTTCAAGCTTTGATGCAGTCAAGATTTTCTGGTCAGGTTTGTGGAAGTTGAAGGTTCCGAATAAGGTGAAAACTTTTGTTTAGCGAGCATGTACAAATTCCTTACCAACTCTGGAAAATTTATTGTATTGGAAAATGGTGTTGTCTTCGATCTGCAGTAGCAACAAAAGTGAACCAGAAACTGTGCTACATGCAGTGTGGAGTGGTCGAAAGTCTCGAAACATTAATCAAGTCTGGGGGCCAGATTTCGACGGGCTGAGAATTGCTGGAAACTGGTTAACATCTTTTGCTGACCTTTTCAGTTTGACATCTTCAAATGCAGCAGGCTCGGAACTCTTTGCTATGATTTGTTGGACTATCTGGAATCGACGAAACATGTGCAGAATGAAGGAAGCCACAGCACCTCTGGACAAACTTTTTGACTTGGCAAAGCAACATCTTTGGGAATTCCAGCAACAGCGTGTGAAAAAAATTCTGCAGCAACCTCCAAAAAATTCAGTTTGGAAACCACCTGACCCCGGTTTGCTAAAAACTAATTTTGATGGTGCAGTTTTTGAAGATTTAAATGCAGCGGGGTCTGCAATTATTTAGGAGAAGTAGTGGCAACTTTATTTGAGATTATCCCTATCCCCTCCTCTGTGGTTGCTCTTGAAACTATTGCGGCAAGAAGGGCTGTTCAGTTTGTTCAGGAATTGGATTTGCACAATTCAGTGTTCGTTCTTAGGTACTCCCAGAGCACGGAGAATGGTGCTCCCTCCTCTCACATTCATGGTGGGGTCCACTCATTAAATTTATGGTGGGATCCACCATGAATATGAGAGGAGGGAGCATCATTTCCCTATACTCCGGGACTACCTAAGAATTTTCCGTTCGAGTGTGATTCAGATTATCTCCATGTCTGCCATTAGGGACCGATGTTTCTCCCATTCTGCTTGTGGTCATCTGATAAAAGACATTTTGTCTTTAGCTAGTTCTCTTCAGAATTATTCTTTATTTCATGTACTTTCGCAAGTCAATGTTTTGACACATACTTTAGCCAAGAGAGCAAGATTTTCTTTTCCTGTTTTAGTCTGGATGGAGTTTGTTCCTCCCGACATTTATAAGGTGTTTGTTTTTTATTTTTCAACTACTAAAAAAAAAAGGATGCTCAGGCCTGTTTCTGCCAAAAAAAAAGAAAGTGACATTAATCTCATTCATTATTTGACCTGTCCTAGTTGGTTTAATGGAATTGTAGTTTATTCGAGACAACTAATATCCAAGAATGAGGAAAAGGAAAGGAAATTTTGGTTTAATTCTCTGATGCCTCTTATTCATCATGATTCAACAAAAATGCATACCAAATAACCACAACAGATAACAATGACAGCTATTCTACTTTAGCCGAAACTTTGGCTAAACTAGATAATAACTATAACAGCTATCCTAGATAAAGATAACATTCTAATAACAAACGATAATAACAAAAGATATCAGCAACCTAATCTCCCAGTTACAAGCAACTGAATGAGTCCTTTATTAAACTAAACTTTTGGAGGCAGAGGCAAGCTTCTTAGCAAATCCTCTGTCACTACTTAGCAAGTGAATGTAATCCAGACATGAGGCTTTGGGACACAACATTATCAAATTAACTTATACACTTTTATACTCAAATTTGTAATAATTTTATACTTTGTTAAAGAACTAACAAATGGTTATTTTGGTAAGCTTTTATTTTTATTTTTGGGTTTACAATTTTAATAAAGTATATATATTAAACATTTTTTTAGAATCAAATAAATATATTAAAAGTTTGATTCGATATGGAATACATTTTTTTTTAACCACAACAGAACTTTTATTCAACAAGTAGCAAAAATTATTATTGATTCACATAAGATAAGACAGTAATCGGTGGACGAGAAAAGGCTGTGATAAGTAACTACTATGGCTTGAAGAGTTTTTTTTTTTTTTTAATATCATATATAATGTGTTTACTTTGGATGCCAAAAGCCATCAGTTTTCATTAGGTATGTTTTACCTTTCAACAAGCCTTATTAGACAGGCCGAAATTTACATCTTCCGTTTTAGTCTCAAAATAACGAGTACAGTTTTGTAACATTGCACTTTCTCAAAAAAAAAAAAAAAGTTTTGTAACATTGCAAATATGATGGGAGATTGCGAGTTTTTTCTACCGACTAAAACATACTATGTTAAATTATCAATTGTCCTAAAACCTTAAGTTATTGAGATATGATAAATATAATCATTGAACCATACAGTTCTAATAATAACTAACTAGTTCTGAGAGAGAGAGAGAGAGAGATAAAATACAAATGAACTGTATAAATATATATATACACACAAATGAATTGTTATTGTAGCAATAATGGATATGTATAGAATTTTAACTTAACTAATTGGGTAATTTTTGATCTTAAATACGTAAATTTGACACATTTTTCTGTTGGACTGTGTCAATGCTTTTCCAACAAACTAAAACTCAGATAGTGAAAAACAGAATTAAATATCTGATTTACACGTATTCACAGTAATAAGTTACTATGCTGACTGTGATTAACAAAACGACTTCGTATTGTGTATCTTCGGGCCTTGGGCTGCTGGGCTTGGATTAATGAAACGATGCGTATCCCGTTTTCTAGGCTTCTTACTTTGGTTCAATGATACAGTCCGTATAGAGTTTATTATAACGACACCGTTTCAATCTTACCTTTGCAGTGATTCTCAAAAAAAAAAAAAAAAGAAAAAAAAAAGAAAAAGAAAAAGAAAGAAACCTTTGCAGTACTGTGTGTGCTTTCTTCTTCCTCTAGGTTTACACTACATAGCTATCGTGGATAGAATGAGCAAATTATCTATTGCCTTTTCCATATATAGGGTCTGTTTGGATTGAACTTATTGTTGTTGAAACTGAAAACTAAAAACACTGTAGCAAAATAATTTTTAAATGTGTGAATAGTACCGTGGGACCAATTTTTAATATTTTTTATTGTATAAACAGTGCATGAACAGTGCGTGAACAGTGCACGCACTGCTTATGCACAAATTTTTTGTCTCCCAAAGTCAAATAATGCGGCCAAAAAAAAAAAAAAAAAGAAGAGGAAAACACGTTTGCTGAAACGCAAACGCAGAATCCAAACGATGACATAGTCTTTTAATCTAGTTTTCATATTTTTATTAAGAGAAAAAAAACTCTAATGTTCATATTTTTCATGTATAATTTTTGTTTTATAGTAAAAGACAGAAATCTGAAAACATGACATTTGATGAGAATAAAGTTATCATCACCATCCATAAAATAGACGGATGAAGTAATAAATGTCATTTGATGCGCTATACAACAAAAGAGTAACGTGTAGTCCAAACAATGACCATTGGAGGTGTCTCCCGACCCATAAATACAAATGTTAATTATCAGAATGAATAGAGAGACTATGAAACCTAGACAACACAGAATGAAAAGGTACACAATTCTATATATAATTACAATTTTTAGCCATTTGAGCTCTTTGATTCTGGCAAGTGAATCTTATCTCTTGAATCTAACTTAATCATTGAAGGGCTTTTAGCCAACACCATATCAGTGCTCTCCCTTTTTATCCATTTGTGACCTTTTTTTGTGGATTGGCCAGTGGAATTATTTGGCATCGTCCATCTGTATTGACGGAAGCATAACTGACAAATTTCCGCTTCATCAAATGACATATCAAAAATAATATCAGGTGCTTCCAATAATATTAGCTCTAGACCTTTTTAATCGTAAGATCATAAAATGCAAATATTAACTAACGTAGTACATTGGATCAGGCACTTTAAATGTCCGATTGCCAACATTTGTACCCAACAAATCGGTCCAATGATCTCCCATGTTGCCAAGGATCCTATACCCTTCAGCTTTCAGCTCTTTTGGTTGTTTTGTACACTAGTCATGATACTCGACCCGTTTCAGAGGAGTTCCTGCCACCAAATTGATATAATCATGAATGGTGTATAATAATATGTATATAATGGTGTTCTTAATTGATTAATCTGTATATACTTACCAGTAATAAGATCTTTCTTCAAATCACGGTTGAAATTTTATTTCATGGATTTAATTATGTATAAAGTATAATAACAGTAGTAGTGTAAGATTTTTTTATAAAGAAAATTATCAAAACAATGTCCAAAATACGCATGAGATATATATATATATATATATATATATATACATATCCTTGATTCTTACTTTAGTATGAGCTATCCTTCAGGTTCTGTATCGTAATGTTTCTATAGATAACAGACTTTCCTGTAAGAAAGACGATCTTAAACCTAGGATCTACTAATTTTTTTGTAGAGATTAAGACTCACAAGCAAAGCTCGTGCTATGTCTTTCTAGAACAAAATTTTTCTCCTAACTAGTTTGGAAAGAAACCTTTTAAACTCCTCATATATCTTTATATTTAGTGTGAATTTTAAAAAAACTAACAGTAGTGATGACTCCAAGAATTTTGTCCAGGGTGTTCCTATTCCACTTTGAAAAAATTTCAGGTCATTTCGGTCTATTTCGGGTGTTTTGGGATGTTTCGGTAAATACTGGCTGAAATTCAAGATTTGGCCTTAAAAAAAAAATTTCTTAAAACTAAAACAAATTTGCATTCTGCACACTGAAAAACCTCAAAAGGAAAAAAAATGAACAAATGTATCTGTACAATAAACTATAAGTTCATTTGAAATATTAATAAAATTATTAATTATTAATGTTTAGTTGTTTCATAAATTTGTTTGTCTTTTTTAAACTATAATTTGTTGTATTATTGTTGTTTCATTAATTATTAAATTATTAATTATTGTTTAG
The DNA here is from genome assembly GCA_032727855.1 of Quercus ilex subsp. ballota. Taxonomy (NCBI): domain Eukaryota; kingdom Viridiplantae; phylum Streptophyta; class Magnoliopsida; order Fagales; family Fagaceae; genus Quercus; species Quercus ilex. The sequence goes on along the minus strand of CM064912.1, from coordinate 22,602,446 downwards.
CCTAACATAATTTAATTTGTTTGTCTTTTATAATGTATTAGTTAATTAAATTATTAATGATTGGTGTTTGGTTGCTTCATTATTTTTTATTTTTTTTACAAACTACAAGCAGTCTAGCTAGCACACACCCTACTGTGCATTAGCACACACTAGCACACACCTCATGTGTGCACACACCCCTGTTTTTGCATGCCTTTACTTCCCCAATTCAAATATCTCACCCCTAACCCCACACCACACGGCCCCATGGCCCCATCTACCCCCACTCAATAGATAAGATTCACACAAGAGGAGCCAATCAGATAAATTCAACACTAAAAGACAAACTCACCAACACCAACTGACCAACACAGTGACACACCAACAGATAAAGTAAAAAAAAAAAAGGGGCAAACAAATTGAATAATTATAAAGACTTAAAGAGAGAGAATCAGTTCAAAAAGAAAGAGAGCTCTCTCTCTCAGAACAAAACGGTCCACACTCCATAGCAAATGAGCAAAACCCAAAGATTAAGAGAGAAAAAGAGAGAGAAGTAGTGTAAAATACCTTGAGGGAGGGGTGGCGTCGAGGGCCGCGGCAGCATGTCGAGGTGTCGGAGGCGAGGAAGGATTCGAGGCCAAGCGTTGGTGTCACAAGCTCTGATCTGAACAGACCGATCTCCGATCTTTGATGGCCGATTCATCACCTAAGCTCTATTGCTCGAGTTTTAGGCGGAGGCACTGTCGTTGCATCGGGCCTATGTGCTTGATGATGAGGTTTTAGGCGGAGGTGTGTGTTGTTGTTGATGAGCCTCATCAGATGAGGTTTTTCTCTTTAGGTTAGGAAAGGTTTTTGATTTTAGGTTTTGCTTTTACCATTTGATGATTGAGGCGGACGCATATTTGTATTTTGTATTGGGTTTTGCCATTTTGGTTGGTTGGTTGGTTGTTGTTGTTGTTGTTATTGTTGTTTTTTTTTTTTTTTTTGAGAATATGTTTGGGTTGGGCCTGTTGGGTAATTGTTTAGGATTGAAGTTGGGCTTTTTTTTGGGTTTGTTTTGTTACAAATTTATTTATTTATTTTTTTCAGATTCTCTGTTACAACTTTTTTTTTTTAGATTTTAGTTCAAAATTTGTTTGGCATAAAAATTTTGAGGGTGTTCCTGATAAGGCTCGAGGGTGTTCCTATTTTTTTTTTTTTTTAAGGGTAAACAAATAAAAAAAATTTAAATTATTATATATAATTTTTTTTTCAAGTTAGGGTGTTCTTGGGAACACCCTGGACTTTGAGTGGCATCGCCACTAACTAAAAGTTAAATTGCATGTTCTTATTATTTCCTTCATACTTGCAAAATTTCAAGAATATCAAAGATCAATTGCTATGTCATCAAGTAAAAGTTAAAATTTGAAGTTTTTATGATCTCAAATTGTGTATAAAAAATAAGTTTATTGATCGAATAGTAAATAATATCCGATTTGAACGAAATTTGATATGCATGTTAAGAACATAGGGAACATGAAATTCAATGGTTGAATTTTTAAAATTTACATCCAAAAAAGAGATATTAAGAAGCTTGAAGAATTTTTCTCCAAACTATTTTGGATGTAAACTTTGTTCTTTCAATACCCATTCTCCAAAGGCTATTAAGTTATATGCAATTGCCCAGAGAGTAGTCATTCATAAGAAAAGATAACATATATTAGATTAGAAATATAGATCCCATAATGATTTTTAAAAGAATAAAGTTTGATTATAATGATTTAAAAAAAAAAAAGTTTAGTTACAAATTTTGTCATAGGCAATACTTATAACTCTACTTAATATCTTTTTGTTGGATGTGAATTTTGATAAATCCACTATTGAATTATATTTTCTTCTTATATTCTTCATGTTTGTAAAATTTTCAAAAAATCAAATATCAATAGCTATGCCATCAATCAAATGTTTAAATTTTAAGTTTTTGTACTCTAAAATTATTCATAAAAAATAAGTTTATGGATTAAATAGTAAATAACATTTGATTGGCACCAAATTTAATATTCGTGTTAAGAACATAAAAAATATGCAATCCATTAATTAGATTTTCTAAATATGTAACTATGTTAGTTTCTTTTAGTGGAAGTTGTAGCCAATAACTATAACCAAGTTTGTAGTTAAACTTTACCCTTTTTAAAATTACAATTCCCTACTAAATCATGTGTTCATAATAATTGAAAAAAATAATATATTAGTTTAAGAATAAAGGTGGGAAATATCCTTTTAGTTGTCTCAGGGTTGATCTATATATATATATATATATATTGATAGGGTTATTTTAGACAGATTAAATACCACTAAGTACGTCACGTAAAGGAGTTGACAGCGCCCACGAGCCCGTTAGTTTCACGGACTCAAAAGGAAGACTTAGGGTGATGGTAACACAAAAGACGACCCCGCAATGACAACCCGACAGGCGCTTCTGTGAGCTGACGGGGGACTTTTGGACGGAGTGAAAAGGTCGACGCGATGGAGAGGTTGACGAGTCCAGTGTGGCTTGGCTTGGCCCCCACGAATACCCATACATGGAAACATCTTGCGCAACATGTAAGACATAACCCATTGCTCACCCATACCTCTCTTATATGGAAGTTATCCTAAAATCTCGAAAACCCTAGGTGCTAGACCCTCCCAGCTGATGGAAATATACAAGTACGTAGCGGAAAAAAAAAAAATAACGGATCTACTTCATTCACAATTGTTAACATGTGCTATGTAAGTTTCAGAATTAGAGAACAAGAGAGTGTACCTTGAAGCAGTGAAATTCAAAACCAAAATTCAGAAGTTCTTGAGAAGACTTTCAATCTTCACTCCAATTCCACTAACGCCCAAGATGTATGGTCTCTCAATCAGTTATATGAGTTTGTTCTAGAGAGAATGAGAGAGTGTCCAACACTCACATACATACCAATTCACGTTATTACAAATTCTGTATGTCTCTCTCCTAATAACTGATTATCTAATTGAGCTAGCCTTTTGAGCCTTCCCAATTGGGCTTTAGTATGTGGCTTGGAGTGGGACCAAAAGGGAACAAATAAGACACTAACTCCAATTGGCTTTGGGCTTTTCTGTCAACTCTTGACAAGTCCAAAGTTATCATTAATTATATTTAATACCACTATATAAATATAATTGAACTCTAAGCTTTATTAATAAATTATATCCCAAGACTTTATTATACATGCAACACATTCATAAAATATTCGTAATAATACAAAGTCATGAATGTAGACTGCTACTTTGTAAATTACTACATCTTAATCATTGAGTACCCGGTTTAATCCTTTAAGTTATTCATTATATATTTATGAAATCCAATTTCATAAATATATACTTTAGTAAGTATTTACTAAAGTAGTTAGGTCTAACATTCTGAATAACAAACCCATTAAACTTATCTCAAGAGAATATTTTATATCTCTGTTAAGAGACTATGAATTCTATCTTGAGAATATATGTTCCATCAATACTAAATGTGGTTGCCCAATATACTGAGGTTTTGACTGTAACTTTAGATCTTACTCCTGATATATCAAAGCAACCTACATTTCATGATCAGGTCCATTATCCTCTTAAGATTAAGAGTTCATGTAAATATAAGTCGTAAGATTTATTATTCAATTGACAATCGTTAGATGAATAATAAATCTTACAGCGGTCCTGTTCAATATGTTTTAAGTCTTAAAACATATCAACATATCAATTAGAAGTCACCACTTCCATGATCAAGACAAATCATCTTAGTTAATATGTTATAGTCTTTGTAGATGAAACGCCCAATTTCATCACCGACTACGAATTAAATTCTGAGTTTACAAAGAACTTGTGATTTATATATTCTATGACTTTTCACATAAATCACATACTATGCATCTCATGGACTATATGATAGTGTCCAAATATTCATGTTATCATTATTTCAGATAATAATAAAACAACTTTATTAATTACAATATTAAGTCATACATCATGTCATACATAATATCATACATAGCATCATACAATAGGATTCTAGGGCACTAATCCCAACACTAGCAAGGAAAGATCCCTACTTTGGAGGGATTTCGATTCACCACTCACCACGCCAGACCCCCACTGTTCTCAGGTACGCAGAAATTCCCTAGCTCTCTCTCTATAGAGTTCTTGGAGATTTCTCATTCACTAACTTGACATTTGGAGGGTTCTTGGCCGGTACCACACCGGTGCCTTCTGTTTGGTCCGTTTGTTCTTACTCCACAGGTACTCATTGGAGTGATTTGGAGCCTACAACTCACTGACGATTTCAGACATCATATATATATATATAGACACACACACTAAAACCGCCAATCATCAATACCCAATATTGTACTATCATTTTACTTACCCAAATGCAACTTGAGCTTGAGCATAATATGGCAAATTAGAGAGTGTAGTTTCATCAATGTCAAACACCCAAATATCCAAGTCATCATCACCGAGTGTGAGGTTCTTGGCATAGACATAGGCAACATCGACCACAACTCAACAACCCTCACGGTATTGTTTGCCAAGCATGTAGTTTCCAACATAGTTTTCACAATCTTATGGAAATACTGACCAGTCACGGAGGTTGTCAGTTTTCACGGCTAGACGCCAACTTAGGCAGTCAAGGCCTTCAACAGTGTGACCAACAAGGCCAGAATGTGGTCGGAGAAGGTGAAGGTCATTGGGAATGACTTGAGTGGTTTCTAAAATGGTGGCAAGGTATAAAAATGGTAGAGCTCTCATGGTGTCACTAGGGTGAAAGAAAGAACTATTACTTCTTTGTGGAAAATGTTGAATGTTGATACACTCACTTGCACAATGGCTCTTTAAAAAAGCTCAAACTTGTGCGACTGACCTCACTTTAGGGTGTAATTTACTCAACCAGAATAAAGATACTATTAACTTTTGTTGACTTTTCTTTTCTCAATAATGCTATGTGCATAATAATTTGAGCATTGATTATCACACAGTAGTGTGTATGGAATGTGTGCACCATGTCAGTTAAAATCATGTTTTCAAAATATGATTTCAGTTAAATTGTAAAATTTTTTGATTCTAAAATTATAACTAAAATTGGATTTTTAGAACAAGATTTTCATGGTTGTGTATACGGATGTGTGCAACTAACTGAGTGCAACAAACATTAATATAATAACTTTTCATATCTGCTAATATAATATGTAGTTATTGGAGTAATATCACTTTTATTTAGGTCTTCATTGACATTACTTCAATCACAACAAATAATATTAGTTATTGTAAAAAAAAAAAAAATTGTGCTAGCACTCATCAAGCCTTTTTAAAAAAAAAAAAAATGTCTCACTCTATTTATACACTATTATACATCATTTATGTATAGGGAATGTACATCAGGGAATGTGAAACAATAATTTTCTATGTTAACGATGACTTAGGGTTTTAGGTACATCTATACTAAACAAGGATGGAGCCAGAATTTTAGCTTTAGGGGGCCAAAGTAGGAACTATTTTTTTTCCAAAAAATTTAAGAATAAAAAATATACTAAGATTCAATACTAAATCTAGTACCATAAACTATTACGCAATTTCTCTACCACAATTGTATGTAGTAGAGTGAGTGGTGGGGGGAAAATGGTATGTTCCTGGGTAAGTGATAAGCAATCATTCACAATCTGTCACGTTATAGTTGTGGCAAAAAGTTATGGAGTTATGGAATAATGCTTTATTTTTATTTATTTACTATTTTTATTAAAGAATCTTGTACTGCATTAACCCAATTGCACATGTAGGAAATAAGACTAATAAAATTAAATGATCTAGGCCATGCTTAAAAGTACTATCCTACGCCTCTAAAATTTATACAATGCTTAAATATCATTTAGTGGAAAAACCAAAATTTGTACGTTGAGGTTTAATATGAGGTCTTCTCCAAAAATAAATAAATAAATAAATGTTGAGGGATCCTTTTACGTTTCTTGTACCTTAGACATGTGTCTTGATGTTATTAGACAACGTTTAGTCTAAGCTTTTTCTAAGAGGGAAGTTAGGCTTGACACTCTTCGGAATGGGCTCCAAGGTACCATTCTACCGCTGCTAATTTTTGCGCAAACGTTGAGTCCAAAGTCCAAGGGAAGGCGGACTTATTCTCCATTTCTACCGTAGAAGGAACTTTTTTCTAGTTTTTGCCACAGGATTGACTCTTCTTAACTTTTTGCTATGCAGCAACGTTTCTTGCACTTTTTTGTAGCGTGAGTGACCTTTCTCCATCTTTATTACAAAAGAAAGTTTTTTCCAGCTTTTGCTACAAAGCTAACTTTCCTTAGCTTTCCGCTGTGCAGTAAAGCTTTCTGTTCTGCGGTAAAGTTCTCTGTTGTGCATTAAAGTTTTTTGCTATGTAGTAAAGTTTTTTACTGTGCAGTAGAGTTTTCTTCACTTTTTTGCAACGTGAATGGCTACTCTTCCTTTGTTACTGCAGAAACACTTTTCTACTTCATGCACATAAACAAATCTAAAACCCAAAGAAAATACCTATCAAGCAAATGTTAGTTTACATGGGTTAGCATATTCTCAAATATATATACATACATATATGCGTATGTATACTTATACGTATTCACATATACATATATAAAATATACTTTGCAAAACATGAGATACAATGTATATGTATATATACTTACGGCAAGATAATGATTAGCTTGTATTAAAAATAAAACACATAATAACAAAGAAATAAGGAAGCTTCAGTAGAAAATGTTTAGTTAGCATAACAACTAACACGGTGAATATAATAAGGGATAATTACACATAACCCACATGTGGTTTGGGCGAAAATCACTTTGCCTACCCGTGGTTAGAAAAGTATTACTTAATCCACTTGTGGTATGTTTTTGTCAATCTTCGTAACCCACCTCAAGCCCAGCCGTTACAAAAACACCTCTTAACCCCAAAATATAACATAACGCGAATTAAAACACCAAAAACTTAGAAACTTTTCGAGAGAGAGACCTGTGGTGAGATCAATGTGTTCTTCGTGGTTTGGAGTGTCTAGAGGGGGAGAAAACACAAGTTTTGCAACATCGAAGCTAAAGGGAGAAAACACATGTTCTTATAATGGGTTGTGGCTCTCCATTTGGTGGTTTTGTGTCACCATTTGTGGGTTTTGTTGGTTTTTGCATTTGAGTTTGCTTTATTTTTTTTGCAAATCATGGTGGCCAATGATTATTGGCGGATATGGTTATGGGTTCACAATAGAGAGAAAAGAAAGATAGAGGTTTTGGGTTTTAGAGAATTTGGTTATGGGTTCACAATCTCAATCTTACCATAGCCATATCAAACACTTGGCTTCTCTAAATTCTTCTCCAAATCATCCTTGTATGTTGGTAAGCTTTTTTTTTTTTTTTTTTTTTTTTTTTTTTTTTGAGGTATAACACATACCCATTATTCAATTTTCTCTCTTTGTTTGGTTTCCAAGAAAATATAAGGGAAAAAAAATATTGGGCATTGTAGTTTGTGCTGTTTGAGCTTTATATTGTTGTGTAAAGGTTGAAACTTTTGATTTGTTTTCGATTGGGAAGGAGAAAGAAATTCTGGGTTTTGTGATTTATGTTGTTGACGTTCTTGTAAAGATGAGAGACTTACTGAGAGTTGAGCCAAATGGGTGTTTAAGACTAAGATTGAAGAGTTTGATTTCTTTTATAGTTATATGGTTTCTCAGAAAATTTGAGAGAACTTGGGAATGTGAAAAAAAAAAAAAGAAAAAAAAAATTCTGGATTTAATGATTTATGTTCTTCATGTTCAAGATTTATGTGAATTGAGAGAGAGACCAATACCACTTTTTGATCTTGTTTCTCTTGCATTTTTGTGTTATTTTTTTTGTTTTGGGAGGAGAGAGACATAAAATTTGAGCAAAAATACCTATTTACCCTTGATTTTAATAGAAGTGGATTACAGAAAACAAACGAAACATACCACAGGTGGGTTAAGTGATACTTTTCAAACTATGGGTAGGCAAAGTGATTTTCGCCCAAACCATAGGTGGGTTTAGTGTAATTACTCCATATAATAAAAAGGTGATACAACAGAATAACTAGTACAGCAAATAAAGATACCACATCACGACAACTGATGTAGCAAATGTGATAAAAAACGTGCTACAATAGAACGATTAAATACAACAGATATAAGTTCTAATGAGTGAAATCAAATATATTTGCAATCAAAATCAAGTATTGAATCTTCCCATAGAATAAGTAAACCAAAAAGGAACCCAAACCCCAACTTGAACAACTTTGTCATAGGCTTTTGCCATCAAAGTTGTGCATTTTGGAGAATAGACCTAAATGACTACTGGCTATTACTTTTGGGGGACTTTAAAGAGTGGTTTGCAAAGAGAGAGGGAAAAAATGGTTTATTGATGCATGTCCTTATTTCTGCCGTGTTTTCTCTCTTCTTTTCATCACTTTCTTTCTTTCTTTCTCTCTGTTCTTTTTACTCTTAGATTCTGACTACTATCTTGCCCTGGGTTGTTTTTTTCCCTTGGGTCTTTTCCCTTTTGAATCCCCCTCTCCCTGGGTGCCTCCTCCTCTAAGTGCCTCCCCTTTCATCTATGGATACCTCTTCCTTTTATAGTGAATTGATTCAATGAGATTTCTCCCTTTTCCTCATAGGGCTTTATTAACTGTTTTTGGCTTGTTGTGGGCATTCCTTCAGGATTGCCCACCAACCCATTGGTTGCACGACCACTACCTCAGCTCAGAATACGTTTGCTGCACCACTACCTATTTCATGACAAAATTCCATTTTCTTTGTTCTTGCTGTATACCTCTACCTCTGGTTTCAAATAGATAAGGATTGTGATACCTCACCACCTACCTCTAAGGCGTGTATCAGATGGTCTCAACCATTTACTACCTCTTTTGGGTAAGATACCATTCTAGCATGGTATATTCTCAAAAGAAGTCACAACTGAAAACCAAATATAAACCCCTTTTCCCCCCACCACCATACTACACCCTATGAATCCCCTTGACCGTGGGGCCACCTCCCTTATATTGGCTAGGTACAAGTTGGTGGTACTCTGGCCCTTGTGTGCTTACTCCACTATCTTCTGTTTTTGTCTTCTTTCGTTCCCATGCTATTTCTACTATAGCAGAATAGCCTTGTTCCATTCTGTTACGTGTCTGTCTTATTTCTTCATGCATTTCCTACTGTGTTTATCATTTACTTTGGTTTGTATTTTCTTTCCTTCATGCAATTCCTGCTGCTGACACTTCCTGCTATTCCTTGTTTCTCTTCGTCGTGTTTCTTCATATTAGTTTTCACACATATTCTTTTATACAAAAGGATTTGGGCCTTTATGGGTCAAATAATGTTGATTGGATCAAAAGGGTCTTGGGCCCAATTTGCCTTGATCTGCTGAATCTATTCTGCTGAAGAACTGTATTCTACGGTAGATCTGTATTCTGTTGCAGATTTGTATTTTGCTGCAGATCTGCATTCTGCTGTAGATCGCTTTCCCTTACATTTATTTCTTTTGACCTTTCTTGCTCTTTGGTCTTCTTGGTGGGCCTTTGGGCCTTGCTTTTCATTGGGCTTTCCTCCGTATGGGCTTTTGAGTCTTGCTTCTTATTGTACTATCTTTCTCATGGGCTTTTGGGTACGGATTTGCAAAAATGGGTACCAACAATAAATAAGTAGAATGTACTTGAACCAACGTTTTTAATTGTTAGGAAAGTGACCTCTGCAGCAGGTCCATTAATTGGTCTTTAGCTCTGACATTTTAAAAATTGGTGGTTCTAATAAAAGTGGACGAGTACATAGGCTGGAAAATTTCATTTTCCTTTTTATTTTAATAGAAAGCAGTAAATTTTTATTGGCAAAAAAATGAATTTACAACTGTAGGGGTGCATCAAACCTTGTAATCCAACGAAACCAAACCAACCTAACGCTGTGGGTTGATTTTTGTGGGTTGGTTTGAAATTTTACTTTGAGCTTTGAGTCGGGTTAGGTTTGAGTTGATAGTTTTTTCAACTCATTTGACTCAACCCAACCAACTATGTTTATTTTATTGCTTTTATTTTAATTTTTCAATTTGATTGATTTTGAAAATTTGAAAAATAGTTTTGATGAATTTTGAAAAAAGTGTATAAGGAAAAAACATTTATACACAACCCACGGCTTGACCCAACCTAACCCATGTGATAGGTTGAGAATTTCTATTGAGTTGAGTTGAAAAAGATCTTCCAAATCAACTCAACTCGACCGATGCTGTGATGCACACCCCTAAATTACAAGGGATATACATTTGTTGAGAAAAATTACAAGGGATATAAATTTTATGAGAACTTGATGGGAGTGACAATTAATAACCCATTCTTACTTGGTCACACATGTAAAAACTACAATCAGATGTTGTTCTAGTTAATGAGCTTGGACTTGTAGGCTTTGATGTACCATGACTTGGACTTGATCTGGATAGGTTATTTGTATCTTGCAGATTGCCTGCCTTTGTAAAGAATAATTTGGGCCCACTTTGTGATAATGGTCTGAAAATATGTGTGACCTATTATTCCTACACAAATTTCATTGATTGAAAATAAGCAAATTATCTATTGCCTTTTGGAAGTAATAAGTTCACAACATTTATGTACAACCCACGACCCAACTTAACCCAACTCATGTGATGGATTGATTTTTACACATGTAATGGATTGAGAATTTCTGTTGGGTTAGGTTGAAAAAGATCTTCCTAGTCAACCCAACTCGATCGATGCTGCGATGCACACACCGTCAAGGTATATAAATTTGTTGAGAAAAATTACAAGGGATATAAATTTGAAGAGAACTTGATGGGAGCAACAATTAACTAGCCTCATCACTCGTGCTTAGCGCATGCTATGAGGCTTTTTTTTTTTTTTTTTTTTGGTACACATTTTTCTACAAATACTAAGCATTGACTCATGGCCTTATTTTTAACATAAATTTCATCCTTCTTGATCTCCCCTATTTCCATGTCTTTACATTCTAGGACCTATTATCATGGACAAATCAATTACAATAAAATAAAGTAAATAACAAAAAAAATTTACCCAAAATTCAATAGTTCACTATTACAAAATCACAAAAAGAATACAAAAAAAGAAAAGAAAAGAAAAAAGAATCTATTCACACATGTAACTCACTCATATGCAACAAATAATAACTTTTAAGAAATTTAAAAGGGAAAAAAAGGGGAAAAAGAAAAAAAAACAAAACAGATAGAGTAAGAAAATGGTGCCTTCTCTTGAACCTTTTTCATTGTTTGACTTTCATCTTATTTGGTCCTTAGTTCCTTACTTTTGCCCCCATAACAGCAGATATACAACAAATGAAATTGCTCCAATAACCCTAAAATAGTTATTATACAATGTTTATTATTTCAATTTTTTTAATAAATAAATCAAAATCATATGGACAATAAAAAAATAAAGAAAGAAACAAAATTAAGAGAATTACCTTGTAGGAAGGGCTACTGCTTCCTCTGAGAGAGAAAAAGATAGGGTTTTAATATATATATATATATATATATATATTTTAAAGATTAAACCGAAAAAAGAGAGAGATATTTATTTATGTTTGATTTTGGAAACTAACTTGCCGTTCATAATTAATAAGGAGAAGTGGAAATGTCTAATTTTAAAGGATATGGATAAGGGGTTATCTTTGAGAGTGAGAGAGAGGGACTAACATGAGAGAGAGGGGAAAAAAGTTTAAAACTATCTAAAAAATCTGAATAAAGATAATTGTTAATCTTTTTCTTTATTATTGTATTTTTAATAAAAAGAATTTTGACTGGGACTAAAATGTTTTAGATGTTGGTAAGAGTTAACTAGCCTCATCACACGCATTTCATGCGTGTGATAAGACTTTTTTTTTTTTTTTTTTTTTTTTTTTTTTTTTTTTTTTTGGGTTTACACGTTTTACTCATAGCATTTTTTTCGCATAACTTTCATCCTACTATTTAAAGGTGTATAGACGAGCTCTTGGAAATGAAAGAAATGAACACACCAAACCAAATCAATATGTACTTGAATATAAACACAATCACATTAGTGGTAATGATTCCTCTTCAACATTTGATTTTAAAACTATCAATGTAAAAGAGAAATGTATACTTTCAACCAAATGAACTAATAAAATGAAATATAATAATAATAATAATAATAATAATAATAATAATAATAATAATAACAACAATGAAAAAGAAAAAGAAAATAACAACTTGCTCAGACGTACCCCAAATTCTAACAATCTCATCTTTACTCCTTGTATAGGAAACATACCTCTTTGAAAAGAAAGAAAGACAATGATGAAGTGAGAAAAACAAATTGTGGGATCAAAGGAATTGTGGAAATAGATTTTATTTTTTATTTTTTATTGATGTGGAAATAGACTTGAAAGGAGATAAAAAAGATGAAAAAAAATGAGATTTGTAAAGAATTACAAAAACAAAAATACACAAACTAACAAATTAATAATTTCAACAATGTCAAAGGAAACAAACCTTTCTAAAATTTGAGATAGTGATCAAGTGAGTAAAAAGTTGAGACAATCCAAAAGTCTGTGCAAAGAAACTAAAAAGATATGTAAAACGTTTATGAGATATATCTAAATAGAGATAGTGTATGCTAATTTTTAGGAAAAAAGATGTGTCAAAATTTTAAAATTTATTAAATCATTTAACGATAAAAACTTGTGGCCACATCATTTTGGCAATTAGGAAAAAGAAGAATATGTTTGTGAGGAAAAAATTAGTTTTATTTTTATTTTTATTTTTATTTTTTTAAAAGAATAAATTATATTAGTACTTGGCTTACAAATGTGAGAGAGAAATGTGGGGAAATGTAGTGATCACAACTTGCGGCCATTTCATTTTGGCAATTAGAAAAAAAAAAGAAAAAGAAATGTATGTTTGTGGGAAAAAAAACATTTTTATTTATTGATTTTTTTTTAAAAAAAGAAGAATTTGTATTAGTACTTAACTACTAACGTGAGAGAAAAATGTAGAGATGGAAGAAAAAAATGTGTGTTTTTTTAATTTTTTTTTATTATAAATTTAACTAAAATTAAGGAGTTTTTAAATTAGTAATTTTTCATATCTAACCCTATTATATAGGTTTTACAAACAGTTGAATTTGAAGATATTTTGGGTATCTAAATTGAGGATACAAAACAAGGCAAACATCTTAAATAGTAGTATAAATGAGAAGCTGGAATTCAAATAATAAAAAAAATGTTGTGCATGAATATATCTTTTTATTAAATTTTTGAGAGCAAAAAATGGGGCTTGAGTTTAGGAGAAGTTTGTTGTGGTTGGTAACCACTGTTATTGTGCTATTAGGAAAGTATTCATTTAGTGGGAAGTTATTGAGAGGAAATTTATATTTGTTTGTTTTTCTTTTTTTGAGAGAGTTAAAAAAAAAAACTACAATTCTTTTTTTTTTTTTAATATAAAAAAATTTCCAATTCTGATATAGGTTTTTGTTTTTAAATTTTGTTGAACTACGATTCTATTCTCATTTTTTTTAAGAGTAAGACAATCTAATTAAATTGGGATATTTTGATAATTCGAAAAAGTGATAATTAACTTTCTAAATCCTCTTAATATATAGAAACAACCCATTCTTACTTAGCCACACATGTAAAAACTACAATTAGATGTTGTTCTAGTTTTTTTTTTTTTTTTTTTTTTTTTTTTTTTTTTTTTTTAAGATAGAAATTCTATTCTAGTTTAATCAAGTGTATATGTATGTGAAGTTTCCTTTTAGAAACTTTTCCTTTTAGAAACTTGAACCCCGGCCATTGTCTCCCACAACCTACAAGCACTTAAGACTTGTGGAGTGATTATCGTACCCAGAGTACGCGATGTAGATGTTGTTCTAGTTAATGAGCTTGGACTTGTAGGCTTAGATGTGCCATGACTTGGACTTGATCTAGATAAGTTATTTGTATCTTGCAGATTGTCTTGCCTTTGTAAAGAATAATTTGGGCCCACTTCGTGATAGTGTTCTTAAAAAACTCTGTGATCTTTTATTCCTACATAGATTTCATTGATTGAAAATAAGCAAATTATCTATTGCACTTTTGGAAGTGTTTAGTTCATAACATTTTCATAATACTTTTATAATAAATTCTAAATAGTTAGTTGTTAGCTGTTATTGATTTTAATTTGAATCTACTACTTAAATTACTTTTTTGCCCATTTATAATAGTCATTAACAATCTGCCTCCAAAAATTTATTATAAAAATGTTGTGAATATAACATTTCTATTTTCATACACAGTCTTCTACTCTTCCAATCTAAGTTATCATAATTTTATTCAGATAAAAAATAATAATAATAATCTAGCGAACATGTTTTTTGTGTATAAGTTTTGCTTTATAGCAATTTGCAAGAGGCAATATCTAAAAACATGGCATTGAAAATTTAAACGCAGAAGAAAAAACTGATCAACCAATTGAATCCTTGGATTTTTATTTCTAAACATATTCATATCGAGAATGTGAGTTCTCAATAGGCAAGTACGAGAGCCAGCTCAAGCACCCTTACAACTCATCTTGGGGTGACTCAAGCAGGCAAAGAACCCAGAAAAACACAGAAAATAGAGCCTTTCTTAACTTATTTTAAGGCATAGCACACACCCAAAACAGACCCCTCAAAGTAACACCTAATTAATATCCAAAGCAAAATTTGGCATGGTACAAAGCATAGAGCTGAAGTTATAACTTATCAAGTGCTCCCAATTAGCTCTAGAGTTTTTTAATCATAAGATCATAATGCAATTTCAACTAATGTAGTACATTGGATCAGGGACTTTAAATGTCCGATTGCCAGCATTTGTACCAAACAAATCGCTCCATTGATCTCCCATGTTGCCAAGGATCCTGTACCCTTCAGCTTCAAGCACAGCTCTTTGGGTTGATTTGTACACTAATGCTGTGGTACTCGATTCAGAGGTTGACCTGCCACCAAATTAACATAATCATGAATGGCTCAACAGTCAAAATCATGATGATATTCTTTTTGGATGCATGTTACCAGATCTGTGTGTTAAGAAAAAGATACCAATTAACTTATAAATATTTACCATGTAATAAGATGTTCTTCATTTCACAGTTGAAATTTTTAGTTTGTGGAGTCAAACAATATATAAAATGTTTTACTAAATGGATCCTGTATACAATGATGGTTTAAAATTTTAGGTGGTGATGATTTTCACATGAGAATTGCATGACAAATTCTTTATATAAAAGAAAATTAGGACAAAAATCCGTTATGCCCTTTTCGGGAAAATTATATAGCATTATGCCCCCCTTCTCAAACTAATTAGGAAAATACCCCTCTTTTAAAACTCAATTTTTGCTAAATCGAGTTAGGCCTTATAGTGGCGTTTTTAAGGAGCCTATAGTGACGTTTTAAGGACCTATAGTGACGTTTTTTAATTCAACTTTAATGAAATCGAGTTATAGGCAATGAAATCCACCTATAGTGGCGTTTTTTTACCTATAACTCGATTTCATTGAAGTAGAGTTAAAAAACGTCACTATAAGTCCTTAAAATGTCACTATAGGGCCTAAGAATTTTTTTTTTTTTTTTAACTCGATTGATCAAAAATCGAGTTTTAAAAGAGGGACATTTCCTTATTTAGTTTGGGAAGGGGGGCATAATGCTATATAATTTGTCCGAAAATGGCAAAAGCCCATTTTGTCCAAGAAAATTATCGAGACAATGTCCAAAATACAAATGAGATATATATCCTTGATGCTTACTTTAGTATGAGCTTCTCCCAAGTGGTGTAACCAACATTCTTCAGGTTTTCTATCGTAATATTTCTATAGGTTTCAGACCTTCCTGTAAGAAAGACAACCTTAAACCCAAGATTTACTAATTTTTTGTAGAGATCAAGATTCACAGGCACAGCTGGTGCTATGCCTTTTGCTTCCCATTCGTTAAAGGTTGTTGAGTTATATGCAACTGCCCTGAAATAGGGAGAGAGAGAGAGAGAGACAAGTCATGCATAAGAAAAGATAACATATATTAGATCAGATATATATTTACTAAAACTATTAAGCAAGAAACAAATTAAAGATGTATAAAATTTTCATGTCTTAATGAAGGGAATTTTGTTGTCCTTTGGAAAGAGCATACTTCAATAACCATACATATGAACTCTTCTAATTAACCATGAAAATCTCTCAGCTCTCAAGACTAATTAAGAATATGCATGAGCTGCACAAAAAAAATGTAGCGGTGAAACTCCCGGGGCAATATGTCATAGCCTATGTTTTGTTCCCAGCAGAATACATTGAATAGTCCTAGATTCCAGGTATACTTAGAAGCACAAACCACTTCATTTTTCAAATGGTTCTTAAGCAGATCAATAATCATCCTTCGTCTATCAATATTATCACACTCATACTTGTTTTTCCTCCACTAGTATACTAAGTTCTTCTTATTGGTAAATTTTATATGTACTTGATGGATCTTAAAATCATGATCTTTCTCTCCATCTTGATTTTAGAGGTCCGATTGAGCTAAAGCTTCTTGGCAAAAATGTAACTTTTTATTATAATAATGCAATATTCCCATTACGATTTTTTTTGTTTTTGTTTTTCTAGCTAGAGACATTTAGGGGGTGTTTGAGAGAAGAGTTTGAATTATATTATTTGAGTGTTTTTGATATACGTGTTGGTAAAAAGTGTGTAAAAATGTGTGTAATGTTGTTTAAAATGTGTGGAAATGTGCTGTAACTAATTTCAAAAGTCACAATCATGGACACTATGACCTGTGGTCCTGTACTGAATAATATATTCATAATGATTAACACAATGTGATATTAATTTATATCGGTGACAAATATAAATATATCATAATTTAAACTGGCCAATCATCACTTATCAATTATCATAAAATGTGGGATTATTTTACTTACCCAAATGCAACTTCGGGTTGAGCATAGTAAGGCAAATTAGATAGTGTAGTTTCATCAATGTCAAACACCCAAATATCCAAGCCATCATCACCGAGTGTGAGGTTCTTGGCATAGGCATAAGCAGCATCAGCCACAACTTGACAATCCTCACGGTATTGTTTGCCAAGCATGTAGTTTCCAACATATTTTTCACAGTCTTCTGGAACTAATGACCAGCTACGGAGGTTGTCAGTTTCCACGGCTAGACGCCAACTTAGGCAGTCAATGCCTTCAACATTGTGACCAGCAAGGCCAGAATGTGGCCGGAGAAGGTGAAGGTTATTGGGAATGACTTGAGTGGTTTCTAAAAGGGTGGCAAGATATAAAAATGGTAGAGCTCTCATGGTGTTGCTAGGGTGAAAGAAAAAACTATCACTTCTTTCTTTGTGGAAGATGTTGATACACTCCATTGCATAATGGCTCTTTAAATAAGCTCAAACTTGTCAAAGTGACCTCATTTTAGGGTCTAATTTACTCAAACAACCAGAAAAGATGCTTTAAACTTTTTGTTGCCTTTTTCTCATGTGTGTATTATTTTAATAAATCACTCATCATGTGATTTGAATTGTGCGGAGAAATATAATTTTAATTTTTTTTTTTTGAGAAGGAATTTTAAATTGGTTTGGAGTTTAAAACTTTTTCCTACTCAATAATGCTAGGGATATTTACAATATTTTTCATATTGGTAAACTTAATACGCGGTTATTGAAAGAACTTCATTTTGTCGAAATCTTTATTAACATCATTTTTATCATGAAACTTTCGCATCAAATAATATCAATTATTGTAAGAACTATTATGTCCGCGCTTGACAAGCCTTTTAATTTATTATTTATTTTAATGGGCTAAGCCTTTGATTGTCTCACACTTTCTATTTGTAAACGGTCATTACACATTTTTTTCATGTGTTAAATGTACAATATCTTGTTATTTTTTTATTAGTCATGTCTCAGCTGTAGTATTTTTCGGCTATTTTTTTGTTAGTCATGTCCTCAGGGGGTTAGGTGCATCTATTCCAGCTGTAGTATTTTTCTTTTTGTGGAACAGCTAGGGTTCGTTCATCTACAACACCGGAAATGGTAGGTATGCATTTGGAATGCACCTTGAACGTGCATTTTTGCATTTTGCTGAAAAATAGTAGGTCTTGTATACTGTTTATAAGACCCGCAAATACAAGATTCAAGATAAAAACATTTAAAATTGGGTCCCACGCGACACTATTTACATTGAAAAATTATTTTGTTATAATGTTTTCAGTTTTTAGTTTTTAGTAATAAGCAATAAGCTGTATCTAAATAGACCCTAGGTATGAAAGTAACGATGAGTCATAAAATTTTTAGATTTTTAGAAAAATGACACGACGAGGAAAAACCAAGCAATGAGTAATGCTAATTTTTTTTACGAACTATTAATGTGGTAAATGGTTATTATTAATAAATTAAAAAGTGATGTTAGTGATGAGTTCAGATGAAAACCAATAAGAATTTGTTATTTCATGGTTTATAAAAATGCTTTAAAATAATTTGTACCTGTACCATAAGCATAACTCATTTCAAAAAGTTTAAAGATATTAAAATTGATGGTAGATCCAAATGATGATACTCTTATCACAAAAATCATGCCATCAATTGTGTGCATAGTATTACTCTAGTTCTTTTAAATTTTACCTTAAAAAGTGTAAGAGTTCAATAAGTTTGAAAGCATAACATTTTTCGAAAAATGTTGGCGTATTAGCATAACCTATCATGATTGGTACATTATAAAAGTAGTATCATTGGTGGACATGAACTCATTATCTATGTATCTATTGGGCCTGGGGCCCAATCCGAGGACATGAAGTCGTCCGAGGAGAAGTAAACGTCATTAGGGGAGTTCGTGTTACTAAATGAAGAATTTAGCTTTGGTTATAAGAGCTCATGAGGGTGGTTCGAGGATGAATGTCTCCCCAGCTAACTAAAGCCGAGGTCCACAGGAGTGGTCTACCGTCCAGGGGAACGTTCCAGGAAGTTCTGTTGATACGGATAATCATTGTAGAAATATAGGACATGTGGGAGTCCTAAAATATCTAAAGAGAAGGTTGTTACTACCGCATTGAATGCTTTGCAGATAAATTTCTAACTGCATTAATGTGGAGAAGACCCCTAAACAGTGATGCGTTGGCTACCTTAACGTGCAGAGGGCATAAAAGGGTGTCCGATGTGACAAACACTCAAGTAGTAGATTGGATGATTAACAAGTGGAGGGTCAAAATTGTCTAAAGAGAGCTATATAATGGAGGAAACCCTCCACGGTGAAGGGGGATTGGGAAATCAAGAAAGAAACACTGTAGCAATCAAAAACCAAACTTGTAATCAAACTTAAAAGAAATATATAAGAACTAATTTCCTTAGATCTTGCCGAGGACGATTTTCTGTAGTTAAAACTTGTCCATCTTCTATTTCTTGTCATTCGAATTTACCTTATTTGTTATCCAACTCATTTTAGCCTAGTTTTCCAACCCACTCTCTACAAATTCATTGTTTTGGGCTTTTTGGGCCTAAGTTCATCCACCTTTTGGGCTAGAGACTCAAATCTAATCCTTACAGTTGTTAAAAAGTTGTCCCTAACAGTAGTGTTGGCGAGAGCTAACTCACCTCGCCTTGTTTAAGGAAATAAAGCTTTAATGGCAAAATTTTTGCTTAAAAAGAATTGAAAGAAAATAGTTTTAGTGTTTGAAGTATTTGACAAACTATATTAATAAATGATTTGTGTATGATCCAAAATAGAACCTTAAGGCTTAAAATTGTTTTAGCAGAAATTTCCCACACTTTGGTAAAGAGCTTTAAAGGGGTCCTTAAAGTTGAATACAACTTAAGGCTAAAGCTGAAAGTTTAAATTTTAGTGTTAAACTCTTTAGTGGGTTGTTCCATCTTTGAATAAAAATAAACAATAATTAACATTATAATTTTTTTTAAGTAAATGAGATTTAATGGCCCCTTTAATTGAATTAAGTAAACGACATTATCATTGTTTACATCTAAAAGTTTTTTAACAATTGGTTGCTAAAATAAACACAATATACTATTTTTCGTTTGTCAAATGCTCTAATGCTAAAACCTTTTTCAATTAGTTCAGAAAATGGATAACCCAATTTTTAGTTAAAAATCTTGTAAAAATTATATCACTAAAATTCTAATTCCAATGAAAATACCAAACATATATTATATTATTGTTATTATTGGAATAACTAATGTGTTGATTTTCTCAAACCTCAAAAAAGAGAGTGTCATTCCTTCCTCCAAACCTTAAGAAAGGTTTATATAATTTACCCTACAATTTTCTTTCATATGAGGACTAACATAATATTATTGGACTAGCATCATTTTTATTTAGGCCTTTGTTGACATCCTTTTTATTATGCACTAATCACAACAAATAATATAAAAAATAATATTTAAATATTGTAAAATATTGTGTTGACACTCTTTATTATTTATTATTTTTTTATTTTTTTGGTGGAAAAAATACAAATAACATCCTTTAAGTTTGGTCAATTGTCATTTTGATCGAATAAATTTCATTTATGTTATTTTGTAAGTTTGCATTTGCTGCTAGTGTTACTTCTTCTGTCCATAAGTCCTGTTAACTATTAAAAAAAAAATAAAAAAAGCAAATTACTCCCCTTAAGTTTGGCTAATTGTCATTTTGGTCTTGTAATTTCATTTTTTTCTCATTTTGGGCCTATAAGTTTACATATGCTATCATCGTTAGTCCCTTATGATAACTTTTTTAATGGAATGGAGAAATGACTAACAGTGACTATAAATATGATCTTAAAGGATCAAAATGAAAAAAAAATAAAAAAAAATAAAATTCATGACCATAATGACAATTGATCAAACTTAACGAGTGGAATTCACATTTTTGCCATTTTTTAGGGAATATACAACACCAGAAATTGTAGGTATGATGCATGAAAGCAATGATGAGAACAAACCTGAGCAATGCTATATACACAAACAATTTTATAACATTTTTTACAATAATTGAATTGGCAAACTTTTATAAGTTTTTATTTGGGCGCAACACTAATGTCATTTTTTTTATCTACCACTTATAATCTGTGATATCGACAGACGTGAAAAGTTGTCTTTTTGTGTGTGCGTGTCTCTAAAGAATTTTCAAGATGAACCCAAGCAATTATTGACAGAACAGGAAGAAGTAATATAATGATATGTCTCATTCAACATGTTGGAATTACGTTAACTTGATGAGTAATATTACCATTACACACTATTTTATAATATTTTTACAAACTGTTATTGTGGCCAACTTTTTACTAATTATCATCTAGATTTACCAATAATATCACTTTTTTATTTACTAATAATCACTCACTATATCACCAATTTGTAAAAAAATTTACACCTCTAGTATTTTTCTATTTTACTATTGATTGTGTAAACCCAATTGCGCATGTAGGAACTGGGAAGTAGGAAGTAATATAATATTAAGTGATCTTTGACTAAGCTTAAAAGGTGCTTTGTTGCCACGTACACTTTTTGAGCCCGTGACTCTTGTTTGTTATTTCTTTTATTTTTGGGAAGCAAGCCAGAGTTCTTTGTTAATGTAAATTCCTTTCATGTACAAGACATACTTCGAGGAAATCAGTTTAAGAATATGATATTTTTCGTAGGTTTTAGTTAGTTAAAGTTGGTAAAGTCTCTGATGATTGAATAAGAAACCTGAAGTTCAATTTATGCCTACACCAAAAATTGATTAGTGTTTTAGTTTGATAATAAAAAACTATCATTAGGAACGGACGCCATAAAATAAAACCTTCTCAAAAAAGAAAAGAAAAAGAATATGATATTTTTCACCTTACTGACATAGTTTTTTGTAATTGCCACATAATCAAAGTGGTATCCTGATCAAAATAATGATGCTCTCCCATAATAATACTCTAATTACAACAAATTTTATCACTAATTGTGAAAAGAATTGTGTGCATAGAATTAGCCTCGTTCTTTTACCTCAAAAGTACAAGAGTTTAATAAGTCTAAAAACACAACTTTTTAATAATGTTTAACAGGACTTATTGTTATATAAAAGTAGTACTAGCGTTGGGCTCATATGAATATAATACTATTATTTTAATTATAACTTTTTTTTATGAACATTATTTTAATTATAACTTGCTACCCAGACACTGCCGCCACCACAACACCGCCACCGCCGTCGCTAGATCAACGTTTCCTTCATCGTTGATCAACCCAGATCAACCCATCACCGGCGAGAATCACAACAGGAAAAAAAAAAAAAAAAAAAAAAAAAAACAGATCAACCCCAATCAAAACCTAAACATTGCTGCCTCTAGATCAACGTTTCCTCCATCATCGGCGAGAATCAAAGCTTCACAACAGGAAAAATAAATAAATAAATAAAAAAACACACACACACAAAACAGAGAACTCCAAAACCCAGAACTGTGATGTGTGATGTTGATGTTGGGAGGAGGATGATGTTTGGGTCTGAAGAGAGGAGAGAGCAGATGAGAAACAGAGAAGGAAGAGAGAGAAGAGAACAAAAATAATGAGAGAGAGGAGAGAGATATTTCGAGGAAAGTAGAATAAATTTTTTTTTTTTTTTTTTTACAATTGTGCTGCAGTGCAATTCTAAAGGTAGAATTGCATTGTAGCAGTATTACAAATTTTTTTGCAATACTTGCTTTTTACAAGTTCGGATGTGAGGGGTTTTTGGGGCATTTATGCTAAATTTTTTTTACATATGACAGATGGTATTCCCAATGTGAATGCTCTAAGAGCTCATTTGGCATTATTTAAGGAAGTAAAACTTTAACGGCAGAGATTTTGCAAAAAAATAAATAATAATAATAATAATAATAATAACTTAAATGCAAATAGTTTTAGCGTTACAACTATACATTAATTGATAAATGATAGTCTGATTGGAGACATAACTTTAAGGCTCTTAGCTATAAAAAAAAAAAAAAAAAAACCTTTAAGGTTCTTGGTATCCGTATGGATTGCGATGAAAATCTCTTGCATCTGCGTTTCATGTTTTCAGATGTGGGACCTACGGCTACAATGCAGGAAGAGAAAAGTGTTTTCAGCTACATTGGGCGTATTTCAGTGGGTCCCGTGCACTGTTCACAGGACTCGCAAGTACTTTATTCAGGAAAAAAAATTTTAAAATTGGGTCCCATGGTACTATTCACACATTTAAAAATTATTTTTCTACAGTGTTTTAAGTTTTAAGTTTTCAATAATAAGCGGTATTCAAATAAACCTTTAGAATTGTTTTAGCTGATATTAGCACACTTCGTTTAGGAGCTTTAAGTCCTTGAAGTTGAATACAGGTTAAGGCTTCTTTTTTTTTTCTTTTTTTTCCCTTTTTTTTTTTCTTTTTTTGAGAATTGAATACAGGTTAAGGCTAAAGCTGAAATTTTGAGTTATATGTTAAACTCTAGTGCATTGTTCCAACTTTTAATAGAAATTAAAAATTGACATATGTTTACACTATTTTTTTTCCCCAAGATGACACTTAATGGCCACTCTAAGTGAAATAATTAGGTTTAAGTAGTGGGTTCCAATTAATTCAATTGGTAAAGTTTCTAATGGTTGTATAAGAGATTTGGGGTTCAATTCCCGCCTACACCAAAAACGGATTGATGTTTTGATCTAATAATAATGAGCTATTATCAAGAGCGGACGTCATTGGTTGAAACTCTTAAAAAAAAAAAAAAAAGTTCAAGTATGAAAATAAAAAACATTTTTATTATGTCCTCTTTTGTCATTTTTCTCACATCTTAAAACTCTTTAGCAACTGTTTAGTAAAACAGAAAAATTTTGAGTTGTAGTTTGTCACTGTTCTAAACACTAAAACCCTTTTCAATTAATTCAAAAAATAAATAAACGCATTTTTTTATTATATTATTTTATATATTCTGTTGTGATTGATTAACATTAAAAGTGAACGTGAATCATCAGTTAAAACAAAAGATATAACTCTTACCACATTAAGCATTTATGAAAAAAAGAAAAAGAAAAGTGACACCAGATAATTTTTAATACTATTTTATAGCTAGAATACACTAGAAAGTACCTCAACCCAATTTTATTTGTGGGTGTGGCACTCTTTTATTCGGGGGGACCATTATTGGTCTTGGCTGTGACTCTGCTTTGCTCTAAAAGCCTTTTAAAAGTGTTCAAAAGAGCCTTAGTTTTTTTTTTGTTAGCTCAGAAAACAGTAAATAAAATAAAAGGATTGGGTTGGATAGCTTAATTAAAAGGGAAAAGAAAAAGGGTTATATAGACTCTAGAGCCTAATTTATTACGTATATTATTATTATTATTATATTATTATTATTATTATGAGAAATGAAATGACCCTATTAGGGAAATGTTAACGAGCATCCTTAGAGTACTGGTTAATAATCCATTTAAAGAAAATTTTTATTAGAAATGAAAAAAAGTAATTAATATTTTGACAATTTTTTTCATTTTTCATAAAAATGGTATCAAAACTTTCTTAAAATAGATTATTAACGAGTGTCTTAAGAGCATTCGTTAGCATAATCTTTTTTTTTATTATATGTATAAGAGGCAGAATTATATCCTGCAAATGTAAGTATAAAATCATAAGAGTATCTGACAGGAAATAAATAATTTTATCATTTGAAGAAACCGACGTATGAAATTATTGCATGCGCGACAGCATAATACTGTCTTGTGATTTTGAGAACTCTGTTTACTTCTTCTTCTTTTTCTTTTTCTTTCTTTCTTTCTTTCTTTCTTTTTTTTATTTATTTTATTTTATTTTATTTGAGCAAAGAGTACTCTGTTTACTAAACTCTATTTCATTGAAGTTGACCAAAATTTTTAAGCTTTTGTGGTTTACATGGATTACCCTTTACAGCTAGATTGCACTAGCGTTTATTTATTTTTTTGGCTAGCAATCATACTAACTTAACTTAAGATATTGATAATATAAAATATAAATTATATTTCTGATAAGATTTATTCATTGTAAAGTATTTATTTGGTCAAAAAAATTATTATGTTATTGTTATTATTGAACTTGATTGTGCTTGAGTAATGACTAACATTCTTTTAATGTTTCAAACTGATAAAATCAATGAAACCAACCATAAAAAACCGCACCATTGTAAGTTAGAAAGTTGATCCTTAGCGGTATACATTGGTTTCGGTTATGGAAAAACCGATCCTTATCGGCTCAGATATAAATTTTGAAAAAAAGGGTACCTACCGAACCGCACACATTCCTAAAATGGAAGACTTTTATTTTCGATTATAATATAAACAACAAAGATATTAAAAAATTGTTAATATATCATGGAAATATTAAAAATCTCAAAAAGTTTCTATTTATTAGTGTAAAGTTAAAGGAAATATATAAAAACACTTTTTTTATAAGGAAAAAATAAATAAATAATGGATATGGGGGTATACCTCTCGATTTTTCAATAAAACTAGGGAATAGGTTTTGCAATAGTGAAAGACATGCAACGGACCCGACACCCCCCCCCCCCCCCCCCCACCCCCACAACAAAGTCCCATGTCCTGCTGCCCCCTTTTTTTTTTTTTTTTTTTTTTGAAGAGAGAATGAGTAATATCATTAACACATGAAAAGGATTACAACAAGGCCTCAGCCTACAACATTCAACCCAGACCTGATTGAATCAGAAAATCTAAGAAAGGTGGAGTGACACCTTTCCAAACACAACTGATGTTATTACATTTTGCATACTGGGCAAGCTCATGGGCAGTCCTGTTGGAGTTCCTTTTCACATGTCTAAATGAGCAACACGAGAAGTTCGACTTCGCCAGCTGAATCCCTTGGATCAGATGGCCAGCTTCACCACCACGGAGGTCCAGAGAAATAGCTTGAATGACAGAGGAAGCATCGGACTCAAAGATAGCCAACTGGATAGCCAATTCCCGAGCCAAGCGAACTCCCTGTTCCATAGCAAAGAGCTCAGTCCAGTCAGCAGGATAGTGCATAGGCAAAGCTTTACTAAGGGCAGCGACCACACCGTGATGCATGTCCTGCTGCCTTCGATTCATCAAAAAAAAAAAAAAAAAATGTCCTGCTGCCTTTGGCAAAACCTTTATTTATGACAAGAGAGGAAAATTTGTAATTTTAAATCATTGGATTTCCAACTCTTTTACGTAAAACAAATCTAAAAGTCCTACTCCTATCAATCAAAATGATGAGTCACGTGTTCCAATCAGATCCCCGAGTTTAAAGATAAAGCCAAGTCAAAATTTGATCGATTAGATCCATTCTTTCGATTAAGTGTGATCACATGAAATTATGGACAATTAGTTATGATTGTTTCGAATAAAGAGTCAATTTTTATAGATTATGTGTCCTAATTTCTTCGTAGAACGAAAAATAATCGGGAGGATTATCCATTAGATAATATGAAATATATTAAAAATATTATAAGTTTTACTAGAAAAAACTTACAAAATATTGATTGATAGGCTTTAATGGTCTCATAAATAAATATTTGAATTATTTTTTTGTGGTTTGTAATACATTAGTTTGTAATTTTAATATAGTAAATTTTATAGTACCCTAACTTTTAGATAATTTAGAACATATAGCTTAAGATGATGAATTTAATTTAAATGATTGATTAACTCTCAAAAAAATTTAAATGATTGATTAATTATCCTTAATTTGTGAAAATTAATTAATTATTCAAGAATCTAAAAATCATGCATCTCCACATTATTTGACTATAAAATGGCTAAGATTTCAATTCAAAAACCTTATTAAAAAAGCATTAAAATTGGGGGAAAATTAATCATGTATAATTTTAAAGTGCACATTGCTGGCCAATTTTGGCATAGTAAATGACTAAATGTTGGAATTTGGAATAGGCTGTTTCTATCATATCTCATTTTAAATTATCTTTCAAATGACGTTGATTTCAACTTAACCCATTTTTTGAGTAGAGCGTAATTGCCAAAACACTGACACATGTTCAAACGTGCAAAATTCATCTATTTAATTCAAATTTTAAATTATTATTCAATCAAAAGCTTTTTAGATAAAAATCCAAATTTATCAACTTGGAGAGTCCTATACTCTTTCGAAGCTTTTATCAAAGGCCCTTCCCTCCATCTGTAAATGGAGAGGGGATTCACAATTCAAAGCACTACATTTCTCTAAAATAATTATTAGTTCAAACTTGACTTATGATCGAAATAAAATTAAATAAACGATATTAAACTTTTAGTAATACTCGGCTTATTTATAACTTTAGATAAAATTATTTATAAAAATTTCTCTTGCCCATATTCTGGTCCAATGGGTAGCTTTGCTCAATTGAACAAGACTTATTTCCGTCTCTAGTCTTCCTAACTTAGTGGCTTAGGCGTTAGACAAATGGTGACATGCCCTCTCCCCTTTTGCAATCCTGTCTTTGTTTCAATAAAATGGTTATTTAGGCACCACCACCCCACCCCACCCCCCCCCCACCCCCCCCAAAAAAAGTTTATAAAAAAAGTCTTGATATTCATAATTACACCAACACTTTTTGCCTACCCACACATCCAAATATATATATATATATATATATATATAGTTGAGTTCAAATTACACATAATGTAACTCTAAGTGATATTATACCACTTAATAACTTATTATTAGATGCAAATTTTGACAAATCTACCGTTGAATTACATTATATTTATATACTCTCCATGCTTGCAAAATTTTACGATGATTAAAGATCAATAGTCATGTTATCAATTAATTGTTTAAATTCAAGTTTTTGTAGTTTAAAATAATTTATAAAAAATGAGTTTATAGATCATATGGTAAATAATATCTGATTCGCATGAAAATTGACATGCATATTAAACACATATAGAACATGTGATTCAATGGTGGGATTCTTAAAACATGAATTTAATAACAAATTATTGGATGATGTAACATTGCTTAGAGTTAAACCATGTGTAACTTGAACCTAATTCATATACACATATATATAGACACACACACACACACACACAGACACAAACAGCTACTACTGTCCGAGATGACAACAGACCTCATCTTAGCCTCACGAGAAGGCTAGTATCCTTGAGCTAGCTGCAAGAGAAAATTCCTACATTCCGCCCATTAGAGTTCAAACATGAGACACACCAAAACCACTAGACCACCCTTCTCGGTGGTCAAACATATATTTTGATATTCATATAAAAACAACAAACACAAATATTTATGCTCACACCAACCGAAATATATCCATATCTACATCAACAAATAAATTTACCCAATAAAACAAACCCTAAACATTATTAATTCAATTACACTATTAGAGAAAATCAAAAACCCCAAAAATTTCATGACTTCGCTGAAAACTGCTAATTAACCCTAATTCGATATGCATACAGTGGATTGAATGCTACTCTTTTTATCTTTTCCTTTCCTTCGAATGGCCAATATTGCATGCCTACCCCTAAATATTGAAATCCCCTGTATTTCTTCAACCAAAATCGTATAGGTGGTGTGTTTGACAATGACCCATTCCACAATGTGTGTTTTTGTATTTGTCCCATCATCATCATTATCATCCTCATCCTAATTATTATTATTTCTGAGTCCCATCATCATCATTATCATCCTCCTCCTAATTATTATTATTATTATTTCTGAGTTTACAGCCACCAACCAACTTGGTTGTAGACTCGTTCTCAAAAAAAGAAAAGAAAAAAAAAAGAGGTTGTAAACTCATAAATAATAATAATAATAATGAGGATGAGGAGAAAGATGAAGATGAAGATGATAATAATGATGATGGGACAAATACAAAAACATACATGTGTGTTTGGCAATAAAATTAGTTGTAGACTAATGCTATAATTTTACTCAATATTTTTTTTTATTAAATGTGAATTTTGACAAATTCACTATTAAATTATATTTTCTTATTATCTCTTCTATATTTGCAAAATTTCAAGAAGATCAAAGATCATAACTATGTCATTAATCAAATATTTAGATTTTGAGTTTTTGTAAGTTTATGAATCAAATAGTAAATAATGTCTGATTGATATTAATCACATATGTTCTAACATTAGTTAATGAGCTTGGACTTGTAGGCTTTGATGTGCCATGACTTGGATTTGATCTGGATAGGTTATTGGGATCTTGCAAATTGTCCTGCCTTTGTAAAGAATAATTTGGGCCCACTTCGTGATAGTGTTCTGAAAAATTTGTGCGACCTTAATTTTACTCCTACATAGATTTCATTGATTGAAAATAAGCAAATTATCTATTGCCTTTTTGAAGTGATAAGTTCACAATATTTTTACAATAAATTCTAAATGGTTATTTGTTAGTTGCTATTGATTTTAACTAGCCAATGTCCTGTGCGCGCAGTGCATCTTAAAATATTTTTAAAAAACTTTATCTTATAGCCTATGTACAATATTTATTATGGGTAATAATAATTTGGGAATCAATTTCAATTATATTGTATGTCATTAGACTTCCTTTCAATTGTTGTGAAAACAAATAAATTTAAGCATGAATGTGATATTTCTCTAAGCATGGAAAAAATGTGTAAAGGTATAATCCATGTATACATAAAAATAAGTGCATGCTATGTAGAGCATATATCACCATATATTTGATAAGAGATTACAAAAGTTGGAAGAGGGTTGGGGGGAAATCTCAATAGTGTTTTTAAAAAACCCTTAGGGCATACTAATAGGTTTATGTTTCTCAAAATTTTCCTGTATAAACAGCTAAGGTAAATCATTGCTTGTCGCAGATTTATTAAACCATGTATAACACTAAACCTTAAATTTATTAAAAATAAACATGAAACATAAAATGTCATATCCAAGAGGAATGTCCAAACGTTTATATGGTAGAGATGTAAATAATTTAAAGAGCTACCTTTCTTCCAAATGTCAAAAGAGTTTTATAATGAACTTATGTTCTACCAAATGTCAAAATGAGTTTTATAAAAAGCTACCATTCTTTAGGCAGGATTGGATCTTTCTGCAAATGGTGCTTCAAGAGGAACTTGAAGAACATGCTATATAATTTCATAGAGACAATGTAAAAACTAAAATGCAAGCGGCGCCATATCCCTAACATATTATAGTAAAATAGGATAGGTATAAAAAAGAAAAAAAATGTAAATTTCAATAATGAATCAGTAATAAGAGTTTGAAAGCACTTCTATCTCATTATGGAACCTCAAAGTACATAGGTAGCAATTGAATACAAAAAGGAAACAAATTAATTGGGAACTCATTCAAGAATAAAGCACCACCCTAAAAAATAGCAGGAATCAAACTCTGCTTGGATACAGGACCATTGAGAGACACTCAGAAGAAATTCATTTTAATATGAGGTTGGCCAGCTTCAACCATCTCAAACCTCCATTGAAACGTATTCAGAAGCAACTCTAATTTTAGTCATTTTCCTTGCTCTAAATTTCCCTCAATAACCATTTCAATATCTAAATGAAATTTGCAATTTCTAGGAACCTTGTTGTCCACCATCCACTCTTGCAAATCTTTCAACCCTTTCCTTGATAGCTCTTTGCAGTCTAGTTCTTTATGTTTCACTACAGGCTATCTGACACAAGCTTGCAACTCTTCTTTAGTCAACTATAATATGCAGCCAAAAACCCACAAAGTAGTTACCTCTGTTGAAACTTTAGCCCAAAAAATAATGTTAAATGTGTATTGCTTTATCATGTCTTAATGCATTGAATTTATCAAAACTATGTGATACAATATGATCGGAATTCAAGAGTTGCCTCGAGTCACTATATGATGCCAAAAGACTGCATTATATGAGATTGCAGATGGTTTTGCTTGGTAGTATTGCAAGTTAGGGATTGACCATTATGATTATAACTAAAGTCCATTCACCTTTTTCCCAATTCAAGAAATGAATTGCAACTATATCTTCAATTAGAATTGCTTAATATTTCAGTGAGATTCATCAAGTACATGCTGCATTACTACAATTTTTCATTGACATAACATTTTATTGTTGGCTCCTTAAAAAGGAAGCAAAACCTTTTCTTAGAAGTTGAAAAGGGTCAGCACTATTTGCCATTGAGCAAAAACAGAGAGAGAAAAAAAAAGAGTTGGAATTAGGAAAGTACTAACTGCATATGCTGCTTGTGATCTATTTTCGGTGTTTAAGATCATTAAGCTTCACCACAGGCGATTTATCTATACAGAAACAAAAGAAGAAAAATCAAATGAGAATAAAACTGACGCCTAGTGTTCTCCAATACCCAGCTCAAATTTGTGAGTAATTCTAAATTGTTTCAATTAGCCAAGGAAAGTAGGGAAAGAAATAATATAGAACACAAAAATTATTTGCTTAACTGTCAAAAAAACCAAATAGAGAATTTTTTTTGTTATAAAAGAATTTATGATAGAAATTAACATTCCTTTCAGAAAAGGAAACCAAGAGACTGCAGAAGAAACTATGGAGGAGTTTCACAAGCCAAAGAAAACGGATATATATAAAGAAAACAAATTGAACAACATCGACATGCAAAGCTATCATTTATTGAGAGAAACTCTTTCATTTCAAAAACCAATGAGCACCGAAATCTCTTAATCTTTTGCCTTAATCACTTTAACTAATCACTAAATTGAGACTGCAAACTGTTGTTTTGGAAGGAGGTGAACATTTTTATGTATTGATTCAAAGACAACATGTATTAAAAGAGAGAAAACAATTTTTTTTTCCAAAGAGAGAAAACAATTTATGTGCAGATTTTAAGACAATGTCCATCATGAGAGAGAACTTCAAAGTCAGTAGTGTTGTTTTTTTTTTGAAAATCAGTAGTGTTGTTATCTGTACAGTACCTGAGGTTTATTGTAGGAGTTATTATTTACTACTATTATTTATTAGAGTTTGGTTAGGGTTAATGTAAGTTATTAAAATGGGCTTGGGCTTGCTATCAACTTTAGTATTGAACAAAACCTTTTGTTTATTTTAAATGTCAGCTCTTATCGGACAAAATCACTCTATTAAAGCGTCACTTGGCAGAACCTCATGCTCTTTCGCACGAGATTTCTGTTTATATATATAATGATATTAATTTGAATCTATCACTTAAATTACTTTTTGGCCATTTATAACAGTCATTAACAATTTGCTGCCTTAAATTTATTGTAAAAATATTATGAACATAATATATCTATTTCCATACATAGTCTTCTACTCTTCCAATCTAATTTTTTTTTTGAAAGGCTTCCAATCTAAATTATTATAATTTTATTCAGATAAAAAAAAAAAGTAATAATCTAGTGAACATATTTTTTGTGTATAAGTTTTGCTTTATAGCAATTAGCAAGAGGCAAAATCTGAAAACATGGCATTGAAAATTTAAAGACAGAAGAAAAAACTGATCAACGAACTGAATCCTTGGATTTTTATTTCTAAACATATTAATATCGAGAATGTGAGTTCTCAATAGGCAAGTACAAGAGCCAGCTCAAGCACCCTTACAACTCATTTTGGGGTGGCTCAAGCAGGCAAAGAACCCAGAAAAACACAGTAAATAGAGCCTTACTTAACTTATTTTAAGGCATAGCACACACCCAAAACAGACCCCTCAAAGTAACACCTAATTAATATCCAAAGCCAAAAACTTGGCATGGTACAAAGCATAGAGCTGAAGTTATAACTTACCAAGTGCTTCCAATTAGCTCTAGAGCTTTTTAATCATAAGATCATAATGAAATTTCAACTAATGTAGTACATTGGATCAGGCACTTTAAATGTCCGATTGCCAACATTTGTACCAAACAAATCGCTCCATTGATCTCCCATGTTGCCAAGGATCCTGTACCCTTCAGCTTCAAGCGCAGCTCTTTGGGTTGATTTGTACACTAATGCTGTGGTACTCGATTCAGAGGTTGGCCTGCCACCAAATTAACATAATCATGAATGGCTCAACAGTCAAAATCATGATGATATTCTTTTTGGATGCATGTTACCAGATCTCTATGTTAAGAAAAAGATACCAATTAACTTATAAATATTTACCATGTAATAAGATGTTCTTCATTTCACAGTTGAAATTTTTAGTTTATGGAGTCAACAATATATAAAATGTTTTACTAAATGGATCCTGTATACAATGATGGTTTAAAATTTTAGGTGGTGATGATTTTCACATGGGAATTGCATGACAAATTCTTTTTATAAAAGAAAATTATCAAGACAATGTCCAAAATACAAATGAGATATATATCCTTGATGCTTACTTTAGTATGAGCTTCTCCCAAGTGGTGTAACCAACATTCTTCAGGTTCTCTGTTGTAGTATTTCTATAGGTTTCAGACCTTCCTGTAAGAAAGACAATCTTAAACCCAAGATTTACTAATTTTTTGTAGAGATCAAGATTAGCAGGCACAGCTGGTGCTATGCCTTTTGCTTCCCATTCGCTGAAGGTTGTTGAGTTATATGCAACTGCCCTGAGAGAGAGAGAGAGAGAGAGAGAGAGAGAGAGACAAGTCATGAATAAGAAAAGATAACATATATTAGATCAGATATATATTTACTACAAAACTATTAAGCAAGAAACAAATTAAAGATGTATAAAATTTCCATGTCTTAATCAAGGGAGTTTTGTTGTCCTTTGGAAAGAGCATACTTCAAGAACCATACATACGAACTCTTCTAATTAACCCTGAAAATGTCTCAGCTCTCAAGTCTAATTAAGTATATGCATGAGCTGCACCAAAAAAAATGTAGCGGTGAAACTCCCAGGGCAATATGTCATAGCCTATGTTTTGTTCCCAGCAGAACACATTGAATAGTCCTAGATTCCAGGTATACTTAGAAGCACAAACCACTTAATCTCTGGAATGGTTCTTAAGCAGATCAATAATCATCCTTCGTCTATCAATAATATCACACTCATACTTGTTTATCCTCCACTAGTATACCAAGTTCTTCTCATTGGTAAATTTTATATGTACTTGATGGATCTTAAAATCATGATCTTCCTCTCCACCTTGATTTTAGAGGTCCGACTGAGCTAAAGCTTCTTGGCACAAATGTAACTTTTTATTATAATAATGCAATATGCCCATTACGATTTTTTTTTCCTAGTTAGAGACATTTAGAGCCCATAACGAATTTTAAAAGTCACAATAATGGACACTATGACCTGTGGTCCTGTACTGAATAATATATTCATAATGATTAACACAATGTGATATTAATTTAAGTCGGTGGCACCTACTCTTTTGTTTGTCTCATGGTAAATATGAATA
The DNA here is from genome assembly GCA_032727855.1 of Quercus ilex subsp. ballota. Lineage (NCBI taxonomy): Eukaryota > Viridiplantae > Streptophyta > Magnoliopsida > Fagales > Fagaceae > Quercus > Quercus ilex. The sequence continues at coordinate 22,568,120 of CM064912.1, read as the reverse complement.
TATCAAAGTTTAAACAGGCTAATCATCACTTATCAATTATCATAAAGTGTAGTATTACCCAAATGCAACGTCAGGTTGAGCATAGTAAGGCAAATTAGAGAGTGTAGTTTCGTCAATGTCAAACACCCAAATATCCAAGCCATCATCACCGAGTGTGAGGTTCTTGGCATAGGCATAAGCAGCATCGGCCACAACTTGACAATCCTCACGGTATTGTTTGCCAAGCATGTAGTTTCCAACATAGCTTTCACAGTCTTCTGGAACTGTTGACCAGCTACGGAGGTTGTCAGTTTCCACGGCTAGACGCTAACTTAGGCAGTCAATGCCTTCAACATTGTGGCCAGCAAGGCCAGAATGTGGTCGGAGAAGGTGTAGGTTATTGGGAATGACTTGAGTGGTTTCTAAAATGGTGGCAAGGTATAGAAATGGTAGAGCTCTCATGGTGTTGCTAGGGGGGGGGGGGGGGGGGGGGGGGGGTGAAGAAAGAGCTATCACTTCTTTGTGGAAAATGTTGCTACACTCTCTTGCATATGGCTCTTTAAATAAGCCCAAACTTGTCAAAGTCACCTCACTTTAGGGTGTAATTTACTCAACAACCACAAAAGATGCTTCAAACTTTTTCTTCTTGTATTTTTATTGTAAATTATTTAAATAAGTCATATAAAAAGATGCTTCAAACTTTTTCTTCTTGTATTTTTATTGTAAATTATTTAAATAAGCCATATAACTTATTCATTGTGATTAAAACTATAAATATATTATCTCTTGAATTTTACCAACTTCACTTTTATCTGAATCCTTATAAATATCACTTTTATTACAATCCCTACACAACAAGTAACATCACTTGACAAGCCTTTTATTATTTATTTTAATGGGCTTTGGTTTTGATTTTCTCACATGCACTTTCTATTTGTACACTGTCATTACACATTATTGATGTGTTAAACGGACAATTTTTTGTTATTTTTTTTGTTTGTTAATGATGTCCCTCAGGGTGTTGGTACATCTATTCCTGGTGTAGTATTTTTTTTTTTTTTTTTTTTTTGGGAACTTGTGGGTCCATTCATCTACTTACGTATGAAAGTAAAGACGATTCGTGAAAATGTTAAAATTTTAAGAAAAAGGGCATGATGATTGGTGAGGATGGACCAAGCAAATGGACAGAAACCCAAGCAAGCATTGGAGCCATAGTTTTCCTTGGCCACGAGTTGCACAGTTTACTTGAATGGTACCGCAGTTGCAGGCATTGAGCAACGCATCAGTAAGCGTAAAAATTTCCTTTTATTTTACACAAAAGTTTATTTTTTTTATTGCACATCATTAATTTGTAAAAACACTTGTATCAAATTATTTATAATACATTATTTTTATAAAAATAATACTTTTTCACATTTTTTATTATTATTTTCTTTACACATTCACGGCCCCACCACTTACCAAACACCACTTCTCTGAACAACCTCTCTCTCTCTCTCTCTCTCTCTCTCTCCTTTTCTCCATCTTCTTTCTACTTTCTTCTTTCTTCTTCTCCCTTTTTCTTCTACGATTTTTCATCTTCAGCATCTTCTTTCTTTCTTCTTTTTCTTTTGCTATTCTATCTTTTTTTTTCTTTCTTTCTTCTTCTTTTTCATTTCTAAAAAAAAATTCTTTCTCTTTCTCCCGCACTCTTTCTCTATCAAATTGGTGCTCTCTTCAAATCTGAAAAAAAATCTCTCTACCAAGCCTCCAGGGCTTAATACACTCACACTCTCTCTCATGGGGGTGGCAAGCTTGGGTTTTGAGTTGATTTGTATTTTGCCAAATGTGTTTTCTGTTGTGTTTTATTTTGAGTTGATTTTAAGTTGAGTTTGTGATGATTTTCATTAATTTTGGGTTGATTGTGTTTGGATTAAATTGATGTTGTAATGGGTTGGTTGTGGTGGTGGTGGTTGGTTAGTTGTGATGGTGGATGGATGTTGGTGGTCGGCTTTGGCTTCTTCTTCTTCTTGGCATTGAAGAGTGGGTGAGAGAGAGTTTGACAAGGCAAGGGAGAGGAGAGAGAAAAAAAAATCATATATGCATGGTTAGTGTAGCAATTTTGGGCAAAATTTGTCAAACAATACATTTTCCAAAAAAAATTAGAGAGATGGCATGCGTTCAAACTTAATTAGTTAGTTAGACTGTTTTTGGAAGTCGATTTTAGCAAACTCGACTTTGAGCTGGAAAACGAATACTATAGTGGCTTTTTTTTTAGTGTCTATAGTAGCGTTTATAAAAAAACATCACTATAGTGTTCGTTTTCCAACCCAAAGTCGAGTTTGCTAAAATCAACTTCCAAAAACAGTATAACTAACTAATTAAGTTTGAACGCATGCCATCCGTTTAATTTTTTTTGGAAAATATACTGTTTGGCAAATTTTGCCAGCAATTTTGCATATAAACAGTATTTTAGACTAACTGATGTGGGTAGGTTTTGAGCAAAATTGTATAAAATTTGCAACTTTTTCTATTTTGCACGGACTGGTGCGATAGCCATATAGAGACTTAGGGTTCATTTGAATATAGTTTATTTTTACTGAAACTGAAAACTGAAAATACCATAGCAAAGTAATTTTTAAAAGTGTGAATAGTATCGTGAGACCCGTAAACAGTGCATGAACAGTACACTTTGTCTCCTGCATAGTGAATCCAAACGCTACCTTAATATCTCTCTATATAAAAAGGGTCAATGCTCAAAACTAGAGTAGTTTTAATTTATTCAATTCAAACTATTTCACTAGCTTTATTTTATTTTTTTGGAAATGTCGCCTATTGAACAACACTTTTATTTTTTTTTTTATTTGCATATGAGCTGTTACCCTAAAAGAACAAAATATTATCACAACAAATTGCCATAATATTTTCACAATTGTTTATGTATTAATTCTTTATAAGCTAAAAAAAAAGTATGCTAGAACCAATCATGACTAAAAATAAAGGAATTGTGAAAAAAAAAGGGCGACATCTGTAGGGACCAGGTTTGAGGGAGTGGACCCAAGCCCAGTTTTCCCGCAATGAATTTGTAGAGGATGGACTCAAGAACTAGGCGTTAGTGAGAAGTGCAATGACCGTGTATGGTTGTATATAGGTTGGATAATCTGAACATGCATTGGGATGAGTAATAGTGCTCCTCGGACATGTTCTCCAAGACTTGGAGTTCTTATAATTTCTTTCTTTAAGACTCACTACAAAGTTCTCTCAGAGCATGCAGATTACTACCGTGTTTCCTTTTTCCTCTCCCCTTTTAGGAGGAGTTCCTTACATTATATATCCATTTCCCAATCGATCCTAACCCTACATTTGTAAAGGGATTAGGGCATCACTTGAGTGCCTGTCCCATCAGCCACCTTCCCATTATCTCTGTGGATGGCAGCAACCAAGGTGGCACTGTTGAGGCGTCCCCTCCTCATTAATGCGGCCAGGACGTTAGTTGGAAGCATTTAATGTGGAGGTGACAGTTCATCTGAGATTTGCTCCTCCACCATGCTTCCATGTCCGGTATTTGGTACCTGCTGTTTGTTCCTTGGATACTCGGGGAGGTTCCCTTTGATGGAGTGCTGCTTGCCCGTTTTCGGATCTCGAAATTCCGAGGACGTTATCATCCTCGGCATTGTTTCGCGGGCAGCTGGGCATTACACTTCAATCCTCGGACCTTGGACGCGTCCTCGGCATGGGCCTTGGGCCTGGTTCGGAGTGGGCCGGGGTTGCTTGACTATTTCTTGGCCCCACAACATCTATAACATTTTTCACAATACTTTCATAACAAATCATAGGTGGTAAATTGTTATTGGTTCTAATATAAACTTACCAATGAAAATACTTTTTTGCCTATCAATAACAACTCGTAACAACTTATTACTTTATAATTTGTTGTGAAAATGTTGTGAGTATAGAATTTTTCTTATGAAAACTATTTTTTTTGGGGGGTAGGGGGGGGGGGGGCGGGGAATATTGCCTATTGAACATGCTTTTTATTTATTTGCATATAAGCTATTACCCTAAAAGAATAAAATATTATCAGAACAAATTGCTATAATATTTTCACAATCATTGATGTGTTAATTCTTTATAAGCTAGAAAAAAAAAATCATACTTGAACCAACCACAATTAAAAATAAAGGTATTGTGAAAATAAAAATGCGACACCCACAACATTTTTCACAATACTTTCATAACAAATCATAAGTAGTAAATTGTTATTTGTTCTAATTTAAACTTATCAATGAAATTATTTTTTTGCCAACCCACAATAACCCGTAACAACCTACTACTTTAAGATTTGTTATGAAAGTAAACATAACATATCTCTTGTGAAAATATTAAGACATTTTGTTGTCATCTTAAATATCTTCACAACTACTAAAGTGTCAATTCTTTATGAGTCAAAATAAAATATAACAAAGTTATAAATGTATTGTGAAAATGTTGTACTATTATGTTGTGTTTCTAGAATTTTTCTTTTTTTTTTTGGTTTAGTCAACTTTGTTGAGCTAAAATTCATTATTTCACATACAGTTTTCTTGGGTTGACTTTTTGTATTTTTTACTGTATTTTTATCTTTAAGCACCATTTTAAGTAAAAACACATAGTTTTACAAATAAATAAATAAATAAATAAAAATAAAAAACTTAGGATAAAAACACTTTTCATCCTTTATGTTTGGGGTAGTTCATAATTCCTCTTTAAACTTTAAAATCAAAAAAACTTTCCCTTAATATTTTGAAAAAAAAGCAAATATGTCATATTATTATTCTCTTAGTTAAATCCTATTCAAAGCATATGATTCTTAAAATGTTACATTGTGTAATGTCTAATTAAAATACTCCCACTAAATTTTAACATTACAAAAATTTCTTCACATATTTTGAGTTTTAGATGGTAGTAATGTTTAGAAAGTTAGAATAATGATGTAAGGTGTTTTATTTATTACCTGAAGAATATTGATTTCCTAGGTTTAAATCTTAGAAACTTATAATTTATCTAATGGAAAATTCAATGACACATGCCTTTTGTTACTTACCTCCTTTTTTTTTTGCCTAAAATGGGTGTTCATTAAAAATTAAGTAAGCTAAATATTGCACTTAGACTCATGTAGAATGATAAAGAAGAAAATATGTATGAAAAAATATTCATTGTGTATGGTTGAAGGTATTTGATGAAAAACTTTAATCGTAGCATATAACATCATTCATTACGAAAATGTAAATATTGTGACAATGTTTTCGCAAAATTTAGTTGCTTATTGTTGGAAGATGATAATATTCGTTATCATTCTTATAAGTTTTTAATGAGTGGATATTGCCTTTAACAAATAAGTGCTAAGAAACTATTATAGTAAAATAGATATTCATATTCTCAAAAAAAAAAAAGAAAAAAAAAGAAAAAAAAAGAAGAAGATATTCATATGTTAAATAGCTACCATAACTTTGTGTGTGATTAATTATTAAAACTATTATACGAATAAGATTAACTTTGTATATTTTTTATGTATATAGGTTCATACTTCTTCAAATAGAAATTTTATTTTAATTTTCTCACTCAAGAGCTAGCAGGTGTCTTGCACGTGCCACCCTACCTAGTATATATAAGAAGAGTCATTGAGCAAAGCAACGGTGACAAAGCTACAGTAGTTTTGATTTATTCAATCCGCACGGTTTCATTGACCTTTTTTTTTTTTTTTTTTTTTTTTTTTTTTTTTATGTTTGGGAAATATCACCTATTGAACACATTTTTTATTTTTTATTCTTTTATCCTACATATGAGCTGTTATCCTAAAAAAATAAAATATTAACACAACAAATTGCCATAATATTTTCACAATTGCTGAGGTGTTAATTCCTTATATGTCAAAATAAAATTATAAAATATCATCATAGAACTAACCACAACTAAAAATAAAGGTATTGTGAAAAAAAAGTGCTACATCCACAATATTTTTCACAACACTTTCATAACAAATCATAGGTGATAAATTATTATTGGTTCTAATTTAAACTTACAAATGAAATTACTTTTTTGTCCATCAATAACAACCTACTACTTATAATTTGTTGTGAAAATGTTGTGGACATAATATTTCTTTGTGAAACTGTTAAGACATCTTGTTATCGTCACAACATTTTCAAAAATGCTAAGTGATTAATTCTTTACAAGTCAAAATTAAATATAACAAAATTATAAAGGTATTATGAAAATATTGTGCCATTTTGTTGTGCTTCTAGAATTTTATTGTTGGTTTAATCAATTTTATTGAGCCAAAATTCACTATTTCACATATAGTTTTCTTAGTTTACTTTTGTATATTTTTTTTTCTTTACGCACCCTTTAAGTAAAAGTAAAAACACATAGTTTTACACAAAAAACAAAAATTTAGGATAAAAACAATTTTTGTCCTTTATGTTTGGGGTAATTTACAATATCTCCTTAAACTTTAAATTCAAGCAATTTTTCCCTTAATATTTTGGAAAATAACAAATATTTCATATGTTATTCTCTCAATTAAACCTCAATGAAAGCTTATGATTCTTAAAATATTTTCCCCTAATATTTTGGAAAATAACAAATGTTTCATATGTTATTCTCTCAATTAAATCTCAATGAAAGCTTATGATTCTTAAAATATTTTATTGTGTAATGTCTAAAATACTCCCACTAAATTTTAACATCCCAAAAAATTTATTTACGTATTTTGAGTTTTAGATGGTAGTAATGCTTGGAAAGTTAGAATGATGATATAAGGTGTTTTTATCTAAAGAATATTGATTTTATAGGTTTAAATTTTTGAAACTTATAATTTATCTAATGAAAAATTTGATGACACATGCCTTTCGTTATCTTTTTCTTTTCTTAGCAAAACTCAATTACTTATTGTTGGAAGATGATGATATTCGTTATCATTCTTAGAAGTTTTTAGTAAGTGGATATATTGCCTTTAGAAATTTGCATGACTTGTTTGTTATTTCAATACAGATATGCTAAATTTAAAAACATTTTTACAAACTATTAGTGTGAGAATTGGTAAGTAGTTATTATTGATAAGTAACTGTAAAAATTGTAAGATTTTAAGAAAACTTTATGTGGCCCACATTTAAATGATAAATAAAAACTCTTGTTTTAAGGATTTTATTTGTGAAAGACGTTATGGTGAATAACAATTTATAAGTAACTCTCAATTTGTATAACCCCTTTGGTTAATAAATACCTTGAAGTTACAAGTTTTAAACTCCTTGATGGAAGGAGGTTATGGAACAAATCTTAATTTAAAAAGGTCCATAGTCTAGCCTATATATAGCCTGTCTCCCTCAAAAGAAAATATGTAAGGTAACGGCTATATACTAGAAGACCCCTTTTATATACATTATCATCATAGAGTGAGTCTTCTTTTTCTCTAAACACTTAAACAACTATGGCTAGAAGTATGTTTATGTTTATTTATTTTCCACTGCAACTTTGAATTTTGTCTTACATTTGGTATCAGAGTTATCCTTCATGCTATGTTGCTTAGTGATTTTAGTTTGAGAAATTTCTGTTATTTCTAATCGTGGCATATTTGTACCATCTACGGTAAAAGTTTGTATGCACTAATTTAATTTTTGGATGAAATTTAAGTTGGCCAGAATGCAAATATAGAGCATGTGTACTCTAAATCCTAGAAAACAATTTTTGTTTTGCATCTTTATTGGTATTTGTGTAACGAATTAATATTGAGTTATGAGATTGGAATAATCAATTTGAAATCCACAAGATTATTATCTATATAGAATTAGATAGGTTCAAAGGTAGTTACATTGTACGTATTTGTTTTTCATTACATGTGTGACTCAAGGATTTTGTTTTCTCTAATCTTAAATTGCCCACGTATGGTATTTTACAATATGCTATTATAGACTAGTGGATAATTCGACTAAAATACATGCCAAGGCACTTAAAGTGTTCATAAATTTGAATTTGATTTTGATATTCATCAAGTGCTCATCCAAGTATTTATGTTTGTTTCCTAGGTATAAACTCTTAATTATTTGGAAAATAATTTGTGACAGTATTGTGGTTCATATAACAAACATGCCTCAATAATTTGTTCAATTTTCAATTGTAAATTGCTTTAGAAACTATTTTTGTGGATCAATATATTTTGCATGATAACACAAATAATCCTTATGTTTTGGAAACCATAACTTTTTACAATAAATTATGGGGATAAATGTGTTGCATGTAAGTTTGCAATTATTTCATAAAGTTTATTGTTATGTATGAGATTTGGATCATTGAAGTGAGTAATTTATTTTAGTGCATTCTAGGTTTCTTTGCACTTATCATGTATTGAAACATTATTTCATGTCATTTTTGAGTGCAAACTGTCATGATCAATGTGGGGGCAGAAATAGTCGGACAACCCCGGCCCACTTCGAACCAGGCCCAAGGCCCATGCCGAGGACGCGCCCAAGGTCCGAGGACTGAAGTGTAATGCCCAGCGGCCCACGAAATAGTGCCGAGGATGATAACGTTCTCGGAATTCCGAGATCCGAAAATGGACAAGCGGCACTCCCTCAAAGGGAACCTCCTCGGGCATCCAAGGAGCAAACCGCAAGTACCAAATACCGGACATGGAAGCATGGTGGAGGAGCAAGTCCCAGACGAACTGTCACCTCCACATTAAATGCCCTCAACTAACGTCCTGGCCGCATTAATGAGGAGGGGACGCCTTAACAGTGCCACCTTGGTTGCTACCATCCACAGAAAGAATGGGAAAGTGGCTGATGGGACAGGCACTCGAGTGACATCCTAATCCCTCTACTAATGTAAGGCTAGGATCAACTGAAAAAGGGATATATGATGTAAGAAGTCCCTCTTGAAAGGGGGGACGGGAAAAACCAGGAAAAGAAAGGCTGTAGCAGTATATATTCTCTCAATCCTTGTAACCTTTCCCCAGAAAAAATAAGAAGAACTTCGAGCTCTGTGAAACCCGCCTGAGGAACCTTATTGTGCACCCTAACCCACGTTTAAGTTACCGTCGTTCACGTACAACCATGCATGGCCGTTACATTCCTCGCTAGGGCCTAGCTCTTGAACCCATACTCTACAAATTCATTGCAGGGTTAACTGGGCTTGGGTCCACTCCCTACACGTAGGAGTGCTCGAATCTGGTCCCTACAATTGGCGCCGTCTGTGGGGAGAACTTGTGCGTTAGTAAGGACAACAGTCAAGCATGGTAGGATCGGGCCCTCACCAAAGAACTCCCAATCGACCTGAACCGGCGAAGCCACGGCATCAAGGTGACTATGGCGACCCTGGGGGTGATCAGGATGACAACGGGCGATTTCGAGAAGGAAGCACGCACACTTCAACAGCAAGCGAAAGCCAAGCCCAGAAGTGCGACGATGGCCAGGCCACACAATCGGAAGAGGCCCATAGCCGCGCTCCCCAGGGAAAGGATGATAAGGTGGCCATGCAGCACGAGATAGATGATCTGAAGAAGAAGCTGCGTCGTGCGCAGCGAAGGCAGTCTGAACTCAGCCCCGACTTACCCTCGGACGACGAGAGTGACGACGAATACAGGCAAAGGTCAAGAACGCCCCCCAGCGAGACTTTCTCCCACGAGGAGGAACGTTACCAGAGGCGTAGGCGCGCCGACCGAACCTCAGGGGCGTAGGAAGTGACGCCATGAGCAAGGCGCTGGACCAGCTCTCCAGGTCGCCCTTCACACGTCTTATAGAAGAGGCGGAGCTTCCTCGGCGGTTCCAGCAGCCCACCTTCATTGCTTACAACGGCAAAACGGATCCCGTGGAGCATGTGAGCCAGTTCAACCAGAGGATGACTGTCCACTCCAAGAACGAGGCGTTGATGTGCAAAGTTTTCCCATCTAGCTTGGGACCTGTGGCGATGAGGTGGTTCAACAGTCTGAGGACAAATTCCATAGACTCGTACAGACAGCTGACCCAGGCTTTTGGTTCCCGCTTCGTCACGAACAGCAGGCCTTCTCGGCCCATGAGCACACTCCTGTCCCTATCCATGCGTGACGGGGAGACCTTCAAGGCCTACTCGGACAAGTACTGGGAGATCTACAATGAGCTGGACGGTAAGTATGACGCCGTCGCCATCAGTACATTCCAGAATGGGCTACCAATGGGGCACTGCCTGAGGAAGTCCTTGACCGGAAAGCCCGCCACCAGCGTGCGGCAACTGATGGACCGGATCGACAAATACAAGCGGGTGGAGGAAGATATGCTGCAAGGCAAGGGGAAAGATAAGGTCATCCCTCAAGAGATGAGAGATTTCAGGTCTGACCGGTATAACAACGCCCGCCCGAGGAGGGATTTTGGAGGAGAATCTTGAGCGACCAATGCCCAAACCGTCAACGCCGTGTTCCGAGAACCCGTGCATAGGGTGCTGGAAAGGATAAAGGACGAGCCGTATTTCAGGTGGCCGAATAAGATGACTGGGGAACCTGAGAGGCGCAATCAGAACCGTTACTGCCAATACCACCAGAACCACGGGCATACCACGGAGGACTGCAAGAACCTCCGAAACTACCTGGACTAGCTAGTCCGGGAAGGAAAGCTGAAGCACCTGCTGCTCAACCCTGACAATCGTCAGGGCCAAATGTATCAAGAGCCCCGGAGGGACACCGCCTTGGGGGCACCGGGGAGAACGGGCATGCGCCCTTTGCGAGTGTTGTCTGTGGCCCAACCGCAAGCCGATGAGTCCCAGGCAGGACCGAAAAGGGCTAGGAGGAGTTCCTGCCCTTATTTAAGCTTCTCCGATGAGGACAAGATCGGGACCACCCAGCCCCATGACGATGCTCTGGTGGTCACCCTTAGAATTGGGGGCTACGACGTGAAGAGAGTGATGGTAGATGGTGGCAGCGTAGCAGAGGTCATGTACCCGAACCTCTACAAGGGGCTAGGGTTAAAACCGGAGGACTTGACGCCATATGACTCTCCCCTAATGAGTTTCGACGGGAAGCTCGTCATCCCGAGAGGCATGATCAGGCTGCCCATACAGACCGGCCCAAAAGTGGTAGAGGTGAACTTCATAGTGGTGGACACATACTCCCCCTACACGGCCATCGTAGGAAGACCCTGGCTCCACACTTTAGGGGGCGTGGCCTCCTCCTTGCACCAGAAGGTGAAATTCCCATCAGGGGACCAGGTTTTAGAAATCCGTGGTTGCCAGCCCACAGCGAGGCAATGCACGGTGGCTGCCATATCATGTCGGCTTGACGCACAGCCCTCGGCCATTACCAAAGAGGGTTTATAGCAATCAAAGGTCACGGTAGTGCACCCTAGTGTAGCTGCCAAAGGGGCCAAATGTGAGGACTTGGAGAAAGTGGTAATCGGTGACGATCCCGAGAAGTTCTTCCGGGTCGGGGCTCGGCTGCCTCTCGCCGAACAAGAGGAGTTGGTCGAGTTCCTTCGAAGCAATATCGATGTATTTGCATAGGACCCCTGCGACGCACCAGGGATTGACCCGTCCTTCATCTGTCACCATCTCAACGTTAGTCCATCCATAGTGCCCAGGAAGCAGCCACCCCGACGCCCATCGAAGGAGCACGCTGACGCCATAAGGGAAGAGGTGAATAAACTCAAGCGCGCAAGGGCTATCAAGGAGGTTTTCTATCCCGAGTGGCTAGCCAATACTGTGGTGGTCAGAAAGAAGAGTGGAAAGTGGAGGGTCTGTGTGGACTTCACCGACCTAAATAGGGCATGTCCAAAAGACCCGTTCCCCATGCCTCGGATCGACCAGCTGGTAGACGCAACCACGGGCCATCCTCGGATGAGCTTCCTAGATGCCTTTCAAGGCTATCATCAGATACCGCTGGCCTTGGAAGACCAGGAGAAGACCGCCTTTCTGACGCCCGTCGGGAACTACCACTACAAAGTAATGCCTTTTGGTCTGAAGAACGCAGGGTCCACCTATCAAAGGATGATGACGAGAATGTTCGAGCCGATGCGGGGCAAGAGCGTTGAGGTCTATGTTGACGATATGGTAGTGAAGAGTAAGGTGGTATTCGAACACCTGGTGGACCTCAGCCGCACGTTTAACGTCCTGAGAAAGCACCAGCTGCGCTTAAATGCCTCGAAATGCTCGTTTGGGGTGGGCTCGGGCAAGTTCCTCGGGTACATGATCACCCATAGAGGAATCGAAGTTGACCCTGACCAAATCAAGGCTATTCACGATCTGAAACCTCCACAGAACCCCAAGGAGGTCCAGAAGCTTATTGGGATGATCGCGGCCCTGAGCAGGTTCATTTCTCGATCGGCTGACAGATGCAGGCCCTTCTATCTCCTGATCAACAAGTGGAAAGGATTTGAGTGGTCCGAGGACTGTGTTATAGCTTTCCAGCAACTCAAGGAGTACCTATCCCGGCCGCCTATCATGTCCAATCCTGATACCGATGAGGTCTTGTATGCATACCTTGCTGTGGCGCCCCACGCAGTGAGCCTAGTACTGATACGGGATGACACATGGCGTTCAAAAGCCAGTTTATTATGTCAGTAAGTCGTTACATGAAGCGGAGGTCAAGTACCTGCCCCCGGAGAAGGCCATACTGGCTGTGGTCCATGCCACGAGAAAGCTACCTCACTACTTCCAAGCTCACACATTGGTCGTGCTAACTAAACTGCTCCTGAAGTCTGTACTTCGGACTGCCGATTACACCGGGAGAATCGCAAAGTGGAACACAATCCTTGGGGCCTTTGATATCAAGTATATGCCCCGAACTTCCATAAAAGGACAGGTCCTTGCGGATTTGACGGCCGAATTCGCCGAACCCACAATGGAAGCAGCCCTCGGGGAGGAGAGCTCGAATGAGAAATCAGTTGGGGCAGTCTCCATCCCGGGGTCGCCATATTGGAAAGTATATGTTGATGGCGCGGCAAACCAGAAGGGGTCCGAAGTGGGGCTAGTATTGGTATCCCCAGAGGATCATGTCATCGAGAAGTCCCTGAGGCTCAGATTCTCGGCCACAAACAACGAGGCCGAGTATGAGGCACTGCTGCAAGGGATGGTCATGGTACGGAAGATGGGAGGAAGGTCGATAGAGGCGTTCTCAGACTCGAGACTGGTGGTAGGACAGGTAAACGGAGAAATGGAGGCCAGAGATCCGAGAATGCAAGAATACCTGAGCCAGGTCCATCGCTCGCAGTCTGAGTTCGACCTCTTTAGCCTGTCTCATATTCCCCGGAGTGGGAACATCCATGCCGACTCCTTAGCCACGCTCGCAACGTCCTCGGCGGAGGGCCTGCCCCGGATCATACTTGTGGAGCACCTAGAAAGAGCGAACGAAATTGCAAGGGGGTCGATCACCGTCCATCAGGTTGAAGGGGGTCCCAGCTGGATGGATCCCATTGTGAAATTCCTCAAAAACGATATCCTGCCCGAAGATAAGGCAGAAGCTGAGAAAGTAAGGAGAAAAGCCCCTCGATTCTGGCTATCTGAGGATCTCCGACTATACAGGCGCTCCTACTCTGGGCCATACCTACTGTGTGTCCACCCCGAGGCAGCAGAGTTACTGCTCGAAGAGCTACACGAAGGAATCTGTGGGAGTCATACAGGAGGGAGATTCCTGTCACACCGAGCCGTCACGCAAGGGTATTGGTGGCCGGGAATGCAACAGGAGGCCCTAGAATATGTCAAGAAGTGTGACCAGTGCCAAAGATTCGCCCCGAACATTCACCAGCCAGGAGGGGTCCTCAATCCCTTGTCCAGTCCCTGGCCGTTCGCCCAATGGGGTTTGGACATTGTAGGCCCCTTCCCGAAAGCGCCAGGGAATAAGAGGTATCTGCTTATGGCCACGGACTACTTCACGAAATGGGTCGAGGCCGAGCCCCTAGCCAACATTAGGGACGCGGACGCCAAGAAATTCCTTTGGAGAAACATAGTTACGCGATTCGGGGTCCCTCACACCCTCATCTCGGATAATGGGCTCCAATTTAACAGCAAGGCCTTCAGGAGGTACTGCTGCGAACTTGAGATCACTAACAGATATTCGACGCCCGCCTACCCTCAAGGAAACGGGCAGGCAGAAGCCGTCAACAAGGTTATCGTTAATGGGCTTAAGAAGAGGTTGGACGACGCCAAGGGAAGATGGGTTGAGGAGCTGCTCCACGTCCTATGGACGTATCGGACTACCCCTCGGCGGTCAACAGGGGAAACACCTTTTGCCATGACTTATGGCGCCGAGGCGGTGATCCCCCTGGAGACGAATTTTCGGACGCTACGAACGAGCTCTTTCACTCCCAGCAGCAATGATGAACTGCTGGGAAGGAGCCTGGACTCGGTGGACGAACGAAGGAAACGAGCAGTGATCCAGCTAGCCTATTACCAGCAAAAGCTCAAGCAAGGGTATGACACCAATGTGAAACTCAGGCCGCTGGCACCGGGGGACTTGGTGCTAAGAAAAGTCGTCAGGGCTGCCAAGAACCCATCTTGGGGAAAGCTGGGACCCAACTGGGAAGGCCCCTACCGAATTACCTTAGTAGCAAGAATAGGTGCATACTATTTAGAAGATCTAGACGGAAAACCTGTACCTCGCCCCTGGAATGTAAATAACCTGAAAAGGTATTATTATTAATGAAGCAGTCTTTTTTGAATTCCGATTCTTAACCTGTTTCAACTTGGGATCACATGTCCGGACGGCAATACCAAGTGTTAGACTGAACCAAGGCATTGCATGGTCCTTGGACTCAGGACTGTGGGGAAACTAACTACTTCAAAATTCAAAGTGTTAGGCAGAACCAAGGCACTGCATAGTCCTCAGACTTAGGCCTATGGGGAAACTAACTACTTCAAAAAGCCTAAGTGTTAGACAGAACCAAGACACTGCATGGTCTTCGGACTCAGGCCTATGGGGAAACTAACTACTTCAAAAAGCCTAAGTGTTAGACAGAACCAAGGCACTGCATGGTCCTTGGACTCAGGCCTATGGGGAAACTAACTACTTCAAAATTCAAAGTGTTAGACAGAACCAAGGCACTGCATGGTCCTCGGACTCAGGCTTGTGGGGAAACTAACTACTTCAAAAAGCCTAAGTGTTAGACAGAACCAAGGCACTGCATGGTCCTCGGACTCAGGCCTGTGGGGAAACTAACTACTTCAAAATTCAAAGTGTTAGATAGAACCAAGGCACTGCATGGTTCTCGGACTCAGGCCTATGGGGAAACTAACTACTTCAAAATTCAAAGCATTAGACAGAACTAAGGCACTGCATGGTCCCCGGACTCAGGCCTCTGGGGAAACTAGTCACTTCAAAAAAAAAAAAAAAAAAAAAGCCTAAGTATCGAACTGAACCAAGGCTCTGCATGGTCCTCGGACTCAAGCCTATGGAGAAGCCGACTACTTCAAGGGGACCCACGTTATAATAATTGGTGCCGCGGTTGGCCGAGGTGCAATTGAAGTTAAAATCGTACGAGTAAAGAAAAAAACGGATAGCGTGCAAGTAAGCAAACAACCACAACGAGTAGAAAAAGAAACAAAGCTCTTATTTCATTAAGTTCAAAAAAGAATTACACGATACGAATTACATTACAAAAGAAAAAAAAACAAAAAAAACAAAAAAAAAAACAAAAAAAAAAGGGTGCGCAAAAAGTAAAGTAAAGCAGGTAGAGGCGCCAAGGAGCATACTCCTTCTACTCAATTGCTTGCTCCTGTGGGTGGCTGGACCAAGGCAGCTCCGGTGTCCT
Organism: Quercus ilex subsp. ballota; assembly: GCA_032727855.1. NCBI lineage: Eukaryota > Viridiplantae > Streptophyta > Magnoliopsida > Fagales > Fagaceae > Quercus > Quercus ilex. Next base: position 22,552,419 of record CM064912.1, on the reverse strand, counting down.
CTGAGCTCTGGCTGAGTGGGATGGCCTGCAGAGGTGCGACAGAAATAGCAACCCTTTCAGCAGAAGAAACCTGGGCATCAGGGGATGGCCCTGCAACCTGCTGAGGTGCGTCCTCGTTAGAGCCATCGCTCACTTCAACCACCAGGGGAGGATTACTCCCTTGGACTGGCTCGCCAGTGGCCCCAACATCCGAAGCCCCCCCGCCGGGAGTAGCAGCAGTTTCCACAGCAGCCTCCTCCGCCTCAGAGCCACCTGGACTGTTTGGGGCAGCCTCGCGAATGGCAGAGGGGTAGTTCTCGCTCTCATCTTTCCACAGGGCAGAAGAGGCCTCCACACCAGCTTGCCTAAAGGCTTCCATCCAAGTTTCGGAACAGTAACGCCTACATACCCCAGGGACTTGGGATTTGTAGGCAGCTGCTGCCTCAGTTACCCCAGTAGCATAAGCAGCCTCCTCAGCTTCTTCCTTGATGGTCCAGGCCTCCTCCCTACCCTTCTCTGCCTCGAGCTTGGCCCTCACAGCTTCGTCCCTAGCAAATTCAGCCACTTTTCTAGCCTCCTCGGCGGCAGCCTCCTTCTTTGTCAGATCCGCAATCAGCTCTTTTACGATTTTCAGTTGCTCCTCTACCTCACCCAGGCGCTTTGTCTGGGTCTTGGCTTGTCTCTGTGCACCCTCAAGGCCTGACACTGCACTGTCCTGAGCCTAGGTTACGGCCTTCAGCTCTAGCCTGGCCTTGGCAAGGTCCTCCTCGGAGTTCTTGAGAGTCTGAGTGGCCTCCAAGCGCTTCTCGCGCTCTTCTTCCATGGCCTTTCCATGGTCGTGAGCCGCCTCTTCCAGCCTGAAGGTGGCCTGGACAACCTGCCAAACAAAACGGGTACATAGTCATAAGCCAAGCTAAAAAAAAGGGGGGAGGGGGAAAGAAGGCAGAAAAAACTAAAACGAGAAAAGACACAAGTATTAAGAGCCTTACCATCCCCAAGTAACGCTTGAAGCTGAGGAAGACCTCCCTGCTCTTCATGGTCCCCAGTTGCTCCATGTCCGCGGGAAGTAGCAGGCACCTCTCCACCACGTCGGCGACGTACGCGCCTTCGCCCTCTCTAAAATCCCTGAGAGAGGAGTCATCCCTCAGAGGTGCCCCACGAAGCATTGGGGCAGGCAACCATGCCTGGGCCTCGGGCGGGGCATCCACTTGCTTATCCTGAGACCTAGAGCCTATCCTCAGCTGCTTTGAGGGCCGCCGAGAATCATCCCCCTCCCGCGTGGGCCTAGATTTATCCTCGATGGGCCTCTTGCTTTTGTCCCTCTTCTGTTTAGGATCGGCAAGCTCGCGCCTGGAAGGCGGACTCGTTCGAGGCGGAGGGGGAGGAAGCTTAGATTGGGTCGAGGCCGACCTAGTCTGGGCAGGACGATTCTTCAGAGAAGGGGGTGGAAGCCTCGGCTTGGACTTCCCCGGTTGCTCTTCGATCAGCTCAAGTAGACTGGGTTGGTTCTTCTTCTTGTAGCCCATCGCAAGCCGAGAAGGTGTCTCTGACGCTGAGAGGTCTGCCTCGGCCAGGCGAGGATCACCCAAGTCTCTAGAAGGGTCCTCGGACTGATGGATCTGCTCAAAAACGTCAAAGTCGTCCCCTTCAGGACCAAGGTCTGCAGCTTCCCCTTCCCTCTCTAAGTTCTCCTCCACGGCCTCCGAGAATGTGTGGGAGGAAGAGGGGACTGCTACTGTGATGCCTTCTGACGTAGAGGGACCCTTGGGAAACTCGAACCCGTCCTCGGTCACTGCTATTTTCTACAGGCGAGGATCCTTTGCTTTGATCACGTGCTTTGGGGCCGCAAATGACTTTTGGAGCGGCGTGTACCCCAAGATCTTGTGAGCGGCTCTGACTTGGTGATCCGCTTCGTTTTCAAAATCCGCCGACCTGAGCACTTTCTGCAAGTCTTCCCTGTTGATCAAGTTGTAGCGGGGCGCGAAGGAGTGCGGATCTGTAAGAAGAAAACGCATTCGCAATTAGCAACCAAAACAGTACAAAAAGAAATGACGCATAAAACAAGTTAGAATCTTTGAACCCCTTCCTACTCCTACTACCCCACCTGGTGTCCCCTCTGTCGTCGGGCAATGGATGCCATCGTGCCACGCTCCGGACACGATGAGAAAATCCTTATTCATCCCCTTGTTGGACTCAGGGAGGCACTGGATAAGCCGGACGCTGTCGTCCCTCGTCCTCATATAGTAGGACTTGTCCCTCAGGCGTTGGAGATTGTAGTAGTAGTTCACGTCATGATGGGTCAACCTTAGCCCCATCTTCTCGTTCAAAGCATCCACGCTACCCAGAATTCTGAACATGTTGGAGGCGCACTGGGTGGGGGTTAACCGAAAATAGACAGGTAACCCCTCGTCACCGACCCCATGGGGATCCTCATCCCTCCTTCAAGGAAGGCGATGATGGGAATCGCCACCTCGCCCTCCTGCCTCCGGAATTCCCACTCCCCCTCCTCACAATACCTCAAGCCCACAATGGCCGGTATCCTATAATCGGTGATGAATTTCTCCATCGCCTCCTCAGTGAAGACGTACTTCTTAAGTCTACCCATCCCAAATGACGCCTAAGAGAGCTAAAGAAAGAGCGGAGAGAAGAAAAGCTCAGAGAGAGATAGAGCAAATTACAGAAATGAGGAAAAGCTCCTCGGACAGGCTTTTTATGCTGGAGATGTTGGTGGAAATTTGGCTGGACCCTGAACAAAGACGTAAGAGCTCTTGATTGTGAATGGAAAAAGGAGAAAGTGGTTCGAATGGGTATTTATACCCTGGATGGAAGGGCCGCGCGAGCTTTCCCACCCATAAATGCTAGGCCCATCTCGACCGTTAGATTGCCATCTGCCCGTTGGACGTGGGGAGCATAAAGCCGCCCGAATTTAATGCAGGACACGTTACGCGCACCAAGGCGCCAGTACCGCACCTTGGGCAGATGAAAAGGCTCCAACGCTGACGAAGGACAAGACTCGATTGGACACAGAGCAGGTCCGAGGATATCAAAATCCTCCTTTCCGCCCGGGGATGCGGACAGCAAGATTTTGAGGGGCTATTGTGGGGGCAAAAATAGTCGAACAACCCCGGCCCACTTCGAACCAGGCCCAAGGCCCATGCCGAGGACGCGCCCAAGGTCCGAGGACTGAAGTGTAATACCCAGCGGCCCACGAAACAGTGTCGAGGATGATAACGTCCTCAGAATTCCGAGATCCAAAAATGGACAAGCGGCACTCCCTCAAAGGGAACCTCCCCGGGCATCCAAGGAGCAAACCGCAAGTACCAAATACCGGACATGGAAGCATGGTGGATGAGCAAGTCCCAGACGAACTGTCACCTCCACATTAAATGCCCTCAACTAACGTCCTGGCCGCGTTAATGAGGAGGGGACGCCTTAACAGTGCCACCTTGGTTGCTGCCATCCACAGAGAAAATGGGAAGGTGGCTGATGGGACAGGCACTCGAGTGACATCCTAATCCCTCTACAAATGTAAGGCTAGGATCAACTGAGAAAGGGATATATGATGTAAGAAGTCCCTCTTGAAAGGAGGGACGGGAAAAACCAGGAAAAGAAAGGCTGTAGTAGTATATATTCTCTCAATCCTTGTAACCTTTCCCCAGAAAAAATAAGAAGAACTTCGAGCTCTGTGAAACCCGCCTGAGGAATCTTATTGTGCACCCTAACCCACGTTTAAGTTACCGTCGTTCACGTACAACCATGCATGGCCGTTACATTCCTCGCTAGGGCCTAGCTCTTGAACCCATACTCTACAAATTTATTGCAGGGTTAACTGGGCTTGGGTCCACTCCCTACACGTAGGAGTGCTCGAATCTGGTCCCTACAATCAATATTAGGATTGGTTGATCATTATGATGCTATTTGAAGTGGTGCATATCAAAATGACTTAGGAGAGACCATAGCATCTTAAGCATGATGATAATCACATCATGAAATTTTTTACAAGACTTCATTAGGTACAAAGACATCTAAATTGAAATTAATTCATGAAGATAATGACTTAGCCCCATAGGGAGGTTATTATTTTTATGATTTAATTGGAATAAGATGGTGAATGTAGCATTAAGATGAGATTTTTCCTGGGCCAATAGGTATGGAAATTTTGATTCTTAGTGTTTATATTTACTAGTTTTATGAATAAAGTTTTATAGTAGATCCATGCATGATGCACCTCTACCCATAGGAAGGTCGAAATTACTACTAAATTGACATAGGTTAATTTAAAATTAAAGTTTAAGTTTCATAGCATTAAAGTTTATTTTCTTTGGGTTTGTGGATCTTTGTTTTGGTACTCGTGTGGATGAACCACCCATCTCATTGAATAAATATGTTAAATGAGAAATTGAGTACGAGGGTGAGAGTGATCTAATTGCTCAAGAGTAAGAACTTGGGAATTTATTCCTATAAAGCTAAAGGTTTTGTGAAAGCTATTAATATTAATTTACAAGATCCATTAAGGTTTGGCTCCCAATAAAAGTTATAATTTGCAAAAGTTAGGCATATAGGCACCCCACTAATGGTTGAGGTCAATGCCGGGAATGCGGTGGCCACCAGAATCAGGTTGTGGTCGGAGAAGATGAATTGGGTGGGGGATTTCTCGGCATGATGCTGTAAAGGTGGCAATGAAGAGGAATAGTGATAAAACTTCCATGGTTAATAATTGAAAGGGAAAGAGGTGGCACTTTGTGGAATTTGACAGATTTTGTTGCATAGGTAGTGCCTCTACGAATGGGCTCTAGCTTCATGAAGTGACCTTACATATCAAGGTCAGTACTTGTATGATAGAAAAGGAACAAAGTAGAGCTAATCAAATCTAAAATTCAACCAAGTCGCGTAATCTAAAGTTGTGTAAAAACTAATTGCAAGTGGAATATAATTTATCTGGTATCTGTTCTATGCTTCAAAAAATGGTTCTATCATCTATGAATTATGATACATGCCAGTTTCTATTGTAAAAACTAGGGTAAATTTCACTAACTACCTCTAAGGTTTAAAGTAATACCAAGCATGTCCAACACTTTTTAAAAGTAACCAATATGATCCTCAAACACAATTTAGTCCCTAAAAAGAGTAATGGACATTACTTATTTTTTAACTCTCTCTTCTCTCCCTTCTCTTTTCTCCTCTCTAACTTAAACCTCTCTTCTCTCTTCTCACTCTTATCTCAAACCTCTATTCTCTCTCAAATCACCACTATAACCACCGAAACATCATCATTGAGACCTACAGCCACCGATCAATGGTTAATCTGAGTTTCCTATTACTGTATTTGAGGTTTGACTTGGGGTAGGTTTGGTTGCAAGGTTTGGTTGCAAGGTTTGATTTGGTTTTTTTTTTTTTTTTTTTTTTTTTTTTTGAATTAGTGGTTGTGGTTTTCTGTTTGTGGTTCTTATTAATGATAGGTTTGGGTTTGAGAAGAGGTGGGATTTGTTGAATTTTTTGGTGTTTTTAGGGTGGGGTTTGTGATCCTTAAGCTGTTAGGGCATTGTGGGTTTTTTTTTTTTTTTTTTTTTTTTTTTTTTTTTTTTTTTTTTTTTTATGTATGTGAACCGTTGTTTGTGGGTATGAATTCAAACCCGATCTCTCCTTTTTTTGGATACTTCTCCGATTTGGGCAAGCGTTCTTCAAGGGACGATGACACTGATCTTGTGGTGGGGCCATCTCATGGAGTCGATGATGACGGATTTGGGTTCATTGGTGATGGTGCATGGGTTTAGTTGTTTGGGTGACTGGAATTAGTTTGGTTTGGCCGTGGGTTTTGGATTGGTTTGATTTGGGTGGCTGTGACCGTGGGTCTGCGGAGGTTAGGTTCCTATTTATGGATTTGGTTTTGTGGTGGTGGGCTTTGTAACGATGGTGGTGAGGCAGTGGTTGTGGTCTTGACAAGTGGATTTATGGGTTATGGTCAGTTTTTTTGGGTGCGATTGGAGTTCAAATTATCGGTTATGTTGTGAATCAAGGCATCTATGGTTATGGACCTGCAGTGTTGTGGTTTGGTAGTCGTGGGTCTTGCCGTCTGAGTTTTGGTCATGGTGGTGGTTTGAGAGAGAAGAAGAGGTCTGAGATAGAGTGAAAGAGAAACAAGAGAGAAGAAACAGTGAGAGAATAAGTGAAAAACTACCTTTACTAATGCTGTTTAGAGACTCAATTGTGCTTAGGGACTATATTGGTTAGTTTTGAGAAGTTGTGGACCTGCTAAAAATTACCAAACATTTGGGTGGTCTAGTTGGTAAGATACTGGGCTAACAACTCTTAGGACTTGGGTTCAAGCCTCAAACAACTAGTTGTGTGCTGGTGCTCCTTATATCTCATCTCCATCCCAAACGGCTGACCTAAAAAATAAGTGAGTTCCTCACACAGACCGGGATTATGGGGTCTTGCCCAGGAGTAGATAGGGTGCTACTATGATTACGCTCAAGTATGGAAGCCACATTGTTCACCCACCTTTGCCCATTTTTTTTTTTTTTACCCCAAAAAAAAGTTGAAAAATTCATCAAATTTTCTCATACTTCACTCATATAGCTTTTGAGATACTGCTCGATTAGACCCACCATAATCCAAAAAACATGACTTGGTGCAAAAATTTGCCTAGGTCCCATCACAGCAAAATGACAAATGTCATAGTGTGAAACACGAAAAATTATTAAATGTTTTCGGGACACATGTTTATTTTTCTTACATTTATGATAGATCTACCATGAATTTAATTAGTGGGGTCCATGAGAAATACAAAAAGAAGTGGTCCTATTCGGATTTGTTATGAGGAAGAATGTGAGCAAAACGAACAAATCATTTCATTTTCATGGCTAATGCTGAGAGGCGTGGGAGAATAAACAAAAGTAATTCAAATTTTTTTTTTTTAATGTTTATGTTGCATGAATTACATTTATTATCACATCAATTTATTAGCTTCTATTTTTTTTTTTATATAGTAAAATTAGTAGTAATTTTAACATTTTCTATCCCCTTTCTATCCTAAATTTATATAACTAAATTATTGGAAAATTAATCATAATAACGATCTTTAAATTTCCTAGGTGATTGACAGAGGTATAGAACCCAATCATAGTCTAGGCTAAAGCCCAATCATTGACGTGCAAGCCAAGAATATTACCTATATTACAAGCCAATTAACTATGGTCTATTGTATGGTTGTTTTGGGTTTAACCTCTTATAAATATGTCATACTGGGTTCATTATAATTGAAGAATTGGGTTTATAATGAATATATAGCCGTCAAAGCTTTCCTCCATAGACATAGGCTGTTAGGCTGAACCGCATAAACCTTACATCTTCTCTCTTATATCTTCACTCTCTTTCTTTAATTTATTCGTAAAATCTAATAGTGATAGTCAATTTCCTTAAAATTATATTTTCCATGAAAAGTTTTTTTTTACCCATGTCATTTGTCAATCGTTAAAAGTTTGGTTAGAAAAGGTAATCTCTTAAAGTTGGTATTCTTATTAGTCGTTCAAACTTTCGCTTGGATTCTATATTTTTTAATATTTCTTTAGTGCTGTGGAATGCTCTTGTATCATTTGACGCCCCTGAAAAGTGGAACCTATATTGTTTCCTATTGCTATGCCTATTGCTATATATCATGTTCTTTGCCATTTCCTACCGTGTAGTAATAAAACCTAAAATTTGTCCATTTTTGACGTGCATACTTGATTCACCTTTAACATTATTGGTCTATTTTTTTTAATATATTTTTTTTATTATAGAGTTTTAACCTATGGCGTCTGCCTTAGATAATTGTGCTCTTTATCATCAGGCTAAAGCGCCAATCAATTTTGGTATAGGCGGAGAATAAACCTTAAATATCTTATTCAACCATAAGAGATTTTATTAAGTTAATTGAACTCACGATGTTCTATTTGTTTAATATAATATGATGGCACCATATGTATCCAATCTCTTTATAGATCCTTTGTAGTATAATAAGCTTAATTAATGCTACAAAAAATATTCTCAATTTTTCATAACATAACAGATTGTGATTAATAATTTAATACAGTAAAAATGATGCCATTGATGGTTTCATGCGTAAAAAATATTGCATTAATTACAATCTGCAACCTTAATAAGTTGTGAAAAAATAGTAAAATTTGTTGTTTATAATATTGTGGTAGTTCATATTAGCCCTTTTTTTGTACATTGATAATTGGGAAGTAGGAGATTTGAACCCAAAATATCTCCATTACAAACATCAGGAAGTGTTACCTGTTGAATTATAAGGCTTTTGGCATATATTAACATGTTGTAATTAGACCTTTGGCCTTCCGTCAGCTCATGTTTAACAATAAGTCTAATGACATAATAAAAATTTCATCTTTTTTCATTGGTAAAAAGGTGGTGGATTGGTATATAAGTGGTAGTCCCATATGAAAATAATATCATACTCAGCACATTTGAGCACTTTTAACAAATGATAACGAAATTTGTGAAAGTGGGTTCTATTCTTCCTCCTTGCTTTTGTCTTTCTTTCTTCTATGGACTACTATTTATGGTGATTTAGTTTAGCTTTTTGATACTGTGCTTCCTGAAAAAGTAGCGGTTTCAAAAAGTGTGGTATGAAAATGGGTTTTTTTAAAAACCTGTGCATTTGGTAAAAACTATTAAAAAGTACTTTTTGAAAAAGTTTAGTATTTTGCTACTTTTTGAAAAAGTGGCGGTTTGAGTTGTAAATTACCAAAAAGGACAATGTATATATAAGGGAGTTTATTTTATACTTAAATCAACTACTTAATAGTGATGATGATGATGATGATAGTAAATATATTATTGGTATTATTTTAATAATGTTTGTGTTATTTGTTATTACTAGTAATGTTTATCAATATTAATTAAATCTCAAAATTTTTCATCATCATGGCGCACAAAATGATAATGTAAAAAGATGATAAAATACTTATCAATAATCCAAGTTTGAATTGTACTACATGATATTATAAAAAATAATACTAATTATCCCCAAATAGAATTAGCAATGGAATGATATGCATGAATTGTGAATGATTTCCTTCATTAAATTACTAAAAGAAAAAAAAAAGTACTAATTATTTAAAACCATTTTCAAATAAACAAACGATCAAAATGGAAAGTGGAAACTACTTTTATTAAATTTAAATATGATATAAAGTATTTTCTGAAAAAAAAAAAAAAAAAAAAAAAGGACATAAAATAGCAGAACATTAAAAACTGCAAGCTGTGAACCACAAATTTGTATTAAAAAATATATATAATAAGTACAATCTAGAACTGTGGTACACTTCGTGGCATCATACTTGATAAAGCCGAAAATGTGCCTCGTCAGTATGTTCATCGTCAGAACGATGGACGACCTCCGAACCTGTAATCAATACAAGAAGAAAGCAAAAAGGGTACCTCCACCGGCATGAGGCCAATTGGAAATACTCCGATGCTTAAGTCAGATTACACAACCCAAACTTAACTTGCTCACAGTTTGCTATTTTCTAGCTTTTTTGTTCTCTTACCTTCTTCTTCGTACCGGACGACCGTTGCGCCGCTCTTGTTCTCGTAACTGCTCCTGATGTAATTAGGGAAGGACAGCTATCTGGCAGGTGTTCAGCTGTGCTATTAATGCACGTATTCCTTACTAATTGCGATGACGGGGTCTTGCCCCTATGTTCGTCTTCTACAAGGATGCAGGATAGATCGTCTTCCTCGTCGACGATCAATCACAGGTCTCGTCGACGATCAATCTCTGGTCTCTGTCAATACCATCCTCTAAACTATTACTCCATCAAAGAGGAGAGAGTGAGAAAGATCAAAATGAAAAATAGAAAGATTTCAATAAACTCAAAAAAAAAAAAAAAAAAAAAAAAAAAAAAAAAAAAAACAACAACAAAGGGGGAGAGGTGGTTGCCAGTCATTGACTGAAGATTGGATTGGAGCATAGCAAACAAAAGGGAGATACTACATAAGGGAAGATTTCACTATATTCCGCTGTTTTTTTGTTTTGCATTTTGAGGAATCTTGATTTGTAAGGGATTGATTTTTTTTTTTTTTTTCTTTAGCTGATTTGGGAATTTGTTATGGATTTTTTTGATTCGGATTTGGAAATTTGTTACTGAATTGAACTTGGGCCAGATGCTATTTTTTTGTGGTCTTTGTAGCAACTAATTCATTAAAGGGTTTTGGGATGGGGCTGCATATGGCGATCTGCCTTGATTTATCAAAAGGTAAAATTGAGTTTTTAAGAAAACACAGTAGGCAATTTGGGAAATAGACAGTGGCTTTCCAACGGTAATGTTAAAACGCAATTATGGCTTTTGCAAAAGTTGGGGCTGGCCAGGGTCAAGGAAATGCGCAATCCTTCAGATTTCAAAATGTAACTTTCTTCCAAACGCTACCATACATATATTACCAAACGCTCATTTTAAAATTTCAATTTCAAAAGGTTCGTCTTGGCTCAAGAAAGTGGAAACAAACGCACACTTAAGTGTGAGTAATTAGTGGGCTCCACAATTTTGAGTTAAAGTTGCTTTTTTAAATTGACAACTTAAGTCAAGTTCTGATGCCAAACACGATAGAAAGTGAGTTAAGAGAAAATAGAGAATCAGGATATAAGATATGAGAACTGAAATGCAAGTGACCGGTGAACCAACAAGGTCTTATCGTCTCTGTATTCTTTGTAGCTTATTGTTGTTTGTAGTTGGATGAGGAAGAAAAGATAACTCAACTCATTCAAGAATCACAGCCTTTACTTTTGTCGGCACAATTGTTTTCCTTTTTTATGGGTCACACACTAGTACACTACACTACACTACAGTGCACGTCAATCCAGCACGTTCAAAATGTTGAGAGAATGGAGCTGTGAAGGGGTCCAGTGATTCTGGCTGGGCTTCTTGTCTTTTTCTTTCTGATCTTTCTTTTTTCCTTCCTCATATTGAAAGACGTACCTCGTAACTCTTTGCTTTTTGATCCACAGAAGGAAAAAAAAAAAAAAAAAACAACAACAACAGCAACAAAAAAAACAACAAATGAAGGGCCAGAGTTATTCAATAGTATAAAAAAAATGATAATTAATTGTATTATAAAAATTTGTAATACAATTAATTGTATCACGTTTATAACATATAATAATATATATATTTTTAATTATTTCTTTTGGTTTTGGGTGTTATAAAAATGACACATGAAATTATAAATTTTATGTAATATTTTTAACATCATCATTCAATTAAATAAATTTTGAGTTAAAGTTGCTTTTTTAAACTGAAAACTAAGCCAAGTTTTGATGCCAAACACGATAGAAAGTGAGTCAAGAAAAAAAATAAAGAGATAGGATATAAGATATGAGAACTGAAATGTGAGTGAATGGGGAACCAAACATGGTCTTATTTATTTATTTATTTATTTATCTTTTGGTAATCTGAAAACTTCATTAAAAGAAACTAACGGCTACGAACAAAAGCAGAAATAGCCCTGTTACAAAACACACCCTCCTTGTCCGCACGAATAAGATCTAGCAAGTCCACAGGAGGATACATACAAAAATCCGCACAAAAATTATCCTGATCTTGGAGCGCCCCTTTCTTATTGTCTCTATATTCTTTGTACCATTGTCGTTTGTAATTGGACGGGGAAGATAATAAAGGCAACTGTTCCAACAATCATAGGCTCCCAGCCTTTACTTTTTTTTATGGATAGTCGGCACCTCAATCGACAGCACGTTCAAAATGTTGAGATAATGGAGCTGTCAAGGGGTCCAGTAATCCTGGCTGGGCCTCTTGTCTTTTTTTTTTCTGATCTTTCTTTCTTTATTCCAGATTCAACAGAAAAAAATACACATGGAGGGCCAGTATATTAATTACTGTTTTGTTTTTTTTTGCATGGGAAAACGAGTGAAAGTTACTCGCAAATTTATAAGAATCTTTAAATTGACGTATCAAATATAAATGTGATTAGTGTGATCAGTGACCAGTGTTATTCAATAGTATAAAAAAAATGATAATTAATTGTATTATAAAAATTTGTATAATACAATTAATTGCATCACGTTTATAACATATACTTAATTTTAAAAAATTATTTCTTTTGGTTTTGGATTTAAAAATCAACACATGAAATTATAAAATTTATTTAATATTTTTAACACCATTCAATTAAATAAATATATTAATTATATATATTTTTTAAATTAACACATCAATTTATAGTATTTTTTAGTGATAAAAGTTTTGTAACACTGTTAACATCACATTTTTAATAAATAAATACTATCTGAGCTTTAGTGAGCTCAACCAAAGTTGACATGTTTTGGTTTCTTTTTTGTTTTTGTTTTTACCGTTGTTGACAAGAGTCGGATATTAAATAAGATACGACGAATATGCGGCAAATGGAAATATCATTGTCTCTAAGGTGGAAAATATTTAGTCATTTTGTTGGTCTATGAATTACATATTTTCCAAAAGAACCAATTCATGAATTATATAGTGTGCAACTGAAGCAATTCAAGTGTTATTTAACCTTTGTTAAAAAAAAAAAATTTCTATCTCTTTATATTCCAATTAATTCAATTAGTAAATTTTTTGTAGATAGATAAGAAATATGATGTTTAAATCTTGTTTATATTAAAAATTGATTAGTGCCTTTATTTAATAATAAAAGAGAATTATCATAGAATGGACAAAATAGACTGAAATTCTATTGTATCTCTAACAAAAATTTATTTATTTTTAAATCTGATTTAAGCTAGTTAATGTTTTCAGTGCAATGTGCAAATACTGAATGATGGCTTTTCTATGAAGAGTCCATTGGTGAAGGATGGGCCTTGTGTTTGTCTTTTAAAATTCATGTAAGGTCATATTCGGTCCACTTGAATCAGATAATAGTTTGCTCCCTCAAATAAAAAATAAATAAATAAATAAAAAAGAAAGAAAAAGTTGCAATTTTTATTAAAAATAATTACAAACAATACATTATTTTTTTTTTATTATAATGACAAAAATTTTATCACAATGAAAAGGAAAGCATCTCAAAATTTGAAATTAGACACGTACATAAAGTAAGAATAGCAATAAAATCTTAGGATAATAAAATCTTAAGAAAGATTGATTGAAGTTTATTAAAGAAGGGAAATGCGAAAATAAAAAAATATAAAGGAAGAGAAAGAGATGAGAGAAATAAATTTTACGTGTATATGAAGTAGAGTGCTGCAACATGACAAGGTATGTGCGGGTGAGTTGGGTTCTAATGGGTTAGAAATATTTCAGCTCTCTATTCAACCTGGTCCGCTAAACCATCTATCTAAATGCCTAACCTAACCCTCCCCACTTAATGGACCGCATGGGTTGGATGCGGGTTGACGCGTCACTTAAGAAGTTATAATAACTTCTAGACGTAGGCCACTTAAGAAGTACAAAAAACTGTGTTAACTGCAAAGCAAATTGGGCTAGAGATAATAGTTTCTCTAGTTGCAATATGTCAATGCTTAATAACACTATGATTCAATAAGGTAAGTTTTGGAACATTGTTTATCATTTCTAGACATATTATCCCGAGCTTCTCTAATCTTAAAACTGAAACTGAAGATTTGAGTTGGATTTCAGAACGCTGCCATGCTGAAACAATTTCTCTTACTTGTTCTCCTTTTTTCTCTTTTCCTGATAGATGATTCGCATTGCAAGCATGACCCATAATTAATATGAAATCAGGCCACAGATTATACTATAGAGTGTAGAACTTGTTGGCGTTTGGACTCTATCAAGGGCCAAGGCTTGGAGTTTGGACCAAAATTTATACGTGGGCCTTGTTTTAGAAGTTCATATGAGCTTTGCAGCTAGCACATATTTTTGGAATACCTTTTCCTTTGTTTATTTATTTTCATGCTTACATGGGACTTTTGATTTTTGAAACTGTTTCAATTCAATATTTTAGGTACCTAGAATGGAGAAATGATAAACACAGTGGCGAAATTGGGCTATAAAATGTGTATTGTTCTCACGTCACACGAGAAATCTTTAGGATCCCACGCTTTTGAAGGAATGGAAATAATCATAGGTTGCTGGAATCTGAAAGAGGTTATTAACAACATGTTCAAGGCGTACTGAAATGAAGATGGAGATCCGGTTAACTCTATAAATGAGATGTGGTTATGTTAGTCAGAGAATGAAGTTCGATTGCCGGTTGTATAAGCAAACTGACACTATAAATGAAAGACGTATTTGCTTAGAGATTGCTTTAGGCCTCAGCAAGCTTAAAACAAATTAAAACTTGTTCATGGAGTGATCAGCGATGCAAAGGATTGTTATATATTGAGCTCAAGAGTTTCACTTATTCTGTTGCTTCCTTTACTTGTGTTTTGGGACATAATTTTCCTCGCACCACAATTGAGCTGGCAAACTTTTACTAGTTTTCATTTAGGTTTATTATTAATATTACTCATTTATTTACTACCATTAATTTGTCACATCAATAGGTGTGAAAAGTTTTGTCTAGACTTTTTGTATAAAAATATTTCTGCGTGGTTCATCTTAATTAGTAATTTTACATCTAAAACAAAATAATAGAATTTAAGTAATATTTTTTTTTTTTTGAAAAAAAAAATCATATTTAAGTGTGTGTGTGTCCTCAATTGATCAATTTTCGCCTTAACTCCTAAATACATCCAGCTGTTCTTAAGTAGACAAAAATAATATTTTGAGTTATCATATAGAGTGTTTTGGAGAAAAAATTTGTTCACGCGCATTAGAAATGGCAAAATTGACTTGTATTTGCTAATCACTGGAGTCATAGGGCTTGTTTGGTTTGAGGGGGAGGGAGGGGGCTCTACTCCCCTCAAACCAAACAAGCCACAGATGACCACGTACGTTTGGCCTTCAAAGCTACGGACTAGGGCTTTCTCATACAAGAGGGATCATAGGTTTAAGGGAATCCTAACAGATGGCCTTGCTTAGTTGAGTCTCAAATATATCTATTTAGTGTTTATGAAATGCTTAGAGATATCTTATATACTACCGTATAATAATGCCAATAATATAAAGTGGTTCTTTATGAAAGGATTGTAGCCCCATCTATGCTATTGTAATTTCACACTAAAACCATATATATATCACCACTGGGTATAAGGTTCACTTGGTAGCACTATCATCAACATGCAGTAAAAATAAATGAGGGAATCCATAAAGCAATCTTTTTTATTCCCTCAAGCAATATTTGATGTGATTCTCAGGAGGTTGTTGTAAATACAAAATTCTCAAGTTTGAAAATCAAATAATTGAAAGTGCTTAACAAATATAAATTTGTTTTTATAGAATGAGTGAATAAAATTCTTTATTTTGATTCTTTTACAAAAGAAAGATACTCTGATTTTATCTTCTCATAGTCCTATATCGAAAACGAAATCTTCTCTACTTTGGTGGAAGACGAATTGAACGGTATTAACATCTCTAGCTATGAGCTTGTTAGAGATTTGTTGTTCTTCGAATTCTTCAAAGATTATTCAAATTCAAAGGCTTTTGGGTGGAAGTTCTTCGAGGCTTGATCTGTAGGCTTTTTGAGGCTTTTGGAGCTTAATTCCAATAAAGCTTCGAATCTTTGAAGGAGGATTTGAATTATTATTTTTTTTCTTAATTTACTTCAATGTTGTTGAGGCAAATTTTCTTGAATGCTTCGCCTTCTAAAAAAATGGTTGGAGAATGAGAGGGGTGCACTCTATTTATAATGGCTTCAAAAGATGAGATCATTTTGAATTGATCTCATAGTTTATTCTAATTGTCCTAAAGTCAAAAGGTCACACTAGGACTTGTTGCTTGGAGATAATTATCTCTGTTTTATTTATTTATTTTAATAGAGATAATTATAAACTATTATATTATTTCAATTTAATTAGGAGACTTAGGCCCAAATGACATGTGGAAAATTTTAATTTACCAATATGATATCAATTTAAATAACACATAATATCATTTGATTTAATTTGAAATGTCACTATATTTTAATATGACATATTGTAATTGGCTTAATTAATTTTCGCCTCCTGTAAATGCCCTCTTTTTTTCTTCTTTTTTTGAAACGCCTGTAAATGCCCTCTTGAAACTTGGGCATGTCCACCATTTTTTTTTTTTCAGAACATGTCCACGATTTTGAACGAAGAAAAGTGGTCAAATCTCGACAACTTCACACTTTGATACTATTATTTTCGGTACCTTTCATACTTTTTTTTCCTTTACTTGGACCTGTGGAGGGGTCCGTTGGCCCTGCTTAGGCCTCTCTCTCTCTCTCTCTCTCAACTATGGACCTTTTAGCTTCTTCTTTTTAGGTCGTAACTCTGCTTTTTCATCCAAAGAAAAGAACATGAAAGACCAGCCAATTATTTGCTCTTTTTAGTTTCGTCACAAACGTAGAAAAATGTGGATTTTATATTAATTTCACTAACAAAAAAATATTAAAAATTTCCTCTAATTTTATAAATAGACGTGATAATACATTTAATAGGTATCATATCAATAATATAAAAAAATAAATTTCTAAAGTACTTTCTGTTTTGTGTTTAAAATTTGACAAATCAATTTGTAAGCTAACCTTTAATTAACACAGTCAATAAATAAATTTCTTAATTCTTTTTAAATAAATGATACATGATTTTGTAATTTCAGGATTTCTTTACTATTTTGTATATTCTATAATTTAAATTATGAACTTATATGGGATTTTATCTTTTGATGGATCAATATTTAATAATTATTGTACTATTGTAACAAGATAATTAAACAAAAATGATATATAATAAATTAAAAAAAAATAAATAATAAAATATTGCAAAACTTATATAAAATATCATCACAAATGACATAAAAATTTGGTCGTAAATAACTTCATAGTGACGACAACATTTCTCTCAATCTATAGAATAGCGCCGTCACTATTGCTCCTAACTAATTTTGAGGGCATAAATGCCCTCACAAATAAATTTTAGCAATGCCATTATTTATCGCTAAAAAATATGTCACTAATTTAAAATTTGCAAATAACTAATTACAAAGGTGTAAAAGTTCTCACAAATAGTTGTTAATGACAACTGCTTCCTCTTGCTAAACATAAGTCGTTGACTTTTCTTGTCGTTTGATAATATATTTGTGAAGGTAAATTTGTTTAGTAATGACCGTGGATTGCCCTCGTAAATTATTTATTAGTGAAGGTTTGGTCGCAAAATTTCTTTTAGCAACAAAAGCAAATACGACGGCCTTCGAGGGTCATATACCCTCACTAATAATCTTTTGTGATGATATTTTACATTTTGCGAGGGCATTTTACCCTCTCTAGTAGACTCTTTTCTTATAGAGTGTGTGTGTGTATATATATATATACCATTTAAAGCTTTTAACTTTTAAGAGCACAACAAAAAAGTCCGTGTAGAGTTATAAATAAATTAATAGTTTAAATTCAAGTTTTTATAGTTTAAAATAATACATAAAAGATGAGTTTATAGATCGAATAGTAAATAACATCCAATTGACTTGAATGTTAAAAACATATAGAACATATAATTCATATAATATGCCGACAGAAAATTAAGGCTTATATTATAGTTTATAATTCAATTGGTATTTAAACCTTAAAAAAAAATAAAAAAAATAATAAAAAAAGATGGATTTGATTTATAAACTTGGTTAACGTTTTATATGTTCAAATACCCGACTCTTCTATGAATAACCCATTGGCTTAGGTGTTTGATTTTGAGTCACCTCCTTTGATGAGATTGAGAAAGATATTCTTCCTTACGATGATTATTTATTTATTTATCATAATTTCATTGTTAAAATAAATGAAAAGGATATTCGAACCTCTATTCTTCTTATAAATAAAACCAAGTAATACTATCAAGTTATAAAATTCTTGACATCCTGACACTTAAAAGATAAAACTTATAAACTATTTTTGTGTCATCCGCAAAGCAAATTGATTATAATATCAAACCACCATTTGGGCTAAAGATAATAGTTTCTCTAGTTCGGTTTCATTAGGTTCTCTACCGATGCTAGATAATAATATGATTTAATAAGGTAAGTTTTGGAGAAAACATTTACCTCCTAGCTAATAGTTAAAAGATGATATACTTGTACTTTTAGTCACAAATGTTTTAATGAGTTATATGACTTGTTTAAATAAAACATATAAATTGTTTTATAAATTGTCATATAGTGGGTTGAATGAGATTTGAAAGAAACTCCTCCAACTGGTACGTAGGAAATCTTTGTTTAATGCAAAAATTGGACATAAACCTATGATCAACATAACTTTTAAGTAATATGTTTTTCTCAATAATTTTAGAAAGAAAAAAAATTATAAAAATTTATGTCATTTAACTTATTGGGACAAGTTTAAAAAAAAAATAAGGATACACAACAACTGGTAGATAATTTCAATTCTTAAATAAAATTAAAACTAAATTTTACTTGGGAGTTAGGACTAACTCCTCACAGCATAAACTCAACCATAAACAATTTATTTCAGACTCAACAAGGACACAGAGAAAACAGAAGAAGAAGAAAACTGACTCACAATAACACAACACAACTCATAAAACTGAACATGGTAGGACACAGGTGGGTAGTACACAACGCTGAAGCTTCTCTACCACATTATTTTCAAGCATATCCCATAAGCTCTCAGACTTTCAAAAGTTAAATTGTTCAACTAATCATAGTACATTGGGTTAGGCACCTTAAATGTCCGATAGCCAACATGTTCTCCCATTATATCACTCCATTGATCTCCCACGTTCCCAATGATTCTGTAACCCTGAGCTATAAGCTCGTTTCTTTTCTTTTCTTTGAAAACTAGCGATGTGGTACCCGCATCAGAGGTTTGCCTGTCAACCAAAAATAATTGTAAGCGGCCAAAAACTGTAAAGATAGTTCTTTTTTTTTTTTTTTTTCATATGCTTACAAGATCCTTGTACCAACTATCAAGAAACAGATACAAGAAGAAAGCGAGTTTAAAAAGGATAGAGATACAACCACCAAGGGTGGTGGTGGTTTATTTGGTCATAGGCTTACTCTCAATTCTCAAGTAGTTTTGTGGACGCTAGGTCTTGGTTTGACTCCCACAAAGGAAGCATATATAAATTACTAGTGAAACATCGGTTTCTTGTACATTGATGTTGTGGTAGGACTGGAGCAGCTATAGCCCACTAAATCTAACGAATAATTAAAATGCTACAATGATTACGTCTAGATAAAAAGAAGCCAACATATTTTCGTACATTTAATTATAATCAAAATGACATTTTGTCAAGAACTTATGTTCAACATATTTCTTGATCTTCTTTATGGTACTATAAAGAGAATTTAAAAGTGGGGGAAGATGTTTGACAAACTGATATTTAAGGAGTGTAAAATGTAATACTTAGTTTAGTATAAGACATGAGATTTGTATTCATTCCAAAGTGTCTCAAAAACTAAAGCAATAAATACTTCATAATTTTCTACTCAAAAAAACTGCATAATATATACTATAAGACATTGGTGTAAGACTTAAGGTATTGTGAGCGCATTTAGGAACTGTATAGTGCAGTTTTTTATAACTCTAAAATGCTTCAAACTTACTTTAGTATGAGTTTCTCCCAATTGGTGAAACCTAGATTCTTCAGGTTCTTTATTGTAACTGCTCTCAAGCTCTCAGACCTTCCTGAAATAAGGACAATCTTATATCCAAGACTCTGCAGTTTCTTGTATAGGTCAAGAACCCCAGGCACTGCTGGTGATATGCCTTTCTTTACCCATATTGCGAATTTTGTAGAGTTATATTTCGTTCCCCTGAAATAAATATTGAAAACAGTGATGAATGCAAATAGTAAGCAGATATTTACGTGGAAACAAACAGAATTAGTAAGCAGATATTTACTACAATTTTGCTACATATTAAACACGAATCAAACTCAAGTAGTACATATATAATGAGCATTAAATTTCACAGTGATTGTTACTGATGATGCCGAAAAATCGTCAGTAAGCCACACGGTCCTCACGTGCTCCTGACAAGAACCTACACAATACAAAAGCTGAAGACTTTAAGAGGAGCACCGGTGTGGTACCGGCCAAATACCCTCCGAAAGTCAAGTTAGAACTTCTCACAACTCTAAAACGTTAGAGCATGGTCAATTATGCGTACCTTGGTTTATGAGGGTATTGGGGCTTTTATAGTAGTAGAAGGTTGACCTCTCTTCCTTGGGCTAGAAGTCTTTTCCTTATAGGAATCCTCATGAGCATATATTGCGGAATCCTTTCCTTGTAGGAGACTAACACTAAACGTGAGATACAAGACATTTCCTTATATACTCATGCGTGGTGACCAAGTCAAGGATACATTGGAGCCGTCAGCTTTAGGGTTGTCAGCTTTGCCTACTCCCTCGTTAGGGTCGTCAGTTTCGCCTACTCCCTTCAGCTTTATTAGCGTCGGCTATCCATCTTCATTGCCTAAGGTCAACTCGTCGGCTATGCGGTGAGCTTCGTGGACTCCCTAACATTGTCACTTACTAATGGATCCCGACGGAGGTTTGCTTACTATCTTCAGCATACTGCTTT
The DNA here is from genome assembly GCA_032727855.1 of Quercus ilex subsp. ballota. Classification (NCBI taxonomy): domain Eukaryota; kingdom Viridiplantae; phylum Streptophyta; class Magnoliopsida; order Fagales; family Fagaceae; genus Quercus; species Quercus ilex. The sequence continues at coordinate 22,531,828 of CM064912.1, read as the reverse complement.
CAGCTTACTGCCTTCAGCTTAGCTTTCAGCTTACTACCTTCAGCTTATTGTTTTCAGCTTACTACCTTCAGTTTACTTCCTTCAGCTTACCCTTCAGCTTACTACCTTCAGCTTACTGCCTTCAGCTTAGTGCTTTCAGCCAGCTTAGTGCCTTTAGCTTAGTGCCTTCAGCTTACCCTTCAGCTTAGAGATTGACGGTTTCATCTTGCATGATGTCTTCAGTATGCATAATAGAGCTGACGGGTATTTGGAGATTAACAACTTTTATTTTTCCAATTAGAAATTCCCCTTATCAGTTACCATGCGCATTAGTACTCTTTAGATTATGTCGGGGTAAATATTTGTTTTAAAATTTTAATTACTTACCCAAAAGCAATGTCAGGTTGAGCATAATAAGGCAAGCTAGACAATACAGTATCACCAAGGTCAAAGATCCAAGTATTTCTGAAGTCCTTGATGAGTGGGGTGCTCTTTGCATAGTTGTAAGCAGCATCAGCCACAGCTTGAACATCCTCACGATATTGGTAGCCGAGCATGTATTGTCCAACGTAGCTTACACAAGCTTGTGGAACCACGGCCCAGTCACGGATGTTGTTAGTTTCGACGGTTAGACGCCAACTGGGGCAGTCAAAGCCGGGATTGTGGTGGCCGACGACTGGGTGGGAGGCTCCATGGCATGTTGCTATAATGGTGGCAAGGAAGAAGAACAACAATAAAACCTTCATGTGGCGTTTGGTACGGGGGAATCCACATTACTCCTGGCATCCAGATTCCTAGGAATGTGATTCCTAGAAATCACATTCCTAAGAATGTAGCTATTCCTATGTTTGGTTTATTCCTAGGAATCTTAAATGAATTATTTATTTTTCCCATTATATCCTTAAATTTGAATGTGAACTACTAAGTCATTTAAAAAAAAGGGTTAAAATTGTCAATTTATAAAAAATACAATTTCCTTTAAGCTTGGGAATCTGGATTCCCACCTGTTTTAAAGGGAATCCACATTCCTACTGAGAGGGGTTTAAGGGGGGAATCCAGATTCCCCTGGCATCTGATTCCCTAGCATGATTTGCAACCAAACATGGGAATCTTTAAACATTCCTAGGAATCCTAAAACATTACCCTGTACCAAACGCCACCTCATGGTTATATGTAAGGGAAAGAGCTAGAGGGTACTTTGTGGAAGTTGATATATGCTGCATTGCATGGTACCTCTATATATAGGTTCTAACTTTGCAAAGGAACCTTACTTAGGGATGTAATTTACTCAAACACCACTAGTCCAATAAAGATCATTTCAAATAGAAATTCATGGTAAACTATGCAACTTTAACCAATACAGTGAGACACTTGGTAACCGAACTCTATTAACTTTAAAAAATGATGTGTTAGTAGCATTAACTGTCAATTTTGAAATACAAAACAAATTGCGTTTATTATCAGGTTAATTTGTAGACTGTTTTATAGTAAAATTGTTAGCAATTTGAACATTTTCCCCTTCAATAAATCCAAGAACATAATTTTTTTTATAGAACTTTTGAAAATTTTAAAATGGTCTATTGTAATTAATGCAAAATAAAAGTAGTATTAATGGTGAATTAAACTAATGAAAGTGATGTTGCTCTAAATGTTGGAAAATGATCAAGATTCTCTAGAATTTTTAGGATAACTTCATCATAGAGTTTCTAAAATTTTATCTATTCATTTTGGAATTGGTGAATTAGATTTTACCTTCACCAACATTTAGAAAACATTGATTGTCATGATTTTGACATCTTTTCAAACTAATGATGCATTGACAAAATTCAATCTATTCATTTCCAAATGAATGAATAAGATTTTAAAAACTATGTGATAGTTAGTAGTTAAAATAAAAACTCTAAATGATTCCAATTCATTGTAAGAAATGCTATCTCCCTAGCATTACTTTTTCTTTAACCACAAATTATAAAATGACATAGCAATTAATGTGATTATCAAAATTTTCTTAACTGAATTGATTGGCACATCTTGATGTTTCAAACAAAAACATCTAATGTTCAAATCATCCTTAACCCATGGTAAACTATCTAATTATCAACAAATAAACCTTAAAAATAAACAATTAATGTGATTGGTGCCAATTGCCAAATCAACAAGATAATATATTTCTTAATTTTACTTTTTTTTAGAGTTGTGTTTATAAATTGACACATTAATGGTAAAATATGTAATTAATGTTTATAATAATATCACTCATTTCAATTATTATGATTTACTTTTTGCACTACCCATGTGGGAAGGTTGCTTTTACTTTACCATGTCTAGTTAAAAAGTGTGAATGAAATACAGCACATGTTGACAAGTATCTAATACAGCATGGGTTCTTTTCCTCCATCTTTTCTGGCATGGGTTCTTTTCCTCCGTTTTAGATCTTTTGAGTAGTGGGAAAAAAAACAAAGTGAAGCATAATGTTTGAACTCGAGCGGACATAAATAAAACTAGCTTTGATATATATTTGGCCTCAAATCCAATTGCTCGTGGGATTTAATCTATTTATCAATTCTTTTGAAGTTCTTCTTCTTACAAAAAATTGTATTATTCAGGGGAAAAAAAATTCCCTAGGTCCCATCACAGCACAACAATAAAAGCCATAGTGTGACTAGTGTAAAGATTCCCTTTGCCTAACTAAAAAAAAAAAAAGTGGTTCTATGTGAATGTGGGTACCCGCGAGCAAAAAACTCATTCGTCACAAGTTGGGACAAGACTTGGAATTAGGGGGCCGGTTTTGCTATTAATTGTCTACAATGGCTTCGACTTCATGCTCTGCTGCTAAGTGCTCTTTAGTTTTTTTTTTTTTTTTAAAGGTGGGGTTGTTTGTTTTGCGTAAAATTAGTTTATTGGACTTAATTTTTTTTATTCATATTTTTGCTATTGGTAATTTTTGTTTATGGGCTAATTTTTATGATCTTGTATATCTTGTTTTAGATTCTAGATATATAATTTTTTTATAACCTTTGAAAAGAGGAAAATACTAGAAGTACAAAAGTTTTTATAAATTGCCAATATAGTTAATGTTTATTTTTACATTAAAAAAAAAAAGTGATATAAGTGGTAAACCTAGATACAAGCCAGTAAAAATTTGTTATCTCAACAGTTTGTAAAAATATTGCAAAAATGTTCGTGATTGTAGCATTACTCTTAAAAGAAATAAAGATATTTTTAAGGGAGAATATGTAATTTTATAGAACAAAATTTCTAAGATTAATACCTCTCTCTCTCTCTCTCTCTCTCTCTCTCTCTCTCTCTCTCTCTCTCTATATATATATATATGTGTGTGTGTGTGTGTGTGTGTGTGTGGGGGGGGGGGGGGGGGGGGGGAGGTACCATAGGCATGCAAGGCAACGTCCTAGGTGTTAGGATTAGTGCCCTTAAATCCTATTGTATGATACTATGTATGATATTAAGTTTGGCATTCTGTATGACATTATGTATGACTTAATATTGTGTTTAATAAATTTGTTTTTATTATTATTTGAAATAATGGTAACATGAATATTCGGACATTATCATTTAGTCCATGAGATGCATAGTATGTGATTTATGTGAAAAGTCACAGAAGATATAAATCACAAGTTCTTTGTAAACTCAGAATTATTATTCGTAGTCGGTGATGAAATTGGGCATTTCATCTGCGAAGACTATAACACGTCAACCACGATGATTTGTCTTGATCATGGAAGTGGAGACTTCTGGTTGATGTGTTAATATGTTTTAAGAGTTAAGACATATTGAACTGGACCGCTGTGAGATTTATTATTTTCCTAAAGACTGTCATATCAATAATAAATCTCACGACTTGTATTTGCATGAACTCTTAATCCTGAGAGAATAATGAACCTGATCATGAGGTGTAGGTTGCTTTGATATATCAGGAGTGAGATCTATAGTAATGGTCAAAACCTCAGTATGTTGGGCAGCCACATTTAGTGTTGATGGAACATGTATTCTCAAGATGGAATTCATAGTCTCTTAACGGAGATATAAAGTATTCCCTTGAGATAAGTTTAATGAGTTTGTTATTCAGAGAGTTAGGCCTAACCACTTTAGTGAGACTAAAGTATATATTTATGGAATTGGATTTCATAAATATATAATGAATAACATTAAAGGATTAAACCGGGTACTCAAGGATTAAGATGTAGTAATTTACAAAGTGGCAGTCTACATTAATGACTTTGTATTACTACGAATATTTTATGAAGGGGTTGCATGTATAATAAAGTCTTGGGATATAATTTATAGATAAGGCCTAGAGTGCAACTATATTTTTATAGTGGTATTAAATATAGTTAATGGTAACTTTGGACTTGTCAAGAGTTGACAGAAAAGCCCAAGGCCCATTGGAGCTAGTGTCTTATTGGTCCCTTTTGGTCCCACTCCAAGCCACACACTTAAGTCCAATTGGAAAGGCCCAAGGAGCCAGCCCAATTAGATAATTGGTTAGATACAAAAGGCAAAAACGTACAGATTTTTGTGTGGGTGAAAAAAAAACAACATTGTAATGGTGGAAGTGAGTGAATGTCACTCTCCAATCATCCTTTTGTAACCAATTGAGAGTCCACACTTCTTGGGCGTTAGTGGAATTGGAGTGAAGATTAAAAGTATTCCTAAGTGCTTCAATCTTCGGTTTTGAAATTCACCGCTTCAAGGTACACTCTCTTGTTTCTCTAATTCTGAAATTTACTTTGTGCATGTTATCAATATCGAATGAAGTAGATCCGTTTTAAACTTATTTTTCCGCTGCGTTCATCTTTAAATTCCATCAAATGGTATCAGAGCGGTCTTCAATTTCGTATTGTTTAACATGTTTTGTGAGTTTTAGAATTGGAGAAGATAGTTTCATATTGTTAGAAGATTATGTTTTAATTTTCTGCATGTTATTGAAACTATGATTTGATGAAAACTGAAATTGATGTTATGATGTTGTTTAAATTTGAATTTAAGTATGTTAAATTGATCTTTAAGACTTTAGCATCAATGAATTTCAGTTTTGATATCATTCTCTGTCCATCATGTTCGTATGAAAGTTGTTTGTTCATGAAAACCCGTAGAAAACTGCCTTAGAAAATTTCTGGAAATTTGAGTTTCGCGATTTTCGATCGATCGAAAATCATTTTCGATTGATCGAATGAGACAGTGATCAGACTTTTTAGAACGATAGATTTTCGATTGTTAGTCGATCGATCGAATTTGTTTTTGATCGATCGAGTGGCGATCGAGTATCAATCGAAGGAGTCAGAGGATCAAGTTTGAATTTCTTAATTTTTTCGATCAATCGAGGGGCACATTCGATCGATCGAAAGAAAGAAAATCAGAAATTTTTCTAAGTGTTTTCACATGTAAAAGTACTAAGACAATGTGTAATTAGATTATGCATGTTTAGTAATTAAAAACCTTTTCTTTAAAACATCTAGTGGGAGAGAGATACAAGGGTTGCATCTCACGGCCTCCATTGTCGGTTTAAAGTAGTGTGATTAAGCACCTCGCCTTGGCGTATATGCCTTGCTCCCTTCGGAGGGTGATTGATTCATGGTACTACAGGTTAAACTTCTTAAAGATAGATGAAATGTGTTTTTACATTGAGAACGACCACGCTTCCGTGGAGTTACTTGGTGATTCACATTGATTCTAGGCAATGGTGTACATTAGACTAAGTGTAATGTTAACCTCCCTTCGGAGCTATGTCATTATTACTTAGGGGCTGAAGGGAAAACGACAAATTATTTTTGTTTGGTAAGAGTTACCATGATAGCATTAATAATGAGAATGTTTCTCGCCTAATCATAGTGATTGGTATGACCTCGCTTCCGAGGAATATTAATTGCGGAATTGGGTTGTCGTTGCATATATTATATTATGGTTTTATTAAGGTTCCATACTATATGTTTATATGCTAAATAGATAATGTCCAGTTTATTGATTATATTCATGTTTATTGTTTTCAGATTTAGAACATGGCATCATTTAGCCCACTTGTTACTATTCTTAATCAAAACAAACTGACTGGATCCAACTATGTTGACTGGAAAAGAAATTTGGACATTGTTCTTACTGCTGAAGAACATAAGTATGTTCTTACTAAACCATGTCCTAGCTTTCCTTCATTAGATGCTCATTCTGAGGAAAAACAACGATATGATCGTTGGCAGAAATCTAATGAAATGGCCAAGTGCTACATCCTAGCATCTATCTCAAATGTTCTACAGCATCAAATGCAGGATGTAGAACTAGCTTCAGACATAATGCTAAGTCTGAAGGAGATGTTTGGTGAGCAAGGCCGTTCTGCAAGGCAAGAGACCATGAGGCAAATTTATAATACCAGAATGGCTGAAGGAAGTTCAGTGAGAGAGCATTGTCTTACAATGATCTCTAATCTAAATACATTGGAAGTTTTAGGTGCCGATATTGATGGAGAATCCCAAGTGGATATGATTCTCCAGTCGCTACCAGAATCATTCAAGGAATTCAAACTTAACTATAATATGAACAAAAAGATTTATACCTTGTCTGAATTAATGAATGAATTGGTAGCGGCAGAAGGCATTCTTGGTACTTCCCATGTTGAAGCCAATGTTGGTGAAGCTTCTACTTCTCAACCTAAGTCGAAAGGCAAGGGTAAGAAGAAGAAGAAGAAGGACTTTACCAAGCAAGAGGGTAAACAAATTGCCTTAGGGGTTGCTGATAAAGGAAAGAAGATCAAAGGAAAGTGTTTCCATTGTGGTGAGAAAGGACATTGGAAGAGAAATTGTCCAATATTTAAGGCTGCCAAGAACAAAGGTATGATTAATACATTCCTTCTTGAAATATGTTTGGTACAGAATCCCACGGATTCCTGGTGTGTGGATTCAGGTTGTACTAATCATATCTGCAATTCCTTGCAGGGGTTCCAGGAGACCAGAAAGCTTAAAGAAGGGGAGTTGTTTCTTACTTTGGCTGATGGGAGCAAGATTCCAGTTGTAGCTGTTGGTGTTTGTAATTTATATTTTGAATCTAGAGTTCTAATATTAGAAGACTGTTTGTATGTACCTAATGTTCGTAGGAATTTAATTTCAGCTACTTACTTAGGTAAACATGGATATTGTGTTATCCTGAAAGACAATGTTGTAATAAAGAAGGATAAAGTGTTTATCTGTTCTGGCAATATTGTGGATGGTCTTTATATTTTAACTCCTGATAAGCATGAATTATATAATTCTGAATTAGATAATGACTCTCATGTAAAATCATTAAAGAGAAAGTTTCCTTCTACTAGTGATGCATATCTTTGGCACTTGCGTTTGGGTCATATTAATTCAAATAGGATTCAAAGACTGATCAAAGATGGACTCTTAGAGCCCATGGACTTTGATGTATTTCCAATTTGTGAATCTTGTTTGGAAGGTAAAATGACCAAACGACCTTTTAATGCAAAAGGTAGAAGAGCCCAAGATTTGCTAGAGCTAGTGCATTCTGATGTATGTGGTCCTATGTCAATCCAAGCAAAAGGAGGTTATGAGTATTTCATCACTTTTACCGATGATTACTCAAGATATGGTTATGTGTACCTAATGAGACGGAAGTCCGAAGCCTTTGAAAAGTTCAAAGAGTTTAGGGTTGAAGTAGAGAATCAATTGGGTAAACACATAAAAGCCATTCGATCTGATCGTGGTGGTGAATATCTTCTTGGGGATTTCAAGGATTACTTAACTCAAAATGGGATTGTATCCCAATTGGCTGCACCTGGAACTCCACAACAGAATGGTGTAGCAGAAAGAAGGAATAGGACTCTTTTAGAAATGGTTAGGTCCATGATGAGTTACTCAACTTTACCGATTTCTTTTTGGGGTTATGCCTTAAATACAGCAATACATCTTTTGAATTTAGTCCCATCAAAATCTGTTCCCAAAACACCCATGGAATTGTGGAGTGGGCGTAAGCCTAGTATGAAATATCTCCACATTTGGGGTTGTCCTGCACATGTGTTAAAAGGGAAGCCTGATAAATTGGAACCAAAATCAGAAGTGTGTTTGCTTGTAGGTTATCCAAAAGAAACTAGGGGTTATTTATTCTATAGTCGTAAAGATAACAAAGTTTTTGTTAGTACAAATGCTAAATTCTTGGAATATGACTATATGAATAATTTTATTCCTAGAAGTAGAGTTGTGTTGGCTGAAATGAATGAACCTGTAAATGAACAACCAATAGATGAAACTAGGGATGATGTGGCTGTATTAGATACACCACTAGATACTACTCATGACATGTCTAGTACTCAGGTGCCTCGTCGTAGTGGGAGAATTGTTCGGCCTCCTATAAGATTCATAGGTTTGGGAGAAACTTATGAAGCTATCTCAGAAGAGGTTGAATCGGATCCCTACACATATGATGAAGCAATGAATGATATAGATGCACATCATTGGGTCCAAGCTATGAAATCTGAATTAGATTCCATGTATTCCAATCAAGTTTGGGATCTTGTAAAGGCGCCTAATGGCATTAAACCTGTTGGTTGCAAATGGGTTTACAAGAGGAAGAGAGGGATAGATGGAAAGGTTGAAACCTTTAAAGCAAGGCTAGTGGCGAAAGGGTATACACAAAAAGAAGGTATTGATTATGATGAAACCTTTTCTCCAGTAGCAATGCTTAAATCTATCAGAATTCTCTTATCCATTGCTGCTCATTTTGATTATGAGATTTGGCAAATGGATGTCAAGACTGCATTTCTAAATGGCAATCTTGAAGAGGAAATCTATATGATGCAACCGGAAGGTTTCATAGCTAAGAACCAAGAGAATATGGTATGCAAGTTGCAAAGGTCCATTTATGGACTTAAGCAAGCATCTAGGTCATGGAACATCAGATTTGATCAAGCAATCAAGTCATTTGGTTTTGAGCAAAATCAAGATGAACCATGTGTGTACAAAAGACATCAAGATAAAGTAGTAATGTTCCTAGTGCTTTATGTTGATGATATTCTACTCATTGGAAATGATGTAGGGATAATGTCATCAGTAAAGGTTTGGTTGTCAAGTCAATTTGATATGAAGGACTTAGGTGAGGCTAACTTTATTCTAGGGATCAAGCTTTTGCGAGATCGCAAGAATAAGATGTTAGGATTATCACAAGCTGGATATATAGATAAGGTTCTAGAACGGTTTAGCATGCAAAACTCCAAGAAAGGATTACTTCCTTTCAGACATGGAGTTCCTCTGTCTGATGACCAAAGGCCTAAGACTCAAGAGGAAGAAAATATGATGAGACAAGTTCCTTATGCTTCTGCAGTGGGAAGTCTCATGTATGCCATGCTTTGTACTAGACCAGATATCTGTTATTCAGTTGGCATGGTCAGTCGATATCAATCAAATCCAGGACCAAAACATTGGCAAGCTGTAAAGCATATTCTCAAGTATCTATGGAGAACGAGAGATTATATGCTTGTTTACCGAAGTGAGGATTTGATACCTATTGGCTATACAGATTCAGATTTTCAATCTGATCTAGATTTCAGAAAATCCACTTCAGGATGTGTTTTCACCTTGGGAGGTGGAGCCATAAGTTGGCGGAGTATTAAGCAATCTTGTATTGCAGACTCTACCATGGAAGCAGAATATGTTGCTGCTTGTGAGGCAGCAAAGGAAGCTGTATGGCTCAAGAAATTCCTTTCTGACCTTGGGGTAATGACAATGGAGCAAGTTCCAATCACATTATTTTGTGACAACAGTAGAGCAGTTGCACAATCTAAAGATCCAAGGAATCATAAGAAAGGAAAGCACATTGAGAGGAAGTACCATATCATTCGAGATATTGTTGCTCGTGGAGATGTGGTGGTAGCAAAGATTGAAAGTGCAAACAATCTAGCAGATCCATTTACTAAAGCTTTGCCTCAAAGGACTTTCGAGTCACATTTGGAGAGAATGGGAGTTAGATTAGTGCACAATAGTCTTTAGGGCAAGTGGGAGATTGTTAGGATTAGTGCCCTTAAATCCTATTGTATGATACTATGTATGATATTAAGTTTGGCATTCTGTATGACATTATGTATGACTTAATATTGTGTTTAATGAATTTATTTTTATTATTATTTGAAATAATGGTAACATGAATATTCGGACATTATCATTTAGTCCATGAGATGCATAGTATGTGATTTATGTGAAAAGTCACAGAAGATATAAATCACAAGTTCTTTGTAAACTCAGAATTATTGTTCGTAGTCGGTGATGAAATTGGGCATTTCATCTGCGAAGACTATAACACGTCAACCACGATGATTTGTCTTGATCATGGAAGTGGAGACTTTTGGTTGATGTGTTAATATGTTTTAAGAGTTAAGACATATTGAACTGGACCGCTGTGAGATTTATTATTTTCCTAAAGACTGTCATATGAATAATAAATCTCACGACTTGTATTTGCATGAACTCTTAATCCTGAGAGAATAATGAACCTGATCATGAGGTGTAGGTTGCTTTGATATATCAGGAGTGAGATCTATAGTAATGGTCAAAACCTCAGTATGTTGGGCAGCCACATTTAGTGTTGATGGAACATGTATTCTCAAGATGGAATTCATAGTCTCTTAACGGAGATATAAAGTATTCCCTTGAGATAAGTTTAATGAGTTTGTTATTCAGAGAGTTAGGCCTAACCACTTTAGTGAGACTAAAGTATATATTTATGGAATTGGATTTCATAAATATATAATGAATAACATTAAAGGATTAAACCGGGTACTCAAGGATTAAGATGTAGTAATTTACAAAGTGGCAGTCTACATTAATGACTTTGTATTACTACGAATATTTTATGAAGGGGTTGCATGTATAATAAAGTCTTGGGATATAATTTATAGATAAGGCCTAGAGTGCAACTATATTTTTATAGTGGTATTAAATATAGTTAATGGTAACTTTGGACTTGTCAAGAGTTGACAGAAAAGCCCAAGGCCCATTGGAGCTAGTGTCTTATTGGTCCCTTTTGGTCCCACTCCAAGCCACACACTTAAGCCCAATTGGAAAGGCCCAAGGAGCCAGCCCAATTAGATAATTGGTTAGATACAAAAGGCAAAAACGTACAGAATTTTCTGGGTGTGAAAAAACAACATTGTAATGGTGGAAGTGAGTGAATGTCACTCTCCAATCATCCTTTTGTAACCAATTGAGAGTCCACACTTCTTGGGCGTTAGTGGAATTGGAGTGAAGATTAAAAGTATTCCTAAGTGCTTCAATCTTCGGTTTTGAAATTCACCGCTTCAAGGTACACTCTCTTGTTTCTCTAATTCTGAAATTTACTTTGTGCATGTTATCAATATCGAATGAAGTAGATCCGTTTTAAACTTATTTTTCCGCTGCGTTCATCTTTAAATTCCATCACTAGGCATGCAAGGCAACGTCCTAGGCATGCTTGGCAACGTTCTCGAATGGGGTCCTAGGAGTCCCACATCAAAGGAAACCCCCCCCCCCCCACTTGCTGCCTTATAAGCTGTGAAGCGAAGGGAATAGTGTATCATCAGTTTAGTTACCCTTTTAATGTAGGAGCTAGATACCCAGAGGTTTTACACCAGTCCCACCAGTGAGGGCTTGGCTCCCCAAAGCGGACAAAGCCTTCTAAGGTGGAATTGGTGTAAAACCTCCGGGTATCTAGCTCCTACAATATATATATACACACACACACACACACTAATAATTAAAAAAAAAAAAAAATTTGTGGGGGGGGGGGGGGGGGGGGGGGGCGCGGGGTCATTGCTCCCATTGTCCAAGAGTGGCTCCGATGGTCATAAGGAAGAATATGAGGAAAGGAACAAGCTTTTGAATTTGAATTTAAATGTATAAGAAATTTGAATTTAGTCTTTTATATTTTATAAATTCAGATATATGAATTTGCATGTAAATATAATTGACATATAATTGGACTATAATTAGAATGATATTTGACATGAAATTTGAGTATATTTAAAATCTAAAAATACTTGGCATTAATAATATGACATTTAAAATAGAAAATTGATATGTTCACAACATTTTCAAAATACTTTCACAACAAATTATAAATGGCAGGTTCTCCCTCTCTCCCTCTCTCTCTCTCTCTCTCTCTCTCTCTCTCTCTCTCTCTCTCTATATATATATATATATATATATACATACATACATACATACATACATACACCCACTAATAATTTAAAAAAAAAAAAAATTTGGGGGGGGGGGTGGTCATTGCTCCCATTGTCCAAGAGTGGCTCCAATGGTCACAAGGAAGAATATGAGGAAAGGAACAAACTTTTGAATTTGAATTTAAATGGATAAGAAATTCGAATTTAGTGTTTTATATTTTACAAATTTAGATGTATGAATTTGCATGTAAATATAATTGGAGTATAATTGGAATTATATCTGACATGAAATTTGAGTATATTTAAAATCTAAAAATACTTGGCATTAATAATAGGACATTTAAAATAGAAAAACGATATGTCCACAATATTTTCAAAATACTTTCACAACAAATCATAAATGGCAAGTTTGTTATTGGGGGCAAAGAAGTAATTTCAATGATAGGTTTAATTAAAACCAATAACAATTTATTACCTATGGTTTGTTATGAAAAATATTGTGGACGTAACACCTCTCTTTAAAATAACACTTAACATAATATTGTGATGCAATTAAAATCTAATTAAAGTTTTTGATCGAACTTTTTCTCATCTGCTTTTATATATTATATAAGATTATATAAATCTTACAAGATAATATGTTAAAATTCTACACACCAAAAAAAAAAAATTCAAAAATATATTTATTATGTTTATGTAGCATGAATTACATTTTCATTATCACATCAATTCATTACTTCTTTTTTTAGTAAAATTAATAGTAATTTCAACATTTTTTTTGTCCTCTTCCACCTTAAATTTATAAAACCAAATTATTGGAAAATTAAACATAATAAGTATCTTTAAATTTCCTAGATGATTAGAGGTGTAAAATCCAATCATAGTCTAGGCCCAAACTCAATCTTTGATGTGCAAGCCAATAATACTGCTCTTACTACAAGTCAATTAACCATTAATCTATTGTATGGTTAGTTTAAGATTTGATCTATTGTATGGCCTATATTCAAGTTTATTGTAAATAGAGATCGAGTTGATATTAGAGTGAAGATGTAGCTGTCAAGGGCCTCAAGGCTTTCTTCCGTAGATCTTAGCCATATTAGGTCGAACAACATACACCTTGCATCTACTTTTTTCTGTTGGTCACTGTCTTTCTCTAAATTTTCATAAAATCTAACAATGATAATCAAGTTCTTAAACCTTATATGAAAAGATTTTTTTGACTCATGTCAATGATGTCATTTGTGAATCATTTAAAGTTTAGCTAGAAAAGTTAATTTCTTAAGTTGGTATTGTTATTCGTCATTCAAATTTTAGCTTGGATTCTATATTGTTGAATGTTTCTTTAGTGCTGCCGAATGCTCTTATATGATTTGACATCCCTGAAAACTATATCGATATATGCGGATATGCCTATATATCATGTTCTTTGCCATTTCCTACCATGTAGTAGAAAACACTTAAAATTTTTCCAGTAAGGTTCTGGCGTGCATTAGGAACATGAAGACTTTTTATTTTAATTTTTTATGGAAAGGAACATGTAGACTTGGAGGACCCTTGATTCACCTTTGACATATTGGTCCATCTTTTTGAATATTATATATATATATATATATATATATATCCTTCGCAGTACAAGAAGTCAAATGTTACAATAAAATTCTCAGCAAAAAAGAAAATGTTTCTTCCGTCAAAATGTTTCAATAAATTCAAAAAAATTTCATAACTTCACATATTGTGATTATTGCAGTAAATTGATGTCATTGATAATTACATTTGTAAGTAATGTTGAAGTAATCACAATATTCAATTATAATAAGTTGAGAAAAAAATTATAAAATTTGTTGTCTTATAACATTATGATCATTCATATTATATATATATATATATATATATATTATACATCAATGATTAAAGGCGAGGAGAATTGAATTCTGAATGTCTCCATTAAAAACATTAAATGATTTCAACCATTTGAATTTCAAAGCTCCAAGCATATAATAGGACCTTTGGACTTTTAATCGCCTCCTCTTTACAACACAATAAATTTCATCTTTTTTTCACAGTGGGCAAACAAATAATTTTAGTAGTGAATTTAGGTTAAAACCAATATGAGCATTTGCATCAGCTAGTGTAAAAATTTATCTATTTTAATATAAAAACTTACTTTTTATATTTTACATTAAATTATCTATTTTACACTATATTTCATTAAAATATCATATTTTCTTTATTTTTTTTAATTGTTTCTCTTTTTTCACACACAACAACTATGATCCACTCTCTTCCTTCTTCCTCGAAATATATAAAATAAAATAAAAGAATAAACAACTACATGCAAAATAAATTGTATCGATATAAATTTATACAATTACTATAATAAATTTGTAAATTTACACAATTATAATTTTTATAAAAAATTATATAAATTTAACGTCTTTTTTTATTATACACATTCTATTGTGAATGCTCTAAAATATTCCCATCAATTTGTTGTAAAATTGTAATGAAATATGCATGCAAAGAAGGTTGTAGAAATTTATTGTCCTTGTACCGTAGTATTGTCGTTTCTAATTGGATAAGGAAGATAAAATAACTCATCCAACGGTCACAATTCACTGACTTTACTTTTGTCGCCCACAATTATTTTTCCTTATTTATGGGTAATGATTTTGAGATTTTGTAGCCATACAATACAAAGTGTACGTGAACCCACGTTGAAAATGTTTAGACAATGGACCTATTTAAAGGGGTCCAGCGGTTCTAGCTGGGCCTCTTGTCTTCAGATTTTTTTTTTGAGGATTATTCTTCTTCAGATTGAAACAACGAACAACTTTGCTTTGTGATCCACACAAAAAACAAAAAACGTGGAGAGTCAGTCTATTATTCGTTTCTTTTACACATTGAAAAACGTGTGAAAGCTACAATTTGATTTATATAAATCTTATAAATTTACCTCTCAAACAAATGTGGCCAGTGATAATTCAATAGCTCAAAAGAAAATGATAAAATTATAATTAATTGTATTATAAAAATTTATAAATTTGAGGTGACTATCACATATATAACATAATAATAAATAAATTTTTTAATTATTTCTTTTGGTTTTGGCTTTTAAAATTGACACCTCAAATTATAAAATTTGTGTGGTAAAATTTATAATTGTTTTTAACATCATTCTATTAAAATAAATGCTTTTAATTATTATTTTTTAAAATTAACACATCAATTTATAGTATTTTTAAGTAATTAAATTTTTGTAATACTCTTAGGTTGTGTTTGTTTCGGTCATAATGGAAAATTGGGAAAATATTTCACATGATAAGGAATGTTTGGTTTAGACTGAAAATTAATTTCTTTGACCGTGAAATATAGAGGTTGGATTCAAGTAACACTACTCAATATTTTTTAATTGGATATAAATTTTAACAAATCCACATTTAGATTACATTATCTTCATATATTCTCCATGCTTGCAAAATTTCAAGATGATAAAAAATTAATAGTCATGTTATCAATTAATTGTTTAAATTCAAGTTTTTGTAATTTAAAATAATACATAAAGATGAGTTTATGGATCGAATGATAAATAATATCCAATTGACATGAAAATTGACTTAAATGTTAAAAACATACAGAACATATAATTCAATGGTGAGATTTTCAAAATATGAATTCTATAACAAATTATTGGGTGGTGTAAAATTATTTAGAATTACACCAAATGTAATTTGAATCTTTTTTTCTTTTTTTTTTAGAAACGGTGTAACTTGAAATCAACTAATATATATATATATATATATATATATATATGAGTCGGGCTAATGTTTGTCCTTAAGGCACACATTAATCATCCATTTTAAGAAATTTTTTATAAAAAATTAAAAATGTTATTAACACAGTCAATTACTTTTACATTTTTTTATAAAGTTTTTTTAAATTGTTTACTAATTATATACGCCCTTAAGGGTATATATATATATATATATATATTTAAAATACCATCTAAAGCTTTTCACTTTTAAGAGCGCAACAAAAAAGTCAGAGTTTTTGTTTTTCTTTGTTGATAATGGTTAAAGACGAATATAGATAAGATGCGACGAATATGCGGCGAACGAGATGTCATATTGTCTTGTCATTGTCCCAATTTCTGGATAGAGCAATGTCATTTTGTTTGTCGAAAATGTTAACATGCACCGTGCTGGTTAATGTTGCACTATCGTGGGTTTTATACTTTTATTTGATAACAAAAAAATTGAAAAAAAAAACAAAAACAAAAAATAGACTCTATAATTTTTTTTTTTTTTTTTCTCTATAAAGCTGGTCTCACAGCTTAAAAGTTGCAAAAATATTACATAAAGCTGTAGTAAAGCTAGAAAAAAAAAAAGTACAAGGGGTGACACAACCCTATATGTATTTATTAATTACATATTTGTTTTTTTTTATGAGAATAATTCATTGGTGTGTAGTTTTGTGCATATGCATATGTATAATTAAAAATAATCATAATTATACATGTTTTTAAGAAATGATCCAAATTAAATATAGTATTAACTTACACTTTTTTTATAAACTATACATTTCTAAAATATGTAATGATTTCTCATTTTATTTTAATATATATACTAGCATCTTTGCACATGCGTTGCATTATGTGTGTGGTCAGAAACTTTTCTATTTTTTTTATAAGTGCAAAATTTTTATTGATTATAATTCGAGATTGATGCATTTTTCAATCATCAAAATTCCTAGGGGGTATTCGACTTTGAATAATTCATTCTCCCTATTCATTGTTTCATTACAAATTTACAGCTTCGCACATGATCGAAGGCTTTTCATTTTCATATTTATTCTTTTATCTTGTTTTCGACATTAGTACATATATAACAACAATCCATCAAGGGGAAAAAAAGAATAAAAATTTAAAAAAAGAAAAGAAAAATAAGAAGATGTCATGTCATTTAGGAAAACCCAAGCCCTTCTTCTTAATCCATCTGATCAACCTGCATATAAGTCAAAAAGTAGATCACCTTAGTAAAAAAAAAAATGTAACTATTTATTCTTGAATATTATAAATTTCGCTTCCTTTTCCATGATTCTCAACAACCCAAAATAGCATAAATTCAAATCAAAATACTAAAGAATTTTTTTTTGAGATTTATGATCCAATTAGAAAAAAAAAATGAAGATATTAAAAATTAGAAACAAATTATTGCGAAGGGGACTAATCACATATTATTTCTTTAAAAAAAAAAAAAAAGCCTCTTGATTTATACGAAATGAGTAAAACTTAATTTTTAAAACCTTAAGTGCAATATGTTAGGCTTCAAATTGAATACCAAATGCTAAGGAGACTTGTGAGCTCTATTGAGTGTGTAATATTCATGGCAAGTATCTCCACCACTCTGTTGAGTCTCCAGATCTAATTGTTGTAGCCTATCCAAGAAAAGACATTAGAAGGAAAATAGCTCAATCATATAAATTTTTTAATAAGAGGTTCATTTAATAAATATAGCATTTTTAAATTGAGAACATGAGACTAAAACAACCAAAAATAGTGACAATGAAAGATCTAAAAAATTATGTGAAATTGATTTAAAGGAAGTGGCTACCAGCAGTTTCTTTAGACTAATAAAACTTACCCTTCAACACGAGCAAAGACACACACAGGTAATCCCTTAACTCCACAATTTCCCCCAAAGTTGTCAGGTCTCAAACCATCACAAACACATGAAAATTCAAAAATGATAGAAACTGAGAATAAAAAAATAAGTAGTATTTATTTTCAAGATTTTGATAAATCAACAATAATTAAATACCAAGGTCGTCGACTACAAAGACACGCACAGGTACTCCCTAACTCCACAATTTCCCCCAATATTCTTAGATCTTAAATCATCACAGACACCTGAAAATTCAACAATGTTAGAGACAGAGAATAATAAAAAAAATCATTAGTATTTATTTTCAAAATTATGATGAAGCAAAAATAATTAAATATCGAGGTAGACTACAATTCAGAGTTATATTGGAAATGAAGTTGGGGAATGCACTTGGATGACGAAGAGAGTTTTTTTTTTTTTTTTGATACAGACGTAGAGAGAATTGAGAGTGATGGATGTGTGAGTTTTATTTTTAAAAATTAATCATATCCAATTGTGGTGATATTGTTTTAAACATGGAGTTTATCTCTATGAATTAGTGTTTTTAAGATTTAGGTGGTTTATGCTAAATCTAATTAAATTCTAAATTTTATATATATATATATACACACACTACTAATAACAGGATTTCCATGTTTCGTTTTCAATTTTTGGCGTATCAAAATATCCTTATACAAATTCTAAAATAACATACCATTTAGTTTTTTTTTATTTCCTACAAAAAAGCAAAAAAGGTTAAAAGAGTAATACTATCTCACGTAAAACCTACTCATTCTTATCTGTATTCAAATATCTGATTTCTATCTGTATTTGTTATCTATTTGAATTCAAGTACTTCAATTATCTTTATCATAAAAAATTATACAAGATTACTTCAAAAAAAAAAAAAAAAAAAAACCCACTACCTCACATAAAAACTACTCATTTTTATCCTATATTCAAATGTTTGATTCCTATCTGTATTTGTTATCTATTTGAATTCAAATACTTCAATTATCTTTATCAAAAAAATAAAATACAAAATTACTTCTTCCAAAAAATGTTAAAAGAGTAATACTATCTCATGTAAAAAAAGGAAAATAAAAAAACCTTTAGTTTTTTTTTTTTTTCCCTACAAAAAAAAACAAAAATTGTAACTCCTAATTTTAAAATGAAGATATGAGCACCTCATTTTAGGAAACACGTTTCTATTCAGTTTTTAACGGTTATATCTACAAAGATTTTTTTTTTTTTTTTATTCTTCAGTTTTTTCACCCAATAATTCACTTGCCATAAAATTTTAAAAAATAAATGGACACTTGAGAGAAAATTGAACTTTAATTGAAATCCAATTTAAAATCTAATTGGATTTGGACTCTTCAATTTTTACACTTAATAATTCATTTGGCACAAATTAAAAATTAAATAGGACACGTGACGCAAAATTGAGAATTCAATTAAAATTGAGTCACCTCCTTTGATGAGAGTGAGAAAGATATTCTTCCTTATTAGAAGATTATCTATTTATTTTTCAATAATTTCATTGTTATAATAAATGGGAAGGACATTCGACTCTTAGTTCTTCTTATAAATAAAACCAAATAATATTATCGAGATATAAAGTTCTTGACGTCCTGATTGACATTTAAATCTTATGAATCCTTTTTGCGTCAACCGCAAAGCAAATTGACTATCATGTCAAAGCACCCTTTGTGCTAAAGATAATAGGTTCTCTAGTTCAGTTTCATTAGAATCTCTGCCGAAGCTGGATAACACTATGATTTAATAAGATAAGTTTTGGAGAAAAAATTTACCTTCTAATTGGTTTGGAGGAAACTTGCTTCAATCCACTATGTGATAGTTAAAATATGATATACATGTACTTTTAGTCATGTGAATAATCTTATAAATCGTCACACAGTGGTTAAATGAGATTGGACATAAACCTATGATTAACATTAAATTTAATTAATATGTTTTTCTCAATAATTGTAGAAATAAAATTATAAAAATTTATGTCATTTAACTTATTGGGAAAAGACAGACAAAAAAAAAACAAAAAACTCAATTTAAAATAAAATAAAGGATACACAACAAAAGGTAGATAATTTCAGTTCTTATAAAAAAGTAAAACTACATTTTACTTGGGAGTTAGAGGACTTAGGACTAACTCCTCACAGCACAAACTCTTAACCATAGACAATTTATTTCAGACTAAACAAGGACACAGAGAAACAGAAGAAAAAAAGAAAGACTGACTCTTCACAATTAGTAACACAACATAACTCAACACCGAACTTGGCAGGACACAAGTGGTAGCACACAGCGCTGAAGGTCATCTACCACATTATTTTTAAGCATATCCCATCAGCTTTCATACTTTTAAAAGTTGAATTGTTCAACTAATGTAGTACATTGGGTTAGGCACCTTAAATGTCCGATAGCCAACATGTTCTCCCACTAGATCACTCCACTGATCTCCCACGTTCCCAACGATTCTGTAATAACCCTTAGCTAGAAGCTCGTTTCTTTTCTTTTCTTTGTAAATTTGTGATGAGGTACCCGCATCAGAGGTTTGCCTGTCACAAAAAATAATTATGAGCGGCCAAAAACTGTAAAGATGGTCTTTTTTTTTTTTTTTACACTGACGATGCTTACGGGATCCTTGTACCAACTATCAAAGAACAAATACAAAAAGTTAAGAAAGAGAGTTTAAAAGGAGAGAGATACAACCACCAAGGGTAGTGGTGGTTCATTGGTCATAGGCTTACTCTCAATTCTGAAGTAATTTTGTGGACACTAGTTCTTGGTTTGACTCCCACAATCGGAAGCATGTATATATAAATTATTAGTGAAACATCGATTTCTTGTACATCGATGTTGTGGTAGGACTGGAGCAGCTATAGCTCACTAAATCTAACGAATAAAATGCTTCTATGATTACGTCCAGATTAGAAAAAAGCCAACTTTGATCATCCTCCTCCTACGTACCTTCTTTTCATAATAATAAAAATAAATAAATCGTAGAGAATACAAATATTTTCATATATATTTAATTATAATCAAAATGACATTTTGTCGAGAACTTATTGTTCAGCGATGTTTCATAATCTTTCTTATAGTACTATAAAGAGAACTTAAAAGTGGGGGAAGATGCATGAAAAAGTGTTAATTGAAAGAGTGTAAAGTGTAATACTTAGTATAAGACATGAGATTTGTATTCACTCCAAAGTGTCTCAAAACCTATAAATACTGCATAATTTTCTACCCAAAAAAAATATATATATATATATATATATATATATGCTATAAGACATTGGTCTAAGACTCAGGGTTGTGATTGCATTTAGGAACTGTATGGTGCAGTTTTTTATAACTCTAAAATGCTTGGTGCTTACTTTAGTATGAGCTTCTCCCAAGTGGTGAAACCTAGATTCTTCAGGTTCTTTGTTGTGACTTCTCTCAAGCTCTCAGACCTTCCTGAAATAAAGACAATCTTAAACCCAAGACTTTGCACTTTCTTGTATAGGTCAAGAATCCCAGGCACTGCTGGTGATATGCCTTTCTGTTCCCATATTGCGAATTTTGTCGAGTTATATGGCGTTCCCCTGAAATAAAATTAAATATTGATAAAAGTAATGAGAAAAAAGATAACCCATCGTATGCAGATATATTTACAACAATGCTATTATTAAGGTGGAAACAAACTCAATTAGTAGTAATTAAGCAGATATTTACTACAATATTGCTATATATTAAGCACGAATCAAACTCAAGCAGTACATACATAATCCTATCAAAAAAAAAAAAAAAGCAGTACATACATAATGAGCATTAAATTTCACAGTGATTGTTACCATGCATTAGTACTCTTTAGGTTATCTCAGGGCAGGGGTGGAGGCAGAGGGGGGCGAGGGGGCACCTCCCACACCACCCCCCCCCCCCCCCCTAAAATTTTCATGTATATGTAACCTTAATTCTTAAGTAGTTTCACGCATAGAGAAAAAAAAAAAAAAAGGGACTCCCACTTGGTTGAAACAAAATGACTCTGACACAAGAAAAAAGAAAGCAAAAAAAATGTTTTCTCAAACATCAAATCTTCCACCTTGTCACCTATTTTACTGTCCTTGTAGGTAGCTTTTATGTTGTCCCAAGTTTGACACCTGTTTCACAATTTTTTTCTTTCTCTATTATTTTTTTCACCAATTTCACTATTAATGATACTCTTTACAATATTTTATTGTCGATTGATGCTAGAGATATTACAAATTTTACTACTTATATCTTACGAATTGATATGTCACTAATTACAAAAAATAATTTCAAACATTTATTCTTTATATATTGTTTAAGTAACACTAATAACATTTTTACCACATCAGTTTGTAAACATTTTGTTGTAAATTTTGTAGTATGAATTGATTTTTTTTAAATTTTATTTTAATGATATGAAATATATTTATTTTCTTACAATTGTTTATTTATTTTGTTATTATTATTATTATTATTATTATCGATTAATATTTTTTAGATCAATTTCATTTTAAATAATATCTTTTAATTTTGCCCCTCTGTACTAAAATGCTGGCTTAAATGTTTGTTGTAGAAATTTAATTACTTACCCAAAAGCAACATCAGGTTGAGCATAATAAGGCAAGTTAGACAGCACAGTATCAGCAACGTCAAAGATCCAAAGATTTGTCCTGAGGTCCCTGGGGAGTGGGACGGTCTTGGCAAAGTTGTAAGCAAGATCAGCCACAGCTTGAACATCCTTACGATATTGGTAGCCGAGCATGTAGTGTCCAACGTAGCTTACACAAGCTTGTGGAACCACAGACCACTCACGCATGTTGTTAGTTTCGACGGCCAGACGCCAACTGAGGCAGTCAAAGCCGGGATTGTGGTGGTGGGGGGCTCCTTGGCATGTTGCTATAATGGTGGCAAGGAAGAAGAACAATGATAAAACCTTCATGGTTATTTGTAAGGGGAAAGAGCTAGAGAGTAGTTTGTAGAAGTTGATAGACTTCACTGCATGGTGCCTCTATATATAGGTTTTAACTTTGCAAAGGGACCTTACTTAGGGATGTAATTTACTCAAACACCACTAGTCCAATAAAGATCATTTCAAATGGAAACCCAGTGAGACACACTTGGTAAACGAACCCTATTAACTTTATAAAAAGATGTTTTAGTAGAGTTATTATCAATTTTAAAATACAACAAATCTTGTTTATTATCAGTGCAATTTGTAAACTGTTTTATAGTAAAAATGTTAATAATTTTAAAAAAAATTTCCCTTTCAATGAGTCTAAGAAAATAATTTTTGTTTTAGATCTATTGAAAATTTAAAATTGTCTACTGTGATTGATGCATAATAAAAGTAGTATTAGTAATGAATTCAAGTCAAAGTGATATTACTCCAAATATAACAAATAAAGCCAACAATTGTTAAAAAAGTTGAAAAATGATTAAAATCATCTAGAGTGCTTAAGATAATTTCGTTATAGAGTTTTTAAAATTTTGTGCATTCATTTTGACAATATTGGTGAATCAGATTTTACCACCACCAACATTTAAAAAATATTGATTGTCATGATTTTGATATTTATTTAAAATAATGATGCACGTGACAAAATTCAATCTATTCATTTCCAAATGAATGAAAAAGATTTTAAAAATCACATGATAGTTTTATATATATATATATATATATAAGATAAAATTTTACTCTAATCTAAACTAAATGTATATGTGTGTAAAGGTCCTTCCTAGAGACTTGAACTCCGACCCTTACCCCCCATACCTTAGAAGCACTTATACTTATGGAGTGACCATCGCACCAAGAGTGTGCGGTAGTAAAAATCACGTGATAGTTAGTAGTTACACTAAAAACTCTAAATGATTCCAATTCATTGTAAGAAATATTGTCTCCCTTGGATTTCTTTTTCTTTTAACCACAAATTATAAAATGACATAACAATTAATGTGATTATTAAAATTCTTGTAACTGAATTGATTGGCACATCTTGGTATTTCAAACAGAAACATCTAATGTTCAAATCACTCCTAACTCATAGTAATCTATCTAATTATCAACAAACAAACCACACAAAAAGGCAATTAATGTGATCAGTACGTCAATTGCCAAATCAACAAGATAATATATTTCTTAATTCTACTTTTTTTTTTTGTGTTTATAAATTGACACATTAATTTATACAACATATGTAATGGTAAAAATCTGTAATTAATGTTTCTATAATATCTTTCATTTCAATTATTATGATTTACATTTTGCCCTACGCATGTGGGAAGGTTGCTTTTTACTTTACCACGTCTCTAGTTAAAAGTATGAATGAAATACAGTACATGTTGACATGTATCTGATACTGCAGCATGGGTTCTTTTCCTCCATCGTCTTTTCCGGCTTTCTCATTGGTTTCTCTGTTGTTGTGGATAAAAGGACTGTGGCTTTCTTATAACCCGTGCTACATTTTAGATCTTTTGAGTAGGGGGAAAAAACGACAATAACAACAAAGTGAAGTATCTTGAATTCTTGATTGGACTCAAACCGACATAAATAAAACTAGCTTCGATATATTTGGCCACAAATCCAATTGCACCATTTGCACGTTGGATTTAATTTTCCACCAATTCTTTTGTAGTTCTTCTTCTTACAATAAATTGTATTATTCAGGGGAAAAAAACAATCTCCCTAGGACCCATCACAGCAAAACAATAAAAGCCATAGTGTGACTAGCGTGGGTACCCACGAGTAAAACACCAATTCGTCAGAAGGAAGAATATGAGGAAAGGAACAAGCTTTTGAATTTGAATTAGATGTATAAAAAATTCGAATTTAGTCTTCCATATATTTATAAGCTTTTATATATATATATATATATATATGAATTTGCATGTAAACATAATTGACACAAAATTAGAGTATAATGGAATGACATTTGGCAAGAAATTTGAGTATATTTAAAATCTAAAAGCATTTGGCATCAATAATAGGACATTTAAAATAGAGAAATGTTATGTCCAAGATATTTTCACAATAAATAATAAATAACAAGTTGTTACAGGTTGTTATTGGTAGACAAAAAAATAATTTCAGCATTATATTTAAATTAAAACTAAAAACAACTTACCATACATGATTTGTTATGAAAGTGTTATGAAAATATTGTGGCCATACATAGCACCTATCTTTGAAATAACATTCAACATAAAATTGAGATGCAATTAAAATCCAATAAAGTTCTTAATCGAATTTTTTCTTATCTTCTTTTATATATTATATAAGATTATAAAAATCTTACAAGATAATGTGTTAAAATTCTACACACACAAAAAAGTAATTCAAAATATATTTATTATGTTTATGTAGCATGAATTACATTTTCATTATCACATCAATTCATTACTTCTTTTTTAGTAAAATTAGTAGTAATTTTAACATTTTTTTTTTTTTATCCTCATTCCATCCTAAATTTATGAAACCAAATTATTGGAAAATTAAACATAATAAATATCTTTAAACTTTCTAGGTGATTAGAGGCATAAAGTCCAATCATAGTCTAGGCCCAAACTCAATCCTTAATGTGTAAGCCAATAATACTACTTTTACTACGAGTCAATTAATCATAGTCTATTGTATGATTAGTTTAAGTTTTATTCTCCTATAAATACCTCATACCCGAGTTTAATGTAAGTTAGTTGAAAATTTATATTATAGTAAAGATGTAGCCATTAAGGCTTTCCTTCATAGATGTAGATTGTTAGGCCGAATAACATATAATTTGCATCTTCTTTCTTTTGTTGTCACTCTCTTTCTCTAAATTTTCATAAAATCTAACAGTGAAAATCAAGTTCTTGAACCTTATATGAAAAGATTTTTGACCCATGCCAATGATGTCATTTGTCAATCATTAACATTTAAGTTAGAAAATTAAGGTAATCTCTTAAGTTGGTATTGTTATTCGTCATTCAAATTTTAGCTTGAATTCTATATTTTTGAATGCTTCTTTAGTGCTGTCGAATGCTCTTGTATGATTTGACATACCTGAAAACCATATCGATGCCTATATATCATGTTCTTTTCCATTCCCTACCATGTAGTATAAAAACTTTAAATTTCTGGCGTGCATTAGGAACATGAAGACTATTTTTTTTTTTTTTTTTTTTTGGGGGGTGGGGGGGGGAAGGAACATGTAGACTTTTTAAAATATCTTCTAAAAAAGACTTTTTAAATAAATAAATAAATATTTATTTATTTTTCAGAGAAAATGCAGACTTGGAGGACACTTAATTCACCTTTGACAAACTGCTCCATCTTTTTTAATATTATACGATGCCCGCCACCACCCCCCCAAACACACACACACATATATACATACATACATATATATATATATATATATATATATCCTTCATTTTCTTTTTCTTTTTTTGAGATATATATATTTATCCTTAATAACTCAAACGTTACAATGTTAATAAATAAATAAAAAGTCAAATGTTACAATAAATTCAAAAAAATTCAAAACTTGACATATTGTGATTAGCACAGTGAAATGATGTCATTGATAGTTTAATGTTGAATTAATCACAATATGAAACCTTAATAATTTGTGAAATTTTTTTTTTTTTTTTTTTGAATGCATTTGTGAAAAAAAATATAAAATTTTTTTTATACATGATAAAAATTCTACTATAGCCTAATCTAAGTGTATACGTTTGTAAAGCATTTATAACATTATTTTTTTATGAACTATTGTTTATAACATTATGGTCATTCATATTAAGTTTTCTTTATATATATACATCAATAATTGAGGGTAAAGAGAATGTTTCCATTAAAAATACCAAGTAGTATCAGGCAGCCAGCCAATTGAGTTATAAGAGTCTAGACATATATTAGCATCTTATAATTGATCCTTTAGACCTTCATTCACCTCCTATTTACAACATAATAAATTTCATCTATTTTCAAAACAAACTCTAGAAGACAGATGATAAGTAGTTTCTAATAAACAAAAAAGTAATTTCAATAGTGAACATGAATTAAAACCCATAAGCGTTTCTCGCTTAAAATTTGTTGGCAAAATTGTAATGAAACTTTCTCGCAAAATAAAAAAAATTATCAATTATTGTCCTTGTACCGTAGCATTGTCGTTTATAATTGGATAAGGCAGCGACAAGATAACTCATCCAACGGCCACAATTATTTTTCCTTCTTTATGGGCCGGGTAAGGATTTTGACATTTTGTAGCCACACAATACAAAGGGTACGTGAAGCCACGTTCAAAATGTTTAGACATTAATGGACCTATTTAAAGGGGTCCAGTGGTCTTAGCTGGTCCTCTTGTCTTTTTCTTTTTTATCTCTTTTTCTTTCTCAGATTGAAACAAGGTACCTACCTCTTTGGTCTTTTGCTTTGTACTGATCCACACAAATAAAAAACGTGGAGATTCTCATCAGTCTATTGTTTGTTTCTTTTATAGTGAAAGTTACAATTGCATTTATATAAATCTTATAAATTTACCTCCTAATCAAAAGTGGCCAGTGATAATTCAATAGCTCAAAAGAAAATGATAAATTTGAGGTGACTATCACATTTATATTATAATAATAAATAAATAATTTTTAATTATTTCTTTTGGTTTTGGGTTTGAAAATTGACACCTCAAATTACAAAATTTGTGTGCTAAAATCTATAATGTTTTTAACATCATTCAATTAAATAATTTTTTTAATTATTATTTCTTTAAAATTAATACATAAATTTATAGTATTTTTAAGTAATTAAAATTTTGTAATACTCTTAACTTCTAACTTTTAAATACCATCTGAGTTTACTGAGCTCAACCAAAGTTGAGAAATTTTTTGTTTTGTTTTTTTTTTTTTTTTTTTTTGATCCATGACAAAAGTTGGATATTGATAAGATATGAAGAATATGCGGCGAGTGCAAGTGTCATCGTGCTAGATATGGATAAGATTTTGTCATTTTATTGGTCTGTACATTCCATATTTGCCGACAGAAAATTATGAATTATACTATCATGCAATAATTGGCTTTTTTTTCTTTTTTTTTTTCTGAGAAACGCAATAATTTGCATTTAACCTTTGTAAAAAAACGATAATAAAAGCTGTCTTAGAGGCTCGTTAGCAGTGATAAAAGCTTTAAGGGAGGATGCTACCTGCTTATCTCTTATTGGTTTGTTGATAGATGATGTCAAGTCTTTAGCTAATAATTTTGATGAATTATTGTACTCTCACACTAAGAGAGAAGGTAATCAAGTAGCCATGATCCGGTTAAATATGCAAGAAACATTTCAGATTTTATAACGTGGATGGAAGATATCCCACCACAGTTATTTTCAGTTTTACAAACCGATTTGATAGGCATTTATTAATAAAATTTAAGTTTTCCACTCAAAAAAAAAAAAAAACCTTTGTAAAAAAAGATGACTTTGATTTACATTGTTGGCCTATGAAATTTTCCAAGCAAGCACTATTATTTTCTGAAGTTTTGAATAGATTTTATTGATCCATAAAATTTTAAAAAGAACGCTATTAATCCTTTTGTTAACTTCTTTTTTCTTTTTTTCTTTTTTTTATGTGGCAATGGAATAATAACATAGTATATTTTAAGTGACATAACAATATTTTTTTATAGTAAAAAATTACACATCATAGTTGACATATCAACCAAGCCAAAATGGATCTGCTTAGTTTTTTCTTTTTTCTTTTTTCTTTTAATAGTGATACAACGTATTTGGATTTGGTATTTTAAGGTAGAGATTTTGAAAATATTTATTAATGGTTTTGAAAGCATAAAAAGCACTTGTAAATTAAACGTTGATTGAATTAGTATCACAGTACCTTTTCGTGCTCGGATTGGATGGGGAACTTTGGAATTTGCTTGGTCCAGATGAGGGCTAATTAGCTGCTGGAGGTGGGAATTGGGTTAGGACTCAGTTCTCAGTTTTGGTCCTTTTGGATTTGGGGAGACCTGTTTTAGATTGAGAGACATGTCAACGATGATGGGTAATTTTTAATATAATATACATTTTCACGTCACTTAAAAAATGCAATACCATTGTTCCGTTAGTCACATAGATAAAAAGACTAACAAAAGTTTACAAAATGACTAATATAACTTATTTTTTTAAACTTTATGAGCTAATAGAGCTCATTTGAAATTTTAGGAACCAATAGCACTTACTTGGTAAACTTCAAGAATCAACAGTGTATTTAATTATTTATACCTTAATGTTTCAAATACGCATATAGTAATTATCAACTCACTCAGTAACAATTTAGAAATTGTTTATTTTTTGGTAGTTTATTTATATAGTATATATCAAAAATATATAATTTTGGAAAATTTTTATGTTAAATATGTTACAAAAAGTTAAAATTTATTTTATTTCAAAAAATTTTAAAATTAGATTATTTACAAAATCAAAACTGAGACAAAAAACCAAAAGCAATTTTCCCCTTATTTTCTGTTTCTAAAAACAATTTTCTATTTTTGAAACTAAAAAACTTGTTTGGCAACCCTAAATGGACAGAAAACAAAAATTATTCTCAAAACTCAATTTGTGAAGGAAACTGAAAACATGCAAAAGGCTGTTTTCAGTTTCTAATTTTCAAAGTTCAATGAAAATACACATTTAATTTAATGAATCTGTCTCATTTAATAAGTTAGCATTAAGGTTCAAATCCTAGTAACAACATATTATAGTTTTTTTTTTTTTTTCCTTCAAAAAATCCTAATAACCAAACATGTTTTTTATTTCAAAAATACAAGAAAATTATTTTTTCTTTATATTTCCAAAAACAAGTTTTTGAAAATAGAAAATAAAAACTATTGTCAAACATAACCCAAATTCTTTTTCAACATTTCCCAAACACGA
Organism: Quercus ilex subsp. ballota; assembly: GCA_032727855.1. Lineage (NCBI taxonomy): Eukaryota > Viridiplantae > Streptophyta > Magnoliopsida > Fagales > Fagaceae > Quercus > Quercus ilex. The sequence continues at coordinate 22,502,132 of CM064912.1, read as the reverse complement.
CTTTTTTACGATGAGTCCATTGGTGAAGAATGATGGGCCTTGTGTTTGTCTTTTAAAATTTACCATGTGAGACCATGTTCGGCCCACTTAAAACCAAAAAAATAAATAAATAAATAAAAATTTGTGCTTAGGCTTTGTTTTTGTCTTTTTGAGTAGCAAGGGGCAGATGGATAGACTTACGTTTAGATGGAAGGAGATAAATGAGGAAATAGAGAAGAAAAGAGAATATATTCGGGTCACATATCCTTTCTTCTCCTTCCATATCAAGCATACATACAATATAGGATTAGAAAAAGATTTCCCCCTTTTCTTAAACTTAAGAAATCCTTGGAACTGGAAAATTGAATTGAAAAGATGCTTTTGGTTTGACCATTGAAACTACAACTTTCTTAGGGACAAGCTCCAAGCATGCATGACCTTCGGGAAGGGGAAGATTTTGTGACTTTGATAGAAATAAATGTCCTTTTATATTTGTAAGGGAAATCTAATACATCAGAATAACTAATAATTACTGAAGGTGAGCTTTTAAAACTTTATTAAGTTACAAAACACTTTCTGTGTTAACCTCAAAGCAAATTGACTATCAGGTCCAAACACCAATTGGGCAAAAGATAATTGCTTATCTAGTTGCACTAGGTTAGAGATAAATGCTTAATAACACTATATTCAATAAGGTAAGTTTTGGAACCTTGTTTTTAATTTCTAGAAATGTTATCCCAACCTTCTCAAACCTTAAAACTGAAATTAGAGATTTGAGCCGGCTTTCAGAATCTGCCGTGCAGTAACAATTTCTCCTACTTTGTTCTCCCTTTTCTATTTTCCCGACAGTCGATTTGCATCGCAAGTATGACCTATAAGACCTATAATATGAAATCAGGCACAGATTATACTAGAGTAGATTGTTAGTCCCTAAACAACAGTAACAGACACATTTCACATGAACTATTTGGAGAAACAGATAAGGCAAAAACAAAAGTACTTACAGCTGCACAATTGAATCAAGCAATAACCACCTCAATTGTGAACCAATAATGTACATTTTAATCAGCAAACTTAACCACATCACGTTACAGCAACATCAAAATTTGCATAACTTGCCACTGTCATTCAAAGCAACTTGGCTAATTTAACATCCACACAATAGCAATCATAAACACCGCTGCTGCTTCCATATAGTAAGTGGAAAACAAACATACAATACAAAAAACTAGAACCAAAAATTGAATTGAAGCAAAAACTAGCTTGATGTTTTGAAGATACAAGTATACAACATTATTGTGTATAACAAGGGCGCATCACTCATGAAATGTGTACATGCTGGGTTAAAATTCTCAAAGGCACAACCACAGAGTCGAATGCTCACTTCTTACCCTCGAAAGAACTGACAGAAAATATGTAAGTACTTTCTCGGGTATCCCCCTCTTCATTGGTGTGAATGTGTGATGTCATTAACGTATGCCCAGGTCTCCAAAAACATGGTCACCTACTTAGCAGCAAACCAATACTACAAAACTTTAGCTCGCTCCAGGAAAGTTTGATTGTGCTCTAGTTTGCAAAAGCTGCTCCTACTAGGAATTGCTGTGCAATAGCAGGCTATAGCTTTTTTGGTAAATGTTTTGCAGATGCAGCTATATATAGTTAAAATCCTTTACTGAGTTTTTGGTAAATGTTTTTTTAAAAGTACTGTGAATATTTGAAATAACCAATATAGATTTCATCAAATGATAGGAGAAATTTTTAGAAAATAATGTCCTGGAAGTTTTGAAAAAATCATAGGTAAAATTTTGATCATTAAAATAATTTATTAAACTAAGGGCCTGCTATCAACACAGCAGCTTTGTAAAGCAACCCCTAGCTGCTTCCCAACATCTGCTGTGAACCACAGATGCTTCCTGCACAGCAGCCTAGCTGAAGCTTTACCAAAACTTACCAACCTCATCCTCAATTACCTCAAAGGGCTGACAACCCAACCAGTAATCGGACTTTGCCTGCGAAATCTGACTTTCCTATGTGAACCACTTTGCAACCGTTCAAGTACTGTATATGTAATTGAATCTGGTGTTAACCCCTGCTGCTTAAGTTTTGCATATAGATCAACTGCTTCAGCAGTTCTCCCAGACCTCTCAAGACAGTCAAGTAAGATATTGTATGTTACAATGTTAGGATAGCATCCTTCAGCAAGCATCTCATCAAACAACCTGCAAGCCATCTCAACTTTATCTGTCTTGCCAAAGCACTCAATAAGCGTGCTGTATGTGACAACATCAGGAGTGAATCCTTTCTCTTGCATTTCCTTGAACCTCATGTGAGCTTCATCAAGATCACCATTCTTCCCAAGGCAATTGATCAATGAATTATACGAGACAATGTCAGCTTTACAATTGCTGTTCTCAAGTTCTTCAAAAATTTTAATAGCCTCATCAACTTTCCCAGCCCTACCAAAGCTAGAGATCAGAATATTATACGTAAATATGTCTGGTGAAGGACCATCTTGTTTCATCTTTTCAAAAAGATCATGAAGATGAGAAATTTGCTTCAACTTACCAAGAGCTGAGAAAATGGTATTATACATGATGGTATCAGTAGTTATTCCCTTTTCATGAATCTTACCTAGCAGGTCCATAGCCTCTGTTGTCTTACCTGCATTACATAAACTCTCTAACATGGACCGGCAAGCATCCCTATCCCCCTTATCATGAAAGTTCCACATGTTGCAAAATAGCCTGTGAGCTTCACTTGCATGGCCCAATTTGCTCAGCGCCCTTACAAGATATGCATAGATCAACTTATTCATGTATTTCTTTGATATGTCCACAACCTCGTCTAGTCTACCAAGCTGCCCTTCTGCAGCCAGAACATTCAAAATGACACTATATGTAAACTCATTGGGCCGACATTCATTCTCTACCATTTTAGAAAAGAGAAATATGGCCTTGTCAACCATCCGACCCTTTGCAAGTGCCTGGATCATAGTATTATAAGCAATTAAATTTGGTGAGAAGCCCTTTGCTAGCATCTCCTGAAAGAGTGCCAGTGCCTCATCAGCTTTATCAATCTTTCCATTCATTCTGATCATGATTGTGTAAGTGAACTCATCCGGTTCACAGTGCTTCCGTTTCATGTCTTCAAAAACCTTGTAAGCCTGTTCAACCTGTCACAATTCTGCAGATCAGATAATCAGGATCCATGAAACTAAAACATATTGCACAAACTCAATGAAGAGGTCACTTCAAATACAAACGGTAATCCTTGATTAATTCATATTTTGTTGAAATTTGCTTATAATCTTTTCGTTTCATTAAAAATCTTGTATTTATATGATAGTTCTATGGCTCATGTGAAGCGTTATACTAGCAAAACTACCTTTATAAGACCTTTACAAGTGCCTTAGTACTGTTACTACTCCATAATCATCAATCTAATAGAAATCCAAAATTCTGACAATCACTAGTACTTTGTCCATGCATTCTTCTCCATATACTTTCTTGTAGTGAGTTGAGTTCATCATCCAGTGCAAAATCTTATTAGTCATTTCCCAATTGCAACAAGATGTCAGACAAATTTGCATACAGCAAGTATGTTGAACAAACAAACCTATTAATTGAAACATCTAATTGATTTGAGCTCTCCCTGCCAGAAAAATCAAACCAAGCAAAGATAATTCTTACATGACACAATGTCCACATATAACACTCAAAAACTACAGTTTCCTCAACATCACACTCGCATACCAAAAATCATTCCCAAACAACAACACTATGTTCTCATAAATTATGGCCAGTACTATATTATATATTAAGCGTACTCTTGCAACACTTTTAAAAAGGCAAAGTTAGCTTTTTTAGACGGCATCGCCAAGAGTCTTGTAACTCAACTGGTTCGCCATGAATTCTCGACAGACTAATCAACTACTAAGAGTTGCATAAAACAATGAGATTATGAGAATGTTACTTGTCATACCTTTTGGTCTTTGGCTAAAGCATCCAACAACATGTTGTAAGCGAAAATGTCCAACGTATGACCTCGCCGACGCATTTCGTTGTAAACACCAAAGGCCTTGTCGGAATCGTAGGACCTTAAATACGCCTGAAGCAAGCACTTGTAAGTGTAAGGGTTCATGGACAGCTTCCACTTACCGATTAAGGAGATGCAAAGGTCGAGGTCTTCGGAGTTTCCGAAGAACCCAATGAGGATGTTGACGGTGGAGATCGTGCCGCGCGTGTTGGAGCGGTCCATCTCGGAGAGGATCGAACGGACGAGGTCGGAGCGGTTCGGGACGGAGGGGGATTTGGAGAGAATGAGGAAGAGGCGCGTGTAGGTGAGGGAGTCGTGTTGGAAATTCGGGGAAATGGAAGGGCAGAATCGGAAGAAGGAGAGGGCGAGGGAAGGGTGGTTTAGGGATTTGAGGATTTCGGAGGCTTCGGTTGGGGTGAGAGGGAGAGAGAGGGAGTGGAGGTAGTCGGAGAGGTCGAGGAACGGTGATGATGAAGACGATGACGTGGAGGGATGTGATTGGTTGTTGTTGTTGTTGAGGAGGATTTGTGTGGCTTTGCAGATGACGTGGCGGCGGGGGATTGGGTAGCCGCGGGTGTCTGTGGGGTACGGGGATGATGGGAGAGGGGTTACTTCGGCGGAGAGTGAGCGGCCCGTTGGGGAGGTGGAGGTTACTTTGGCTGTGTATTTTGTAGCGTAGTGGCGGCGCGTGGAGGTCATTACGGTGGTTGGCAAGTGGTGGAGTTTCATGGTTGTGTGGGGTTTTTGTTGGGGTTTTTGGCTCGGGAGTGGTTTTCTTGAAGTTGAGACTTGGAAGTTGAAAACTTGAAGGGTCAGGTGTGATGAAACGACACCGTTGTTTGATGGGCTCATTGGGTTTAATTTTTGACATTATGCCTTGCCAATTTTGGGCTTGGTGCCTACCAGGTCCATAATTAGTTGGGTTTGGACTGGCTTTGGTTAGAACAATAGTGGATAATGGATATACAACTTTGTTTTTTTAGGAGACATGGGACTTGAAAAGTGACAGACTTGGAGGTCAGGCGTGGACCGTGAAACGACACCGTTTTTTTGACGAATCTAAAAATTCGATTCAAAAAATTGTGACGTTAGGCCTTGCCTACTTTGGGCCACTGTAAGATGGGCTCACAAACCTTACATTCCTCGTGGGCCATTCGCATCCTTTATAGGTCGTTAAAAAGAGAGAAGCTTACATGAACATACATGAGGTAGGATGTTCAAGTGTTGAATTTTTGTTTTTTTCTTTTTTGTAACGAATAGATAATATTTGTTGCCAGTTACATTTATTGGCACATCAATTTATACTTTCTTTGTTAATAAAATTGGTAGTGGTTTTAGCATTTTCCAATTAGTTAATAAAATTTGGACAATTTATGAAACAAAAGGCCATTATAAGAATGTTGGAAACTTAAAAATCTCCAAACTTGCATAACCATTTTCCTGAAATTTCTCAAATTATTCACAGATCCCAGAATGTCACAAAATCATCCAAAAACCTGGACAAAGATGGCCTCTGAAGTATGGCTTTTCTCTCTTGTTCGATTTGGCACAGATCTAGATTGAAAATATTTATTACATTACAAATAAAGTTGTTTGCATTTTAAACATGGACAACACAAATAAATGATGCCACATGTGACCCAAACAATAACATAGCTTGTTTAAGCTTTGCATTTGCAGCTTTGACCAAAAAAATTTCCTACAAATTTTTTATTTCAAAAATGCCTGAGTTGAAATGCAGAGGGACTCTCACTTAGATTGGAACTTGCGGCTAACGGATTCATAGCTGGGGACACTGAGAACTGCACAATAGAAGGGAATTTAACTTACTAACCAATTCTAGTAAAAAGTAAAACAAGATCATATAATTCTGTAAAGAATAAAAGATTACCATCCCCATATGATGCCATGGTTAGAGGTGAAGAAAGAATCTTCTGGGAAATGTTATAAATATCCTCCAAAGTGATTTCATCTACAGCCTTTAAGAAATGCTCCACAGGCAATCTGCAAAGGTCAAAATTTATATAAAAGACCAATTCTACATTCATTTCTATATATAGCAGAGTAATGCTGTATTTAACTCCCAGGGAAATGATTCTCCAATGGATATGGTAAATATTTAAATATTCTAATAGTCTAAATACAAAGGTGCTTGCTTCTGTTTCCTTCATTTGTATTTGCACTACACCACAACAATTATCATTCATTCCTCCAAAAAATTATGTGATATAATCCTAGTGTGTCCAGTAGAATACACTGAGAGTAAGACGCAAAAGCAGATTATAGAAGGAAGAAATTCTGTGCTGAATAGGAGGAAGAGAAATATAATCCATCTACTCATGGCATACCTCTTTCCATATGTCAAAATCTGTCTCCCAATATCCTCTGATGCTATCGTCTGCAGGTACAACCATTATAAGCCCATAAAAGCAAGCACCAAATTACAAATTAACCAAAAAGAAAAACTAGGGGGTGGGAACATACTCTAGATTCCAGATTCATCAGAACAGCAGATTTGGTGGACTGTTTGGCACGATCAAGCTGACCCTGACTAACTGCGAGACCAGCCATAAACAAAACAAAAAAAAAACAAACAAACAAACAGAAGAGAGGGCTTAGTATCAAGAATCTTGCTAAGAAAACACAGAATGAGAGGGATGCAAAACACACCTTGTCCACGTGTTGCAATTGAGATCAATTCTCCTGCTGCTAAATCAACAACTTTTGATGCAAATTCAGGGACCTAAGTACACAAATCGAACATCCTCAAGCTTAGTAAAAAAGCTTAAATGGTGGCTTAAAAATTTTATATACATAATCAAAATAAATTAATAATGTCAGCAAGTCTAGCAAAGTATTCAAATTGTTTTAGAAAAATGCAAATTCAGAATATTAAAGATCTAATACTCCATAAATATACACGAAATTACACTATCTAGCCAAAGAAAATAGAAAAGGGCCTTGCATTCTTCTTTTTCCTTTTTTTGAATATGTGTATAATTCCATTAAAATCAGGGGAAAAAAAAGTGTTACCCAAGTACTCTAGTTGTAAACGGCGGGACAAACTATGACAAGGGGGAAAAAAGCATCTATGAAAAACTCTTGAGGCCAAATAATCTAGGAAACCCTCAACTAAAAACGATTTAGGTGACAAAGTCCACTCATACAAGGACTTCAGGAATAGATATTTAACTTGACCCTCAAAGCACTGAGCATTACATTCATGTCAAAGGCACCACATAAGACACATGGAACAACTCGCCATATTGATCAGCTAATTCATTTCTTTGTCAATATAATCCATATTTATGAATGGACTTGCAGAATTACAAACTAATGAAAAATTGTACATATGGCTAAATTACAAACTACACCCTTAAAGTTTTGGGTTGTTTGGATTTTATACCCTAAAGTTTGGGAGTGTTCATAGAGTTTGGGGGTGTTTGGATTTTACCCCCTAAAGTTTAGGGGTGTTTGGTGTAAAATCCAAACACCCCCAAACTTAAGGAGGTAAAATCCAAATTTTGAAATTTCAAGGTGTAAATCCAAACACTCCCAAACTCCCTAACTTTAGAGATGTAATTTGGAATTTAGCCTGTAAGTATTATAAATTTACACCGGACCAACTGATTTCCAAAGAATTTCCATACTATCAATACGTATCAACAGAAGCCATCCTCTAAGACAAAGCTACTATCTACTTAAGTTATTAAGCTCATATGTGTCAGAGTTTTCTTGTCTAACCTTTCATATGAATCAAGATGAAATAATAAAATGCACAACAAGTAAACAAGCATAATGTCCAAAATCATCAAATAGAACGCCAACAACCCTAGTGAAGGGCCTTAATTAAAGATAAACAATGAGATGGCCATCAAAGCCTACCTAATTAGAAAATATTAGTTCATCCTCCGGCAGTATCATTTTATTCTTGTAAATATTATGCCATTTATACAAAACCAGACTCACATGCACATGTCCCTACAGGAATGTGTATATCCACCAAAAGTGTTGACCAAAAGTCACAACAATGGGAAGTTATAGGATATTTGCTTACAGTGCTAGCATAAATTCCAAACAATCCAGTTTCATTGAAGATGCTGTTGAATGCAGAGAAGGATTGGACTTGTTGATATTCATTCAAGACTCGGAGATCTGTATCCAAACAGGCATAACATAAATTTAGATCTCAGAAAGAATTGCTAATATAGTCACAGAAAGAGCTGGTGAAATTCAACAAGAAATGAGAGTAAAACAGAAAGAAAAGTAGTTTCAAGGAAAAGGATGACAAAATAAATACAAGTGACCATAACCAAAATAAAACCAAGTTATATCTATGAGACTATTGCCACCATATTCACATAATGAGCTGGTGAAATTCAACAAGAAATGAGAATTACACAGAAAGGGGACTAAGTTTCAGGGAAAGGGGGCAAAATAAATACAACTGACCATAATCAAAACAAAACCAAGTAATCTAGCCAAACTATTCGAGAACACCTAGGTAAAATTTAAAACTTACATAGCCGCGAGTGCATCCCTTTTCCAGGGCCCCCAGCAGAGAATGAACCACCTCCTCCCATAAGCATCTGCAGGATTCACACTTGTTAATTCATAGCCATTTTACAACTTATTTTGGGGCGTGGGGGAAGGGGGGACTGTGTTGAAAGGAATGTGAGGAGAACACTAGTCCCAAATGCACAATATCTATTTTAAATGCAATACCTGAAGAACAGTCAAAAGGACAGCGTCTTTCTCTTTACGCCAGCCACCAGGAACTTCAAAAGCAAGAGCAACATGTGTGCACTGTTCTTGCAAGGAGTTGATCAGATAAGTAACAGCACAAATTAAAAGTAATAATAATAAATAAAATACTCTTAATTAGATGACCCAACAAAAAGTCAAATAGTATTGATACCTACCCCTATGTCAGCATGACGACGGTAATCCCCTCCAACATATACAGATTTAGGCTCTTCAGCACGGTGCACGCTTGGTAAGTCAGAGAGAAGCGGTTCTGCAACTGATAGAAGCTCCTCATGTTCAACCCCAGAAGCTGCAAGAACCATCCGAGGAGCAGTATAATTCTCCTAAAAAACAGAAATCAACCACGAAGAAGAAAGATATAGAAAAAACAATCAAATTATGGAAGTCAACCAAGAATTGTCAAATACAGACATCAAACACCATTATGAAAGTAATAGTGCACATGCTCTATTTAAAATGGTTCATGGGCTTACAGTAACAAATTCCTTCAAAATGGTGCCATCCAATCTGTTTAGTCCAGCTTCGTGAGCCAAAAGAGGAATTGCCAATGCGCCAGAATAACCAGCAGAGTGAATTGCCTCCAATAGTAAGGCATGAGGATTCTTGGAAAGTTCATCAATTTCTGCTTTCACCTTTTGCAGCTGAAAAAAATAGGGTGTACTAAGATCAGAACATTTGATGCACCCGACTACTACAAACAAAAATAAACAGGAAGATTTAAAACTATGTACGGTGTCACACATGAAAGCCTCCTAGAACTGTCTGATCTCACGTGTGAATGTCAAAATAACATGGAAACCAAAAGAAATTGGGAAAAATAAATAGCTTCATACTGAATTCCTGAGGGAAAAAGAGTACAATTCAGTAGTTATACTCCACTTCATCCTTTAATTAACAGAATCAAACTCCTTAATTGTCCAAACTGATGCTCATGCAATGGCAAAGGAAGTTATTTAGCAACAGAAGTTCAATATGCCACTTGCTTAAATAAGAAAACTGTCCAGCATATATCATAGAAAATTAGGGGAATTTGTAGTTTGCTACACCTTCAAGTTTATTAAAGAAAGCTAATGATTAAGCCCATGGCCACTCAAGATACAAAGATCAAGAATAGCTAGGCAACTATGCAAAATAAAAATGAAAAAGGAAATCCATGGAGGCTCTTTTATTTTATCTTATTTATGGTCACTAGAGATATTATGCTACAAATAGGCTTATCCCTCTCTAAGGCCTTGTTTAGGAGTAGGGAATGGAATGGAATGGAATGGAAAAGAATGAAAAGAATAATTTTAGAATATTCTTCCATTCCCTTGTTTGGGAGTTTTAATTGAGGGAATGAAAAACTCATTCCCTTATTTAGGAGTTTAAGTAGGAAGGAATGGAATAGGTAGAAGGGAACACTCATTCCTCTCTATTCCCTTAAATCCTCAAATTTTCATTCCCCCAAAATTGGGAGAAATAGGAGGGAATGGAATTAGATTTAATGATTTTTTTTACTAAAACTCCCAAAATACGCCTACATATTCAACTCTTTATTTTAAAATAGGATTCTAATAGTAATATTGTCATACAATGATTTCATTCCATTCCCTCCGTGTTGCTCCCAAACAAGATTACTTACGTTCCATTCATTTTCATTCATTTCCATTCCTTTATTTTAAAACATCCAATCAAGGTTACTTAATTTCATTCCATTCCATTCATTTTCCTTACTTAAATACATTCCATTCCATTCCATTCATTTCCATTCCCTTATGATCATTTCATTCCATTCCCTTATCAACTCCCAAACGGAGCCTAAGGGCATTCACATTGGTTTATGCAAAATATCTACTCCATTATAGTACAAGTACCAACTTTTTCTAGTTTAGCTAACCACTTTACCCACATCTGATTCTCTGTTCTAAACTCTATTTCATTTAAATATTCTTTCTTTCATATTTCACTATTTCCTCCCATTTCTTCTCTCTTCCTTAACCCAAAAAACCCACACTTCACTGTGTTATCTATTTTTAGAGAGCACTTAGTAAAATTTTATTTTGGCTAATGTGTTGGTTATCCAATATGGGTATTTGTTTGGGCTTATTATAGGCATTTTGGGGGGCTTATACTATTTTAGAGAAGCCAATGTAGCTCCAACACTCCAAATCCCTCCCCTCCCACAGGTTTAAGGAGATATATCACTATGTCACAAAGGTTAGTAAAAACTAGGGCTTCTTTCCACTAAGAATTCTATAATTATATCTATTCAATATTACAAAAAGAACGTAAATAAAAAATATTACCTCTTCATTTACTTCCCAATCCAAGAAGGCAGGGTTCCTCACAGCATCAACTAACAATTCTACCATTTGAGGAACATATGTCTTAAGAGCATCAAAAGTGTACCCCATTTGCTCCCTAGAGGCTGAGGCTCCAATGTTACCGCCAATTGCTTCCACTTCCCTCACAATGCGCAAGTGACTTCGATTTGTTGTGCTCTTGAAGGCCATTCGTTCTAACAAGTGTGAAGCCCCAAATGTCTCTGGTGTTTCATAAATGGAACCACAATCGAGATACAACCCTATTGATGCGGCAGGATTCTGATCAAAACCAACCAGCAAAACCTTGATCAGGGTTAAAAACAACGAAAACAATGGTGCAGAACTTTAACGAGAATATTTAAACAAATAAAAGTATACAAAAGGTTTGCCCATACAGGTGATGTTTCGGAAGCTATTGTGACACCATTCGGGAGAGTTGTGATTTTAGTTTTGCTTGGTTCAACATAATCAGGTAGTGGAGGTGGAAAAGTAATGCCTGCAAGTGGGATTTCGAGAGAAGGTAGAGTAGCCGACTTTTCCCCTGTCAGCCAGCTGAAGAAACCCCCAGAGGATGTCTTTGCAGCAACTGCACTCGAAGCCGCAAACCTGGTGGCCCCCAGATTGCCCACACGACCCTACTCAAGCAGTTTTGTTACAAAGGATGATGCATAACCAAATAGTAAGGCATCAATGTAGAATCATCATCAATGAAATTTTACCAGTAACTTTCCTACTTTGATACATGATAAAACAAAATGCAAATGTAGAGTCACTACTAAACAAGCTACCATCAGAGAATCCATTAAAATTTGTTATCTTTTGTCCAGAAACATATAAAGACATAAAGAACCCTATCTGTTTCCCCCCACCAGAAAATAAAACAGACTATTTACACATTCAATACTAGTTGCAAGTAAAAAGTTCATCCCAAAAACGAATTGAAACAAATTAGAAGACTTCAGATATATGTGATGTATAAAAAGAAAACTACCCATGTGTTGCTAAAATAATATAATAAGTTAAGCAAAGCAAGACCCAGCAAAAACCAATGTCTGAGCATGAAGAAAAAAAATCTTTGAAGAATCTAAAGCTGATTTTGGTATTGCTAAGGAAAATTCCTGAAAACGAAAAGTCAGCAGGTAACATTAGACCCATAGTTTACACTAAAACTAACACATTTCTCTTCCTAACCCTTAAGATAATCCAATCCTATAGATATATAGCTTAAACAAAACAAACCCAAATCACTGATTAAGCTCTCCACCCAACACAAAATCATAAAAAAATCAAACACCAATATCCAATCATCAAAACCCAACATACCAACATCAGATCTAACATATAAAAAGTCAAAATTTTTAAGAAACAAAAAATAAATTCTCAATCATTATACTTTCATGATGTTTGAGTCTAGGCTAAGATGTCTTAACTTCATAAACCTTATTTTTTTTGTGTCACCTACCATTTTCTAGGGAAGCAAACAGAAAGTTAGGATTAGTTAGAGTGGGGAACAGAGAACTGACCTTGAGAGACCTGAGACGTGAAGCTGCGGTTCGGTACATGGTAGTCGGTTAAGGTTGGCTGCAGTCAAGCCCTAGAATAGATTAGAAGAAGAGTTGAAAACCTCGCAGTCTCGCACTGTCTGTCTCTCTGTGTTTCTTTGGGTTTAGTTTTTTTGAAGTTTCTGAAGAGAAACTAATGAGTTGGCGACACAAAACAAAAACAAGTATTGGGCCCGGTCGGGACTTGGGTATTTATCAGATCAGCCCAACTTTCACGAGTTAAAAAAAACAAAAACAAAAACAAAAACAAAAAAAATTGGCAATATAAAGCAAACCCAACCTAAACTTAGTAGAGATTAAGGTGTGTTTGGATATTATTTATTTTGCTAAAAATTAAAAACTAAAAACTGAAAATACTGTAACAAAATAATTTTTAAATGTGTAAATAGTGTTGTGAGACCCATTTTTAATGAAAGTTTTGTTGAAAAAAGAGATTTATGAGTCTCGTGAAAAGTCAACCGCCACAAAAACGTGTGTCTATAAAATTAAAAAAAAAAAAGAAAAAAAAAGAAATGCAAACGCAATAAGCTGGCCTTTTCATCGGTGCCCAAACAGGTACTAAGCCTCCATTTGGATACATATTATAAATAAAAATTATTTCACTATTCAACTTATTTTTGCTACTGTTCATGTGCCTACTACACTTTTTGGTACTATTCATGAGCCTTACTGTACTATTTCAACTAACTTTTACCTTTATTTACAGTACTTTCAGCAAAAAGTTTTCAGTTTCAGCAAAATAAGTGATATCCAAACAGACTCTAAATAAAAAATGGACCTGGCGTAAAAGGGGCTATTTACACCATCCAATGATAAGATGCCACATCAGATTTTTACCCACTAAACAATAAACTTTAACACAAATGATTAAGTATAAATAATAATAATAATAATAATAAAAGACACAATTACCTCCAAATCTTCATAAATCAAAACCCAATTTCATCGTGAAAATCACAGAAGTAACTGTTGGAGACAATGTCGATGATGCTTTTATAGTCTGAAATTGCCCTAATTCAACCACATCAACCAAGGGCTAGCTGATGGAGGAAAAATGGTGAAAAGGAAAAATGTTTTAGAAAGTAAAGTTGCTTAGAGAAAAGAAATAATGAATTACCTCTTCAAGAGACACACTCTTGGAATAATATCTCATAGGTAGATTTCTTGGATTCAAATTCAACTAATTACAATGAAGGCAGCCTTATTTATAGATATATAGGCAAGCCACTAATTAGCTAGAAAGTTAGTTACAAGAACCTACTATGTGGCTGCCATGTGATTGGCCAAAATCTAACAAACATCTCTAACTAACTAATAGGCTATTACACTTATCACTAACAATTTATCAACTAACTAACTTTCTGTTACAGGTGAAATGATCTACTTATCATACAACATAAGCAGTAGTAAACGACTAGTTTTAAAAATGAACTACATGAGGATTGTCCCTATTTGGAACACACTTGTCCTCAAGTGTGGCTAGTTGTAAGATGATTTGGTGCATCACAGGGTAGCAAGTGATGCACATTGAAACTGTTGGAGATATGCATATGATCTGGTAGTTCCATTGATCTGCATTCTCATTAGTTGTTGTATTAAGCTGCTGCATCATGCTAGAGATTAAGGTCTGTTGCTGCTTTATGTCAAGGCTGCAAGTGTAAGCAGCCATGTAGGTGCTCTTGCATCCAACCTTCTTCATTTTAACCATTGGTTTGGGACTAGCTTTCCCCTTCTTTGGCTGCAATGTGTAAAGATCTCCTTTCTTGTATAAGCTGGATGTGTTTCTCCTTCCACCCGAAATGGTTTGATATGGAAATATTCTTTCACACCCAAGTAAGAGATGGCAAACATCCATGGTTGTCACATCACAAAGAACATAATCTTGAAAGTCATTAATTAAGAACACTAAGCACTTTCTAGAATCTCTAACTTCACCTCCTTTCTTGAAGCAAGATAGCTTTTTTGGTTGGGGTTGGTCTTGATTCTTCGATACAAGATTGTTAAAAACTTCTTGTGACACCATATTCTCATAACTACTTATTCTAAGCCACTCATCATTCCCTATTTCTTTTTTTGGAACTTGCAAGACATTTGTTACTAATGATAAATCATTTTCTTCCTCTATATGAGCATCTACTTCTTCTTCCATGTATTGATCATATACAGGTTCTTGAATGCATTCCCCTCCTCTATTGTCTTCAATTATCAATACACTATCACACATTTCTTCTTCTTCTTCATATATTGGAAATTCTTCATCTTCTTAGTCTTCACAATCTTCAATCATCAAAACTTTACACTTGCCTTAAGCATTAACTCCCCCTTTCTTGCAATTTGTGGCCTTGTGCCCAACTTCGTCACACTTGTAGCACTTAAATGTAAACCTTTATGCTGATTTAGGGACTGGTTTAACTATACTAGAAGTTGAAGGCATGCCTACATTGTCAATGTTGAAAGGTTGTGCACTATTAGTAGTTGGCCTTCCTTGAGTGTTGACTTAGGTATTTCTGCTACCACCATAAGCTTGGAACTGCACACAAGCTTTTCTTGCAAGTTGCCTCTCAAACATCAAGGCTTAATTGTAAGCTTCATAAACAAACCACAGTTGGTGCAATGATAAGGCATCTTGAATTGATGGTTTGAGACCACTCAAGAACCTTGCAATCATCTGCTCTTCACTCTCATTCAAGTCTGCTCAAGCTACCAGTTGATAAAATGCATTTATATACTCTTCCACACTGCCATGTTGCTTCAAATTATGCAGTTGTTTGTACAAGGACTGTATATAATTGAAAGACAGAAACTGGTTACTCATTTTCTGCTTCATCTTGCACCAGTCTTGGATCTTTCTTTTACCCTTCCTAACTCTTTGAACTTGGAGCTATTCCCACTAAGCTGAAGCTCTCCCTTTCAGCTTGATAGAGATCAATTTCACCTTCTTGGAATTTGGTACGTCATGGAAATTAAAGATTCTTTCTACTTAGTTAAGCCAATCCATCAATTCTTCATGATTCAAGCTACCAAGGAACTTAGGTAACTCAATCTTGAAGTTTGATTCCCACTTTAGTTCTACCCTTGAAGGACTAGACACTTGCCTTGGAACACCTCTTTTAGGCTGGCCAATTAGGTTACTAAAGTTGCTGTGACTGTCAGTTTCAACATCTTCAATAGGTTCATCATCATTTTTAGGATGATAATGCTAGTTTCTTCTCACTTCCTCAGTCAAGGCAGCAAGCTGCCCCCTTAGCAGCTCCACAGTCTGCTCCAATCTCACTTAGGATTCTCCTTCTTGGTGTGGTTGCAACTGCTGCCTAGGATGAATCTGCACCTCAAGTTCATGTGCTGCAGAAGCTTTCTTGTTCCTTCTATTGTAAACTATTGGTGCCATCTTCACAAATTCTTAGGCTCACTAATACAGGATAAGAAAATGAAATTAAGATAGGATCTTGATAGGTTCTTAACAATAGAAAATGAAGAAACAAATTGCGATCTCAAGCTCTGATACCAAATTATGATGGAAAAAAAATGGTGAAAAGAAAAGATGTTTTAGAAGGCTAAGTTGCTTAGAGAAAAGAAAGAATGAACTAGTTCTTCAAGAGACACGCTCTTGGAATAATACCTCATTGATAGATTTTTTGGATTCAAATTCAACTAGTTACAATAAGGGCAATCTTACTTATTTATAGATACATAGGCAAGCTGCTAATTAGATAAAAAGTTAGTTACAAGAACCTACCATGTGGCTACCATGTGATTGGCCAAAACCTAACAAACATCTCTAACTAACTAATAGGCTATTGCACTTCTCACTAACAATCTATCAACTAACTAACTTTTTGTTACAAGTGAAAGGATCTACTTATCACACAACATAAGCACTAGTAAAAGACTAGCTTTAAAAATGAACTGCATCACCACGTCCGTTTGATGTTGCAATCACAAAGACTTGGTGGTTATGCCAATGATGTCCAAGTTTCTCTTGAATCTTACGGAGGGAGTAGCAAAAGAAGAAAAAAAGAAGAAGCAATAACTCATAAAAATATCCTGCTGAGTTTTTATTATTATTAAATTTGCTTTTTGAGAGAGAGTGATAGAGTATTTTTCATAATAAATTAACTTTTTGATTTTTTTTTTTTTTTTTTTTTTTTTGGGTATAGTCTAGTCACTAGTGTAAAGACGTATATAGTGGTTTTATACTTTTATACAATATATAAGAGCACAACCGGTCCTAGGCCTAGGCCACACAGGCCATTGCCTAGGGCCCTACCTACTAGAGAAAGGGCCCAAATTTGGGTCAAAATTTGATATATTAATTAAAAAAAATAGTTTTACTTTTTTTTTCTACATTTAAGAAGTTTTAAAGAATTAAGTAATGTTAGAGATAATACAACTTTAAATACATGGGTATTACAAATATACATGTCACTAATCACAAGAAATAATTCAGATAGGAAAATGTTAGAAATACTATAAATTTAAATACATGGGTCTTATAAATTATTGTGACAATTAATATAATTTGTAGACATCAACAACTTATTAAATACATTTTTGAATTACTTTTTTGTGATTGATGATACATTTTTGTATGTCTCATGTTGTAAATTTTATAATATCACTAATATCATCTATTGAAATACTTGTTTATTATCTTTTTGAAGTGTCACTAATAATATACATTTTTACATCGTTTACAAGTTTTTTGCAATAAAATTTGATGTAGCTTTAAAATTTTTCCAACAAAAAATTAAAAAAAAAAAACATATTACAAAATGAAAAGAATGGATTTTTTTATATATAAAAATTATGATATTAAACAATAGTTAAATATTATTTAAGTGAGTTCCTCAAAAAAAATAAATTATTTAAGTGATAATAAAAATGCCCCATTTAAATATATCACCTTAAGCCTCCAATTTTGTTGGGTCGCCCCTACATAAGAGTTCACACATGTAGATCACGTAAATGTAAAATTAGAGTCATATTTTATTGTTACATAAAATAAATTTGTGATATATAAGCTATCACCTAAACCTAGCTATGTCAAAGGCAAAATTATTGCTTCAATAAATCTTAGAATAATTTTAGACTTTTAGTGTTTTACAACTCTATTTTTTTTTTTTTTTTGCTAATTAACAATTTATAATCTAGTTGTCAAGAGTCCTATAGTTTATATTGGCACTTCCTAATATTTCCAATGGAATGATTCAAATTCATCTTCTTCAAATTATCAATTTTATTTTTTTATAAACAAAATTATAATCTAGTTATTGCCTTGACTAAGATTTTTATAATAAAAAAATTACTCTCATTCCTCCCACCAAAAAAAAAAAATTATAATAAAAAAATTACTTCTTCACTTTTTTACTTTTCACTCTTTAACATTTTCTAACTTTTTCTATTTAAGGATTAAGATTAAAAGTTGTTTTTCTTAACTCTCAATCTCAACCATTAAAAGTTATTGTAAGTGGTGTCATACTTAGGTTATTGCTAGTGATCTCAATCCAACCCAAACCCATATGTGAGTCAGGCACATTGTCCTCGTCTTATACAAGTTGTGCTCTTTTTGCTTAGTACTACTATTGTACTTGTTGTATTAGCAGTGTTAATTAAGTTATTTGCAATTCTTCATTCTCATGCCACATGATGATTGACACCCTAAGTTTATTTATAACCAATATAAAGCCTCTATACAACGAGTCTAGGGGTTGTTTGGTAAGGGAGTTTAGGCACTGGTTTTTAAAATGATATGAAAAGTGAAAATTGTCATTTAAAAAGTGTTGTGAAATGTTTAAAGTACCCATAATGTAAAAAATGTGTTTAATACTATGTTTTTTAAATTATATTTTCAAAAGTGAAAAAGCGTTTGGTATGAGTATGTGTTTTTAAGAGCATTAGCATTGGGATATAACAACCCCCCCCCCCCCCCCAAACAAAAACAAAAAAAAAAAATTGCTATTTTGCAAACATACACGCCTAAAATGAGCCTTACTCGAGTATCTATTGCTAAATTTTTTAGTAATTATGAACAGTGAATTAAAAAATATACCAACTACTGTAGCAGTGTTGGTAAAATCAACTATATTATTTTAATCAAAATATCTTCACTTTCTCTCTCTTCAGTCACTCATTCTCCATTTTTCCCTCTCAACCATAAATCCCTCATTCTCTCCCCATGCTGCTTAACTCATCACTTTAGCTTTTTTTTTTTCTCTTCACCTATTACTCTCTCCCTAGACTGAAAATTCAAGAGTTTGTTAGTTTAAATTAGGGTTTCGTTTGGGTCATCTCAGATCGAAGTTCCATCAATATTGGGGTTTTGTTTGGGTCATCTCAGCTTCAACTGTTTCATCAATTGTTTGGGTCATCTCGATTTGTTATGTCTCTCACCGTTTGGTTCATCAAGGTTAGGCATTTTAGTTCCATCTTTGTTTGGTGTCTCTCATTGGTACATTATTTTTTTAATTTTTTTTTTCATGTCTATTTTTT
The DNA here is from genome assembly GCA_032727855.1 of Quercus ilex subsp. ballota. Lineage (NCBI taxonomy): Eukaryota > Viridiplantae > Streptophyta > Magnoliopsida > Fagales > Fagaceae > Quercus > Quercus ilex. Next base: position 22,482,997 of record CM064912.1, on the reverse strand, counting down.
ACGTATAATAATCATTTGAATAGTCTTTGACAATTAGATTAGATTTTGGATTTTGTTTGTTTAAAAAATCATGGAAAGAATTTGTGTTTATAGAGATTTTGCTTCTCGCAGGCAATTGTGGAAAGGATCTCTCTGATACTTGTATTTGTTGGTTTTTAGTTTATTAATGCTTTATTCAATATGTTTGAGTTTAATTTTTTGTTGATAGTGACTTGGTGGTAACTCTTATTATCTCTACTATAACAATCAATTTGTAATTTACTTTTATTTTGGTGTAATTTAGTTTGTTAAAAAATGTGTTTGAATTTTAGATGTTTTTTATCTTGGTGTAATTTAGTTTGCAAAAAAATGCATTTGAATTTAAGATGTTGTTCTTGTTGGTAACTTAAGGAAGGATTTCTTGATCAGTCAATTGAGCAGAATGTGATTTATGGGTAAATGTTTTTTTTTTTTTTTTGAGAAGTTGATTTATGGGTAAATGTAATCACTCCATCTGAGCAGATTGATGCAAAAGTAGCCACTTAGATTGTTATAAAGCACCCTTCTTGTTGGTATGCATATGTGTGTGCGTGTGTCTCCCTATATGTTATACATGTGTCTTTTTATAGTCAAGTGTCTTTAACCCAACTGTTGGCATTCCAGAACTCTTGGTGTTTTGTTAGCTTATCATGTTGTTAGTTAGTACCCTTTTGAAGTTTCAACCATTGTCAGGTTTTGTGTATTATGGAGAGAAATTCTAAATACATGCTTTACTTGGTTGTCTTGTTTACATTTGGGAATTTAATTGTGTAGAAATTCTAAATGTTTGCTTAAATTGGTTGTCATCTTTATTATCTCATATTCTTAGTAATTTGGGTGCTTTGTAGGAGTGTCTTTAAGTAGGTTGTGCCATTATTTACATTATCTATTTAAAAGGGATGGTTCTCAAGATGACATATCATTATACGCTAATATTTTACTTGGGGATTCCAATTTAGAGGTGCAATTTTTGGATGTATCTCAAAATACTCCAACGCCTATCCAAGATTCTTCACCGAAACTTGAAATTGTCACCCCTAAGACAACAAAACAGGGTGGCAACTTCAGTGTAGAAGAAAGCAACCTCCTTCTCTGGGCATGGCTTAACACTAGTGTGGATGCCATGCATGGTAATGAGCAAAAGCAAGAGACATTTCGTGCAAAAGTTTGGCAATACTTATGCAAACTTAATATCTTCGGAACCACACGTACTTCTTCCTCCCAAACAAGTTGATGATCTATGATTATTAAGGAGACAGATAAAGTTTTATAGGTTAATGGCTAAAATTGAAGTAAAGAATTAAAGTGGTGTGATTGACCAATGAAGGTATGAATTATATTACAATTGTGTCAAAATATTAATTTAGCAATAGTTTGAATGTTTATGTTCTATTTAAAAAAATTAGTTTGAGCAAGTAAAGACTTTGTATAAATTTGCATCATCCAACAATATAAATTTCCAATTTGAACATTGTTTGCTTGTGTTGAAGAACCAACCAAAATGAAGTAAGCCTAAGGAAATATCAAAAGGTTTACCTCAAACTTCAAGTTCAATCCTTTGCAATAAAATAAAAAATAAAAACCCAAGAACCCCAAGTCCTAAAACCATATATCTATTAATCAAAAACACCAATTGATATGAAACAAACTTAGATAAACCCACAAAGTAAGGGCAAAATCAACAAGAAGTATAATCTAAGAACTCAATGAGATGGAGGTTGTGCGGGTTTGTTGCTTGATTTATTTTGACTTTTTTGATTGGTGATGTTAGGCTTGTGTTTTTTCTAATTAGTGATGTTGAATTTTCTTTGATCTATTTTGGTATTTCCAATTGATCTTACTATGATTTGGAGAGAGAGATGAAATGAGAAGTAATGGAGATAGAAGAGTGAAAAAGACGGGAGAAAAAGAAAGAAAAAAAAAAGGGAGGATGAAGCATGCTCTAAGAGAGAGAGAGAGAGAGAGAGAGAGAGAGAGTTATGTTAGGTCTTACAAGTGGGTTGACAGATTTCAACTTATTTACAAAAAGGCTACTCAACCATGTTACTTGAAAACTAAAAAACTGGTATGAATGAGTTCTCAAAATACATGTTTTAAACACCCTAATTTGAGAATTGTAACTCAAAGTCTCTTAATAAAACATCATTACCAAACACATTTTTTTAACCACAATTTTCAATATTTAAACACTGAAAATTGTTGTTTGAAATTTGCTATCAAACAGGCCCTAAACTTTCCTACCAAACATTTTTTAGCCTCACATTTTTTAATGTTTAAACACTGAAAATTAAAAATTTTAAACTCCCTAACCAAGCAAGCCCTTAAGATTCTAAAATTTTCATAGAAGTGGACTTGCATACTACAATACTGTTTGTTTTGTGCACCCAAGCTTTTTCATTAATCTTTGCATTCACAGTAAAATTTGAACTTAAAGTTTCACAAGTTTGAGTTCGTCTTAACGAACCTCAAAGATCTGTTTATGACTTCAAAGTACTTGAAGATGCTGACATGCCTTAACAAAAATCCCTAATAATACTTATTTTTAATGGAAGTAAAACAAAATCCTGAAAGAATTACATCGAGTCATTGGGGGATTAGGACCATCTCTCTCCTATAAACCTAGGGAAAAATTGGGGATGGAGGAGATGAGGAGCTTTCTCACACTATTACTCAAAAAAACCCAATCTAGCAATATGTGGACAACAAAGTTGGTTTTTAAAAGTATGAGTTAACTTATCCAATCAACAAAGGAATTCAAAATAATTCTAGCCCCAATAACAACATTTACAATAGACTAATTGGGAGTAGAAATAGAGGTTTGGAGTGGTTGGACCACGTGGTCTTATATAGATTACATCAAGTCTTATATAAACTAATTATCCAAGAAGTGTCATGTGGTCTTTGTACTTATAGTCTTATACACACTAAGGGTGCATTTTGGGAACTAATGATAAGCTGGCTTTTAGCTTAAACTATTCGTTGTTTGCGGGTCTCACATGAGTTTTGCAAAAACATTAGCTTATTTCGTGTTGCCTGCTCAAAATGCTAGTTGACTATAATAAGAGTAAAATGCTACTTGCTAGCCCACGCACATTTTACTTTACATAATAATTTGGTTTACTTTTTTTAATAAGTATAATTTGCGGGCCCTATAGATTTTACATGATTTTCTCTTTACCCTTTTATTTTTCTACGGTACTTTCACAAAAAAAAAAAAAAACAATTAGTTTATTTTATTATTTAGCTTTTAGTTTTTATTTATAGTACTTTGAATAAGACACTAAATAAGTTGTTCCGAACATTACCTAATTATCAAAGATTCAGTAATCATTCTTATCAAAAAAAAAAAAAAAAAAAAAAAGAAAAGAAAAAAAAGATTCAGTAATCATTGGATTTTCCCACTTAAAAAAAAAAAACCGAAAAAGAAGGAAGAAGTAATATTAGCCAAATAATGTTGAAGCTGTCAAAATCTATTAATACTACTAGGGCTCGAAGGCCCAAACTTATTTTAAAGCCCATGCCTGTATCAATACTCCCTAATGTTACTATGTACATTATATATAATTCTATATTTTCAAGTCTTTATGTACAGTACAGTATTGTGTTGTGTAAATATCAATTTGGTTTGCTCTCATTTACCATAATAATTGATCTTATACATAAAGTGCTAGCTTTTAAATGTCTGTTAACTATTGATACTGGTTTTTTTTTTTGGAAAAATAGGGTAGAGCTATTGATACTGATTGGTATTGCCTCACCTGTCCACTTAAGAAAATCTTCTTTGGTAGTTTAATTATAGTAACAAGACAGCAGATAAAGGATTCAGGAAAAAAAAAAGAGTCATATAAAGGTGTCAAACAGTCAACTAGAAAGATAGTTTAAGTACTCCACGAGTTAGTGGCCGGAAGCTTCATGTTATGCCAAGAGGCCCAAGACAATAGAATTGAAGATCACTAAGTCATTTTCTTTTCTTCATGGATTAGTATAGCACAGCATATAATTGAAAATCAAACAAATAATTCATTCATCACAATCATATATATTAGGAGAACCTACAAGTTGTTGTCTTGTAGCTAAACCTAACTTGAATACTCTTAAGCCTTCATATCATATGTGTATATGATAATCAATCCAACCGAGCTAGAGTAAATCTGTAAAGAGTCAACTCTTGAATTTATACACTCTCAAGTTTATCAAATCAATGGAAGAACTCAGCGTTACTGAGCTTACGAATTCTATCTGATTTAAAGGATTTGGTGCAATGCATACACTGAATGGACCAACCAACAAAAAGGATAGGAGGTGAGTTCTGTTATTTGAAGACGTATTTAAAGAACTTGTGCAGGGAAATTTTAGAAGAAACCTTGAAGTTTAACTACATTGATCGCGAGGCTAATGGAGCTGCTCATGAACATAGACAATGGTTTTGTGTACAAATTTTATAAACTGCTTTCTGTTTTTTACAAATTTCCAAACAGCATATCCCAAAATGTACATGAATTCCAATACTAATGCACTCATTATGCTGAGCTTGTAAAGCCCAAAGCAAAGGAGTAGTAGTCCATCTTGGTCCAAGGCCTTAGTTACCACTTTTTTCCCTTTAATTATTGAGCCATTCACAATGTCCTTCCTAAACTATAATATCGACCAACGTGCACCATCAAGCATCAACTATTGGAAATAAGCAAATAGGCCTCTGTAGTCCATTTTGCTATTAAGACCCAATAGAATCTTTTGATTCTTTTTATATTTCATTCCAAAATGACTAAAATACCCTTTTTTTTTAGTTGAGAGGAGAATTGCAAATGACCTAGCATTTTAGGGCCTTGTCATTCAAATAACCCAAAAGATGCATTTTGTTTGTATTTACACAACTGGAAAACTGTCTTCTAAAATTCTCGTAAGTAAAAATGCTGCCTTCTATGGGGACACAAATAGTAACATTTTTTTTTTTGCGGCATTTATTACTGTTACTTAAATGTGACATTTTTACACCTACATAACCCAAGTTGCCCAGCTGCTAGCTGAGCACACTTTTTAAATATATAATATTTATATTATATTTCCAATATTATTTTTTTTAAGTAATTAAGTTGTGTCAAAAGGATACCAAACTTAATGGTCGATATCTTTTCTTGCCCCAACATTTTATTGGGTGCTCTACTTCTCATTGCATTGTCCCGAACTTTGTTGGCAAAAGGGTGACAAATTGGCTTTTCAACTTTTCAAGGGTTTTTTTCCTTGACCAATAGGATCTAACAATTTTTTATTTTATATGGTTGGTATTTTATTGAAAATGTTAAAGTTATCATTACTTTCATTATAAAAAAAAACATACAAACTGACATGATAAATCATTGTGATTGGCTCCATATCAATAAAATAATGAATTTTATTCTCAAAAAAAAAAAAAAAAGAATATAAGTTTAATTATTTTTATTTCACATTTAATATTTGACACATCAATTTATAAGATTAATATATAAAATTTAAAATAACTCTGTTATTTCTCATCAAATCACCTATATCCTTACTCTTTATGGTAACAATAACTCTTTCCACACTTGCATGCTGCATCACCTATGTGGCTATATCTCGCTTCGCCACTTGTTATAAGGTGAAAAAATCATTTTCTCAAAATTCATATAAAAACTGAAAGTGATGCAGTAAATAATTATTATTAATTTAAGAGAATCCCACGTACAAAGGGATCCATTGTTTAAAGAAATGTTAAAACTTTTAATTTCTCTACATTTTCTTTCTTGACATGAACCCAGTCAATAGGAAACAACAAGGAAAATGAGGATTTTTCAAAATTGATTTTCCCCTGTAAAACAAAATTTTAGTATTGATAATTTGAAAAGTTAGTGTCAGTTTAGCCAAAATTATTTTTACTAACTTATTTTATTATTCACCTTATTTTTACTACTATTCACCTTATTTTTGCTATTATTCATGGGTCTTACTGCACTTTTTGGTATTATTCATGAGTCTCACTGTACTATTTTAGTTAACTTTTACATTTATCTATGGTACTTTTAGCAAAAAAATTTAAGTTTCAGTAAAATAAGCTGATCCCAAATGAACCCTAATCAGCTCAAGGAAAGTTGGAAAAGCTATCATCTATCAAATATTTAAATGCATATTTGGGTAGCTAACATAGTGTGCGTTTCGCTCCAAATTAAAAAGTCAGCTTATTTTACTATTCAACTTATTTTTGCTAGTATTTATAAGTCTCACTGCATTTTTTGGTACTATTCATAAGTCTCACTTTTTGGTACTATTCATGAGTCTCGTTGTACTATTTTAACTAACTTTTACGTTTATTTACAATACTTATAGTAAAAAGTTTTCAATTTCAACAAAATAAGCCGATCTCAAACAGACTCATAGTCGAAAGAAAATTGTAAGATTGACAACGATTGAGGTTCAATTTCTATCGTAAACAATTCGAGAACTATAGCAATAGGTCATGCTATGCTTTGCAAGTATCTTAGTTTATGCAATGAAAAATATTTTATGGTTACTGGTGAAGTCGAAAATTTCACCAGTAAACCACACAATACTTACGCGCTCGAACGTAATCCTGCATAATGTAAAGAAGGAAACCTAACAGAGAGCACCGGTGTGGTGCCGGCCAAACACCCTCCGAAGGTTAAGTCAGAAATATTCTCACAACTCTAGAGTGCTAGAAAGGGTAAATTATGCGTACATTGATTTGTGAGGATATTGAGGTTTTTATAGTAGTAGAGGGTGGACTCATCTTCCTTGGAGTAGAAGTCTTTTCCTTATAGGAATCCTTATGAGAGTAGATTGTGGAATCATTTCCTTATGAGACTCTACGAAGTGTGTCGCAAGTATCACATACAAAGGGCCCTTCTGCCTTCCTCATGGGCCTTGGACCCGCTAATACCTCCTACAGGATTCTCTCCCATACACTTGGCGATAACGGGCCCTTCCTCTATTGAACCACAACAGATAACCGTCAGACCCATCTCAGGCCCAAAGTGAGCCTCTTCAGTTACTATTTAATTTTTTACTTGTGCAAGTTGAACTTTGTAGTATGCATGCGGACTTTAACTATGGCAGCCAGATCAGTATCTATTAGTTCATTAATTGGGAACGAATTATCTAGTAGAAACTAGGAACTAGAAAGGGAAAAGGACATACATATAGATCTCGCGTAATAAGGCATGCGATGTGATGTGTATCAGGTTCTATGTTTCGCATGAAACATGACCCAAGCATGATGCAAGATGCTTGAGAGGTTGCCACACGCAATTAAGAAAAACATAGTGAAGTAAACGTTAGCTCAAAATTTATGCGCATTGCGATTTACATGCCATGATCCATAATAATTGTAGTACTATGTACTTCCATATTCCTAAAATTGACATTAGCACCCATGTTCTTGGGTGGAGGATGGACCCAAGATTTCAAGTAAGGGGCCGAAGTATAAGCAAAAAAAAAAAAAAAAAAATTGATACATTTATAATATTTTCATAACAAATCTTAAATAGTTAATTGTTATTATTTCTAATTAGATCCCACTACTAAAATTGCATTTTTACTTATCAAAAACAACCAGTAACAATCTACTACTTAACATTTGTTATGAAAGTATAGTGAAAATACTATGAACCTATAGCATTTCTAAAAATAAAAATATTAACAAATAAGCATCCATATGTTTTGCGCTGATGATTTACAAGAGTTTGGGCGGGACTGGAATGGGTTTAGCTAATGATTTTAGAGGGGAGAAGGGTTAAGCTACATAGAAGAGGGGTCTAAATATAAAATTTTATTTTTTAACTGAAAATATACCTAATATATATATATATATTTCATAAGCCTAGGGGCCTAGGCCCCTTTAGGCACCTTCTTGGGTCTGTCTCTACTTGGGTTTTTTTTTTGGGGGGGGGGGGGTGTTATTGGTTTGCGATGTGATGTAAACTTAAAGTTCTTAAGTTCAATCCACCACATTATTGGCCAATTAGATTTTCAATGTGTCTCATGAACAAGGAGTAGAATAAAATGACGCTAGCTTTTCTTGATATAAAATGCTAGAACTATTAGTAATTTTACTTCACAATCTCCTGGCATGACAATATATACAATTAATGTCACATTAATAACATAACGAATAATATTTTTACTTTTATATTTAAAATTGACATGTTAGGTTGAAAAAATGATGTAGTACTAGTGAAGGCATACAAATTAATGGGCTATGGAAGAAGTCTGGTCACAGGGAGTAGGAGACGTTGTCCGAGGAGAAATACCTCATTAACTAAGCAGAGTAGAGGTCAAAGGTCCGACCATCCATCAAGAACAAGGCAACAGACAATCGTTCTGGGAAGGATAAACCTAGAGAGGGATGAGACAAAAGAGAGTTGGTAAATACCTAAGAAGAAAGCTGCTACTACCGTATTGAATGCTCTGTATCTAACCCTTTGGCCGTATTAATGTAGAAGTGATACCTGAACAGTAGCTTTCAGGTTTACAGCTACCCCCAAAGATTTCGGGAAGGTGTTGATGGGACAAGTATCAAGGAGATTAACAATCTGACCTACACGTGGAGGGCTGAGATGAAAGAGATGAATGAAATATAAAAGAGAATAACCCCATTATGAAGGGATCATCAGAAATTATAGGAAGAAATTACTATATACTCAAGAACTGTAATTTTGTATAAGTCTAAGAGAAATACATAAGAACAGACCATCCACGGACTTGACCAAAAAGAACCTTTCTTGCTCAGAACTGTTTATTTTATTCTTTCCAGTAATAACTAACCTACTGTGATCACTGTTCACCTAACTCATTGAAAGTTCATTTTCAAGCCCACTTTCTAACAAATTCATTGTTTTCGGATCTTTTGGCCATTGACCATCCATTTGGGCTTTGAGAGCAAATCGTGTCCTTACAAAAAGTATTGCATAAGAAACTCCATATATTATTTTCTTGTCAAACTCATTATTTTAAATTTATAAAGGTTAAACATTTTTGTAATTGTACTCTAGTTAAATAATACATTATAAACCCAGTTTAAAACACTAATATTACTATTTTCGTGTGTATTCTAATAAGTATTACTGTTTATTAAAAAAAAAATTCATAGATGTTCATAATATGGTTTTAATAATTATAATTGGAATATTTTATGAGTTTATGTTAACCAAAACTATAGAAATTTATGTAAATGCACTTTGTAGTTATCTAACGACTAAAAATCTTTCCATTCATAAATGAAATTTCGACCTTCAAAAAATAATTTTAAAATAAATATTATTCATTTAAAATAAATTCTTAATTGATAAACACAATATTATAAATATCTTGTGTGTGACTTGAAAAGTTTGACTTTTTTTTGCTGAAACTCGAAAAGTTTGACTTGCATGTTGGAGGACATGTATCCTAGTCCTAGACAGACTCTAGCTATCCACATTTTCTATATTTACGACATTTGTTTTCGAATTTTCTAGTCCAGTAAAGGTGGCAATTAGTGGTTTTCAACAATTCAACTTTTTATGATTTCATCCAGAATCGAGTCCACCTGTATCAGATCACCTCTCCACGGGTCTCACCCTTTTACCAAAGTCATGTATCTCTCATGAATTAGTTCAAATGTTTGACGTCTTGCTGCTTTTTATTAATTCGACGTAAAAATTTTCAAAAAAAATATATATATATATATATACATAAACGGTGATTTTTTTACCTTTTCTTTTTAATTTTTGGGATGATCCGTAAAATAATGGTAAGGAAATCGTAGTTTATTATGTGATAAATTGATAAATCATGATTGGTGTAATCTCACTTTTATATAGATCAACTATTAACATGTATTTTATTATAAATCTGTGATACATATATACTTTCTAAGTAATTAATAAAAACGTTATGAAAAAAATTATTATTGAATTTATAGGACTCAACAGTCAATTCATTTGAGGCAATGATTCTCGAGAACCAAAAAAAAAAAATGATGCAATAATCTTAGCGGAGTGAATGCACTTTTACTTTGAAGGAGAAAATATAAGAGCCACACAATTAATCAAAGCACTAGACTCATAAGTATATTATTAATTAGGAGAATCACTTATATATATATATATATATATATATATATATTTGTGGTTGCTCTTGCTGACATAAGAAAGAGAAATTAAAAATAAAATTATGATCTATATTTTGTTGTATTATTGTATATGAGTAATTCTAGGATCACAGATTATTTCACAACTTTTTTGCCACAATTATAACGTGATAGATTGTGAGTGGTTAACTATTACTTACATATGAACCTACAATTTTTTCTTTATCAATCACACTTTGTCACATTACAATTGTGACAAAAAATTGTAAAAAATTATGTCGCAGTGGACTTTCTTATTGTATATACATCGGCTCAAAAGCTCAACCAAAAGATGAAAATGAATGATGGAACCAAGTTGCTTGACAGGTACGACATCTTGAATGAATATTCCATAATTTAGCGAATAATTGCAACAAAATAATATATATATATATATATATATATATATTTATATGAAAAGAAGATCATAATTAAGCTATAATATTATGTTCTTCTCAACCAAAAAAGAAAAAGAAAAAAAAAAGCTATAATATTATGCCTATATATACATCCTAACAAAAATAAATAAATAAATAAAATAAAGCCTCACCTTCTTTGTTGTATGCTTAATGCTTGTTATCTTTGACCTAAGCATAATTAAAAAAAGGAAAGCGTCACGTTCATGACGTTCCAATGAGACGGCCAGACGGCTGACACGACCTCTTTCTTGGTTCTTTCCCTGTAACGAAAGTATACCATTCATTCATCAATGGAGGAAATTGAACTTTATGACACCTAACTTCTATTTTTCAACTGATGCCATTTTTCTCAAAATTATAAATATCTTTTCAAGTGGTCAATAAAGGAGGAAATTAAAGTTTAAATCCATATGAAACACGATTTTTATTTTTAAATGATGTCATTTTATTTCAAGTGGTCAATAAAGGAGGAAATTAAAGTTTAAATCCATATGAAACCCGACTTTTACTTTAAAATGATGAATTTTTTTTTAAAAAAAAATAATAAATATACTTCAAGTGGACAATAAAGGAGGAAATGTTTACATTCATAATGTAGCTTACTTTTATCTCCAATTTTAGGTAATTTATGCCATGCAGAATGCGACGTTGCATTAATATGGAGTTATTACTAGTGTACTGTCTTGAACAATTTTTCTTCAATATAGATGTTCATGGCAAAAAGAAAAACCTACCCGCAGCTTTTATAGACGCGTAACATATTGATTGTCCACACGTAAAATATTTCATATTAATACGAATTTTAACTAAGTCTAACCTTGGAAACTTGTACTCTTCATACATGTTACGCAAAAATTATTATTCTAATCGATCAGCAAATTATATTAAACATTGTGAGACAAACGTCATTGCTTGACTTTAGAGTGAACTTGGAACTTTTACTTCTATATATAACCTCTACCTCTATAATTTTTTTTTTAAAACTAAAAAAACTATCATTTGTTAAAACTTAACATATATATATATATATATAAAAGGAAATGAGAAAATCAAATAGGACAACCTTACCCTATTTCTGATTTCAAAATTTTAAACATTCAATCTCTTCCTCTCAGTAGAAAAATTATCAATATAAAGGAAAATAAATATAAATTGTTTCTAATCAAACAAATGTGAGACAAAACATGGTTTTAAGTAAATAAACTAACTTTTTTTCCCCAAATAAGTCAGCTTATTTACTTAAATCGCTTTTTTCACACATTTAAGCAAATAAGCTATAAATAAATAAGCTTAACAAATGCTAAACTTTTACAATAGTATTTTTTGGGGGGGTTGGGTGGGAGGAACACAAGACTGATTTTTTTTTTTTTAACATAAAACTCCTTTGAATTTTTTAGTGTAAAACTTATTTTAGTGTAATATAATTGTCCATATGATAATATTTTATATGAAATTTGTGCCATAAATATGACTATATGTCATCATATGATCAACTCATAATTTATTTTCATGAATGTTTAAAGGTTTACAAATAAAATAATACCACAGAGTTTAAGTATTGCACTCAAAAATTTAGAGAGTCCCATATTTAGATACATCACATAAGCTTTCATGTACTTTTATTGAAATTTTATTTAATTTTTGGGAAAAAGAAGTGGATTTATAATATAGAAAATTAATTTTTTTACTTTAAAAAACTAATTATTTAAAGAGCAAATTCATGCAACGAGTATAAATAATTCTTCTCTCTCTTTCTCTATAATATATATATAGTTAGAATAGAAGATCCTGTTGCTATTGTTTATACATAAACAAAAAATAATAATATTAAGATCTTTTATTTGACGACGAGAGACTTTACTATGAGTTGTTTGACTTCTCATTTTTTTCTTTTTCCTTTGACATTAATCTAGGTTTCACCTTTATTTAATCCTTACATTTAATTATAGTTATCAAAGCATTAACCTTTTCATGTGCACTTGGCCCAACTTTCTAAAGTGTTATTTCGTTCTTTTCTTTCACCTATTGCCCCAACTTTCTAAAGTGTTATTTTCTTTCACCTATTGCCAATAGTTTCAACCTATGGCATCTGGTCCTAATGATAGTTCTTTATTATCAAATCAAGACGTCAATTGGTTTTTGATGTAGGCGGAGATTGAACCCCAGATCTCTTATTCAACCATCAAAGACTTTACCAGTTGAGTTAATTGAAACTCACAATTTCGTTTGAGCTGTTTGAGTGAAAAAAGTATTTAACTATATATTTACGTGTATTCCAATTTTAAGGGTTTTGAATTTTTAAAGTTATTAATTTACCTATATGGCCTTAGTTTTATTGTTCAAAGGCCTTTTTAAAAAATATATATATATATATATATATATATAGTAAGAAACATTATATTTTAGTTTGAATAGGGAATGTTTATATTTTAAGTATAAGATTTATCTTGTTATTCTTTTAGTATGAAAAGTGTATTCTATTTTTATGGAATTGGATTAAATTTTTTTAACATTAATTTGTTTTATTTTTTATAAAGAATCTTTTTTATTGTTGAATTATTTTCAATTACATATAAAAAATATTTTTAGAGGACTGAAAAATAAACACTAAAGAATTTTATACTATATATAAGAGAATTCCTCTCTTTCAAATAGACTTTTATGTGGTTTAAAAATACCTTCATTAATGAATGCTAACTTCTCTTAGAAATAATATCATAAACGTCAAATAACAAATTTCATTTTGAAATAAGAATTATGGGGGTAAGAGCCCAAATTTGTATATTGGGCATTGGGCCTTATTTGGGGACATGGGCATGTCCGAGGATGAGTAAATGATTGGGAGATGCCCCAAGTTGAAAGTCACGTAAGGAAGGAAGGGAGGAATATAGTCCGAGGAGGAACTCCTTCTCGGATACAATAAATACTGACCAAATCTGCATTTGGGCAATCTAGGTGACCTTCCAAGAAGTTTCAACGATAAAGATGAGCCTCATGCACATTCAAAAGCGATAGGAACTCAGAAATATCTAAAGGGAAAGCTGCTACCACCGCATTAAATGCACTGCAACAACTTTTTTGGCCACATTTATGTGGAGAAGCCCCCTGAACAGTACAATCTCATCTACCACAACTCACAGAGAGCCAAAAATGATGTTTGATGGGACATGCACTTAAGTGAAGGCTTAAATGATTAACAAGTATAGAATTAAGATGGTTTGAAATGAACTATATAATGTGAAAAATCTCCCATAAGAGGGGGATCGAAGAAAAAGGGAAAAGAAACACTGTAGTAAAAAAAGTTATATTTATAAACAGTTATATTGATTTATACTCTGAATGATCTCTTTGGACAATGAATTTATTCAATCCAATGAGTTTTGTTCTTACTTGATCATCTTCTAAATTCATAGTAGTCGTTATTAACTTCATTAAGGCCTAACTCTTTAACTTATTCTCTACAAATTTATTGTATTAGGCTTATTGAGCCATTATCCAATTCTTCTTTGAGCTTGGGCCCTATATTGTGACCCTACAAGAATATATATTTCTGAATTATAATAGATGCATATTATTAATCTTTATCAAAAAAAAAAAAAAAAAAAATCTCTGACTATCTAAACTAAGTTAATATCTTTATTACCACCTTTGGAGAAAAAAAAAAGAAAAAAAGAAAAAAAAGGGAGGTTAAACTCCAACTCATCTCCCTTTGAAAAATTATTGCATACAACGTATGTATTCTACTTCTCACACAATATGTGGTCAACATATGAACCTCCAAGGATGTAGACCTCGGGACAGATGAAAGAATATCTTGCATGAGATTCCTTCCTTTTCGTTTGTTTCGATAAATATATCCTCGTTCATGCATCTTCAATTGAAAATAATAATAATAATAATAATAATAATAATAATAAAACAAATAGCTGCAGCCACTAGTAAATATGTACCAAATACAAACCTATTGTTTTAAATTTTTTCCACTATATATTTAATCATAACTTAGCATATATTTGTTTTATTTTCTTTATAAAATAATCAATTTTTTTTTATTGTGTTCCAATATATATTTAATCATTACTTAGCATATATTTATTTTATATTCCTTATAAAATAACCAAAATAATAAAAAAAAAATTAGACACACATCGTATCATAATTGGTGAAATGTAAAATAGAACAAAAAAAAAATGAGAAATGAATTATATTGGCATGTACCTACCTTAGATTTAGATAATTTCAATGTATTTGTGATATGGAAAAAAAAAAAAGTTAAAAAAATTTGAAAGATAATTTTTGTTTTTTGATTCAAGGGCTTTCAATTTTAACCATGAGTTTAACCTTAAATGGATTCCAATCCCGCTAAAAGAAGGGTAAAATACAATTAACAATTATGGGGTTTGGACTAATACTAACTAAGAGCATTTATATTAGTTCATATATAATAGAAAAATGTATAGAATTTGTAAAGTTTTGTATAAAAATGACTCACATTAATTTGTATATAATTGTGTAAATTTACAAATTTGTTATAATAACTAAGTAATTTTACATTGACATGATTCATTTTTTATTTAGTTGTTTATTCTTTCTTTACATATCTTGAAGATGAAGGAAGAAAGTTGATAGAGCTTGTTGTGTATGAAGAAAGAGAAACAATTTTAAAAAATTAAAAAAAAAATTGATATTTTAATGACATGTAGTATAAAATAAATAATCTAATGCGAGAAATTTTTAAGTTAGGTATATAAAATAGAAAAAATAAGTTAGAAAGTGAATACTCTAAGGTTATTATTTTTCAGTTTCTCAAAAAAGAAAAGGTTTATTATTTTTCAAAACCGATCAACTAGGTTTTAATCATTGTGAAAAGAAAAAAGAAAAAAAAGAAGAAGTAACGATTCAAGGATTAGATTAGGTTTAAGGACTAAATTGGTCGGTTTTAAAAAAAAAAAGTTTATACTTAATTAGTATTAGTTTAAACTTATTTTACCAAAAGAAAAAAAAGAAAAGAAGACTACCTTGGAAATAGACATGTATTGAATTGTGTGAAACAATAAAAGTACCAAAAAAGTCAACACACCAACGGTGCCTACAAATAAGGAGCAGGTAGTGTATTCGGTTCAATGCTGGCGCCATTCTATAACAGTCAATGGACTCTTCTCCGATTTCAAGCTCTGCTTCTCTTTCCGCACCAAGGTTCCGCTGCTTCGACCCCACCAACTCCTACACCACCACCACACCCAATCACACCCCAATTCCCCGCCACCGCAACAACTACAAGGGCACTTTGGCAAATTCCGTCAACTCCGAGCCCAAAATCGTCTCCGGCGAAGCTGGTTATGTTCTTGAGGACGTTCCTCACTTCACCGATTACATTCCTGACCTCCCTGTCCGTATCTCTCTCTCTCTCACTCACTTTAAGGCTTTGTTTGGTTGCTCAGAAATGAAAAGGAAAAAAAAAAGAATTTTTTTTTTTTTTTTATCACTATCGGTCTTTTGTTGCAGAGAAAATGAAAGGAAAGAGAAGGAAAAAGTGATTTTTGAACTTTTTTTGTATTTTGAAGTTGATAACTTTAGCTTTTCTCTCTCTTTCTCTGATGGTCTGTTTGGTTGCCGAGTAAAACAGAGGGAATGGAAGGAAAAAAGGAAATGAAAGGAATTTTATGACTTTCGTCTGGAGCTATACGATGATATTGCTTGAGAGTCTGTTTAGTTGCCGAGAACACAACAGAGAAAAAAAAAAGTCTTGTTTTTTGCTCTCTCTAAGGCTCTGTTTGGTTGCTGAGAAATGAATTTTATGACTTTCGTTGCAGAGAAAATGAAAGGAAAGAAAATGAAAAGCAATTTTTGAGCTTTTTTATTTTAATTTTTAAATTTTTTAACTTTAACTGATCTTTCTCTCTCTGATGGTCTGTTTGGTGGAGGAGAAAAACAGAGGGGACGAAAGGGAAAAAGGAAATGAAACGAATTTTATGACTTTCGGTCTGTGTTTATACGATATTATTGCATGAGAGTCTGTTTGGTCTCCGAGAACAAAACAGAGAGCAAGGAATTTTATCAATTTATGACTCTCGATGTTGCTTTATATTATAATATTGCATGAGTCTGTTTGGTTGCAGAGAAAATAGAAGAAAGAAATGGAAATGGAACTTACGAAATTTTCTTTCTTGAATTTATAATTTTCTCTTATTTACGGCCTGTTCGGTTGCGGAGAGAACTAAATTAAAAGAGAAGGAAAAGGAATTAATAAGCTTTTTTTTTTCGGTTTATTTATTTATTTTTTTTTTGGGATTGTTATTGCTTTTGTTTATGTTCTTGGAAATTAATACTATGTAATAGTATTAATTTTTTTAATACTATTACTGTGCAATAGTTAAATTTTTTTAGTGTTAATTTTTTTTTTCCCCTAGGGGAAACTATATAACTGAAAAGAAAGTCAGATAATTCTTTTTATTTTATTTTATTTTATTTTTTAACAGGGACTTTTTTTTTTATTAAAAAAAATTCTAAGAAGGCACTAGAAAATAAGCTTTAAGAGAAATCATGATTTTTTTTTTTCAAAAATATTTTTGTTATATATATATATATATATATATGTTTTTGTTGTATTTAATGTGTATAAAGTAGAAAAACAGAGGAAAAAAAAAAATATAGAAAGAAGGAAAGAAACTTAATAATTGGGAAGAAAAGTATTAGACTGTGATCACTTTCATGACAATTTAACAAAATAAATTTCAAAGAGCGGTCTGTAATCAACAATTGAAGTTTTATAAGCACTGTGATTACTTCTATTAAATTTGACTTGAAGAGGAAAGGAATTTATGTGAGATGTAGCTTATTCTTTATATTATGTTATCATGCAGACATATCCGAATCCGTTACAAGACAATCCTGCCTATTCAGTTGTTAAGTAAGTTGATGCATAAATTCTTCTTTCTGTAGCTGTGTTTGATGGTTAATTTATGCCCGGATACTATAAACAGATTTGATGGTTAATTTAAAATTGTCTTCTGATTTGACCAGGCAGTATTTTGTTAATGTAGATGATACGGTTGCTCAACGGGTAAATGATCTGTACTGGTTGTTCTTTCTGATGAATTTCTGTCGTCTAATGGCTTTACTGAAATGCAAGTGTATAGTTTTCTAATTCCAATATTGTTCCTTTGTATAGATTGTTGTTGCGAAGGATAGTCCAAGAGGGACACATTTTCGTCGTGCTGGACCTCGTCAAAAGGTCTAGACTTTTACTCCCCCTTAAGAGTTCATGATATTCTTCTGTCCATGTTATTGTGAATAACGGCACATGTTTTGAATGTTTCTCAGGTGTATTTTGAATCAGAGGACGTGCATGCATGTATTGTAACATGCGGTGGTCTATGCCCTGGTCTAAATACAGTGATTAGGGAAATAGTATGTGGATTATACCACATGTATGGTGTCCACAAAGTTCTTGGGATTGAGGTTAGCAAACGCTTCTGTCATTGCATTAAACTTCAGTCTGGGTCCTTGTTTGGATGTTTGGGAAGTACAAGGAAAATGAAGGTAGAATGCTGATAATGCTCGAAAATGTTGTTGATAGCATTCTTTCTTATATTCTTTTCCTTCTTGTTGAACTTTTTGACATCCGAAAGGAGACCAACACTTTGATTTTATGACTCAACTCTGGTGTTGGTTAGTACTTTATTTGTGATAGTGTTAAAAAAAGAATGCATAATTATACAATATTGACTAAAAGGGTCTCTTTGTACATATAGGGAGGTTACCGAGGTTTTTATGCTCGAAATACAATTCCTTTGACCCCAAAGGTGGTGAATGACATCCATAAACGTGGTGGCACCATCCTTGGGTCATCACGTGGAGGCCATGATACCTCTAAAATTGTTGACAGCATTCAGGACCGGGGAATTAATCAGGTTAATTTATCTGCCCTTTTTAATTCATACATCTGACTGCATTCTACATTGTTGCATCTACCTTTGCAAACTAATCCCATATGTTGATTTTTTTCCTCTTTTTAAATATCATCTCAGGTTTACATAATTGGAGGAGATGGAACTCAGAAAGGGGCTTCTGTGATTTTTGAGGTAATTCAGTTTAATGTGGATGCAATGATTTTTTTGATAAACAAGTCTTACAATGATGGGATTATGTGTGAGTTTTGCTAAAAATATAATTATAAAATTGAGTTAGAATAATTGCTGGTCATAGTATTTAGTTATTTATAAATAACTTATGAATGCAGGAAATTAGAAGGCGTGGCCTTAAAGTTGTGGTGGCAGGAATACCAAAGACCATTGATAATGACATTCCGGTAGTTCTCAAGCTTAACATCTGAAGTTTTATTTATACCCATCTTCTGACCCAAAACTTTGATATGATGTTGGAATTGACTCAATATTGAATATTATGCCCTTTTTGGTGCAGGTTATAGACAAGTCCTTTGGTTTTGACACTGCAGTTGAGGAGGCTCAACGAGCTATTAATGCAGCCCATGTTGAATCAGAAAGCATTGAGAATGGTATTGGATTTGTCAAGTTAATGGGCCGCTACAGTGGTAAGCTTCTTTCCTTTAGTAACTATTTTAACAGATCAAAGAAGTCACATCTGAAAAATTGTTGGTTTGATTTGAACCTGTGCTTAATGTTACAGTGAAATGAGCTTCCATTGAAAAGAGAGCTAAAGATTTTCCTTAGCAATGAACATTCAATTTTCATGGCTACACAACTAGGGCCACCATTTAGGATATATCTTTATTCCATTTCTTTTCTTTTTTTCATTGATTTCGTGACATCTATGCATGTGGATGGCTTCATAATTTATAAGAAGTTTCTCTTTCCTTGTTGCGTTTCTTCCACCCCCCTCCCCCCCCAATTTTTTTTCCTGTACTTAGAACTTTTTCTCATTATTTGAGCTATATTTATAATTTGCTAATTATTCTTAGATTTATCATTGATTCACGTGGCAAATCATAGCATTCTGAGCAAAAATTCATCTTTTTGCATTTGTCATTTTATGGAATAGAAAATTTAAATTCTAAATCACTTCCTACTAATCCGTACCAATATTAATATTTCTCCACCTTTTTTAAGTCTTTCTGTTTTAACTTCTTTCACTTTTTACTTGGTCGTCTTTAATTCTACTTGAGCAAGCCTCAAGCATTCTTAAATGATCACATTGATCAACCTAGGGTGCTGATTGCTGAATGGGGCATGTCCGCCTGGTAATTAAGCATCCACGTCAATTAGTGTTCTCATTAAAGCGTTCCACCACCCCCCCCCCCCCCCCCCTTTTCTTTTTTTGAGGCATTTCTCTTTCATATACTCTTTTTAATTAAATCAGCTATTATAAAGAGAAACAATGTTTCTTAAATTAGCTTCACCTCATTCTTGTCATGCAGGATTCATAGCAATGTATGCTACTCTTGCTAGCCGAGATGTGGACTGTTGCTTGATCCCCGAGTCACCCTTTTATCTTGAAGGACCTGGTGGGCTATTTGAATACATTGAGAAAAGATTGAAAGAACATGGACACATGGTTATAGTAATGGCTGAAGGCGCAGGACAAGAGCTGCTTTCTGAAAGCATTCGTGCCAATGACCAACAGGATGCTTCTGGTAATAAGCTACTCAATGATGTGGGTCTATGGATATCTCAGAGGATTAAGGTATAAATTCTAGGATATTTTATTTCACTTTGGTGTTAAATGTATATTTTTTTGCCATGCCTTGCAATTGTGAACATATCAGCTTTGATTTAGCAATGAAAGAACTGTAAGAGGAGTATTTGTGTAGTGACTTCCAAGTTCTAATTAGAGGCTTTGCCTATAATTTCCATTTTGCTTTGGGATATGATACCAGAGACTTATGAAGTAATTCAAGTTATTCAACTGTATGAGGTGCCCCGTTTCAGTTTGACAAATAGTAAGCGATTAGCACTGCAACATGGTGAATTGAGTGTCACTCCAATTGATATGATATATAGAAAATCATGTGGGGGCTTATAATTTTTATTTCTTTTCAGAGAAATGCTGTTAATTACCAGTGACTAGATTACAAATATGAAAAGTTCTTCCAAGTTAATCATAGGTTTTTTGTTGCTCAGGATCACTTCAAGAAACGGAAGATGGCTATAAATCTCAAATATATAGGTTAGTTTATTGAAATAATTTCTTCTTATTATATGTTTCTTTTTCAGTTTGTCCTTCAATATGATTAGAAAATGATAAGACTTTGTTTGCTTGCAGATCCCACTTACATGATACGTGCTGTTCCGAGCAATGCATCTGATAATGTTTATTGCACCCTCCTTGCACACAGTGCAGTTCATGGTGCAATGGCAGGGTATACAGGCTTCACAGTTGGCCCTGTTAATGGAAGACATGCTTACATACCATTCCGGGTGAGTTTATTTGATTCAAAACAAATTTCTCAACTTCCCTTAAATCATATTTAGTTGTCTCTGTGGGCTATTTGCACGTAACTGCTGGAGTTGCATATGTATGGCCCCTGCATGTGCGAGCAATTTGAAACTATGCTTCTTGCTACATTATACATCCAGGAAGCCCAATTGAACAAAGTTCCAGTTTATGATGTCATGCAAATTGAACAGATTTAATTAACATTTGATAATATCAAGCCTAATTTTCTCCTCTTTAAATATTGCCGAAGGGAACTTGCAACTTATCCAGAAAAGAAAGAAAAAAAATTCCAGTGGATTAAACGAGAGATGAGCTCTTTCAATTAAAGCTGGAGCAATATCAGTTTTATTACAAGCAACTACAACTTTCTTTTTTTAAAAACTCATATGGACTAGTTTGCTCAAGTAAATTGAATTTTCTGTGCAGCGGGTGATCGAGACACAAAACAAGGTTGTGATAACTGACAGGATGTGGGCAAGGCTGCTGTGTTCAACCAATCAGCCAAGCTTTTTAGACCATAAAGATGTCGTCGGAGACGAGAATGAGGAAGTACCACAAATCCAATCAATAAATGGGGAGAACCATTTAGAAGCAAGAGCAGCTAAGCATAGAGAGCTGAAAGATGTCCCTGAGGACACAAGAGAGGAAGAACCACCAATCCTGCCAGTAAATGGGAACAGCCATTTAGAAGCCATAATGGCTAACCAAAAGTGACTAGCAGCACCAATTCAATTTGAGCAGCTGCTAATTTTAAGTTGTCTGTCATTGGGGGTACCCCTTTTCTTTTTCTTTTTGTTGCATGCTGATATAAGTTCTACCAAGTGAACCCTATACCCAGTGGTGATTCATATAATTTTAGTGTGAAATTACCCTACCATAGATGGGGGCTACAATACTTTCATAAAGAACCACTGTATATTATTCTGAACGGTGGTTATGACATTATTATACGGGAATATACAATTATCTCCGAGCATTTCATAAGTACTAAATAGATATATTTGCACTTAAATTCTGTGTCTACGTGCATTTCTCCACTTCATTTTAGATCAGATTGGAGAGAGAGAGAGAGAGAGTTATAAACATCAAAGATCTTGAGGAAACATGTCATGGCAATTTTTTCCTCTCCCCCCTGCTTCCCGAAACCAGGCATACCCATGAGAAAGACAGGCCTTTGCTTTGAAGGCTGGTACCACCAAGGCCGTCTGTTAGGATGCCCTAAATCAAAGATACCTTTTCCATGAGAAAACCCTAGTTCGTAGCTTTGAACGCGAAGCCAGCAAGGCCATCTATAAGACTTTAGTGATTAGCAAATACAAGTCAATCTTGCCATTTCCAGCATGGACAGAATTTTACTCCAAAATATACCACGGGACAACTCAAAAGATTATCTACTATGAGTTTCAGTTAACTTAACAAGTAAAATCCTTTGTTGTTGAATAAAAAATCTGGAGTACAACCTTAGTCCATACTAAAAATTAATCGGTGTTTTGGCTTAATAATAAAGAACAATTATTATGAAATGGACGCCATAGATTTGAAATACTATCATATTTATAAAATAAAAAATAAAAAAATTATATGCGTGTACTTTTTATTACACGACTTGCTTAATAGTTATGTGATTTGTTTAAATGTTTATTACACGAAAAAGGTTTTATAAATCATCAATGATCATGTAATGGGCCGGAGGAAGAATATGTCCAATATATAAGAAAGCAACAGGATATAAGTGGAACTCTTGAGTTCAATGACAATCCTTTGCATCACTCTATGAACAAGTTTTATTTCAAGTTTACTAAGGCCAAAAGGAATCTTTAAGCAAATACTTCTGTCATGTACAATGTCAGTTTGCTTAGGAGCTTACACCAATGCAACTGGCAAGCAAACATTATTCCTTACTAACATAAGCACATCATTCTCAACAGGAAAAGTTTTTCCAATTAAAATTCTTATTGCCACCACTCGCTTGAATAATGCATGAGATGCTCATTCTTGTGAAGTTTCTCCGGCGACATTTTATTAGTTTTGGCACTAACATTCTTCTGACAAAGTTTTGAACATGAAACATCTTATCATTTACATATTTGTCAATGATACACCAAGGACTGATGTGGAATGCAGCAGCACATTAAAATACATAAAGGAAAATACAATATAATTGATTAGGGATCAGCAAAGGGCGCCAAAATAAACAATTAATTCATTTTGTTATGCGGTTGTAATAATTGTACTATTTTCCATGTGTAACATTTTCATACCTAAGATTTACAGAATTTCTACAAATCTTAATGTAACACAAGGACTAAACCTGATCTCCTTCTTCATTTCAGTGTGCCCTGAACACGGTGTTAATAACCTCTTTCAGATTCCTGCAGCCTATGATTTCCATTCCTTCAAAACCATGAGATCCTAAAGATTTCTCAGCTGATTTGGGAACAATACACATTTTATAGCCCAGTTTTGCAACTGTGTTTACCCTTTTCTCCATTCTAGGTACCTAAAATATTGAAACGAAACAGTTTCAAAAATCATAAGTCCCATTTAAGCAGGAAAATAAATAAACAAAGGAAAAAGCATTCCAAATATATGTGCTAGCTGCAATGCTAGCAAATCTCATATGAACTGCTAAGACAAGGACCACTTATAAACTTTGGTATAGCATTATTGAAATGAATTCTAAACACCAATCAACAATATCCAATAATTTTATCAAAATTTTGTGCATGGAATTAGTTGCTTTGCCTAGCTCTAGGCGTACTACTATCAGAAAGGTTACTTGGGCTCAGCTCCATTCACAATCAGGCTCACCAATCTAGTCAAAAGTTTGACAAGCAGACCATAAAGAGGGCCAAGCCTTGATAGAGTCCAAACTCCAATAAGTTCTACACATGAAGAGCGTGATAACTCAGCTAAACTACAGTATCACTAAACAAAAACTAAAAAGTAGTAAAATCTGGTGGGGCTGCCTGAAATCTGTTTTACATTCTTTTTTTCAGAAGGGCTAGCAGAAAAATAAAATCTGGAAATGCTGGAGGATATACTTTGTGCATAGGAAATATAAACTGAATGCAATATAAGCAACAAAAGTAACTGTCACAAATGGAATAGAAAGAAGATTCCATAACTGAAAACAGGGAAGGAGATGCTACCAGACTGGCTAAGTTCAACAAAGATTGTACGTCTGAAACTTTGTTACTGAAAGTAAATTTTTTTAAATAAATTATTAGAGCAATGTTAACAATTAATGCCAATAAAATGGAACCATATTGCTTACCGTGCGAAGCTCACCGCCAAGTCCAACTTCACCAATGAACGCAATATTGTTTGGAATAGGAAACTCCAAAAAACTGGAGGCAAAAAAAAGAAAAAAGATTATTGTAATCAGTAAATACATCCAAGGGGCAAGAGAGTGAAAAAAGAAAGTACTGCAGGAGGCAATTTTTTTGATAGGCAATTTTTATTTTTATTTCAATCAACATTGCAAAACTTGTAGAAATGCTGAAAACTACTAACAAATGCATCAAGTTGGATGTTTAAAATTTGCTATGAAAAATCTCATAAAGTATGTAAAATCCAATATTTAATTTAAAGAAATAAAGCATGAAAAGGGAAAAGGTAATGAGGTGAACTGGATCATAAACACATGCCTGCTACAAATTGCTGCCGCTACTGCAAGATCCCCAGCAGTCTCACTCAGCTTCACCCCACTAACAACATTTAAAAAGATTGCCTATAGTAAAAAGTACAAAAACAAGGGAACATATTAGCTAGTACCATTGAGTTAAAACACATTAACTATTTAAGGAAAAAGGATCAATAAAGGCCCAAGTGCTTAACATAGCTCAAGAGGTAGCAAAATACAAGGGAACACATTTCATCATCAAATAATCAACTGCACCATCTTTTTTCTGAAATACATCAATCTTTGAATAAAAGGCACCAAAGGGCTCGGTATTTAAAAATTATACCAATGGCAACAATAAAGTCACCATGGAGGATTTGCATTGAAACCAAAAATAAATAAAAATCATGCGATTGAATACTTCTACTAGCTATAGTACCCTAAAATGAAAATGCATTACAGCTTTTAGCAGTTTAAGGTGATGTGCAGATTTTTCAAAGAATTTGTTAGAATAATGGTCTGGTGTCAAAATTATTAGTCTTACTATGCTAGTCTCCTAGATCAAACGTGTATGTCATGGAGGTTGGGTATGAGTGTAGTGTAGGATAAGTAGGGTTTATCAGGATCTGCTGTGTATGGAATAATAGTATTGTGTTTAAGTGGCATATATTCAAATTCTTCCAAACATAATTTGAATGTTATTGTCAACTGATGTTTCTCTTATATTCATGTGTTTGACTGTATATTAAAAAAGCTGATTCTATTGTTATTAAAAGCATAATGTGTTGCCCTCATCATGCTTCATAAACTTAAAAAATAGCTCTGCGCCTTCTTTTTTTAAAAAAAGTCATTATGTTTTCCCTTGTTACCTTGTCCTCACAACATTATAAAGTTTTCACAAGTCTTTTTCAGTTGAAAGCCTCAATCCGGGAAAAACTTCAAAAGAAATTAAATGACAGAACCCAATTATAAGCCACATAACTACAGAGAAGAAAACTAAATTGGGGAACAACTATTATGGAGGATTATGGAGTTGGAGTGATGAAATTCTCTTCCAATCCATATGTGGCTATCAAATGACTATCCACGTGCATTTTTTATTATACAACTTATTTAGACATGTGACTCATTTAAATACTTAACGAGTTGTGCAATTAAAATGCATGTTGATGGTCATCTGATTGCCACATACTAGGTCAAAAAATATTCATCCAAACCGATTTAAGATAAAACTTTATCTATTGCGGAAACATCAACTTACATTCTCTTGAAGCTTGAGGCCAGTTTGCTTCATCAGAACCTACAATGTTTAAGAGATTCAAGATGGTAAGCTTACAAGTGTGGACCATCATTTAAGGCAACCTTTTATGTTCACTGCCAAGAAGTAAAATGTCATCTTGATGATCATCTAGAATATTGATTTGAATTATTTATTTATATAAAAAATAATAATAATAAAACTGAAAAGCAATAACATAGTGACAAAGTGGGCCTTACCCTCTGGTTGCTGAAAATAAAATATAAAACATTTTTCCAAAAAAAAAAAAAGATTTTTTAAGACTACATTTTTTCTGTTTTGAATTCTAAATTTAAAATAAATAAATAAAAAAAATCAAACAATCCCAACAGTTTGTCTTGCAGTCGAGGAAAGATCTTTCTTAGAATTATAGTTAAATGATTAAATTCACAATTTCCTAAATGTTTAAACTATTTGGAGAATCAATAATCTGTTATGATATTAGAGCATGTAGTCTTGAGTTTGAACCTTGTCCTTAGGTCAATGCATGAACAACCGCATTGGCCTAATTGACTTAATAAACAAATCAAAGGTTGGCCTAATCTGATTGCTAAATACAAATGCTAGGTTCAATTGAATCATTGTAATCTCACAAACAAAGTGGAACTGGAACCTGCAAAGCACTAGTAACATGAGAGTAAAACATCACAATGGCAATGAGCATTTGAAAACTACAATTTGATAAGGTGGGTGTCAGATTACATGACAAAGAGAATGTTTAATTTAATTATTTCTCACCATCCAAGGAAAATTTGTGAAACATAGCAAAAAGACACAGATCGGTATAGAAGATATTGCATGAGCATGTATATTAAAAGAACTCCAGAGCATTGCTTACAGAAATAATCATGTCAGCTCTGCTTGCTTGAATGCCATTAACTTGCCTTGAAGCTATTGACCCAGATGCACATAATGCCTACATAGATATTCAAACATCAGTCAAAATGTTTCTAGACAAGTCGAATATGATAGCAAGCCTGTTACAGTCAAGTCTATGGATTCCATTTATTCATTGGAAAGCAATACCTCAAACTCTATAGATTTTCTGGAAGTAGATAATTTTGACTTGGTCTTTCAATTCATTGCTAGTTAATGTTGCAAATCAATTGAAAATTATTGTAGTTATTATCAATAAAATTGCAATCAGTTTATTTCTTTCATCTTGTGGATCCAAACTTATTTCTTTTTAATTTACTGAGCCCCTTGTGAATTAAAGGATTTGCTCTAGCTAGAATGAGATCTAGTGCTACTTTTTTTAATTCCTTTTTGTGTCACAGAATCATATAGTTTGTGGAAACATGTCAAAGTTAAATGTAACAAAGGATAAAAAATGAAGTACAAAATTACCAAAAAACTACCTGAACTTCGATTAGGAAAGTTCGAGATCCATCCATAATCACAGCCACAGCTAGTCCAGCTAAATACTCTGAATCGGAGTACTGATCACTTAAAAACATCTCACTGGGGTTCGAAACAGCTTGCAGCCCGGATTGTGACATTTCAAATACTCCAAGCTGACAGCAAGCATTAATCCTATCATCAACCCAAACTGAAGAAACTCTAGTATTATTTAGAAGGATGATGAAGCTCCTATTAAGTAAACCTTACCATTCAATTTTTAGGTGAATACCCTTCACAAAAATGAAAATCATATGCATCCTCTATCCTCTAAAAAATTCATGGCTCAAAAAATACATAATTGCCTAAGTAATATAAGTGCTACATTAGAAAATAAAAACTTCAAGGAGAAAGCCTATTGTCCATTTAGACTAACTTAGAGCTCTGTAAGAAATGCATTCAATTCATTGCTAGAGGTCGAGCTTTGGTGCGATGGCAAATGTCTTCCACTAAAAGCGACAAGTCGCAGGTTTGAGTCCAAGAATCAACCTCTCCAAAAAAATTTGGGGTAAGGCTGCCCAACCATGACCTCTCCTAGACCCCACAAGAAAAGTGGAAGTTTTGCGCACTGATGCTACTTTTTTAAGAAATGTATTCAAAATGAACTTTATTTATGATTACCTTGCCTTTTTGATAAGTAACTTATATAACTTGTCAACATGTTCTTTTTCATTCTGATGCTAGACCATGTGAGATAAACTACACAACTTACAAAAAAAAGATTGAAGACAGATCACTTTGTTCAATCAACATCAATAAGTTCAATTCTCTCCAAAAAAAAAAAAAAACATCAATAAGCTCAAGATGACTTGTTGAGTGCGTCAGCTAGTGTAGCCATGGACAGAAAAGCAAGCACAACCAAAATATGAAGCAACAACCTCAAACACAAAAATAAAACTTAATACAATCATGACAATCATCACTATCAGCGCTGCCAACCAAAAGATGTAAAGATAAGGATTGAAGAGCAATATGTCCATTTAGTTAATTCTAAATGGTTCTGCATGCAATTTTTAAGTGGAATGTAATTTGAAGCATAAACAGCATAATGATGTAGGATACAAATTATAAATAAAATTGAAGCAACAGCATCTCTTGATGGAATACCTCATCAGTGGATCCGAAACGATTCTTCAGAGATCTAAGCAAACGATAGGATGAGTACTTCTCCCCCTAATTATTGACATGAGAATATCAGTTATCTATTTCTGGCATCATGGCATAGTTAGCACATCCATCACATTTGGAAGCTCCAACTAACCATGAAATACATACATTGCAAGAAGCTAATTATTTTTAGTAATATGCATGCAAGACAGGATATAATAAAACCATTCAGATGAGAATAAAGTAAAAATCTTGATGGCTTCCAATGCAAGGAATATCTGATCTCCAACTGGCTAACTTGGCAAAGTCTAGGATAATTTGGTTGTGGTTCTAATTTGATACAGGATATTAAGGATCCAAAAATAGACTACATGCTAGTAATAGAATATATATATATTTGATAAATCCAATAGTTACAATTTGGGGGGGGGGGGGGGGGGGTGTATTGAGTCCTGGATGTCTCCGTTGGAAACATCAAGAGGTGCCAATTGAGCTACGAGGCTCCTAGCACTAGTGAAAGAAAATATAAAAAGGAAGACTACAAAGTGACCATGTGCCACCTTTACCAACTATGCAGGAAAAGAAAAGGTAACAAGGTACCAACTTCCATATATAAAACAACATCAACAATGTGCTCCAAGACATGAGGTCCTGCTAAATCTCCGGATTTTGTCACATGTCCAATCTGAAATACAAAAGAGCAGAAAAGCATTACTTAGCTATCACAAAAGTTGAAAACTTAACAATTGATGGACAATATTTGAAGAAAAGCCTACAGGTCAGTCTAATACAATGCCGTATTATCAACTGATCATATTTGAAAAAGAAAAGGTTACACTTAAATGCATATCTAAAGTAAAGAAGACAAATAAAAAATCAAAACACTTGAGAAAATTACTCAAGTGCCAAAACAAAGGTGATGCTTAGCATTGCATAACCAACTTATCAGTCATACTAAACAAAGGTGAAGCTTAGCGTTGCATATCCAACTTATCAGTCATATTATTATAAGTTCAGCCCATGAGGGGATAAAGTTTGGAGGTTCACTTGTTATGAGTTCAGGTGATGCTCAGTATTGCATATCCAACTTACCAATCATACTATTATAAGTTCAGCCCATAAGAGGATAAGTTTGGAGGTTCACTTGTTAGTTTTGGATCCCACGTTGATGAACAAAGGTGATGGAGCCTTTGATGAAAAAAACAATTTAGTCTTTGCAAATCACTATCAAAGATATCGTATTTTTAGTGCAATGAGGATTGATTAAGGAATTGGGTAAGAATTCAAAAGCTGGCCACTATTTCCAATGATAATGGGAAGAACTTAAGATGAAGGTGGTGGGTATTATTTGTTTAAGTCTTTCCCTAAAAGTATAGTGTGTTGAACGAGATTTCACCTTAAGAACAGTGAAATTTTTTAAAGAAGATAAATATGTTAAAAGCCATTTACAAGTCGTTTGTACTTGAAGAAAGAGTTACATCAACTGCTTGTGGAGGAAATTACTAAAATTAAGAATCATATGTATGCTTTTATAATTTAACTACTCAATTCTCGAACATAAATACCAAGATTGAGGAGGATCAAGCCCTATTGCTTTTAGACTCACTTTCACCTTCCTATGATACTTGGTGACTGTAGATACCTGGTGACTGCACTGTTGGTAAGGAGACACTCAAGTTTGAAGACGAGATGTTGGTTTTTTTAGAGACAGAAAAGTTTAAAAAGCTAACAAATAATTTGGAAATTGAGACATTTGTGGTGAAATCCAAATCAAGCCAGGGAAGGAGTATGTTGTGCAAGAAGAATTTTGATATAAAGAAGTCAAGATCAAAGTCTAGTGCTAATATTGTCAACAGGTACAACATAACTAATATCAACATAAGAAGTTAAAACTTGACCAAGAAAAAGTCAAGATAGCAGAAGTACACAAATACAACAATTGCTGCAATAGATATCATGGATGAAAATAGTGGCAATGTTCTTGTAGTTAGCAAAAATACAGATTTCATTAAAAAAATTTTGGGTTTTAGATTCTGCCAGCTCCTTTTGTATGTGTAGTAATAAAGATAGGTATATGTGTAGGAATAGAGGTAGGTCTGACAAAAAAAGATTATGATTAAAGTTCCATTATTAGAAATGTGGAATGTAAAGTAATAGAAACAGGTACAATAAAAATTAAGATGTTCAATGAGAGCGTGAAGATTTTGGGTAGTGTGAGACATGTACCAAAACTTAGAAGAAATATAATTTCTTTAGGTTGCTTGGATTATTTTGGCTATGGATAATATTCTATAAGAGGCAATGTTATATAAGTTAATAGAATTGTTTTGATGGTAATGAAGGAAGAGATATGTGAAGTGCATAGAGGAGCAAAAGCAAAGAGGAGCCTTTAGTTCAACAACCGAAGAGGAAAGATACTAATGGATAGAAAAGAGGATAATTTGTAGAGTATGCAACTGGTTTGGTTATAAGCAGAGTTTGAGTGCGAATTTAAAAATTGCTTAAACTCAACTAATCATATCTTTTGTTAAGGACATTAGGGAGCTCCCTTTCCCAACAAAAGAGAGAAAAGAAAGTACAAAAAGGGATACTAATGAAGACATCACATGGGCTGGAGTGGAAATTGTTAAGTCCAACCCATGTGGGGATAAGCTTAGAGGCTTACTTGTTGGTTTTAAAATCCCACATTGATTAGAAGCATTATATCAGGGTGCAATAATTCTTATAGAGTGTTATTCACATATCAAAAAAGAAATAGAGAGGTGTAACAACTCCAATAAATAGGGTGGTGGTGTAGCTTTTGTAGTGTGTAAGAGAGTTAGAAGATAGATTTGTCAGATATGTTAGGGTGAGAGCACTTTTGGGCGTATTGTGGATTTAGGTTAGTTTATATAATTATATTTGTGAGAGCTTGTGGATGAGGTTGTAATTCATATTTGTGATAGTAATTTTTTATTGATGTTGCCTATGGATCTAGGCATAGAGTTTATTAAACCATATTAATTTTGTATCTTGTGTTGCTTGTATTTTTTTGCTTTGCATGTTTATTCAAAACAAGAGGACATAAGTGGTAATAACTAATAACTGACAAGAAAATGGCATTGAACAAGAGAATCATGAAACAATTTCATGCAGAGCAGATTGTTGATCACAGTCTCTTTTTACAGTGGCAATATAATAAAGATTTTAAATTTAAACAGAAACACAATATAACCAACACACACAGGTGAAAACCCACCAAATAATGAAGTAAAAAATGATTAACTGACCATCAACGAAAAAACACATCTATTGGAATTATTTTTTATTGGTAAGATCTATAGGCACCTAGTGAATCATGAACCCATAACCTCACCCACTATCCCATTATTATGGGAGGAGAATGTACCATTTGAGCTACAACTCATTGGCAAATCATCTGCTCCCATCATCAAGTGCTTATCATTCAAAACAACCATAAATTTAGCAACTTTTAATGAAGCAGAAGACCTATGAAGCATAGACACTTCATTTGGGATTCCGTACCTGTGTCAGACACAGGACACATCTGGGAGACTGGGACACTTCTACACACGTGTCCCAGCCGTTTCCTTTTACTTTTATTTTTTTGAAAAATTGCATTACACTGGAGGGACACTTATCTTTTATTTCTTTTTAGTTTCAATCTTGAACGCTTATCTAGTTATCTTTTATTTACACTTTTGGATCTCATTCTTAGTTTGTATTCTAATTTCTAAACATCATTTTCAAGTCATGAATTCACTTTATTATCCATTATTGCTCTTAAACTGATATATGTTTAACATTGTATGAAAAAATAAATTCTTAACAATATTTAAAAATATAAATTAAAAAATATTTAAGTTTAATAATTAATTAATATGTGTATCCCTACTATGCCGAGTCCTAATTTTTAAAAAATTGACGTGTAGTACCAAAATCCGTGCTTGTGTCCATGTTTCCTCACTAAAGACATGCCAAACAATTTTTGCAACTTAAAGGATTTAACATAAAAAATTAAATTGTCTTATTAAATTAAAAATAAAATAAATAAAAGATTAGTGGTGTGCTTAAACACTCAGACCTAGATGTGATGAATATGCATCCAAAAATGTCAAATGTTGGCTTCCTTTCAGACTTGGACAATGTATACGCACCAAAAGAATGGGGATGTTAGTCTTCTTCGCAAAACGCAGCAAGGCTGATGTGCATTCCTTCACCTGTCATGGATCAGGGCAATCTCAGAACCCAGTATATGTACTGTCCAGAAACCACCACATAAAATCACAGCAAATATGTGCACTTTAAAAGTTATATTCTGGTCCAAAGTGCATTATTATATTCATAATCTGAGAGAAGGTAAGAATACAAGAAATCATTTTCAAATTGAAAACCTTTTGAGTTGTTGACAACCTAAAGAGAAATTAGCGCGGATATAAATGCTACACGAAATACTCTAAAATCAGAGGATTTGGAAATATTACCAAATAGAAAATATATATTCAAACAGAAATGGGAGCTAGGAGCCTAGGACTATTCCATTGTATGCATCACCTTGAAAAAAGCAGAACAGAACTAGCCCGCCCATATGGGTCAAACATCTTGAGCTAAAACCAGGATTTTTTTTTGTTTGCCTGGTATGGTATAAGGATTGAAAATTCTAACCTGTGCAGGCCCTCCAGCACTTCCAGCCACACCTTCTAAATAAACTGTTTGAATTGAATCGACAATTATAACCCGAGGTGAGAGGGGCTGACTTTTCCCTAATATGTCCTGAAAGCAGGCAAATGCATCAATTATTTTAGGCTACATTCACCAATGTTCCAGATATGCAGACCAGCAATTTTATACTTATGAAGCATTTGATAGATATTTACAAGTAGTAGTTTCTAAGCATGACTTACTGGACAAATTGCACCTCATCTTTTTCAAGTCAGATTGCACCTCATCTTAAATCAACAAGAGTTTTCACTTTGCATCAATGTCCTCTTCAAACATTCACTTAGCATTTATAACATTATATATTGGATTTAATGAAAGTTGTCTTTTTTCTGCCACTTGATGCTGATATCTTACATCAACACTATGTAACCCAATGAGAAATCCAACAACATAGATTTGAAACTTAAAAAACAAGAGTGATTTATATCAAAATAAAATTACATAAATCTTAGAATGATCTGAGTACGAGCAACATGATTGGCTGAAATTAAAATAATCATTAAAATAAAAAAATAAAAACTGTTAAGTCCAGAATCATGCACCTCAATCTCAGTATTAGAATATAAGAAAAGTTCATCAGCTCCTATACTCAAACGGTCAGCTCTGTTTCCAATTTGCTCAACACTCTGCCATAAGGGAGAAACAGCATTAAAGTTACTTCCAGATGCATAGCAAGGTCCAAGGAAAGTGAAAAAAAAAAAAATCCACACAAACATGGTGAAATCACAAATTACATTATTAGAAACACTAAGTTGAAGATTTAACTCCATCTAGAGTCAACACATCACAGGCTTATGGAAACCATTTCAAGAATAATAGGACTTGAGTCTATTTCAAAAGAATTAGAAGCAATATTCCCCAACTTAATTGAGTATAATTAAACCATCAGTTAAAAATTAAAACTAAAAATTTGACCCTTATTTCATGTTCGTGTGCTTCTTACCTAACAAGGAAAATAATATGCCTACCAAGAATTAGGAAGCCAAAACACGACCAAAAATGCATTGACAAAATAAAGTTTTCTGCTTTCATCAAGGCAACAAGCCAGTATGAAGTTTCACAAACGCTAACCTCTTCACCAGAAACATACACGACTGGTGCTGGTTGACCAAGATCATTCCTTTCAGCTATCATTGCAGCAATCTTCGAATTATAAGTAAGAACTGATATCAGAATAAAGCCATTTGTAGAGAAATATAATAATTAAGAGTGCAGCTAGGTATTAAAAGTTCAAGTATTTCTGAGCAACTTTAAGAAACAAAGTCATCTGTATGCTCACAATGTAGAGCTACATATATGAAAATTTGATCCTTAACAAATTTATACCTGCAACAACAGTGTACTCTTGCCAACTCCAGGATCACCACCAACTAAAACCAAAGAACCTTCAAAACCCAAAAAGACACAGCTAAAATAAGCATTGAACTCTCTTTGAATTAGAAGCTCAAACATTCAACTAATAGAATAGTTTGTCACAGGAGCAGAAGAATTAACTAATGAAAAAATTTATCACAGGCTAAAAAATAGCAGAACAGGTTTCATTTCTCCAGATTAATAACCAAGGCAGAGGCTTGTATACAAATTGTTCTTTTAAATATTAAGTAAAATGTAATTCAGTGAAAAATAGTTCAAAATTATTTCTATATAATTCAACACTAAAATTTTTTCCAAAAAAAATAGCCATCAGATGTTAATTGTATAAATCAAAACAAGGTCACTCTGCAAGAAAGGATCTTTGTGTTCAAAAATCACAATTCAGAAACCAAAAGAATTGCTGATGTATGAACCGAAAAATATAGATGAGAGAAATTATAATTTTGTTTAACTTATGATTTTTATATTTAACATCCAACGAAAATTAATTTTATTAAAAGAACGTGTGTGTATTTTTTTTTTCCCCCTTTGAGGCAGCAACTATAGCAATAGCCGGTCAAAATGCCACAGAGAAATAGAGCCAAATAGCATAATCTTATCATTCCCAAAAGCTAAATTGACATTAAACAATACCCATCAAACATACATTAATTGAATTTCATGATGTCAATATTATGCTCTACTAACTTTTAGCTAACAATACTCATCATAGTCGTAGAAAGGTCGAGAAAACAAAAGCAAAAATATTAAAAGTAATAAAAATACTAAATGGCAAACCTGGTACAATGCCACCACCAAGCACCCTAGAAACCTCATTTCCGAAGGGTCCGTGCCTAAATAAGAATCACAAAACACAAAATCACATATCTTTAAGAACAAAACCACTATGCAATTCTTAAATAAACATAATATACACTCCCCCATCAATTTCAAAGAACTTGATAATAAAAGGAGACATTTTTTTTAGGATAATCAAACAATAATTAAATTTTACAAAACAAGTACCAAACCAATTGATAATGTGGCAAACAACAAGATGATCCACGTCATCAATTTTTTATTATTATTATTTTTTTATGTTGGTAAGTTAGTTGAGAGCTCATTGGCGCCAAGTCAGCAATTTATGAGACACATTTTCTTGGTGGAAATGAAGTGATTTTCTTAGCAACCAAACAGAGAGTGAGAGTACCAAACTCACAGTGGAATTCGCCAATTCAACTGATTGATCCCTCGATTGACGTCCGTCAACCGCATCGGCCGCGAATCTCCGGCCTTAGGCGAGAGCCACGTCTTCCCCTCGGAAACCTCAGCCGATCCCCCTTCCGAAAACCGCTTCAAGGTACCAACGGCATTGCACTCGCGGCACGTGCCCCACCACTGCCCGTCGGAGTGGCCGCAATCGGCGCAGACCCAAGAGAATCTCGCCTTCCCTTTCTTCTTGTTCCCGACTATGTCCAAATTGGGCTTCTTCGCATTCCCATTTCCGTCGGTGACAGGGGCAGGGTCGTAAATAGACCAAGCGCGAGGGGCGGTTTCGGCGGTGGAGTTGGATTGGTGGAGAGAGGGAGTGGAGTGAAGGAAGTGGCGGGAAAATTGGGGAAAAGAAGAGAGTGAATTGGGAATCGAAGGATTGAGGCGGTGCAGTCTCTGGGTTTTGGTGTAGAAGATGAGTCTTAGAGCTCTCATGTCTGAGACTTGCATATGAGAGAGACAGAGAGAATGTGTGTGTCTGGGTTTATCTAGGGTTTATGTGAGAGGGGTTTTTGTTGAAATATATGACAGAACCCCGCGAATTTCAAATCTATTTTTTTCAAAAAATAATTAGAGTTTTTTATTTTCCCTATTTTTTTTTTAGTGTACTTTGATACTTTTTTTAAATTTTTTATTTTTTTTTAGAAGATACTCTCTTTACTTATTTAGATCAAGATAAATTTATTTGAATAAAGTAGAAGATAAAAAGCTATGCTTAATAATAAAATAAACAAAATAAATGTTTTTGAAAAAAAGAAAAAACCTTAATCAAACGAACACTAATTAATAATGTTTCGTTAGTAGTAGTACAAGTAATTTATTTGAACTCTTGTTACAATTTTTTTTTTTTTTGGTTTCCCACGGTGCATCCTCAGAGTTTCAACGAGAGACTAATCATTGTTCGTGACGGGTGAGTCCTAATAGGGTAAATCGTTGGCTCAGAGATTTTTTTCAAAGTGTAGGTGCTTGAACTGAGGAGCACATCCAGTCGAACCTGAGACAAGCACTTTGAAACCGAGTGCCAAACCACTCAGCCAAACCACCTAGGTTAACTCTTGTTACATTTACATCTACACTTTTGCCTCACTTGACAAAATAATAATAGGTGTCTATTGTTTTCGTATCAATTAAAAATATAATAAAATAATAATTCCTATTATAAAATTTTATAATTTGGAGAGAGAGGTTATTATTTACTTATTTATTACTTTATATTGTTCTAGAGATTTGGCTAAAACTCACGCAATCCTAATTCTACCCCTAATTATAATTGTTAGGTTTATTACAAAGAGGATTGTTATTTTTGCAAAACTTTTGGGTGTGGTTATATCCCTACGTGTCAAAGAAAGTATATAAAATTTTACCAAAAAAAAAAAAAAACAAAAACAAAAGAAGTAGAAGAAGTTTGTTTGATCAAATAATTATTTACTAGGTGCATCCAGCTTTTTTGAAAAGTAAAAAACCAGTTAGAAATGCTCCATAATTTTGCTTTGCTTTCATTTATGAATTAGGTAACTTATATATGTAGTTTAGCAAAAAAAAAGAAAAAGAAAAAAGAGTTAACTCATATATGTAATGGAGTTAGTTTAGATAATAGAGTAATTGAATGTTACCATGAAACAAAGAGCACAACAAGACCCTAAAACTTTGAAGAAATGTTAGAGTTTTGTAACTAATACACGTGCTCTCTCAAAACAGTCACGTGGTATCTCGTTGCAACTAGTAGCTATTAGTAAATTTTGAAATGAATAATAGAGGGAGAATCAGTTAGGCTGATCCATTTGAGTAAAGAACAAGCAATTAGTATTTCAAAGAAATCCCTCATTTTATCTCTCCCTCTATTTTTTTCTCAATCCCATCTCTCAAAAACAATGAAAGGTCCTACTCCTAATCCCACACCACCATCTTCATCACCCTCAAACCACACACAATAATACACAAAAGTTTCACCCTCAAATTATATAAATGAATATATAATTTGTTACAATGAATAATTTGTTATATAAATGAAACTTCACCCTCAAAAACAATGAAAGGTCCTACTCCTATCCAAATGTCATTGCTTGCATCAAGAAAGTTCATTTTTTGTCCCCAATATCTCCTATCTCTTGTTCTTCCATGTTGATTTGATCAATGAATTAGCCAAATACTATATTAGTTTGACCTTTGAACCTATGTTACAAGAATGCCACTATTTTTTTAATGATCTTGACAACAACTTAGAATCTCCAATCAGAAAACCATACAAAGAGAGATTTAGCTCGTAGATACATGACTGCAATGCATTCAACCTTAAGAAACTCCTAGAGTAGTTGACTCAATTTTCCAGACATATCCAAATCTTCAATTACTAGTAAACGGATGTATAGAGATGGCAGAGACAACTTTGGAGGCAAGAATGAATTTCAAGAGAAAGGCATTTGTTGAGTATTAAGATTTCAATACAGTTGAATTGACAAAAGCACCTTGTTAAGAAAGATCATGGAGTATGGGAAGGAATAGAAAACATGGGTTTTCTAGGATTATTGCTGTGGAAAGAAGATTGCAAATATCAATTCTCATTTAAAGATTCATTTAAGAAAGATTCTGAATCGGTTATTAAAGAGAGTAGAATCAGGTGTTTGGACTGTTATTGATACCGTTACTGCCAAAAAAAAGAAAAAGAAAAAAGGGTGATGATGATGAATGTGCTTGAGAAAAGAATAAAGTGCATAGCTTTTTTCCCCAATGATTGGCCTGGTTGTGAAGAATTATTAGTTTCTTCCAATATCCTAATGGTGGTAATCGTTGAACACTTCTTCGCAACTAGTATTTCAACTATCATTTTGATATTTGTGTGTTTATAATAACTTAAGCCTCAATTAAATTGATTTCTTTCTACTAATACTAGAATGATCATGCCAAAATAATGAAATATTAAGTTTGTTACTAGCATGTTAAATGCATTCCATGCAAAATATGGCCCCAAATATATTGCATATGTATAATGTATTTTAAATATAAAATAAAATTTTAAAAAACTTGTAAATTTTGAATGGTGTTGTTTATGTCGAATACCTTGTATAGCTTTAAATAGATTCGTTCAAACCTCGCTCAAATTTGCTGATGTAGAACAGATAGCACATGCCTTCCTTGAGCAGCAGGGGCGCAAGAAGTCATAACGCAAGATCAAAAGGGGTGCCAGTAGGGACCATTGGGGTAACAGTGTCGGAATTGCATGAAATTTGGCAGGCTGAAGGGAAACAACGTTCTGATCCAGATTCATGACTGGTGCCATGAACGTCACCAAAATTTAGGCGAATTCCTTCATTAAGGCCCCCGATAACAATGTTTTTGTTATTTATAGTAATATTTGTTTTTCCTTAATAACTTTTAGTTTAAAAGTCAAAATAAGGTCCCGCCTATTTTGGGACGACCCTTAAGGTCAGCAGTTTATGATTCTACATTTAACTCAATTTTGCCATTTTTGGTAAAATTCGGTAATTTTGTCAGCTAATCGCTTAATTAGTGTGAATTAGGGTTTTAAACGTTTTTGCTTAGCATTTATAGACTATTATCAATAGACTATTATCAATAAACACAGACAATTTGTCAATTTTTCTTCTGGTGGATTCTAGTTTTATCTCCTTGTGAATTCAGGGAAACCCCTCGTGGATTCGAGGTTTACTACCAGAAACTAACAGTTTAGTTTCTGTTCCATCAAGAGAGCATCGTGTGTGCTTCTCTTCAAGCTTCCGCGACATCAGTTGGTATTAGAGCCTTGACTTACCCTAATCTGATGGCTAACCGACGAGACGATGACCAACATAACAATGACGGCGGTGACGACGTCAACAACCCAATCCTCACTAAGGCTGAGTTCCTTGGTTTTCGTGATTCAACCCAGCAGACTCTAGACCAGATTCAAGAAGCGCTTACCACCTTGCTTAACCGAAACCCTAATCGCGATGACGGAGAACGACGTGATAACCGAGCGCATGGCCCTCCCTATCGTGGTCCAAACAGGAACAGGCAGCAAGACTACAACGAAGAAGACAGTGAAGACGAGGAGTATGCAGAGAGAGTATTTGGAAATCATCGTGGTCCCGCAAGGGATAATGGTCGAGATTATCAGGAGCAAAGGGACTATCGGATGAAAGTAGAGTTACCATCCTTTAATGGTAATGTCTCCATTGAAGAGTATCTGGATTGGGTCAGTGAGGTGGAAAAGTTTTTCGATTATATGGGTACAGCAGATGACAAACAGGTGTGTTTGGTGGCCTACAAATTGAAGGGAGGAGCATCTGCCTGGTGGGATCGTGTTCAATTAAACCGTACCCGTGAACGAAAGCTTCCAATACGATCATGGAGGAGAATGAAAAGATTAATGGTAGATCGGTTCTTACCACCAGATTACCAGCAGGAGTTGTTCAGACAATACCAAGATTACAGGCAGGGTACTCGGACAGTTAATGAGTACATGGAGGAGTTTGACAGGTTGGCAAATCGTAATGACTTGGAGGAAACTGAAGATCAACGGATATCCAGATTTGTACACGGGCTACAAGTTTCCATCCGAGATCAGGTATCCTTACAAACCCTATATACTTTGAATGAGGCTGTAACCTTATCCAAGATAATAGAATATCAGCATCTCAAGGCAGGTTCGAAGTTTTCCAGCCGCAGTTCGGAGTCCTCTAGTTCCATTACCAACAAAGGTAAACAACCCATGTTTACACCACGATCACAACCCATGGTTAGGGAGAATAGTGGTGTCAACCAATCCACAGTGGCAGTAGCAGGCTCCACAGCTCAGCCGATAGCGAATGCCAACCCCTATGCTAGGCCAACTAGGAATAAGTGCTACAGGTGTGGAGAATCAGGACACCGATCTAGTACTTGCCCTAAACGAGCAGCAGTGAATTTGGTGGTAGCAGAAGAAGGCGAGGCAGAAGGTGAACAGGAGGGTGAAGAGGTGTATGATGATACGGATCCGTATGCTTATGATCCCAATGAGGTCCAAGAGGACGAGGAAGGCGTGCCATTAGGGCGGTCTTTGGTGATCCAAAGGTTGTTGCTCACACCAAGGGTGAAATACGGTGATCAGCGGAATGAG
The DNA here is from genome assembly GCA_032727855.1 of Quercus ilex subsp. ballota. NCBI lineage: Eukaryota > Viridiplantae > Streptophyta > Magnoliopsida > Fagales > Fagaceae > Quercus > Quercus ilex. The sequence goes on along the minus strand of CM064912.1, from coordinate 22,442,137 downwards.
GTCTTCCGAGCACGATGCACTATCAGTAAGAGGGTCTGTGATTTGATCATTGATAGTGGCAGTGTAGAGAACATTGCGTTGAAGAGTTTGGTTACTAAGCTAGGATTGAGGACAGAAAAGTATCCCTCTCCGTACAAGATAGGTTGGATCAAGAAAGGTACGAAAACTTTTATTACTCAACAATGTCGTGTTACTTTTTCTATGGGTAAATGTTATGTAGATGAAGTAGTTTGTGATGTTGTTGAGATGGATGCATGTCATTTAATACTGGGTAGACCTTGGCAGTATGATGTAAATGCTACTCATAGGTTTAAGGATAATGTGTATGTGTTTTTTAAGAATGGCAGAAAAATTGTCCTTGGTCCTATTAAGGAAGGCAGTATAGCCAAAGCTTCTAAAGTGGAGGGGAAGCCAGCACTCCTCATAGTGAACAATGAAGATGAGTTTGACAGGGAGTGTAAAGAGTTGAAACAGGTATATGCTATAGTGGTGACAGATGGTAAACCAAAGAAGGTTACTGAGATACCTGAGGCAATTCAACCATTGATCAAGGAGTTTGAAGAGCTTTTTCCAGAAGAGCTGCCTACAGGTTTACCACCAATGCGTGACATCCAACATTGCATTGATTTAGTTCCTGGAGCTAGTCTACCTAATCTGCCACATTACAGGACGAATCCTCAAGAGGGTCAGATTCTACAGGGGCAAGTGGATGAGCTCTTGAGCAAGGGGCAGATCAGGGAGAGTATGAGTCCATGTGCAGTACCGGCACTGCTGACACCAAAGAAGGATGGGAGCTGGCGTATGTGTGTGGATAGTCGAGCCATCAACAAGATCACAGTCAGGTATCGATTTCCTATTCCCCGACTAGATGACATGTTTGATATGCTGAGTGGGTCCAAGTGTTACACCAAGCTGGATCTCAAGAGTGGGTATCACCAGATTCGGATCCGACCTGGAGATGAGTGGAGGACAGCTTTTAAGACAAAGAAGGGGTTGTATGAATGGATGGTAATGCCTTTCGGATTGTCCAATGCTCCTAGCACTTTCATGAGACTTATGAATCAGGTATTGAAACCATTTATTGGAAAGTTTGTGGTAGTTTATTTTAACGATATCCTGATTTACAGTAAGATAGAAGCAGCCCACTATAATCATGTGCGAGAAGTATTAGCGGTGTTGCAGGCCAATGAGTTGTATATCAACTTGAAGAAGTGCAACTTCTTGACTAATAAGTTGCTGTTCTTAGGGTATGTGGTTAGTGCAGATGGGATACATGTTGATGAGGACAAGGTCTGTGCAGTCAGGGAATGGCCAACCCCAAAAACAGTTAGTGATGTGCGAAGCTTCCATGGGCTAGCAACCTTCTATCGGAGGTTTGTTCGAGATTTTAGTAGCATAGTAGCCCCTATCAGTGAGTGTCTAAAGAAGGGGAGGTTCTCATGGGGAAAAGAGGCAGAACAAAGCTTTGCCTTGATCAAGAAAAAGCTGAGCACAGCCCCGGTTTTGGCATTGCCCAACTTCGATAAGGTGTTTCAGGTGGAGTGTGATGCATCTGTGGTCGGGATAAGCGTTATTCTTTCACAAGACAACAGACCAGTAGCATTCTTCAGTGAGAAAGTTTGTGAAGCTCAAAGTAAATGGTCAGCCTATGAACTGGAGTTCTTTGCTGTAGCACAGACTCTTAAGCATTGGGAGCACTACCTGATTCAGAGGGAGTTTGTATTATACACGGATCATCAGGCATTAAAGCACATCAACAGTCAAGTTAGCATTAACAGGATGCATGCTCGGTGGGTAGCTTATATACAGCGCTTTCATTTCACTTTGAAGCACAAGTCTGGTGTCACCAATAAGGTGGCTGATGCACTCAGCAGGCGAGCATCGTTGTTGACCACCCTACGTACTGAAGTTGTAGGGTTTGATTGCCTCAAGGAGCTGTACGAGCATGATGAGGATTTTGGTGATATTTGGGGTAAGTGTCAACAAACCCATACTGCTATCAATAATATGTACATCCAGGATGGTTTCCTTTTTCGGGGTAACCAATTATGCATCCCTAAAAGTTCATTGAGGGAACAGATTATTAGGGAGCTGCATGGTGGAGGTTTGGGTGGACATATGGGCAGAGATAAGACTATAGCACTGGTGGAAGAGAGGTATTATTGGCCACAACTCAAGAGGGATGTTGGCAATTATGTGAGGAAGTGTCCAATCTGCCAAACTGCTAAGGGTCAATCTCAGAATACTGGTTTATATATGTCTTTGCCAGTTCCACAAGCACCATGGGAAGATCTGTCTATGGACTTTATACTGGGTCTTCCTCGAACCCAGCGAGGTATGGATTCTGTTTTTGTTATGGTTGACAGGTACTCAAAGATGTCCCATTTCATAGCATGCAAGAAGACTTCAGATGCTACTCGAGTGGCCAATCTGTTCTTTAAAGAAGTGGTGCGTTTGCATGGAGTGCCAAAGTCCATCACCTCTGACCGGGATACCAAGTTCATTAGTCACTTCTGGCGGACTTTGTGGAAGCGTTTTGACACTTCCTTGAATTACAGCAGCACTAGTCATCCACAGACTGATGGCCAGACAGAAGTGGTTAATCGCACTTTGAGGAATCTGATCCGGTGTATCTCAGGCGAAAAGCCCAAGCAGTGGGATCTTGCATTGTCCCAAGCAGAGTTTGCGTACAATAGCTCAGTCAATAGAAGCACTGGTAAGTCTCCATTTGCCATTGTCTACTGCGTGCCCCCAAAACACGCTTTGGACTTGGTACCTTTACCTGAGCTTCCAGGAGTAAGTCAAGCAGCAGAGAATATGGCTGACCGTATTCAGGCTATGCAAGAGGAGGTGAGGCAGAAACTGGAAGCTACAAATGCTAAGTACAAGGAAGCTGCTGATAAGAAGAGGCGTGAGAAGATCTTCAATGTTGGGGATTTAGTGCTAGTCTATCTTAGAAAGGAGAGATTTCCTGTTGGTACCTACAACAAATTGAAGGACAAGAAGTATGGACCATTTCAAATTACTAAGAAGATCAACAACAATGCTTATGTGGTTGTTGACTTGTATGATTATCATCCTCCTAATGAACCAGATAGTGGGAACTCGGGGTCGAGTTCTTTTCAAGTGAGGGGGACTAATGTAGAACAGACAGCACATGCCTTCCTTGAGCAGCAGGGGTGCAAGAAGTCACAACGCAAGATCAAAAGGGGTGCCTGTAGGGACCATCAGGGTAACAGTGTCGGAATTGCATGAAATTTGGCAGGTTGAAGGGAAACGACGTTCTGATCCAGATTCATGTATTGCCATAAACGTCGCCAAAATTTAGACGAATTCCTTCATTAAGGCCCCGATAACAGTGTTTTTGTTATTTATAGTAATATTTGTTTTTCCTTAATAACTTTTAGTTTAAAAGTCAGAATAAGGTCCCGTCTATTTTGGGACGACCCTTAAGGTCAGTAGTTTATGATTCTGCATTTAACTCAATTTTGCCATTTTTGGTAAAATTCGGTAATTTTGTCACCTAATCGCTTAATTAGTGCGAATTAGGGTTTTAAACGTTTTTCCTCAGTATTTATATGTTTTGTAGCCGTCAGAGGCAAAATAGACTATTATCAGTAAACACAGATATTTTGTCAATTTTTTTTTCTGGTAGATTCCAGTTTTATCTCCTTGTGAATTTAGGGAAACCTCTCGTGGATTCGAGGTTTACTACCAGAAACTAACAGTTTAGTTTTTGTTCCATCAAGAGAGTATCGTGTGTGCTTCTCTTCAGGCTTCCGCGACATCATTTGCAGTCCACAATAATAGGGCTCAATTATGGCCACCTCAACATAGTTTTGGACATAAGGCAGCAATTTATAGTGGAGTCTTCTCTTATTTTTAAATATTAATTAAATAATATTTATGTTTTGATATTTTCCATTTTTTTTTAAATCTTACCTTATGAGATGCAAGATTACTAATAATATGCTTTTGTGTTCAAGTTTCCCTAAATTTTCATTTCAATTGGTAATATCACTAATCCACTTAATTTTTTTTGTGACATAGTCAATCTTAAATATGATTTTATCAATTTAAATTTTGGTAACTTCTTTCTATAGATGCATGTATTGTTAGTTAATATTTTATAAAAAATACATGCATTAGAAAAAGAATATAACATTTTATATAATTTATAATTTAATACGTTAATTGAAATATTTTCATCTATTTATATAAAACATATTTTAAAACATTTATTTCTAAGAGTAAATCTAAACAATTAGTATCAAAACTAGCCTCATCGCACGCGTTTCGCGCATGCAATGAGGTTTTTTTTTTCTTTTTTGTCTAGTGTCATAATTTTCCTTAAAAAAAAAAGGATAAGTTTGTTTTGAAGACATAGATTAGCAGGAGAGTATCCTATTTTATAGGCATTTTAAGTGGTGTTGGAGATATATTTTTACCTGGTTGTCCTCAAGTTTTTTCCCTGTTAAACCTAAGGTTTAGGAGTATTTCTGAATCATATAAAAGTCCAATCCAAAGTGAGGATCCTCTTCTAAATAGTATAGATAAAACCTTTCAAGAGATAGAAAGCTTTACTTTATTGCATTGAATGGTGGAATCCATAATTGTCACTAGAATGCAAATACTAATCTGTTAAATGATGTCGAAAACAAGTCTTTTTATTTATTTATTTATTTTGTTTCTAAATGTTCTTTTATTTGTGTTATATAACCTTCCTTCTCCTTCAGACATCAAAGCCCCTAAACTTTCCATTGTTGGAGTCTTGTATCTTGTTTCATTCTGAATTGAAATGTATAAATCTTATTGCATCGTCTTTTATTTGTTTATTTATTTAAAATAAGACTTTACATTAACACTTTTTTCTTTTCTTTTCAAGATCTTGATTTTTAAGATGTTATTTGTGTGATATTAAACCAAGGATGGAACCACACCAAGGCCCAAAGAGGCCTTGCCCCCTTGAGTTTTATGAAAGAAAAATTTTTGTACATATATTAAGGTTTAATTTGAATTGGTCCAAGGAAAATAAAACTTGGTTCCCAACTCCCACCAAAATCTTGGCCTCCTTACGTAGATTAGCCAAAATAACTCCACAAATTAACCCAAAAAACAATATATAAGCCCAAATCACCACAGTCCACAAATTATTAGCCCAAATTTTTTTAACAAAAACTTAATAAAAATAAAAAGAGAAAAGGCACGTTCATTTTCTTCGGCCCAAAAAATTTAACAAAAGAATGCTTGTTTGTCTTCCTTCTTCACAATATAGTGTCAACCCAAACCATCCTTACATCATCAAAGTCAATCTCACTAGACTTGCTCTCCAAAAATTGCACAAACCCAATTGAGTAAATAGGGTTTATGCAATACCTAAGTCGAGGGAAATACTAGGTGCTCTGAGAAAAATGCTCCCTCCTCTCACATGAGGGGAGGGCCCCACACATGGGTCCCATAATGAGGCCCATCTCTCGTGAGAGGAGGGAACATTGCTCCTGAAGCATGTAAGAATTTTCCCAAATCGAGAACTTCTACTACACTTGTGGGACCCAAAGGAGGAATTGGGTTGTTTACATAGTCTTCTTGTTTTGTTTTAGTGATATGGGTTTGGTGGGGAATGAGAGAAAGTTTGGGTTTTGAAAATTAATAATAATTGGGTGTTAGAGGGTTGTTATGGTTTTTATGAAGGATTTATTTTTGGTGAGCTTTTGTATAAGTCTTGCCATTATTAGGCATAAAAGGTTTTATGGCAAGAAAATGCTTTAATATATTTGAATACTCACCTCAAAAAAAAAATAAAAATAAAAAATATTAAGAAAATCGGAGAAAGGGAAGATTGTTTTCTTAGTTTAATTGTTTTTGCATAAACAATTTAATTCTAGTGAAAGGTAACAAATTTCTTTCTGGAGTTAAAATTTGGAGAAAGTATATAGACACAAAAAATTTCATATATAAAGTTTAATTTGATACTTTTGAAATTGTAGGTTTTAATTTGAATTACCTCTAAACTGGAGGGTTTAAAGTAAAATTTATCCCAAAAAAAAAAAAAAAAAATGACAGCAAACCAGTAGCCCATATTTTTTTTATTTATACTTTGACCCCCTAACTTAAAATCATGGTTCCATCCTTGTACTAAACCCTGTACATTCAAAATATTTCAGATTTGGTTATATTGTAGGGAAAAATGCTCATACACTCCCTCAACTTTCAACCACTGGCCAAACACTCCCTGAACTTTTATATTGGCCAATTTGCTCCATAAACTATACACATCTGCCAAATTAATACCTCTTAAAGCATCCACATCAGTGGGTGCAAATTTTCCTTCTATTTTGCACAAAAAAACCTACTTTTTCTATTTTACACATCCAATTTTACAAAACACCCATATCAATTTATCTATTCTATACAGTTATTCAATAAAATATTCATTTTTTTTACAATTTTTTATTATTCTCTCCCTCACTCCCCCTCTCTCTCTCTCGCAGACCCAACAATACCAACAATCTCTCCACACTTAGCCACCATCATCACGAGAAATTATATTGTCCTCTGATGGACCACGTCACTTGTTCATCATTCTACTAAAAGACTCTCACTTGTTTAAAATTGCTGAGTCAGTAATTAGTTTCTATTTAAAAAAAAATTCTAACTCAATAATTTTAAACAAGTGTGAGTCTTTTAGTGGAATGATGGACCACGTAACTTGTCCACCATGTAGACCTTATAATTTCTCCATCATCACGCACCCAACCAGTATCATCAAGGAAAATCAACCCACTCAATCTGAGAAACAAACACTTCGAAACTCACTCAATCTGAAACCCAATCAATCGACGCCATCGACGCTCTGGTCTCATCATTAGTTCAATCCGAAACCGACATGATTGACTTCATCACCAGCTCTGGACTCATCACACCCATCGACGCACCCCAACTCCACTCTTCGCCATTCCGTACGCCGCTCCCATACTTGAAAAAAAAAGGGACAAAGTCGCCGCTGAAACCTGATGAAAAAGACTTTTTTTTTTCTTATGATTAGATCTGAGATGAGAAGAGAATGAATTTTTGCTTTTTTTTTTTTGTTTAGTTCTCTTTTTGAATGGCTTTTATTCTCTATTTTATCAAATGAGGAAAAGGGAGAGTAAGGGTTTGATGATTGGCGGCAGTGGAGTTATGGTTTGATCTGCCGTAGCAGAGACATGAGGAAAAGGGAGAGAGTTAAGAGTGAGGGTTTGATGATCAGTGATAGTGGAGGCATGGTTTGACCGGCGGCAATGGAGGCATGAAGAAAAGGGAGAGAGGTGAGATTGAAAGCAAATGAGGAAAATGGCGAGTGAGGTGAGGTGAGAGCAGACATAAGGAGAGAGTTAGGTGAGAGTGAGAGTGAGATCAGAGACCAGGAGAGAGAAAAATTATTAAAATATTAAATACACATGCTACAGTAACCGTGCATATATGCATGGTTATTGTAGTAATTGTGTATTTATACACAAGTTTACACCCATTGATATGGATGATTTTTTGCTTAAATTGTGTAAAATTAGCTACTTTTTTCATTTTGTACATTTATGCACAAGCTGATGGGGATGCTCTTTAGTCTAGTGTTAAAAAGCTAACAAAATTAGAGCATATGAGATACACGTGAGATTTAAAAATTATCAAACTCAACTTTATTAACATGAAAATCGATGGAAAGAAGAGAAAGCTAGGTCCGTGGCACCCGAGAAAGGAGAGACACGGCAGAACCAGAGCCCGTGATAGGTAGCCCCGTCGTATCGCTGCTAGTGTCTTGATGGCGGCTTGTGCTTCCATCACTGTTCAACAGCCACCACCTAGTACGTTTTTTTCTTTTTCTTTCTTTCGTTCTTTTTTTTGCTAGTATTAGTATTTAAATCCACAAAGAACCCTCTGTTTTTTTTCTTTCCATGAGTGAATTTCTAGGGGAATTTCTTGGTTTGGTTTAATTTTTTGGGGTTGGGTTTCTGTGAGCTTGTTTGTTTCATAGAAGTTAATAGAATTTACAAATGTAAAAAATATTAAAATTTGGGGTTGAAATTATAGTATACATTTCAAATGAATGGAGTATATTCTTTATATTGTTTTGCAATTGATGTTTATGTGGCTAGTGCTCTAGTGAATGCGTGTTGCATTATTACTTTTGAGTATGCTATACAACTGTTTGATTAAATGCCTGAGAGAGATATCTAAGAAATATAAGAAAGCAGAGCAAGGGTTAAAGTTATGGCTTTTGGTTAGTTTTTTTTTTATAAATCTTAGGACTCCATGAGGTTTAGCTTCCCCACCTTAAGGGTCTCGGTTTAATGATTCCAGCCATATGGTCTACTGACTAAGCCACCATACAAAAGAAAGAAAGAAAAAGGAGCACAACATAGCAAGTAAAGAAGATAAAGCGAATTGAGTTGGTATTTGTTACAAATTATTATCCCATCTTTGAACAATTCCCTGCTCCATTACTTTTTCCAAAATTTATTTGTTTGATTAATTTTTTTTGATAAGTAAGAAAGAAGTATATTCAAGAAACTACCTCATGAAAACAACATAAGGTAGGCATAGGATACAGGGGAGGAAACAAACAGAGAAACAACAAAACAAACAACAACCAACAAAAACTAAGAACAAAGAAGAGAACTGAGGAACAAAGGGAGAGAGCCACTAGAGGTGAGTCTCCAAGCCCTAGACCAATCAAATAGAGAGCCACTAAAGAAAGCTAGTAACTGGTCATCGGTTTTATCCTTGTCTTCAAAAGTTCGCCAGTTTCGCTCCCTCCAGATACACCACATTAGACAAAGAGGAACTAAATTCCAAATGCTAGAGGAGTGCTTTCCCAACCAATTCCACCACCCAAAAAGCGTATCTGCAACTGATCTTGGCATAACCCAAGAGATCCCAAAAGATCTGAAAACCAAGCTCCACAGTTGATGAGCTTTGACACAATGGAGAAGCAAATGATTCACCGTCTCCCCGCTACATCGACACATAATGCACCAGTCAACAAAATCAAAGCCTCTACCCCGCAAATTGTCCCCTGTAAAAACTAAGAACATGTGATAGAATTTGAGTATTAATTTAGTATTTTGTGGGTCATGCTAAGCCACTACCGTGGAAACTAGCATCATTGATCATGTGCATAATCCTTTTATAAATGGATTAATATAGTCCATATTACAATGTAGTTAATCTAGGTTTAACTAAAATCTTGAAGGTTCATTAATATATAAACCATAGTTTTGACGATATTGTAATATGGACTTTCATTGAGTTTCAATTAACTAAAGTAACAAAAACTATGTAAATTAACTACAAGTGATACTAGTCTAAAAAGTAAAAAATTTATTCGCATGATTTCAAATTGGCATTTTAATCACAAAACAGAAACAAAAGTAAAAAGCCTCCCACAAAAATTACATTTTTGCTATGTTTGTGTAGGGGCAGGGTTTGGATCTGAGCCCAAAAGGTAGAAGGATTTAGGCTCAAAGAGCCCAATACAATGAATTTGTAGAGAGTGGGCTTAAAGACTAGGCTTCAATGTGTCGAACAACATGCATAGTGGATTAAAGATAGTGAGAAAATAAAGAAAAACAAACTTTGTGCAAAGAAAACCTCCCTCGGTAAAATCTGAGGAGAGTGGTCCTTAATTATACTTCTTTTAAACTTTGATACAATTTCAGCTCTTGTTGCTATAGTATTTTCTCTACAAATTTCCCGATCCCTTCTCCCTGGAAGGTCTCTCACATTATATAGCTCCCTTTAGATGATCCTGGCCTTCTATTTGTTGATCGTCCAGGCCATTACTTAAGTATTTGTCCCATCAGATACCTTCGCAAACCCCTTGTGAGTCGCGGCAGTCAAAACAACACTGTTTAGGGGTCTTCTCCACATAAATACAACAAGAAGCTTTGGTGGGATGCATTAAATGTGGTGGCAGCCGCCATCCCTTCAGTCATGTCAGGGTTAACCCCTTCTCCGAAACTCTTTCTCTATAATATGACCTCCTTTGGTAATGTGCCACTGACGTGGCCTTATTGTCCGAGGGTGTGATCTCCTTGGAACTGCAATGGCCTCCTTGGTTTCAGGTATGACACGTGGCAATGTAACCTTATCAAATTTCTATTCTCCACAGTTTAATTATTAGAGGTTTGGTTTGATTTGGTTTTGTTTTTATTTTTATAAGTTTTTAAGTCAAGAGTTTGTAGCTTAATTAGTTGGCACATTTTAGTGTTTTCAACAAAAAAAATCCAAGGTTCAAATCTCCTTTCTCCCATTGTAATTACAAAATTAAAAAAAAAAAAAAAAAAAATTCAAGTGTAGTACATAAGAGTTTGCATTACTTTTAAGGCGTAAATACACTTTTGGTCCCTGCATTTTGGGCCAGTTCTCGATTTGGTCCCTAAATTGATTTAGCTCCTAGGTCAGTCCTTGATTTCAGAAAATCGTTTTTATTTTAGTCCCTACCGTCAACCTGGTAACCGAAAATGCTGAGGTGGCAAACGGAATGCACTGTGTGCACAGTAAATGCTGACGTGGCTATTATAATAATATTAAAAAATTTGATTAGGCATTTTTAAATGCCACGTCAGCATTTAAAATGCCACATCAGCATATAAATTAATAAAAAAATAAAAACAAAAAAAAATTCAATTTCTTGATTTTAATTTAAACTGAAAAAATTAAAAAAAAAAAAAAAAAAAACCGAACTCACAAACCTAACCCAAATATCTCTCTCTGCCCTATGAATACTCTCACTCTCCGTTTCTCTCTTTGAATACTCTCCCTATGAATACTCTCACTCAAGCTCCAAACCAAAAACCCATGGCCAAATAAAACAACAATCTTTCTTTGATCTACCCAGAAACCCACCTTCTTCTTCCTCATCGAGTTCATGAATTCCTTGGGGACTCTCTTCATGTCGTCGTGCACGTCGTAGCACTCGAAGTAGATCGACAAGTGCATCGCCTCCATCGCCTCCATCGCACGAGACCAGCGTCACCGCATCGGAGCTCCGTCGCCAGGTCGAGGCATGTGGGTCACAGATCGGGTCTGGTAAAGGGTTACGAAATTGAAGGAGAAGATGATTTTTTTTTGTGTGTTTGGCTGCTAAAAGAGTGGGGAAAAGAACCAATCAGATCACTCTCTCTCTGAACTGGGTTTGTTTTTCCCTGTGGGTGTTGATTTGTTTGAAATTTCTGGGTTTGGTTTTTTCATGTGGGTTTGATGATTTTCTGGGTTGGAGGTTTTGGTTTCTGGGTTGGAGGTTTCGGGGTTTAATGATTTTTCTGGGTTGGAGTTTTAATGATTTTTCTTGGTTGGAGGTTTCGGGGTTCGATAATTTTTCTGGGTTGGAGGTTTGTTGATTTATCTGGGTTGGCTTTTTCATGTCGGTTTGATGATTTCTTCATGTTGGAGGTTTCGGTGGAGGATGGGAATTTTGGATGAATTTGTGCATGTTTATTTGCTAAGAAAATATAAGAAAAGAGAATTCAAACCGAAGAACATTAGGCCCTTGTTCTTTCGAAAATAATAATAAGAAAATAAGCTTTTTTGTTTTTAATTTTTCAGTTTAAATTAAAATCAAGAAATTGAATTTTTTTTTTTATTAATTTATATGCTGATGTGGCATTTTAAATGCTGACGTGGCATTTAAAAAATGCCTAATCAAATTTTTTAATATTATTATAATAGCCACGTCAGCATTTACCGTGCACACAGTGCATTCCGTTTGCCACCTCAGCATTTTCGGTTACCAGGTTGACGGTAGGGACTAAAATAAAAACGATTTTCTGAAATCAAGGACTGACCTAGGAGCTAAATCAATTTAGGGACCAAATCGAGAACTGGCCCAAAATGCAGGGACCAAAAGTGTATTTACGCCTACTTTTAATTAATAAAGAGTCACTAAATATTCCATTGCAACTATTTTAAAATTATAGCACGAATTTTGATGCAATTGGAACTTCAAGGTTTAATTTTAAGTTAATGTCAAATTATGGGGTTTATTTTAGTCCATATTAGTATGTAGTTAATTTTTTTTTTTTTTTTTTAATGTTAACATAGATCCATCCTTTGATACTGGAAAAGTTTTGTTTATGACTTATTTTTTCCTGGGCTTAAAGACAACCCACAAAAAAGGCTCAAAATCTGCATATAAACATAATTGGGCCATTAGAGCCGCAAGGAGCACCACAAACAAAGAAACCTATCTATCTTTTTTTTTTTTTTTTTTTGGCTGAATAAGAAACCTATCTATCAAGACTGAGAGGAAAACTCAGATTTCATTGAATGAATAAAATTGAATAATTACATATGGTCCTCTGCTTATATATGTGAATAAACGGAGATAATGGAATCCAAGAGAAAAACGAACTTACTGCTAAATCAGTTACATGACTAACTAAAAGAATCTTGATTAACTAACTAACCACGTGCATATCACGTGTTTTACAACTCATCTCACATAACAGTGGAAATACGACAGGTAGCTTTGTTTAGTTAATAAAACGACTGTAGCTTTGCTTTATTGGGGTAAAGTTGTTGGTGCAGAGCACCCTAGATTGAGAAGGGCTAGCATTTCCTTCGTTCTATGACGACTTAAATGATTCTACAAATTAATTACTTCAATTTTTTTTTTTTGAGAAACATTAAATAATTTAATTAGTTTGATATTTTTTGCAACGTTTAATTTCCCACAAGGAGAGTTTTAATTAAGGTCACCGCCCATCTCAATGTATAAAGCAAGCATCAATCTTTCAAACTGCAAAAAGGTAATGTGTTCAGATAGTCTCTGTTTCAAGTTAACAAAAAAAACTAGAAGAATAAATATTTTACCAAGACAAGAAGCAATGCATATATATGGATCCATTGCGTTGCGTAAATGTTCATCTCCTAACAGTATCCAACAAAGCTTGAGCGAGCGTAATAAACATCAGATGGTCCTTTAGCTTTTCCTTTGATTCTTTTCTTCCTTCTTTTGCTTTTTCTCTTAAGGGTTATGCTTTTCTTTGTTTGATGGCAAGAATCTTGTAAGAATTATATGCCAGCATACAACAGGAAGTTGTCCCTACATAATTGCCTTTTATCAATGTTTAGTGCCTGTGATAGATTCCTTGGTTCTTCCTGTTAATTATAAAAGCAGGAAAGAAGTACATCTGTAGCACCTCTAATCACTTTCGCAAATCCATTATCTTAGTTTCTTTCATTTTCTTCTGATATCTATCAAACTTCCATTTACAAGTATGGCTGAATCTCTAGTTTCTTCTCTCTTGGAGCAGTTTGCTTCAATCCCTGTTCAGGAGGCTGAACAAGAGATAAGGTTGGTCATTGGTGTTGATGAAGAAGTTTGAAAGCTTGAAGACAATCTCCGAACCATCCAGGCGGTGCTTGACGATGCTGAGAAAAGACAGCTGAAGGAGGAAGCTGTCAAGCTTTGGTTAAAAAGGCTCAAAGACGTATCCTACGAGATGGACAATGTGCTGGACGAGTGGAACACTGCAATGATCAAATCAGAAATTGAGAAACGAGAAAAAGCTGAAAGCTCCCCTACTCTAAAGAAGAAGGTATGCTCTTTCATCGCTTCCTCTTCGTGTTGTTTTTGTCAATTTAAAAAACTTGGTTTGCGTCACGATATTGCTCACAAAATAAAAGAACTAAGTGGAAACTTAGATGAGCTTCACAAAGAGAGTGCCAGGTTCGGGTTTGGGATTTACGTTAATAGGGATACTGAAGTAGTTGCTCGACCAACAACTGTTGGGTTACACGTGTGAGTGAAGTCCCACATTGAATAAAAATAAGAAGAATGAGTGGTTAATATAACATAATTGAGCACATACCTATTGGGACTTAGGCCTTTTGGGTTAAAGTGTGTCTCTATAAGAATGAGTGGTTAATATAACATAATTGAGCACATACCCATTGGGGCTTAGGCCTTTTGGGTTAAAGTGTGTCTCTATATGCTATATTAATTATTCAAAGAAGCTCCCCAAGTTGTTTATCTCCCCGACAAGTGGTATCAGAGCCAGGTTGTGTGCGACGAAGGTGGTGAGGTGTTCATGGTCCCTACCCAGCGGAAGGTGGTGAGGTGTTCATGGTCCCTACCCAGCGGGGACAGAGAAAGTCTAGACGGCCCACACACAAAAATCCTGGAGAAGAAAATAGAAAAAAAAGCCCAACAAATGAATATTGCTAATGGTGCTAAATAATGGTGTGATGCGAGATTCCCATGGACATGGTCGTGCGGGGTTTCCCATGGATGTGCGTGTGGGGTTGACACGTGGTTCCCATGGATGGCGTACGAGAGACCCATGAATGACGCGTCGATAAAGTGAAAAGCCCATTAGTCAAGGGGGAGCAAGTAGGATTTATTCATGGCTTGCAAGTGGTGCTAAACAATGATGAGGTGCGAGGTTCCCATGGACATGAACGTGCGGGGTTCCCATGGATGTGCGTGCGGGGTTGACACGTGGTTCCCATGGATGGCGTACGAGAGACTCATGGATGACGCGCTGATGAAGTGAAAAGCCCATTAGGCAAGGAGGAGCAAGTAGGACTTATTCATGGCCCACAGAGAAGTCTTGAACCCCACAGAGTGGCAGAGACTCACACTTGAGGGGGAGATTGTTGGGTTACACGTGTGAGTGAAGTCCCACATTGAATAAAAATAAGAAGAATGAGTGGTTAATATAACATAATTGAGCACATACCCATTGGGGCTTAGACCTTTTGGGTTAAAGTGTGTCTCTATATGTTATATTAATTATTCAAAGAAGCTCCCCAAGTTGTTTATCTCCCCGACAACAACTACCTCCCTTATTGATGTTTCAGACATAGTTGGTTGTGATGAGGATAGAGATGATCTTATAAGGAAGCTATTGGGAGAGGGTAGTGAAATAGAAAAAAACCCTTATGTCATCTCACTGGTAGGCATGGGGGGTATTGGGAAAACCGCTCTTGCCCAACTAGCCTATAATGATAATAAAGTGAAAGATAATTTTGAGATAAGAATGTGGGTTTGTGTTTCTGAACCTTTTGATCGTTGTAGGGTTGCCCTAGCAATCATTCAAGAGGTGGAACATACTTCCCCAAACATTACTGAATTTGGAACTCTAATGCAAAAAGTAAAAAGTTTGATAGAGGGAAAGAAGTTTTTTCTTGTCTTAGATGATGTGTGGACCGAAGAGAGCAAGGAGTGGGAACCGTTCAAATTTGCACTCAAATGTGGTGCCCAAGGTAGTAAAATTTTAGTTACCACACGTAATGAGAAAGTTGCAAAGATGCTAGATAGTGCTTCTATGCCTAATTTGGGAAAATTATCTGAGGAACATTGTTGGTTGATAATTAATAAAATAGCTTTTGATGGGATGGATGAAAATCAACGTGAGCAACTAGAAGACCTTGGTAGAGAACTAGCTAACAAGTGTAAAGGTTTGCCACTTGCTTCAAAGACTCTAGGAAGTCTCATGCGTGACAAAAGAAGTAGGCAACAATGGAAGAATATTTTGGACAATAATTTGTGGGAATTTGAAGATGTTCAAAAAGGTCTTTTAGCACCGTTATTATTGAGTTATTATGAATTGCCGTCAGCAATAAAACGATGTTTCTTATATTGTGCTGTCTTTCCAAAGGATTATGTTTTTTCTAGAAATAATTTGGTCTACCTCTAGATGGCACAAGGGTATCTTGACTTGAAACAAAATATAGAGATGGAAATCATAGGAGAAGAATACTTTGAAAAATTAGTCATGCGCTCTTTCTTCCAAGATTTTGAGAAAGGCGACAATAATGATGAAAAGATAATAAGATGCAAAATGCATGATATGGTGCATGACTTCGCCCAATTAATGTCAAAAAAAGAATGCTTCACAATTTGTGTTGACAAAGAGTTGGTGATAGATTGGAAAAGTGCTCGCCATTTGACATTAGGATTATATTATGACACACAATTTCCAGAATCTATCTATAATGCAAAAAATGTACGCACTCTTTTACTTTTTGGATCAAGCATGGTCTTCCTACTTGATTTATTCCAGCGTTTGACATGCCTCCGGTCATTGAGTTTGGAAAAGAGTTCCTTTGAGAAACTTCCAAATGAAGTGGAAAAATTAAAACATTTAAGATTGCTCAATTTATCACATAATTATGAAATTACAGAATTATCTGAAATGATGTGTAATTTATGTAGTTTACAAACTTTGAATATTAGTGGTTGTCATCAAATTAAGAAACTACCCCAAGGAATGGGTAAACTAATTAAATTGAGACATCTTCTTATTGATGAGTGTCATGAATTGACCGAACCCTTTCCAAAAGGGATTGGAAGATTGAGTTCTCTCAGAACATTAAAGAAATTCGTAATAGGTGGTATAAACAATGTTGGAGAATGTAAACTTGGAGAGTTGAAGAATCTAGTCCACCTTAAAGGGTCTCTTGAGATAGAAGGCCTGGAAAACGTAACAGATGTATAAGAGGCTGAGAATGCACAACTAAAAAAGAAGATACACCTTCATAAGTTGAGTTTACGGTTTTGTGGGCAAGCTGGGAATAGAAGACGGGAGAATGATGAATTAGTTCTTAATGCGTTGGAGCCACATCTAGAGTTGGAGAGTTTAAGGATTTATGGGTACGGGGGTACAGGGTATCCTAATTGGGTGATGTCTTTGACCAATTTGAAAATGCTTGAGCTTGAGCTGTGGGATAATTTAGAGCAATTGCCTCCTCTGGGGAAGCTGCGTTTCCTCGAATCATTAGGGATAGAAGTTGCGGATAGTATGAAAAAGGTGGGTGTTGAATTTTTGGGAATAGAATCCAATAGGAAGAAGGATGAGGAGATGGGATCAACATCAACATCATCACTTATCTTATTCCCTAATTTGAAATCTCTTTATTTTGGATTTATGAAAGAGTGGGAAGAATGGGATGGGATGGGATGGGAGAAAGTGGTGTTTCAGAATCAGTTTTAATTATGCCACGTCTTCAGAGTTTGGATATTACGCATTGTCCAAAGCTAAAGTCACTACCCAACTTCCTCGATAAAACTTCATTAGAAGAATTGGGTGTCGATTGTCGAATTTCCAATTGGATGACGTTGGCAACATTATCTGGATTGAAAACACTTTGTCTCATGTATATCGACGGAGAGCATTTGCCCCCTTTGGGGAAGCTGCTGTTGCTCGAATCATTAGAGATATCGGATGCCCTTAGCGTGAAAAAGGTTGGCGTTGAATTTTTGGGAATAGAAGAAGAATCCAACAACAACAAGAAGATAGACGAAGAGAAGGGATTAGCATCATCATCATTATCTTCACTTGTCTTATTCCCTAATTTAAAGTCTCTTAAATTTTATAATATGAAAGAGTGGGAAGAATGGGATGGGATTGGAGGAACAATGAGAGAAGAAGAAGCACAAGAAAGTGGTGTTACTATCACTATTATGCCACATCTTCAGAATTTGGAAATTTGGTACTGCCCCAAGCTGAAGTCACTGCCAGACTTCCTTCCTACAACTCCATTGAAGACACTGTATATCTGGTTGAGTCCAATTCTCGGTGAATGTTGCCAAACAGAGATAGGAGATCAATGGCCCAAGATTTCTCACATACCCAACATCGACATTTATTGATGAATTGTGCGAAGAGATGGTCGTCCAATGAAAACTTGAATCTCAGTACGATTGGGGCTCTGCAAGTCGCATCTATTCAGATAAGGTAACTTCTTTCACTTTGTCTTCTTCGTTTTTTACTTTCTTTCTTTTTATATCAATTATATATTCTATTTGTCTAGGAAAAAAAATAATTTAAATTAAATTAACAACGTTCGTAGATAAATTCATCAGATTTGTGACCAAATAGTTCAATTTCATTTGCCCACTAATACTATTCACAAAATTACAAAAATGTGTTGGAGATTTTACTACTGCGTCTTAATTCTTTTCATAATCCCTTGTTCTTCATTATGTTGTCTTGTTTTATGATTATTAAAAAAAAAGAAGAAGTTACCTTTGTTTATTGTATTTTTATTTTATATGGTTTTTCTTCTTCATACCAATGACAAGAAGACTCTTCTTTGTTAAAGTGTTTTCTCTGTGGGCAAATCCTCATGCTAAATATTTATTTTGTAGGCGTTATTAAACTAGAAATCAAACGAGAAGCATATTTTGTGCTGGAGAAAATTTGCGCGTATGGATGCGTGTTTGTAAAACACCCACAAAAGAAAGGCTTGCATTTTGTATCGCATATTGACAAATGAAAGGTCAGCAAGGTATGTGATCATTTGCAACTTATGCAATCTTCTATCTATTAAATTTCTAGAATAAATATTTAGCACAACGATTTATCTCATAATCATTAGCTTTAACATTGCAGGTTCAAGAGTTTGAATCCAGAGGAGTGCATGTGGTTTTCTTGCCCTTTAGATTGAAGTGTTTCGTGCAAATAAAGAGGGAGAGAGTGGGATGTTAGCACTGGGATAAGAGGGAATAACTAGATGGAAGTCTGTTGTTTGTTTGTCTATTTATGCCATCCATAGTTGGCTAATTTTGGAATGACAATGTAAAAGGTAAAGAGTGGTAGACTGGACCAGTCCAAAAATTACCCAAATTCTGGAATCAAGGCCATTTTACTTTTGGTTTAATATGGGCACTTTGATTATAGTTCTCCTACAGGTAACTTCTTGTTTTTTTTTTCCAGCCCCTTTTTGCTATTGTTGCATTTGCTTCTTTGTACATTTTTAACAACTATAATGTCCAACCTATCAAGGGTCTAGGTATGTTTCACTCTCATTTAGTCCAGACATAATGCAAAAGTGTTTCATGCTCCTCAGGCCTCATTTAATCTGATTTGATTTCGTGATACATGTAATTTTTTAATGGATATCATTGAGTATATTATTTTAAAAGTTTTAAAAACCTAGCACGTAGCACAGGTTTTTTTTTTTTTGGGTAAAAATCTCCATTATCAATTCAACGATGTAGCTAAAAGAGCTACCCTGCCATGTGACACATGAAAGGAAAATTAGAGAATTCGCATCTTTTATCTATATGCTAATCTTAAGATGAAAGAGAAGGGCTCTTTAGGCTCCAAAATGATTTTGCTGATGATCAAGTTTCATAGATACAGGGTTAGATGCTTGCAAGTTATCAAGTTTTATATCAATATCGTGTGTTTTGTTTCTTGTCTCAGAGGCTGAAGTGATTCTTTACATTGAAGAGTGCAAAGTATAAGAAGTAACCACCAGTCAAGAAGAAAAAATTACAAATACCTTGGCTTTGTTAGTTGGATGGAAAGAGTTGGATACTCTTTTCTGGAGCAACATTCGTGGAATGGTGGAAGTGAATAACATTTTCTTAATAGTCTTTACAACTTCTTTGCTGCCTCAATCTTATCCTCACTCAACAAGTTTCCTCTATGGTTATGGTTTATTTCCTTCATGATATAGGTAATTATAGAAACACTACACATAGATGTACTCTCTCTCTCTCTCTCTCTCTGTGCTTTCAGCTGAGGCAAATTATAACTTCTTGCCTCTATTCTTTCACTTGTCATTATATCTTTTATCACACATTCATACAAGGGGGCTTTCAACTTTCTAATAAAATCAAGAACCATTAATCATGCTTCATAAACACCCCCCACCCCAGTTTTTTTTTTTTTTTTCTAAGTTTGTATTTTTCCCAACTGTTACATTTTTTTTTTCAAATGGGTTGTGGTCTTATGTCAATTCTTTCTCCTAAGCAATTAACCTTTACTTTAAATATTGAGTAGTTTCAAAGCAGAGAATTTAGTTTTGTAAAAAGACAATTGGCCGTCATTTTTTCTGATTACAAATTTTGTGAGGAAAAGTGCAATAAGAAAGGATATGTGTCCAAAATCCACTGCTTAGATATGACTACTAAAAAAAAAAAAGGAAAAAGAAAAATCTATTGGTAGATATGCTTTTTAGTTTTTATCTTTCATTTTCATTTTTTGAGGGGTAGTAATTCCAGAAGTTTCACTAGAATTCACGTTTGGTACCACAAAATAATCTCAGTTGCAAAGCTTGACAAAATTTTCTCAACTCATGCTTTGTGTTTCATTCTATCATTCCGTCATCTTGTTTTATTGAGCAGGGTGAACTCCAAACTACGTGTCATTTGGGAAAGCACATCTTGCACAAGAGGGAATGGTCATGCAAAAGATTTTGGCACCATGATTGGAACATCTCGAGGGGTCAGTTGCATCTCCAAAGCTGTCTGCAGAATTCAAGAGCAGAGCATGTTGCAAAATGTTTGGCATTAAAATTTAAGATTTGGATTTACATAGTAGTCTTTGCCTTGGTAAACAGCTCCAATTTATATGTTTAGTAATTGTTAACTCTTGCATCTTAGCAGTTGTACTTTCGTGGAGTAGATGGAACTTGGAAAGAACTTCTGTGATATTAATATGAGGTAATGCAATTTGATTCAACACAAATATTGGTTTGTTGTACTGTGGAGGTGAAATTGGATTATTTTAGGATCCCTGATTTTGTTAGGACTGGGTTGTGTAATATTAAGAGCCTTTTAGCTCAACATCTCATGGTGTTTCCAATGGAGACATCCAAGTTGTAACTATATATATATATATATATATATATATATAAAGTAATACTAAGAAGCTTCTGCAAAATGATAAGTAAAAATTTGAAACTTGTGTAAAAGAGCACTCTTCTTTGCAGGAAACTAGAAGGTGTGCTCTCAAAGTTCTTATGGATGGACTTCCTAAAACCATTGATAAAGACATATAGGAAGTCTGGGATGCTTTGAATAATTTGTGGTGGGTTTTAGATCACATCTACCTTATCTCCTAATGAAATCATATGTTTTAATCTCATATAATCAAAATCTGGTTGCCACTCATAATTCAGGCCACAGAAAAAGGTCCTTGCTGTTTACATACCGTAAATGAGACTCATTAAGCCCGTGTTTGAAGTTCTACGCATAGAGAACGGTGTTGTGCACTACAGGTAGGCTTTGTGCACATCTTTTTACTAGAGGTTCCTAGTTTTTGAATGTTCCGAAGTGATAATGATCTAAAAGATTGGCTTTTTCCAAATGCTTCATTGTAGTCTTAGCATTGTTTGATTTCTTCCTCTTATCAGCCTTACTTTGTGAAGGTCGATCTGTATTTTGTTTCTTTAGTAAAGTAGATAAATTTTCCCATATGAAGACCAACTAGATTCTTGAATGAATAGTGTTTTCTACTAGATTCTTATGACTTTTTTGGTCTTTATTGCCTCAATCCCATCATGTCTTTCACTCCTGGAGTTTCCTCATTAATTTTGGTTTATTTCCTTCATGATACAGATGATTACAGAATGCTAAAGATAAATGTACTTTGTATCTACTCCCTCTCCCTCATTTCTGGTTGAGGCAAAGTGTGATTTCTCTTCCCTCTTTCTCTTTTCACCTCTTTTTGGAGCCATAGCTCTCTTGTTTGATCACACATTTATTTACTAGGTACTTCCAGCTTTTCAAACAATCAAAATAGTTAAAAATGCTCCATAAGTTTTCCTTTATTTCTTGTATGAGTTAGTTAATTGATTTTCTTAGCATAAAGCCATATAACTACATTATATGATTGTTTATAGTTAAGAAATAGGTACACGTGAAATGAATTCTTGTTTTTATGTTCTTTGTTTTCGCTTTCACTTTCCAACAAATTTTTTGAAAAATAGGACGTGTTCTTATGTCCATTCCTTTTAAGCAATTATGAGTTGGAACATTTTATAGTTTCTAGCAAGAGAAAAATTTTAATTGTAAAGAAGCAACTAGCCCTTCTATTTTTTTTGTTATAAAAATTGTATAATTGAGAAAGGATAATGACAATGGTTTTTTAGGCCAAAAATATTGCTCGACATAATTATGGTATCTGTAATCCTAGAAGTGAAACTAGAATGCCCCTTTAGTAACACCCAAAAAAAAAAAAAAAAAAAAAATCTTATCCATTAATTCTCTCATTCTTTCTTCTTGTTCATTATGCAGGGTGAGTTGGGAACTGTGATGCGTTTGGATAAAACATCCCATGCAAGAGAGACTAGTAAATGCTCCTTTTTAAAAAAAAAAAAATTCCTACCTTTTGTTACCATCCATAATTTCCTAATTCTGGAATGGCTTAATAAAAGGTGGACAAGAGAAGAATGGACCAAGTAAAGAAAAAAAAAAAGAATCCAAATTTGTCATCAGAATGAGCAAAAAATATAGGTATTGAAGCCATATAACTCTTGCCTTTGATAAGGGTACCTCAATTCTAATTTTCCTGCAGGTAACTTTTTATTCTTCTCTTTCCATGATGTTGCTGCATTTTCTTTTTGCTCCATAGTTAGTAACAATAATTTCCAACCTATTAAGGGTTGAGGAATACTTTGCTCTCATTCTAGCCAGACATCATGCAAAATGTTGCGTTCCCTTGGGCCTCAGACATTGTGAGTAAATTTCTAACTACAAAGCTCTGTTATCATTTCAAAGATGCAGCAAAAACAATCTTGACTTCAAATGCTGGTGTTCTATAGGGGCCAGTCTCTTTGGTGACACATAAAAAGCAACTGAGGTAATTGGCCAGCAAAATCTTTATGTAATCTCTTATCCATATTTTTGAATGCTCATAACTATTACATCAAATATATATATATATATATATATATTGACTTTTTAATCAATGTCATATGCTTGTTTCTTGTCTCAAGGCTAAAGTGTTCTGTGGCATGCATGGGAAGCAACCACCAGGTAGAAGAAGATATTACAAACATCTTGGAACAACATCCCAACTGGAAGAGTGTGGGCATGGGAGGTAACGATCGGATACTGCTTTTATGAAACCAACATTTATGGAAGTGAATAAGAGTTTCTTGTTGGCTTATTACGATTTCTTTGCTGAAGGAGATTTTTACTTTCCTTTTTTGTTTTGGTTCTTTTTTTTTATGATACAGGCAATCACAAAGGAAATCTTTATGTTCTTTTTCTCCCTCCTCTTTTGGCTGAGGCAAAGTAAAATTGCTTATGACTCTTCTTGCCTTTTTGCTCCTCTCTGTCATACTGTTCTAGTGTTGATGTATCACATTCATTTATGAGGGTTTTCAGGTTTCTAATACAATCAAGAACTAGATACTCATGTTTCATAAATTCAATTCGCTTTTTTTTCTTAACTTGTTGTCAATTATTCCTATTAGACTGCCCCAAATCATTGCATTGAATAATTGCTGCATCTTCTCACCATTGATTAGAACTAAATTTCAACATCTTATCACTATCGGAATTTTTTATGTATATGACTAAGCAATTGTAAATAACACTGAAACCACACCGTAACAAAGAGTTCAAGGCTACCTTTCTTTTGGGCCAATGTCTGCTTGACTACTATTAGTTGCTAAGCTTTTATCTGATTAGCATTCTGAAGCACTATAGTTCACCTTGATATCTTTTACTAATGAAAAGAAATTTCTTTAAAATTGGTCTGCGATCCTATATTAATTCCTTTCTCAATAAATTATAATGAGTTGGAAGATTGTTTAGTTTCTAAGCATAAAATTAAGATTAGTTGAAAAGCCAATTAATTGGACATCAATATTTTGTATTATAAAATTTAAAGAAGAAAGGGGGCAATGAGGAAAGATAAAGAGACCAAAACAATACATAGTTTGTTAGACACCATTTTGGTGGCTATGATTTTAGAATTTGCACTTGAATGCACATTCAGTACTACAATGGCAACAACAAAAACAAGAACAATTCAAAGGCATAGAATGCACAATTATAAATACAAAATAATTTATGTGGCAATCTTTAAAGATGTTTTTTTTTTTTTTTTGATAAGTAAGAAAGATGTTTATAAAAAAAAACTTCTTTATGCAAAGTAGCACAAAGCAAAAGAAAGATTACAAAAAAGGAAAGAAAAGCAGAAACATAAAGGAAAAACTAATTACAAAGAAAAAGAGAGCTAATAAGGAACAACGAGAGAGAATCACTAGATGTTATTATTTTTCTTTTATTTATAATTCATTTTGTCTTATTTATTATGCAAGGTGAACTTGAAACAATGTTCCTCATGGAAGAAAATCTTGTGCAAGAGGGAAACGTCATGCAAAAGGTTAAATCTTTTTTAGCACCATAATCTGGACATCACATGGCTTAGTGACACCTCCAAAGTAGTTTAACCATTCGGGCCCAGGGAATATACTAAATATATATTGTTTGCCACAGATAACTTTATAATTTCATTTTCATAGTTGTCATTAACTTGGCAACTCCAGTTTATATGTTCAGTGGCTGTTGATCTATGCATTCCAACCAGTTGCACTTGCTCGGAGTAAATGGAACTCTATGATCTATGTGGTAATGAAATTCGGGTTGGTGTGAATATTGGTTTTCTTGTTGCAGAGGTAAAATTGGATTCATTTTATGATCCCTTATTTTGAGAGGCGTGGGCTACGCAATGGAACATTAATAAGTTGCTGTGAAAATGATAATTTACAAATGTGTAACTTGCATAAAAGAGTATCCTACTCTGTAGGAAACTAGAAGGCGTGCATTCAAAGATATTGTGGCTGGACCCCCATAAAACATTGATAGTGGAACTCTGGTAATCATATGCTTTGTTTAACCTGTGCATTGTGAGTCTGATCTTATCTCCTGATGCATATAATTTAATCTCAAAATTGTCTCAAGCTGGTTATTAATCCTGAATCAGGTTACAAAGTCTTTTGGTTCTGACACTCACATGGATGAGGCCTAACATGCTGTATTGATGCCCATGTTTGAAGTTGTAAGCATTGAGAAGGATTTTTACGCTGCAGTGGTGAGCTTTACCTTTATCTTATAACTAGAAGTTCCTAGTTCATGACTGTTTGTATTGATGGTCCCAAAGATTGGCTTCCAGTCTTGTGCTTTGTAGCCTTAACATACTCTGATTTCTCTCATTTGATAGGCTTACCTTGATAATTTGATTTTTGTTCCCTTGAATTCAGCATATTTTGAGAAAGGGACTCGATGAGGCATTTTGTCATATAAATTTGCAAGCAATGTTATCCTGTGTATTTGTGGCTAGAGAATTCAAGGTAGTGAGGGATATATTGAAAGCTTTTTTCATTGATCAATGTAGTTTTTGTAATCCTTTTACAATACACTAAATTTAAAATTTTTAATTTGCTCTTACAGTCCGCGTGTCCACAAATTTTACAATTAGCCACTTATTTGCATATACGTGAAATTGAAGGCCATGAAGTACAGGCTGTGGTATTGTGTATCTCATTCAACATATAGGTAACTATTTATCCTTATTCTTCTTTATCATCTTGCGTTTTTCATATTATCTAAGAACTTAAACAATAAAATCTGAAATTATAATTTCCATTTTTCTTATTATAACCAACACATTGCTCAATATTATTATAATATGTTATTGTAGGGGATTAAGAGGACTAGTTGATATCTTATTTTCCAATGGTTATGCTCAACTCCAGCCAGATTAATACTCTTCCTCTTCTGCCATTGGGAATGGCATAATTTTTTGAATCTTGCACGTTTTGTATACTTACACCAAATACTTGTGATTTTCTTTTGGTGTCAAATCCATTAAAATTTTCATAGCAATGATGGTCTTACATCCAATGTTGGGAAAATTTATCATGATGTTCAATATGGTTTTAAAAACATTTAGTTGTGAAAGCTCTTGATTGATTGTTCAATGGAGTTTACAAGTGCTTAAACGTTGGAATTATTCTCATATTCTTTACACTTTCATAAAATTTGGAGCGGAGAATTTCATCAAAATTCACTTTTGGTTCACACTTTAACAAGAATGATTTTATAGTCAGTTAATCCACCAATGCCATAACCTACAAATCAAAGGGTGATTAAGAGGATTTACCATTATTGTGAATTAATAAAATGATCTTGGTATTAAAGCTAAGGTTTCCATGGAGTTGTCTAAATACCCCTTTAGTTTGGAGATTTTTGTTTATGGGCTTTGCTTATGAGTATTTTTAACAATCTTTTCCCCTTTCTTACATCTTTGGCTGTGCAGTCTTGAACATTTGGTGAAGCACATTTTAAATTGGTGGGAATTAATAAGCAACGATGTACCTCAGAAAGCCACTTCTTACATTCTGGTACAAGTACAGTTGATTGATAAAGCTCTACACGGTCAAATGACAGAGCTCCAACGGGGGCAAAATGGAAAATCTCTATGCTTGATTTGTAGACACAACAGTGTTGATTGATGAAGCTCCATTAACATATCATAGGCGCATCAATGTAGCATGTCATGGAGTTCAAGAAACAATATTGTGAAGCAGTGGCACTCCGCACACCAAGAAATTTATGACCAGTGAACTCAGTTTTTCAATTTCAAGCCTAGAATTTGCATCCAACATTTACATGTAATTCCAGATTTTTGAACCTTTTGTGTGCTGTGACTTGTGTATAGCCATGAAGCTTTCAGGAGTATGCATATTTTTTTCCATCATCCTCTGACATGCATGTGATGCTACTCAAGGAAATTTTTTTGTAAACTTGCTTTCATCTGGATTGTTGATGGTGTCCAATATGGTTGTGGTTTTACTGCAGTGAACTATTTGATGTTCAGCCTCTCGTGCTATGATTGGAATTCAAGTCGGAGATCAAATGAAATTAGCTTTGGTATTTGGTGGGCGATCAATTCCAAGTAAAACTGGAACATCACAAACCTTAGATGCTATCAGCTACAATGTATGTTTTAGAGGCCATCAACTACAATGCATGTTTTAGGTGCCTTATACTTGAGATTATAGAAGTGAGATTGCTATATACTTCTATCTGTAACTATCTTCTCAAAGTAATATATCCGTGTAACATTATCTTCTACAATAATAAGTCATTTTTCCTTGAAAAGTCATTGAACAATGCAGGATATTCAAGGTGGGGTGACTTGCCAGTATTATTGAGCAAACAGTCACTTTTGATATCTGTCTTGCTAACACAAAATAGTCTTGCTTCGAACCTACTTTCATAATAAGGATGTGTTTATTACTTCATTTAAGTTCCTACAAATGCAATTCCAGATTTGTACATAAAGATTTATGAAGGCTAACTTTTGAGCGTGCTAGGCTCTATACCATCTATTTGTTCACTTTAGAACTGAGACGATGAGTTTTTGAGTTTGGTTGGGATTGATGTTAAAAAAAAAAAAAAAAAAGGGTCAAATTGCAACTTATTCACTTGTAGTTTGGCTGAAATTTAAGTTGCCTACCTGTGGTTTGAAATATGACACTTTATCCACTTAAAGTTAGCTTAGTTAGAGTTCTGTAACCCAGTTCTGTTAAAAATAGGGTTAAATATGTAATTTTGCATCACTTTGTCTCTCGCAAAAAACATAAAAATGCAAGATCAAACAAGATAAAAAAACAATCCAGCACAACACTTGCATCATGATTTAGAATCTAAATGGATCTAGATTGTTCATTTTTTGCACCCAGTAATTCACTTGCCATAAAAATTAAAAAATTTAATGGGACACAAGGTGCAAAATTGAACTCCAATTAAAATTCAATTTATAATCTAATTGAATTTAGACGTTTTGATTTTTGCATCTAATAATTCACTTGATACACAAATTTAAAAAATTAGGTAAGACGTGGTGTAAAATTAGACTTCAATTTAGAATTTAATTTGATTTTCTCTCTGCTATAGCTATATATATATATATATATATATATAATATTCATGTGTGATGCATGGCTTGATGATGATTCATATTTAAGATAAAAAATTTTAAAATAGTTAAAACTAAATTATTACATAAATAGTAATAATAAATTATACTAAAATAAGAGTGTGTTGTGTGAGATTTAAGTTTACAAAATTTTTTATAATAGTCTTTTATTTTGAATAGAATTTAAATTTATTTTAAATTATTGTTAAAACATGCAACTTGAGGGAAAAAATAAAAATAAAAAATATGATTATTGTTAAATCTTATCCTTTTGTCAAAACATGAGTTTTTTTAAGAAAGAAAATGGGGGTTTTTGTGTGAGATTTAAATTTATAAATTTTTATAAATGACTTTTAGTTTGAATAGGATTTAAATTTGTTGAAATTTAAATGATAAAATTTTATCTAATTTAAATAGTTGTTAAATATTATCCCCTAATTGAGGAAATATATCCTAACAAAAAATATGTAATTAATTTATTGAATATATATAAGTTCTGAAAATTTTGGTAATAGACTTTTAGTTGGAGTAGAATTTAAATTTCTAGAATTTAGATGATAAAGTTTTATCTAAATTAAATTTATTGTTAAATCTTACCCTTAGTTAAGAGCTTTTTAGCTTAATATACTAATAACATATTGGATTAAGATCTTTTAGAGTTCTTAGGGTACTCTACTAGGTAGACTTTTTAAAATCTCCACAATTCTTTTAAAAATAAATGGCTAAGAGATTGCCACATCATTAATCTATTAATAAATCCCTAAATTTATCTTTCAAAAAAAAAAAATAAAAAAATAACTCCTATTAACGTTAAACTACCAAGCTGCAAAAACTCAAAATTCATCAACGCTTAAGCACTCCTATTTGAATCCAGATTCATCAAAGTTTATCTCTTCAAAATTAAATCGTACGTGGATAGTTGTTGCTTTGATCAACTTGGCTCTCAAGAATCCTCCTTTAAGAAAAAAAAGAACAAAAATTATGGTTACAGTTCCATCTCTTGATTTCAAGAGAAGGTAAAAATGAATCAAAAGCCCCCACGTATGGGTTTCTTTGCTCTTTTGACAAACAGCCATGGATGATTTGATTTTACTTATATGGTTTATTTGCTCTTCCAATAAACATACATGGAGGATTTGATTTTGCCATTGATTCAGGTAGGACCGTAGGAGAGCTTTTAGGATTTTTTTTCTTTTCAAAATAACACCTATTTTCAAACAATTTTGTTAGTTAGCATTATTCCCAAACTATTTAGGAAACTAACATTTTGAGTGTATTAGACTCGATTTCACTGTAGCAAATTGAGTATCAAAGACTCAATTTGTATGAAAATCAATGTGGAAATCGAGTATCTAAGACTTGAGTTTCACAAATTCACCAAGAAGAAGGAGGTAGAGATCACAAAGAAGAAGGCAAATCAACAAAGAAGAAAGAAACAACAAACCCAGATCAATCAAAAACAACGAACCCACTCCTCTGCTCTTTGAACTTACGTGGCCAAGCTCCTTGGTTCTTCCTCTGACCACCATTGCCACCATCGGCGGTGGTCCGATCTCCAGCTCATCTCTCTCAACCCGAACCAAAACCATTTTTGTGATTTGTGGATTTGTTCCTAAAGTGGGTGTAGTTTTTGCCATGGGTGGGGTGTTTGTGGGTTCTTGAGGTTTTTCTTGATTTGGTCTTTGTGGGTTGGTTCTTGATTTGGTCTGGAGAAAGGAGAGCCTCTAGAGAATGAAGAACAAAGGAAAAGGAATCAAGGAAAAGACCAAGGAACTCGAGTTCCATCGAACTCGACACTCTACCACTTGATTTGCTATAGCGAATTCAACCTTTCCAAACTCAAGATGTTAGTTTCCTAAATAGTTTATAAACAATGCTAACTAACAAAATTGTTAGAAAAATGATGTTATTTTGAAAAAAAAAAAATCCAGAGCTTTTGTGTTTGATGATTTAAATAAAATAAAATTAAAA
Source organism: Quercus ilex subsp. ballota (assembly GCA_032727855.1). Lineage (NCBI taxonomy): Eukaryota > Viridiplantae > Streptophyta > Magnoliopsida > Fagales > Fagaceae > Quercus > Quercus ilex. Next base: position 22,412,453 of record CM064912.1, on the reverse strand, counting down.
AAAGAAAAAGAAAAAAGAAGAAGGAGATTTGATTAGACTCGTTTAGTAATCCTACATTGATAGTAGTATTTTTTTTTTCTCTTGAAAGACAAATTTAAGAATGCAATGGATTGATGATGTGGTATAATCTCAACCATTTATTTTTAAAAGAATAGTGGAAATTTAAAAACTCTACCTGGTAGAGTACTCTAAGAACTCTAGAAGATTTGAATCCTAAAATATTAATTAATAAGATGCAACTTGAAGGAAAAAAAGTGTGGGTTGTGTGGGATTTAAGTTTAGAATTGTTTTTAATAGACTTTTAGTTTGAATATAATTTAAATTTGTTTTAAATTATTGTTAAAGTTTTGAAATTTTTTTATAATAGATTTTTAGTTTAAATAGAATTTAAATTTGTTTTAAATTATTGTTAAATCATATTCCTTAGTCAAAACGTGAGCTACTTTTATTTTTTTTTTAATAAAATTAATTTACTGATTAGTGAGAGTAGCCACTTGACCCAACCGCGACTTCTAAGCTCAACTTTCATTATACTTGAGGGGGAAAAAAAAAAACATGGGTTGTGTAGGATTAAGTTTAGAATTTTTTGCTAATAGACTTTTAGTTTGAATATAATTTATTGTTAAATCTTATTTTAAATTATTGTTAAATCTCATATCCTTTATTCAAATTGTGAATTGTTTTCTTTTATTTTATTTTTTATATGTAATTAATTTACTAATTAGTAAAAGTAGTCAGTTAACCCAACAACGGTTTCTAAGTTCAAAATTTATTATACTTCAAGAAAAAAAACAAAAACCTGAGCTGTGTAGATTAAAGTTTAGAAACTTTTAATAATAGACTTTTAGTTTGAATAGAATTTAAATTTTTTTAAATAAATTATTGTAAAATCTTATCTTTTAGTCAAAACGTGAGTTTATTTATTTATTTATTATATATATATATATATATATAATTAATTAATTTACTAGTATAATATATATTTATATATATATATATATATATTATTGGCACAATCACGGCTTTTAAGCTCAACTTTTTTTTTTTTATATAGTATAATATATATATATATATATATATATTATTATTATTATTATTATTATTATAAAGTGAGATCTAGTTAGAGACGAAGTCACATTATATGCTCCTTAAAACTTTGAAAACCATTCTTAGTAATATATAAAATTTTACACATATATATATATGTGTGTGTGTGTGTGTGTGTAGGGATAAAGGCCCAAATTTATATATTAGGCCTTAAGCTTTGGCCGATGACGTTGGTTAGTCTAATGACAGATAAACAGTAATGGGGGTGTTAAGCCCAGAGTCCCATAAATAAGATGCAAACAGAAAGGCTGGGGAAGGTGGTCCGAGGAGGAGTATCTCCTCGGATGAACAAAGCACAATTCAAAGGTATATCTTGTCGATCAGAGTGGCCTTCTAAGAAGTTCTACTGATAAGGACTTGTATTACAAACGTACAAGAGGGATGGGGGCTCAGAGGTATCTAAGAGAAAGCTGCTGCCTCCACATTAAATGCCCTGCAGCTAACTTTCTAGCCGCATTTATGTGAAGAAGACTCATGAACGGTGCTGCATTGGCTATCCCAACTCACAGAGGGCCAGAGAGGGAGTCTAATGCGACAAGCACTCAAGTGATGGCTAGGATGATCAACAAATGGAGGGCCAAGATCATCGAAAGTGAGATATATAATGTAAGAGATCTTCTATAGAGAAGGAAGAACACTGTAGCACTCTAGAACAGAACTTGTAACCTGACTTGAGTATCAATAGAAGAGAATCAGCCTCCTCGGACTTGGTTGAGGACGATTTTCTCAAGCCTAAGCTTGTTTATTTTCATTCTCCTGTCATCAAGACCTACCTTATTGGTTGGCTAATTCACTAAAGCCCAGTCCTTCGACCCATTCTCTACAAATTTATTATTTTGAGCTTTTTGGGCCTACGCTCATCCATCTTTTAGGCTTAGGATTTGAATTGGGTCCTTATTATTGGCGCCGTCTGTGGGAAGGACAAGTATTATAGTGAGTTTAACGTTTAACTATGGCAGGTTTAGGACTGCACTAGGCAGAATCTATGCGGTCCAAACGTGAAAATCTTTTTGTCCATCTCGAACGAAGAAGGGACCGGGAGGGGAGTGTGCGTACTGTTTGGATCGGTAGGAGTCAGTCCCGGGGTAAGAGCCACCTCTTTCATAAGGAAGATACCAGAGCCCTGCAACTAGAGGTTGACAAACTAAAGACAAAGCTGTGCCACACACAGCGAAAGCGAACCCCCTCCAGTTCAAATTCTCCTTCCGACGACGGAAAGGACTGTAGTTATAGGCATAGGTTAAGAACCCCCCCCCCCCCCCCAAGTGAGTCTTTCTCATATGTCGAAGAGCGCCATCATGAGCGCAGAAGCAAGAGTTCATCCTCTAAGGGCATGGGAAATGATGCCATGAGCAGTGCACTCAGCCAGTTTTCCAGGTTACCTTTCACGCGTAAAATAAAGGAAGTGGTACTTCCTCGGTGGTTCACCCAGCCCACATTCACTATGTACAATGGTCGAACTAACCTTGTGGAGCATGTGAGCTACTTTAATCAGAGGATGGTTGTACACTCCAAAAATGAGGCCCTGATGTGCAGGGTGTTCCCCTCCAGTTTGGGGCTCATGGCAATGAGGTGGTTTGATGGCCTAGCCGTAGGTTCCATTAATTCCTTCAGAGAACTCACCCAAGCCTTTGGGTCCCACTTCATCACATGCAGTAGGGTCCTTCGGCCCTTAGACTCTCTATTGTCTATGTCCATGCGAGAAGGAGAGACCCTGAAAGCGTACTTGGACAGATACTAGGAGATGTTCAATGAGATAGACGGTGACTTTGGCGACGTGGCCATTAGGACCTTCAAGGTCGGCTTGCCTTTTGAGCATGGCTTGAGGAAGTCCTTGACTAGGAAGCCTGCTACTAGTGTACGCAAGCTCATGGAGTGGATTGACAAGTATAAAAGGGTCGAGGAGGACCAACAACAAGGCAAAAGGAAGGGTAAGGCTATCCCTCAGGAGAGGGGGGATTTCAGGTCGGACCGATACAACCATAAAAGACCCCGAAGGTATTTTGCTGGGCAGTCTAGGTCTACGGCTCCTCAGGCAGTTAATGTGGTCTTTCGAATAAATCAATTAATACTCTTTTCATTCTTTGCCAAGAGCGAATTGGATGCTTACCTCGTCGCTTTCTATCAATTTGAATGTTTTCCCACCATTTTTCTGCTTCATTGTCTAATTTATTAGATGCAAGCCACACTTTTTCTTCATCACAAATCTTCCAAAAATTAAAATACCCTTCCAAATCAAGAAGCCAGTTAATAAAATCCATCTTACACATATCTCCATCAAAGAATGGAATTTTCTTGTAGTTAGGAGTGCGTCTTTGAATATATTGAACATTGTTGTTGTGAGATGATTTCCTAGCAAGAAGAGTAGCAATCTTTTGCTGGATTTCACCCATAATTTTCTGACTCTTTTTATGAAATTGTTGCTCATCACGAGCCTCTTCACGAAACTTGAGGAACTCAGCCCTAGTGAGGACTGGGTTGTTGACGTTGTCACCACCGTTATTGTTGTGGTGGTCACCGTCTCGCCGGTTAGCCATCAAACCAGGGTAAGTCAAGGCTTTGATACCAACTGATGTCGCGGAAGTCTAAAGAAAAGCACACACGATGCTCTCTTGATGGAACAGAAACTAAGCTGTTAGTTTCTGGTAGTAAATCTCGAATCTACGAGGGGTTTCCCTGAATCCACAAGGAGATAAAACTGGAATCCACCAGAAGAAAATTTGAAAAAACGTTTGTGTTTATTGATAATAGTCTAAAAACTGAATTGCCTTTGGAGGCTACAATGCGTTTAAATAGTAAAAACAAAACCTAGGGCAACTAGAAACCCTAAGGCGGCTACGAAAGCATATAAAACCCTAATTTGACTAAACAACATTAAAAACACCTAAAAACAAGGAAATAAATTCCCTAAACCTAAAATAACGAAAATTACCTAAAAATACCAAATATAAAAGATTACAGAAATTAATTAGAATATTTTGTCCTACATCACAAAGTGTGAGGATTTAGAGAGGATTGTTGTCGGTGATGACTTAGAGAAGTTCTTTCAGGTCAGAGCTCGGCTGCCTCCTTAGGAGAAACAAAGACGTGTTTGCGTGGAGTGCTTACGAAGCACCTAGGGTGGATCCAAGCTTCATATGTCATCATTTGAATGTCAATCCATCAGTTATCCCTAAAAGGCAACCACTTTGGTGCTCTTCTAAAGATCATTCTGATGCTGTTAGAGACGAAGTGGCGATACTTAAGCTGGCAGGGGCTATTAAGGAGGTGTTTTACCCTGAATGGTTGGCCAATACTGTGGTTGTGAAGAAGAAAAGCAGGAAGTGGCGAGTATGTGTGGACTTCACTAACTTGAACAAGGCCTGCCCAAAGGGCCCTTTCCCCATGCCTCGAATTGACCAGTTAGTTGATGTGATAGTTGGTCATCCACGGATGAGTTTCCTAGATGCCTTCCAAAGGTACCATCAGATACCTTTAGCTTGGGGTGATCAGGAGAAGACAGCCTTTGCCACCCTTACTAGGAACTGCCACTACAAAGTAATGCCTTTTGGTTTGAAGAATGTGGGGGTTACTTATCAAAGAATGATGACTAGGATGTTTGAGCCACAGCTGGAAAAAGCATTGAGATTTACATAGATGACATGGTGGTTAAGAGCAAGGTGGAGACTGAGCACGTCAACGACCTCGAGAATACCTTTGAGATCCTGAGGAGACATAAGCTGCGACTTAATGCCTCCAAATGTTCTTTCGGTGTCAGTTCAGGAAAGTTCTTGGGCTATAAGGTCACTCACTGCGGAATTGAGGTCAATCTTGACCAGATTAAGGCAATTAATGATCTACAACCACCTCGAAATTTCAAGGAGGTCTAGAAGCTGACAGGAATGACTGTTACCTTAAATCGATTCATCTCTCGGTCAGCAGATAGGTGTAGACCCTTCTTCTAGTTGTTGAACAAGTGGAAGGGATTTGAATGGATTGATGAGTGCGTTTAGGCTTTTCAACAATTGAAGGAATACCTTTCTTGCCCACCCATTATGTCAAGGCTTGAGGTGGACAAAGTTTTGTTTGCTTATATCGCTGTAGCCCCTCACACGGTAAGCTTGGTGTTGATATGGGTTGATAGTGGGGTGCAGGGACCAGTTTACTATGTGAGCTAGTCCCTACATGAGGCCGAGGTCCGCTACCTGCCACTAGAAAAGGCTATCTTGGCGGTGGTGCATGTCGTACGCAAGTTACCTTATTACTTCCAATCGCACACAGTTGTGGTATTAACCTAACTTCCACTACGAGCACTACTTCGGAGCGTTGATTTCATGGGGATGATAGCCAAATGGGGTACAATGCTAGAGGCTTTCGACATCAAGTATATGCCTCGCACCTTTGTCAAGGGCCAGGTCCTCGTAGATTTGGTGGCCGAATTAGCTAAATCCCCATTAGAAGGCGAAGTAGAGAGCCAAGGCATGGATGGAAAATCAGTTGGCAAGGTCCCCCTGCAAGAGCCCTCGTCCTGAAGGGTATAAGTTTATGGTGTAGCGAATCAAAGGGGTTTCGGAGTGGGGCTAGTCCTAATATCCCCTGAGAAGATCACCATTGAAAAATCATTAAGATTGGGGTTCTCGGCCACAAACAATGAGGCTGAGTATGAGGCTCTATTGATGGGAATGACCATGGTTCAAAGAATGGGCAGAAAAGTAGTGGAGATGTTCTTGATCTCAAAATTGGTCGTAGGCTAAGTGAGAGGGGATTTAGAAGCAAGAGATGAGAGAATGCAAGGATACTTGAATCAAGTGAGGCGCCTGCAATCAGGGTTCCAATCTTTCAATTTATTGCATATCTCTAGGAATGGGAACATGCACGCCGATTCCTTAGCCACTCTTGCGACCTCCTCGGCACAAGGTCTACCTCGGTCATCCTCGCTGAAGACTTATACCAGCCCACTGAGGGGAAGAGTGAAATGGTCCGCGTCCATCAAATCAGGGTGGGGCCTAGCTAGATGGACCCTATAGTGCTATTCCTTAAAGAAGACATCTTGCCCGAGGATAAGTCAGAAGCTAACAAGGTGCGAAGATAGGCTTCTCGGTTTTGGTTGTCTGAGGATCAAAAACTGTACAAACGCTCTTTTCCCAGGCCGTACTTGTCATGCATACACTTAGAAGTCTCAGAGCTACTTCTTGAGGAGTTGTACGAAGGGATTTGTGGAAGCCACACAGGAGGCAGATCTTTGTCTCACAGGGCCCTTACTCAGGGGTACTGGTGGCTGAATATGTAGAAAGAAGCACATGAATATGCGAAGAAGTGCGACCAATGTCAGAGATTTGCACCAAATATTCACCAACCTAGAGGAGTTTTTAATCCCCTGTCCAGCCTTTGGCCATTCGCTCAATGGGGCCTAGACATTGTTGGCCCTTTTCCCAAGGCAGTAGGGAACAAGAGGTATTTGCTGGTCAGCATGAACTACTTCACTAAGTGGGTTGAGGTTGAGCCTTTGGCAAATATTAGGGACGCGGATGCCAAGAAATTTGTTTGGAAGAATATTGTTACTCGGTTTGGAATCCCTCATACGCTCATCTCGGACAATGGACTTCAGTTTGACAGTAAAGCCTTTAGGAGGTACTGCTGCGACTTGGGAATTAAGAACAGATATTCCACTTTGGCTTATTTGCAGGGAAATGGACAAGCTGAGGCTGTCAATAAGGTAATAGTAAGTGGATTCAAGAAGAGGTTGGATGATGCGAAGGGAAGGTGGATGGAAGAACTGCCATATGTTCTCTAGACATATCGGACCACGCCCCGTAGATCAACAGGAGAGACACCTTTTTCAATGACTTATGGAACCGAGGCTGTCATTCCTTTGGAAACCAGATTCCCAACATTAAGAACGAGTTCTTTCACTCTGAGCAACAATGATGGGCTGTTGGGGAAAAGTTTAGACTTAGTGGAAGAGCGAAGAGAGAATGCCATGATCCAGTTGACCTATTATCAACACAAACTCAAGCAAGGGTATGATGCCAGCATTAAGTTAAGGCCATTAGCACCCAAAAACTTGGTATTGAGAAAGGTTCTAGGTACTGCAAAGAACCTAGCATAGGGAAAGCTAGGGCCCAACTGGGAGGGGCCATATCGCATCACCTTAGTGGCTAGTATAAGAGCATATTTCCTCGAAGACCTAGATGAACATGTAATACCATGCTTTTGGAATGTAAACAACCTGAAAAGTATCAAACAAAACTTTGGAAATATGCCTGGCTCCTCGGATCACATACCTTGGGGAAATTGACAGGTCAAGTTATTTTTTTAAGTATCAAACAAAACCTTGGTCATGCCTGGCTCCTCATACCACATACCTTGGGGAAATTGATATGTTAAGTTACCTTTCTGAGTATTAAACAGAACCTTAGCTATGCTTGGTCCCTCGGACCACCTGTTTTGAGAAAATTAATACTTAAAGACATCTTCCTGAGTATCAAATAGAACCTTGGTCAAGCTTGGCTCCTCAGACCACATACATTGGGAAAATTGATATGTTAAGTTACTTTTCCAAGTATTAAACAGAATTTTAGCTGTGCCTGATCCCTCGAACCACCTGCTTTGGAAAAATTAATACTTAATGACATCCTCCCTAAGTATGAAACAGAACCTTAGCTATGCCTGGTCCCTCGGACCACCTGCTTTGGGAAAATGAGTACTTAATGACATCCTTCTGAGTATTAAATAGAACCTTAGCTATGCCTGGTCCCTCAGACCACTTGCTTTGGGAAAATTAATACTTAATGACATCCTTCTGAGTATTAAACAGAACCTTAGCTATGCCTAGTCCCTCGGACTACTTGCTTTGGGAAAATTAGTACTTAATGACACCTTCCCAAGTATTAAACAGAACCTTAGCTATGCTTGGTCCCTTGGACCACCTGCTTTGGGAAAATTAATATTTAGTGACATCTATTCGTTTTTCCTAAGTGTCAAAGCACACTTTAGGTTACATTCAGCTCCTCGGATCACTGGCCTTAGGTAACTTAATGTTTTGGATGTTTACCTAGGTGTTGAACAGAATGAAAGTTGTTTGTCTCTAATAGGGGTATGTGATAATTCTCTTCATTGCTTGTACTTGTTCAATTCATTTATATTATCAGTAAAGTATTACTGTTAACTTTCGCTAAAACAATAGTCATTGTTAACTGCTGTTTGCAATTGAAGTTAAAAGACACATAAAGCAAAGACATATAAAGTAAAGGCATATAGAGTAAGAAGAAAAAGTCTTTTCATTAAACAAAAAAGAAAGTACATTACGGCCAATGGCAGAATGCCACTACAAAAAATAATGCAAAGAGAAAACTACAAAAGAAAATCCTATGCTTTTACCTTGGCCTGAGGAGGGTTTGCTTCGAGATCAACAACCTTAGGCTTGGACTTCGCTTCTTTAGCCTTGGAGACCACGTCCTTGATCGTGAGTGCGTCTTCGGACTGTTTGGCCTTGGCTGGTGGCTGAACCTAGACATGGCAAAACGGGTCAGAATTTTTTGACCCGACCCGACCCGACCCGAAAAATACCCGACCCGAACCCGATTTTTTTGACCCGAAGCAAAAACGGGTTGACCCGTGACCCGACCCGTATTTTTTGCGGGTCAACCCGACCCGACCCGACCCGCGACCCGACCCGAACCCGAACCATTTTTTTAAAACTTTTTTTTTTGGGGTAAAAAAGTAGTAAAATTAAGACAATATTGGTTTAATTGTTTATTGTGAACTTTAAGGAAACAATTTATACATTTACATAACTATATGCAAATTAATTGAAAAATAAATGGTTGAACATTCTGTAATGAGTAAATATTTGTAGATATCAAATAGCAAAGTACATGCCAAGATAATCTGGTTACAGTAGAGTTAAAAATATAGATTTAAAATTGTAGACATGTGAGAAATATTCACAAGTGTGAAAATAGTGAAGCTAAAGTATCAAATTAGCATAAATTATGAATAAGACCTATTTTTTAATAATTTATGTCCAAAATAAACGGCTTTTCAAAATAAATTATGATATTTTCTAGAGTGTGTGTTGCTTAACAATAATATAATATTCATAAAAGAGACCATGTATAAATAAGTAAGCAATCAAATTTTAACGTATATTTCAAATTGAAATAGAGTGTCAACCACAACTGATAATATATTATAAAATTAATTTTCAAGATCGTAAATTTCTTATATATTTTTATTCTTTATCAAATGAGTTATCCAATAAGTTATTTGTAATTTTGTTTTATATTTGGAATGTTGATATTGTGTAGAAATAAAACTTGTGTATTTGTTTTACTTATCTTTGTGTTATTTTGTTTTAGATAGCAATGTTAGGATTTGTATAATTTTAAAATTGTTGAATAAGTATTAATAAGTTTAACTGAATTCATTCTTAATATAAGTAATGAATTCAAAATAATGCATTTTATATTAAGTAATTTGTTGCATAATTTTCCAAATGACAGATACATGTTATTTTCTTTATAAAAAAAAAAAAAAATTCATGTGAAAAATACGGGCCAACCCGACCCGACCCGATTGACCCGAACCCGATTTTGACCCGCTTAAAATGACCCGTTTTTGACCTGTGACCCGTTTGACCCGCAACCCGATTGACCCGACCCGAACCCGACCCAACCCGCCCGTTTTGCCATGTCTAGCTGAACCTCCTTGCCCTTCTCAGCCCTTGTTGGGACCTTATCAGCATCAAGAGGAGGGGCTTAGACGGTGGGTAGCTGCTTGTAAGGAGGGAGCGTTGCTGGAATTTCCCGGATGTCCTCCGGGAAGAAAATATTCTCTGCCCTCCTAAGCTCAGAGTTTGTAGGGACTCCTACCTGATTGAGCACTTTGGCCTATGTTTCGGCGCAATAATCCCTGCACATTCCAGTTACCTCTTCTGCCAACTGGGTCTCCGTTTCCAGCACCCCACGTTCGTAGGACGCCATCTCCGTAGCCTCAAAAGCTTCCTTGGCCACCCAGGTTGCATCCTTAGCTTTCTCCAGCATGGCCTTGAGATCCAGGACTAGTTGTCTCAAGGTGGCTAGTTCTATCTCGGTCATGTGAAGCTGCTTATGTTGGTTCTCGACTTGCCTCTCCACAGTTTTTAGACCTGCCTCGGCACTCAGGCGAACCTTGTTCACTTCTTTCAGCTTCTCGGACAGCTCTGCTTGTTCTTGTTTGAGGGCCCCCAAGGATTTCTTAACTTCAGCATGGGAGTGGGCCTCAGCCTTGGCCTCATTACTGGCATTTCGGACCCACTCCTTGGCCACAAAAACTTGTTGAGTAGCTTGCGTTAAAACAACGAAGGAATCCCATCTAAAAAAATAAAATAAAATAAAAGAATGAAATAGCAGCAAAGTTTTTAATTCGAAGATATGTTGGGCTACTTACCATGGCAAGGTCCCTCTTTAGGGACAGGAAGAGCTCAGGCTACTTGAAGCACCTAACAGCATCCATATCCCTGGGAAGGAGGAGTGGCTGCTCTAAGGCCTCAGCAATGTAGCTCGAATGCCATCCTTGGAAGCTCCGAACTGAAGCATCCCAGGGTATGGGAGTGCCGTCCAGCTTTAGCTGGGGAGCCCAAGTACGCAGTGGTCGGCATACTTCGGTCTCTAGGGAGTCTTCCTTGCTTTCCACCGAAGTCTCCCTCCTTTGTCTATCCTTATTTTTTTTTTTGTTGTTTCGGATCCTTTGGTGGGGCAATCTCCCTTTCCTTGATCTCTTTCGCCTTCCTCTTCTTCTTCTGCAAAGTTGGGTCGGGATGTAGGCCAAGGGTGGAGGGGAGAGGGGGAAGGGGCGGATTGGGAGGAAGTTGGGTCTTTGGGGCATCCTCAGACGACCCTCCTTTGTTCCTCGCAGCACTGAGACCCTTCAGTCCTTTCCTCAAATTGATATCCATCTCCTCGTCCTCCTCGGAACTGGGATCTGCACGGGTGATAATGAGCTTGGGGGAATGGGCAGCAGATTACTTGTCTAACTCGTCCTCGAAATCTGGGAGTTGGATTATATGATCTACCATTTCTTCTTTGTCCTCCTAAAAGTGGAATTTGTCAATTTCGGCCTCGAAGGATAGACGTGAAGAGCTTGTTTCCTCCCTTGGGGTAGCTACCGCTTGAAGAGGGCATTGAAGAGGTAGTTCAATAGGTAGGAGGTCTTCCCGAGCCAAGAAATCGGGTTGTGAGATGTCTATCCGGTGGATTCTAGGATCGCCTGCCCTTATTGCTTGGCCCACGTCCTGGAATGCGTTTAACAAGGGCTCAAAGTCCAACACTAAGTGGACGGCTCGCAGCTGCCCGTCTTCACTTATAAATATCTCCAACCTCAGTAATTTGTTGAGAGCGAGAACATTGACCAGGCTTAGTCTCGGAGCAACGTGACTTTTATTTGCAAAAACATCCGAGGAGGAAATCATGGTCAAACCAGTGAAAGTTATCATCAGAAGAGGGCAGAGTGTTAAAAATGAAAAGGAATAAAGCCAAAAGGGCTAAATCCCTTGCCAAAGGGACTAATCCTAGGGTACCACACCTGGCTCTCCCGCCCGAGTTGGGTAGTGAAGACCGTCATGCCACTCCCTAGAGACAATCAGGTAGTCATCCTTCATGCCTTTGTTAGACTTAAGAAGACACGATATCAGTCTAACAACGTCGAACCGAGACTTGAGATAATATCCCACGCCAGTAAGTTTGTGGCACTCATACTGTCATACATGTGAACGACATTATGCCACGTGAGCCCTAAGCCCATTTGCTCGTTGAGAGCGTCTACGCTACCCAAGACCCTAAACAGGTTAGGGACACATTGATGGGGAGTCAATCTATGGTGAATAGGTAATCCTTAATTACCCCACCCATGGGAAGCGTCATTCCTCCCTTTATGAAGGCGATCATTGGAATGACGACTTCACCACACTTCTATCTATAAGAATTTGGTCTAGGGCACAATATTGCAAGGCTACTCCCTGCAGAATATGGCACTTAGCTCTAAAACCCTCCATACCCGCTAGGGAATCTACAAGGTGTTTGAACCTACACATCTAGACAACCTAAAAGGATGTGAAAGAAATTTTCAAGGGAAAGACAAAGAATACAAGGCTGACGAGACCAGCTGAGGAGAAAACAACCAAGAAAAAAAAGGAAACTTACGAGAATAAGTACGTTAGTTGCTTCTGATATTTCTTGAAGGTTTGATTTTTTTTTTTTTTTTTTTTTTTCCAGAGAAAGAGACTCTGAGACTTTAGAAATTTAGGAAGCCTTGAAGGTTTGAGAGCTAGGGATCTCTAGAGAACTTGAGAACTTGTGAAGTGAGGAAAAATGATTTCTCGGGGTGCCTTATATAGGGGGTGGAATTAAGTGGGAGTTATCCCGCTCAAAATTCGAGGAGAAATGTCAACCGTTGGATCTGCAATTCACTGTTGCATGCAGGGGACAAAGCGCCTCCTAAAGCAATTAATGACGCATCGCGGGCTCTGAAGCATCAATGACAGTTATGGGGTGCATAAAATGGTACTCTGGCACGTGTAAACCAAGGAAATGAATGGTATTGATTCTTAAAAATGAAAACTCAACATTTTCTCCTCGGATGAGAGGGAAAAACTGAAGTTTTGAGGGGCTATTGTAGGGATAAAGGCCCAAATTTGTATATTGGGCCTTAGCCGAAGACGTTGGTTGGTCCGAGGATGGATAAACAATAGTGGGAGTGTCAAGCCCAGAGTCCCATAAATAAGATGCAAACAGAAAGGCTGGGGAAGGTGGTCCAAGGAGGAGTATCTGGTCAAGGAGGAGTATCTCCTTGGATGAACAAAGCACAGTTCAAAGGTATATCTTGTCGATCAGAGTGGCCTTCCAGGAAGTTCTACTGATAAGGACGTGTATTACAAACGTACAAGAGGGATGGGGGCTCAGAGTTATCTAAGAGAAAGCTGCTGTCTCCGCATTAAATGCCCTGCAACTAACTTTCTAGTTGCATTTATGTGAAGAAGACCCCTGAACAGTGTTGCATTGGCTATCCTAACTCACAGAGGGCCAGAGAGGGAGTCTAATGCGACAAGCACTCAAGTGATGGCCTGGATGATCAACAAATGGAGGGCCAAGATCATCGAAAGGGAGCTATATAATGTAAGAGACCCTCTATAGAGAGAGGATCGGAAAAAAGAAGGAAGAACACTGTAGCACTCTAGAACAGAACTTGTAACCTGACTTGAGTATTAATAGAAGAGAATCAGTTTCCTCGGACTTGGCCGAGGATGATTTTCTCAAGCTTAAGCTTGTTTATTTTCATTCTCCCGTCATCAAGACCTACCTTATTGGTTGGCTAATTCACTAAAGCCCATTCCTTTGACCCATTCTCTACAAATTTATTGTTTTGGGCTCTTTAAACCCATCCATCTTTTGGGCATAGGACTCAAATCGGGTCCCTACAATATATATTAGATTAAGCTCCCAAAAATCCCAAAATTTGAGCTAAATCAATCATGTCCACTTTTTTTTTTTTTTTTTTTTTTTTTTTTTTTTTTTTTTTTTTGAGGAAACAATAATGACCACTTAAAAATGAATATTAAGTAATTAATCTTGTAGTCACGTAAAATATAATTGGCTTACTTGGTCCATTATGAATAGAAATTTCTACTCCTTTCTTAATCCAAAAAAGGGCTTTCGACAATATAATCTTTTTTATTTTCTTATGAGTAATGATTTTGCTTTGATATTTAATTTAAGTTATTTAAAATTCTTTGCAAATTTATTGGTAATGTTTTGGTTGGATGACACGCATCATAATATTATTTTAAAATTAGCCTCCTCACATTATATTATTTTTTAATTTCAGGTTTAGTGTCATAATGTTTAAAAATGAGACAAAGATAGTATCCTAGTTTTTAGGATCTTTCTTTACGTGAGAGTTGATAAAAGTTTGAAATTTGAGTTTAAAATAAAAAGTAGTTGTAGGGACCTGATTCGAATCCTAGGCCCAAAAGATGGATGGGTTTAGGCCCAAAGAGCCCAAAATAATAAATTTGTAGAGAATGGGTCGAAGGACTAGGCTTTAGTGAATTAGCCAACCAATAAGGTAGGTCTTGATGACAGGAGAATGAAAATAAACAAGCTTAGGCTTGAGTAAATCGTCCTCGGCCAAGTCTGAGGAGATTGATTCTCTTCTATTAATACTCAAGTCAGGTTACAAGTTCTGTTCTAGAGTGCTATAGTGTTCTTCCTTCTTTTTTTCCGATCCCCTCTCTATGGAGGGTCTCTTACATTATATAGCACCCTTTCGATGATCTTGGCCCTCCATTTATTGATCATCCAGGCAATCACTTAAGTGCTTGTCGCATCAGACTCCCTCTCTGGCCCTTTGTGAGTTGGGATAGCCAATGCAGCACTGTTCAAGGGTCTTCTCCACATAAATGTGGCCAGAAAGTTAGCTGTAAGGCATTTAATGCGGAGGCAACAGCTTTCTCTTAAATACCTCTGAGCCCCCATCCCTCTTGTATGTTTGTAATACACATCCTTATTAGTAGAACTTCCTAGAAGACCACTTTAATCGACAAGATATAACTTTGAACTGTGCTTTGTTCATCCAAGGAGATACTCCTCCTCGGACCACCTTCCCCAGCCTTTCTGTTTGCATCTTATTTATGGGGCTTTGGGTTGGACACCCCCACTACTGTTTATCTGGAAAGCACTGATGCGGCTCCGGAGGAGCTGCACCCACGTCGGACTCGGCGGGACGCGGCGACACGGGAGGGACGCCACAGACCGCGCGTCTGTGCCGCGTCGGGCTGCGCCCTGCCACGTGGAGCATCGGACTCGCGCCGACTCGGCTTCAGACTGCACGTCCGTGTCACGTCGGGCCGCGTCCTGCCACGTGGAGCGCCGGACTCGTGCCGACTCGGCTTCGACGAGCGTCGATTCGCGCCGAATCGGATAGATTCGTGCCGAATCGGATCGTCTTCTTCCTCCTTTTTGTTTCCGCGAGCCTTGCACTTGTTCTTCTGTTTCTTTTTTTCTTTATCAGTTTTGTTTTGTTTTTTTTTTTTTTTTTTTTTTTGAAAAGAATTGTTGAATGCGTTTGGTCATGGTCAATGGTGCTTTATTTTGCTTTTTGTGCCTCTCACGTGAGCCACATTTTCCCTCTTTCTTTCTTTTTTTTTTGTTTTTTTTTTTGTTTTTAAACATTGAGCCACTGAACTGGCCACTAATAAGCTTTTGGTTAGTGAGGTTTCATTTTGTACAGTATATTATTATTATTATTATTATTATATACGAGTTCTCTATTATTATTATATAAAAAAACATGCTTAGCAATATATAAAATATATAAATAAAAATATTTTTAATAATTTTTTAATCGCCGAGTCCCGCCGCACCCGCACCCGCACCCACCTTTTTAAAAAATTGCTGAGTCTCGCACCCGCACCCGAGTCTCGAAACGCACCCGTGCTTCATAGCTGTTTATCCATCCTCAGCCAAGGCCCAAGGCTCAATATACAAATTTGGGCCTTTATCCCTACAGTAGTAATTCATATTGTAGAAGAAGAAGAAGAAAAAAAAAAAAAAAAAAAAACCAATACCTAGAATTTAAAAAAAAAAAAAAAAAATACTCTTTTCACCAGTTTGCATTTTTAAATATAAGATTATAGTATTTAACTAAAAGATAGGGGTATTTTAGAGAGTTTAAGAATTTGTATAAGAATATTTTAGTACGCAAAATGTTGAAATCCAAACAAAGAATCCTATTTTTATTTTTTTGAGCAAAAGGGGAATCCTGTTATTAATATTAAAGACTAGTTAAAAACCATTGCGTTACACAGATTTAATCATAGACTTAAAAAATATAATTTTTTTGACGGTATTTGGAATAGAGTTGTTTGGGTCATGAAACGGTTCTCCTGGAGAAAAAGGGAATGAACATTCATTTGCAGCTAGAAATCATTTTTGCCACAACTTATCTGTAGAGTAGACCCTTTCAATGAATTAGTGGGAAAAATTCGTGATAATGTAATCGCAAAGATGCTTAGCATAAGATTTATAGAATTGCCAATATGCTACCAAAAAAAGAAATAGAAATGACAATAACTTTCATGGAAAAGGACTACTTCAAATAGCAACTTTGTGCCATCCTCATTAGTTTATTCATATCTTGTTCGTCATCCTTTGCGTTTGATCTAAACTGAGAAATTCATCCTTACCAAGCAAGGTCAAGTCAACCTCGACCACAATGAAGGCATGGCATGCACCTCACCTAAGGACAAGGTCTGCATCTATATAAATCAAGTAAGATTACACCACAAAGTAACAAACTGATCTCTTTTAGTTTGCTGTAGTTCTTTTTATCCAATTTCTTTCCATTAATTGCAAAAGGAAAAACATGGCTGAGGCCCTAGTGGGAAGAGCAATTCTGAATGCAACCCTTCACGTGTTGTTTGACAGATTGGCATCTCGAGAGGTTCTGCCTAAGAAGCACGGGTGCGTTTCGGGACTCGGGTGCGGGTGCGGGTACGGGTGCGGGACTCGGCAATTTTTGAAAAAGTAGGGTGCGGGTGCGGCGGGACTCGGCAATTAAAAAATTATTAAAAATATTTTTATTTATATTTTCTATATATTTTTACTATTAAAATCTTCTTAAAAAACACATTGCTATTCTTTGATTCACAAAACAAAGAAAGAAGAAGGCAATAAACACATTACTATGCCTCTAAGTCAGAATTTCGGCGGTTCCGGCGAGTTTCCGGCCGTTTCCGGCCTGTTTCGGCCGTATCGGTCGCCGGCCGATACGACCCGATACGGCCAATACGGCCCGATTCTGGCCGATACAGCCCGATTCTGGCCGAATCGAAGCCGATTCGGCGCGAATCGAGCCGCGTCGGCTCGAATCGGAGAAAAAAAAAAAAAAAAAAAAACTCAGACGCGGCACCGACGCGCGGTCAACCGCGTCGGACGCCGCGTCCCGCGTCCGGCCGCGTCGGACTCGGGTGCGGCACCCTCCCAGCCGCGTCCGTGCTTTCCAGGGTTCTGGACTTCATCTGGGGAAGAAAAGTCTCTGATACACTGCTAAAGAAGTTGTAGACATCATGTCTTGCCCTTAACGCAGTGCTCAATGATGCAGAGGAAAAAGAAATCACTAATCCAGCTGTGAAAAAGTGGCTTGATGAGCTCAAAGATGCCGTCTATGATGCAGAGGACCTTTTGGCTGAGATTGCTACTAAAGCTTTGCAGTGCCAGTTGGAAGCTAAGAGTAAGGTACATAATTTTATCTCTACTTCATTTAATTGGACTGGGATGAAACTAGAATCAAACATAGAAAAAGTCCTGGATAGGCTGGAATCTCTAGTTACACAAACAAATGTTATAGGCCTGAGAGCAGGTGTTGAAGGGAAATCTTCCCAAAGAGTTCCCACAACTTCTCTACTAAAAGAAACTAGAATTTATGGTAGGGATGATGATAAAGAGCCAATAGTTAACTTGTTAATCTCAAACGATGCAAAAACCAATGACCACCCGTGTGATTCCCATAGTGGGCAGGGGTGGGATTGGCAAGACCACCCTTGCCCGGCTTATCTACAATGATCAAAGAATCACTGAGCATTTTAGCCTTAGATATTGGGTTTGTGTTTCTGAAAAATTTGATGTGCTTAAGATCACAAAATTAATTCTTGAGGCTGTCACTTTACAAATATATGACACTACAGACTTTAATATGATTCAAACTACATTGAAGGAGAGTTTGATAGGAAAAAAGTTTTTACTAGTTTTTGATGATATATGGAATGAAAAATATGATGACTGGGAGGCTGGGAGCTCTTTAAAAATCCATTTAAATATGGGACAATGGGAAGTAGGATTATTGTGACATCACGTAATGAACGTGTTGCATCGGTCATGCGCCCTATTCAAATTTGTTATCTTAATAAATTGTCAGAAGAAGATTGTTGGTTGTTATTTGCATATCACGCCTTTGAAAATGGAAACTCTAATGCATATCCAGAATTAGAAAGAATTGGCAAACAAATCATTAAGCGGTGTGACGGCTTGCCATTAGCAGCAAAAGCACTTGGTGCTCTATTGCATTGTAAACTAGATGTAGAGGAATGGTATAAGATTTTGAAGAGCAAAATTTGGAGTTTGCCTAATGACGGGGGTAATATTTTGATTGCTTTAAAATTAAGTTACAATTATCTACCCTCACATTTAAAACGATGCTTTGCATTTTGTTCGATATTCCCAAAAAATTATATATTCAAAAAGGAAGAACTTGTTCAATTGTGGATGACAGAGGGTTTCTTGCAACAACAAGATGTAAATGAAGAAATGGAAGATATAGGTGATGAGTACTTCCTTGATTTAGTATCGAGGTCACTTTTACAATGATTAAATAGCAACAAATTGCATTTTATAATGCATGACCTTATCCATGATTTAGCTAAATTTGTATATGGAGAATTATTTTTCAATCTAAGAGAACACAAACAATATTATTATGAGTAAGACTCGTCATTTTTCTTACATTAGAACAAAATATGACACATCAAAGAAGTTTGAGGCTTTGTACAAAGTTAAGCAGTTACGCACCTTCCTTCCATTAGAATTGGACAAAGCAGATCTGGACTTATACATAACAAAGAACGTACCACATGATCTATTGCTAGTGCTAAGATCCTTACGTGTGCTCTCTCTTTCTCAATACGCTAATTTGACAGAGTTACCTGAGTCAATTGGAAATTTTAAACATCTACGCCATCTAGACGTGTCTTGCACTAAAATTGAGAGGTTGCCTAACTCTATATGCAAGTTGTGTAATTTACTGACATTGAATCTATCAGGATTTAAATTTCTCGTTATGTTTCCAACACATATGCAAAAGCTCATTAATTTGCGTCATCTTGATATTATTGGAACCAGTATAAAAAGGATGCCAATACAAATAAGCAGATTAAAATGTCTTCGGACTTTGACTAAATTTGTTGTCAACAAGAATATTGGATTCCAAATTGGAGAGTTAGGGAAGCTTCCAAATCTCAGAGGAGCCATTTTGATAGCAAAGCTTCAAGATGCGATAAACCCAACAGATGCTTTGTATGCAAAGTTGAAGACTAAGAGACAGCTTAAGGAGCTAACATTGGAGTGGGATGCCGATGATATTATTTCTCAAAGTGAAAGGGACGTACTCAACAATCTCCAACCTCAACAAACTTGAAAAGGCTTGTTATCAACAACTACAGTGGCACAAGCTTTCCTAATTGGGTAGGAGATTATTCATTTTCAAATGTTAAAGTTGTTCATCTAAACTCTTGCAGATTTTGCCACAATTTGCCATCACTTGGGCAACTCCCCTCTCTTAAAAACCTCAGCATTGTTGGGTTTGATGAAGTTGTTAAAGCCGGTCCTGATTTCTATGGTGGCAGTTCTTCCACAATAACACCATCTCAATCACAGAAAATATTGAATTTTGAGAGAATGTTAAAGTGGGAGGAATGGTTTTCTTATGAAGGAGGAGCTTTCCAGCGTCTTCAAGAGCTTCGTCTTGAGGATTGTCCCAAACTATGCAGAAGCCTGCCCAAGCACCTTCCTTCTTTAACCACACTTTGGATTCTTAAATGTTCAAAGCTTGGGACTTCTCTCCCAAGGGCTCCTGCCATTCTTAAATGTGCAAATGAATGTATTGCCACCTACATTGCACATGCTCAGAATGGGCGGATTTGATAACTTAAGTCTCTGCCAAACCGAATGCAGTCTCGCAACAATTGTCTTGAAGAATTAATGATTGATAGTGGTCCTCTGCTCAAGTCTCTTGATCTTAAAAGTGGTAGTCTACTCACTACACTAAAAAAGCTTAGTATCTTGAATTGTAGGGAATTACAGTTTCCAATTTACCCATGCTACTCTTCCCTTGAGTCATTGTACATATCCTATAGCTGTAATACTCTCAAGTCATTTCCTTTACACATCTTCCCAAAGCTTCGTGTTCTTCGAATCGAGACTAGCAGCAAAATGGAGTCCCTTTCAGTTTTGGAGGTACATCACCTAATTGATCTGATGTCCTTGAAAATTGAGGATTGTCCTAATTTTGTAGCTTTTCCCAGTGGAGGATTACCAGCCCCCAATCTCATTCGGTTACTAGTCAATAAATGCCAGCGTCTCAATTCCATGCCTACAAACATGCACTGGCTTCTCCCATCTCTTCAACATTTGGAAATCAGAAATTGTCCAACACTTAAGTCTTTTCCAAAAGGTGGTCTGCCATCCAATCTAGTTCTTTTCAGAATTGATGTTTCGGAAAAACTCTTTTGTCACTAGGATGGACTGGGGATTGAAAAGATTGCACTCTTTTACCACATTGATATTATCCAATCTTGCTAGTGATTTCCAGGCTGTGGAATCCTTTCCGGAGGAGAATTTGCTACCCACAAGTCTTACCTACGGATCTATTCATGTCCTTTCAGTAAACAATGCAAAGAGAAGAAGGGTAAAGAGTAGCGCAAGATTGCTCACATCCCCTTCATTCACATTGATGACAATGTTGTTATATGAGCCAAAAGTAGTGTAGACCAAATCTAACCCCATTTGACGATCAGGTGTTTGTTCTGCTTGACCGGCTAAGTTTTAGTCTTGACTCTTCATGTTACTTATGTTTCTTTTAAGTTTTACATTTAGAAACAAATACATTTTTGACCAGTAATAAAGAAACTTCTATTATTATTTGAATTTAATTACTAATACTGATAATTAAAACAATATTTAATTTCAACATGAGATTTAACATTTGGTTTCTGTGCCTATTCCCTTTCTTTTTACGGATGTCTACAAGTCCTTTTAGTCAATCGTATAATATAATGTCATGAGAAACAATATTAGAAACTATGAATTTTATATTTCTTACAAAATCATCCAAGTGCAAATGTTGTTGTCAAAATTCATCAGAAGAAAAAGTTAAAAAATTTAGGGTCTGTTTGGATACTGCTTATTGCTGAAAACTGAAAATATTGTAGCAAAATAATTTTTAAATGTGTGAATAGTGCCATTTGACCCACTTTTAACTTAAAATTTGTTGAATTTCGTACTTATGGGTCCCGTGAACAGTGCATGGGACCCATTAAAAATAATGTAGCCGCTGAGAAACACGCAATACGTTCTTTCCAAACTCACACTTAAGAAACAAAAGGGAGCATTTTTTTAAGGCTTTTAATGCTTTGGTCCTACTCTAGAATGTATCTCCTGTTTTCATTTTTTCATAATTCTTTCTGTTTATCTAAACACACAGAATTTATACATTCACATGGGGAAGTATGCATTTACAATCTCATATTCCCTAGTCTAAATTCAACTTACATCATGCTACAAACTGCCTGTGGGTGCAGAATTGCCAGTCTCTTTTACTTTTTGTAATTGACAGTAGATGCGAAGCATCTCCAGAGAGGTCAGGAGGCTCAGCATGTCACAGCTCCTTCTGTCCATTTTGTCCTCACCAGTATAAGCAGCCCAACTCCTGTTTTTACCATCAAGATTATTAAACTTACAAGACAATGGTCCAGAGCCACAGAGGGAGGGAAAGCTGGCAGCTGGCCCAAGATTGCTCAGGAGCTTAAGGCCAATTTGACGCTCTCTCATGTCAAGACCAGCAAGTACTAAAACATTTTCTCAAACCAAGGGTGCTCTGTGGTTGTCAGGTTTGTTCAATTGATTTACGTTTCTTGGTATAAAGTATAGACTTTGGGACCTCCAATCATGGTTTACTTAAGACACAACTTGTTTGAGGTTTCTAAAAAAAGTATATAAATCAATGTTGAGGGAGTTATTATATGAGCAAAAATGTCTAGACAAAGACAGAACTGTGAATTCCATTCTCAACTCAACAGTCACATTAAGGTACCTTTTCTACCTGATTTGCTTACTCTCATTTGATTTTTCGGCGAAACTACATTATTAGTCCCTGAAGTTTATCTTGTGTGCGCAATTGGTCCCTCAAGTTTAAAGTGAGCTCAATTAGTCCCTTAAGTTTTAAAACTGAGTTGTATTGGTCATTTTACTAACTTCTGTTAATGGTGTTACTTACGTGGCTAACTTCACAATGACTTGGCATTTTCTTTAATGACGTGACATATTTTTAATAAAAAAATTACAAACTAAGTGAGGAAAAATATTAACCGGTACCAAATTAAAAATAAAATAAAATTTCTACCTACCGTACAAACCCTCAGCGAGAGAGAAAGGGAGAGAGGAAAGAAAACAAACCCCAGCTGCCGCCTGAAGTTCCATTCTCTAGCTACCGTCGGCAATAGCCCAAGCCGTAGCTGCCGCCGGCGACAGCACAAGCCCTAAAAGCCGCCGACGACAGCCACTGCCCTAGCAGCCATCGGCGACAGCCACTGACCCGCCTCCCTTCTTCTTTCTCACAATCACTGTCCCGCCTTCGTCCTCCCATCTCAGGTATTACTCTTTTTCCTATGGTTTCTCACCTCAATTTAGGTCCATGTAAGATTGTTTTTTTCCCCTGTGTTTGTATCTATGTGTTAGATTCAGAATACGAAATTATATGGTATGAGAAACAAATTTGGTTATGATGTAGGATGCATAATTATCACCAAATTATAAAACTTCATGTGTTTGTAAATGTGGTTGTGCAACCCATTTAGGCCATTTGTAAATGTGGCTGTGCAACCCATTTAGGCCATATATGATACTTACGTGTTTGTTTGTTTCAGGTCAAACAAAATTATCACCAAGTGCATACAATTTTTTATTTTTCCTCTTTATTTTAAAATTATAAAGTGTCAGATTATTTTATGTGATTATATGTGTTGTGTAGGTCAGAAAAGTTTATTTTTGAATAAATATATACATATCAGTACCACATCTTAGTAATGGTGGACCCATTTGTGTTAGTAAGTCAAATAATATCACACAAGGAGAAGGACCACATATTGTTTATTGTTTAAATGCTGTATTCATGCATAGTTTTAGTTAGAATTCCATGGGTTTTGGTCTCTTAAATACTACTAAATAGGGTATGATAATCAATTGCTTTGAGGAAGTGTGTGAGGTTTTGCAGCTTTGTTGTTTTTTCTGTATTGTGCTCAAATGTTGAAACTTTATGTTTGACAGAATCAGTTTTATTGTGTAAATGTGTTATTTGTGTATAATTATCCAAATGTTACCAATTGTGAATGTTAACACAGGTTTTGTTTGAGTATAAATGTATTGTGCATGTGGGGCAAATTTTTACTTGTTAAATTTAATAGAAGAATATTAAATGTTGGTTTTGAATGAGTAATACCTGTATAACTTGGCAAATCTAATTTGGTTTTGTCTAAGTATTACCAGTTGTGAATATTAGGACCTAGGAGGCAAATTTAGTTTTGTTCAATTTTTATCCCTTAAAGTATCCAACAAAATGGCCTGCATACATAAAAAATAAATTTACAGCTCAAATGATGATTCTTTATTTATTATTTAATTTATATTGAAATTGTACAGTAACTTTTTAAAAATAATCCAGCCCTTTGCTATGTCTATTGTTAATGGTAAATTCCTTGCTCTTGTTGTAGGGATGGATGACTTCGACTTCACAATCACCCTTTACTATTGGGGGAAGATTAGGAATAATCCATACAGATACGAAGGAGGGGAGACAAAGATATATGAAGATAATAATTCTGATGAAATGTCACTTGTTGAGATATGGAATAAGGCCAAAATTTTTGGGTATGGTGAAAATGATGTATTTATGTATAGAGTGCCTACTATGCCATTTGCAGGTGGTTTAAAACCTTTGGAGAATGATGTTGATGTAATGAACATGGTGAAGTGTATTAAAGGTTATAATGAAGTGGAAGTCTATGTTATGTTTTTAGATG
Source organism: Quercus ilex subsp. ballota (assembly GCA_032727855.1). NCBI lineage: Eukaryota > Viridiplantae > Streptophyta > Magnoliopsida > Fagales > Fagaceae > Quercus > Quercus ilex. The sequence continues at coordinate 22,388,485 of CM064912.1, read as the reverse complement.
ATTATGAGAATGCTATTGGTAATGAGGGAGATGGGGAAGATGGTGATAATGAGGGGGGTAATCTTGATGAGGGAGATAAAGTAGATGGAGTTGTTAGTGAAGAGGATAGTGCTCATAAGGTTCATTTTGGATGCAGTGAAAGTGACGACGATGATATGTTTGCACAGTATATTAGCAATGGTGAAATAGCCTCCAAAGTAAATGGCTTACCTGATGAGACCTTATGTCTTAGAAAAGATAAGCAGGTGAAACTCAAAGAGGGGAGAAAGGGAAAGGCTATTGCATGTGGGGTTAGTCCTAGTAGGGTTGGTGGCAGTGGGGTTGATCCTAGTGGTGTTGGTCAGAGTGAGGTTGGTGCAAGTGGTGTTGGTCTTAGTGGGATTGATGCAAGTGGTGTTGATCCTACATGGGTTGATGCAAGTGGGGTTAATCCTAGTGTAAGTGCACTTGTTGCATTTGGAGTTGATAGGGATGAAGATAAGTGGGAGTCAGAGACCTCTGCAAGTCTGGTTAGTTCATCTGATGATGAAACTAGGCCTAGGTATCCTCAATAGCATCCACCGGAATCCTTCTCTGAGGTGCACTTTGAACTTGAGATGCAGTTTGCCACCAAAAAGGACGTCATGGATGCTATCAAACTCTACTCTATTTTCAAAGGGGTTCCAGTAAATTTTAAAAAAAATGACAAGTATGTAGTTGACATAAAGCAGCATACATGCTCATGTGGATCATGGGACCTAACTGAGATTCCTTGTGCACATTCTATAGCTGCATTGGGATATATGGGTCACACAATTGAAGATTATGTGCATCATTGCTATAGTATGGAGTCCTTAACCCAGACTTATGGGTCATGTATATACCCTATTAGTGGTCCTAAGTTGTGGCCACAGAGTGACAGAGAAACCATACTCCCTCCTAAAAAAATAAGACAAGGGGGAAGGCCTAAAAAGAAGAGAAAGAAGGAACCTGGTGAGCTAAACAATCCATATAAAATGAAGAGGAGAATTGGTCGTGTTAAATGTAGCCAATGTGGGATAGTAGGCCATAACAAGAGGAGGTGCAATCCTGCTACTCAGGCTAGCAAACAACTACGAGTAAGGCTTGTAATAATTAGATTTTTTTTTTTCTTTATTTTTTCCTTGTTGATAATGTGCTACTAAGTTGTGACCTAACATTTATAGGTGAGAGAGCCAAATGTAACAGCACATAGTTTGGAAAATCAAGAACATGAGACATCTTCAAGCCATGTAGAACCTACTAATAGGGCAGCACCTCCACCGCAAACAAGCAAGGAAGCATATGTAAGTCAGCATAGTCAAAAAATACCTGTAAGTAATTGCAAGTACATATTTATATTTGTTAGTCTCATATGAAAAAAATCACAAATTTATTGTTAATGTACTGAAATGAAACTATAATGCATTTTCAGGTTAGGAAAAGGAATGTCACAACACAAAGTCAGCCAACACCCCAATGTGAAGGAGTATATCGAAGTCAACCAGCATCTCAGGTTATTATTATTACATTTATATGTTTCATCAAAATTACCTATATGTTGTTTCTAGTAGATTGATATCCTTGTGCACCTGTTCAGGTTGGACCCAACGAAGTTACAAGAAATTATAGTTTTGGAGTGTCAGTAGAGACAATGGCTACTGCAAGTGAGACATCAAGAAGAATTACAAAATTTTATAAGAATGCACAAGGGCAAAAGTGAACGACATTTCTTGTAGTTAAATGTGCAAAAGTGAAGGTGCTTGCAGAGATAAATGTGTATTTTGAAGTGGATAAAACATTTAGATATTTTTTTTGTTATTGTTTGAAATAGTTCGAGGATTACTACTATTTGGAACAATTTGAAGTATAGGTTATTTGATGTTACTATTTTGAACATGTTAATCGGTGCAATTAATATGATGTTTATTGGAAACCTTGTCAGATTATGCAATTGGCTAGATCAATTGTTTAGATATATTGTTATTCCCTAGAATGGTTTAATTTGCTTTATTGGAGGAAACCAAATAGAAAGCAATTAACAATTGGCTTATTTGCTTTATTGACTTGGCTTATTTGCAGGAAACCAAATAGAATGCACTAGTAGAGCAAATATATTAGAATGCTAGAAAGAATTGGCTTATTTGCTTTATTGACTATACAAGCTAGTGCTTAAAGCTGGCATTAATAGATAGTCTCGATGGTTGAGCAAGATGAAAATCACACTAGTAAAGAAATAGATGCAAATTGCATGACTGTCATGGTAACAAGCAGGGAAAAAACTCATTATACAAATCAAAGATTGAGAGTTCAAATCTTCATAAAAAGCATGACTTGCAAACGTACAAGTAGTTATGCTCTCTCTCATGCACACACACACACACAATCAAGAAACACCAAATTAATAAATAAAAACAAAAGAGAAGGTCGTTCAGTTATGGGGTAATTTTTTTAATATATATTCACAAAAAGTAATACAAAGTAGAATGGGAAAGTAATTTTCAGCCTTCCTTTATCCTTTTAGGCCCCATGATTATGATAATGCAGAGCAAATTAAAACCTAATACAGTCTGCCCTGCCCTTTTGAAGAATCTCATGGGAACCAAACACAATTGAATTTATCTTCCCAAAATTGAATCTCATCTCATTCTTATACAATAGGATAGTCTTGAAAGTTGATACATTCATTGGCAGCAAGGAAAGAAGCTAGACAATATGGCTTGGTTATGGTCCATCTTGCACCAAGGTTGATTCTGGGAAGTGGGAAGAGGAAAAAGCCACTCACAGTACAGTCCTATATACCTTCAGTATACATCCCTGCATAGACAATATAAGCACTGTCATGAACTTATATAAAACCTGTAAATAGAAACTATTTGGATCTATGTTTAAAAAAAAAAAAGCCATGCAATAGTATCCATCAGCCATGACATCTCAAACGGATACATGAATTTCTGTTGCTTCTAAGGATTGCAAATAATATAATGGTACATACTCCTACCAGTTTAGTTCACTATATGATCTTTTCTTTCATATTCTATTTCTTTTGTTAGTTCTAATAGTCGATAGTCAGTTTTTGCTGATATGCAAAGTTTTGATTTCCATGTGATCCAAAAGTACCAATAAATGAATGATTAGGGTAGCTCTAGGAACCGTTTTAGCCACAGCACCAGAAAAAAGTAAATTACTTAATCTATGACATAAAAATTATAATAATACACAGATAAGTAGACAACTACAATGAATCACTAAAAGAAAATGTGTTACCTTAAACATATTTAAGTAAAATGGTCTTTAGGTTTTGAAGATGCTCAACAACAATGGTAGACCTCTCTGATTGTGGCCTTAACAATTGAAGAAATCTGGAAATCAAGGAACAATGCTCTCCATCAAAATGCAGCATGGGACGTGGCCACCTCCATTCAACACATACACCACAGGTTCTTTGATTTCTCCCGTGTCTCTCCTCTCACCAACCCCCCTCTGCCTATGCCAACTCCGCAGCATTGGTCCCCTCCCCATGAACTGGATTAAGCTCAATATGGATGTTTCCTTATCAGAACATCATTCAACTAAATTCATTACCAAAAGCCAGCTCAAATTGCACCCAATTCAACCAAATAGAAAATTAGAAATTGTAAAAGAACCATATTTTATTTTTCCCACATTTTCTAAGTTAAAAGATAAGATTTTTAATCATTTGAAATCTAAGAAAATGTGTGATTTCCTACATATTTGGAAACTCAAAACATAAACCAAAGTCCCATCCATTTTCTTTCATCTAGTACTTTCTAGAAAACCCAACACTAAAAAGAGCTAACTTCATTTAGCTACCTCAAAATCCCACTTTTTTTTTTTTTTTTTTTTCCTAAAGAACCAAAGGGAATTCCAGTAGAGCATTTCATCAAACACTTTATGTGCATTCACACAATACATGTGAATGCACATAAAGACAGACGCATATTTGAATTCAACATAAACCCAGTTGGCTCCTTCACGGCTCTTCCAAAAATAAAAAACAGCACAATCACATATTCACGCAAACTATAAATGTGTAGTGTGGAGAAAGAGCATCAGAGAAATATATATCATATCAGTATTAGATTTTGAAAAAGAGAGAATAAATACTTGAGATTGGTGCTCTACTTTGGGCTGTTCAATTGGCCAAAGCTGAAAATTGGTGCAATGTGATCTTCTAAAAAAAAAAAGTAAAATGGTCTTTCTAAATTCATTCTCCTTAGCTTCAAGTAAGTATATGCAAAGCTTAGTTGATGTAAATCGGTTAACTTCGTTGAACCAAAAACAAGAAAAACAATTTGACATTGGTGTATGTACCCGTACTATAAAGGAAACTTCAGGAAGGACCAAAAGTAGATGGCTATAACATGTTTCAAATCAACAATACTAAAGAAAACAAAAACTTCACAACTTTACCAGAAACCAAACATAATCTTTTGAATTTAGTTACAAATATCCATTCAAAATTATTAATAAATATCCATTGAACACCCACCCAACATGACAACACCCCGGCGAAGACAAAAATCAGCAATACCTGAGAGGGGTTTCAATAAGGGGAGGAGGAGCGGCGAGTCGGTGGGTCAGTGGCTGTCGTCGGCGGCTGCTAGGGCTTGTGCTGTCGCCGGCGGCAGCTACTGCTTGGGTTATTGCTGGAGGCGGCTAGGGCATGGAGTTTCAGGCGGCGGTTGGGGTTTGATTTCTTTCCTCTCTCCCTTTCTCTCTCGCTGTGGGTTTTTACAGTAGGTAGAAATTTTTTTTTTTTTTTTTGTAATTTGGTACCGGTTAATATTTTTCCTCACTTAGTTTGTAATTTTTTAATTAAAAATATGCCATGTCATTAAAGAAAATGTCAAATCATTGTGAAGTTAGCCACGTGAGTAACACCGTTAACAAAAGTTAGTAAAATGACCAATACAACTCAGTTTTAAAAGTTAAAGGACTAATTGTGCTCGCTTCAAACTTGAGGGACCAATTGCGCACATAGGTTAAACTTCATGGACCAATAATGTAGTTTCGCCTTGATTTTTCTGTTTCTCTTCTTTTAATTGTTTCTTTTGCAAGGTGTAGATAAACATATCTAAAGAAACTGTTAACACTGATAAATAAATAAAAATACACACACACACACATTTTTTGATCTTTGTATACTCAATTGTTCTCAGCAATTTCACAAGTAGATAAATTTGCAGAAGTAAAGAACTCCTCAGGCTTTCTTTTTTCTTTTCTTTTTTTTTTATTTTTTTATTTTATTGGGGCGGCGGCGGGGGGGGGGGGGGGGGGGGGTTGTGTGCATTCTTCTACTAAGTCACTCCAGTATTAGATTCTTGTGATTGCTGCAGAATTTCTTAAAGTCGGTCTTTTTCTTTTTTACGTAAATTCTAGCTGGCAAGTTCTTTGGTTTTGACACTTCAGTTAAGGAGGCTCAACAAGATATCAATGCAGCCCATGTTGAATCGGAAAGCATTGAGAATGGGATTGTCAAGTTGATGGGCCACTACAGTGGTAAACTTTATTCTTTTTAATAGCTATTGAAATTTGTTAGTTGATCTGAAATTGTGCTTAATTTTCTAGTGAAATGAGCTTTCATTGAAAAGAGAGCTAAAGATTTTCCTTTGTAATGAACATTGAACCTTCATGGCTAAAGGGGAAACTATTTAGGATTTATCTTTATTCTTTTTCGTTGATTCATGATAGCTAAGCATGGGGATGAGCTTCATAGTTTAGGAGAAGTTTCTTTGTCCCCCCTCCCAACAAAAAAAAAAAAAAAAATCCACTATTTTGAACTCTTTTCTTACTCGTTATGTGCTATATTTAATTTGCTACTGTTTCTTTGATTTACCATTAATTGATAAGACAAATCTTAGCATCTGAGTAAAAATGTATGTTTGCATTAGTCATTTTGTGAAATAGAAATTCTAAATTCTAAAATCTTTTTCCTGCTAATCTGTGCCAATTTCAATCCCCCCTTTCCTTTTCCTATTTAGGTCTTTTAGATTTAATTTCTTTTACTTTTTTCTGTGGTTTTCTTTAACTCAGCACTCTCAAATGATCATGTTGATCAACCTAGGGTGTTGAATGGGGCATGGCCATCTAGTATTAAGTACCCAGGTCAATCAGTGTTCTCATTAAGGGTTTTTTTTTTTTTTTTTTTGGGTGTGGCTGCTCTCTTGCATTTAGTCTTCTTAATAAAATCAGCCATTATAAAGAGAAGCAAAGTTTCTTGCATTAGCTTCAGCTAATTCTTGTAGCCGAGATATTTTCAAGCAGGATTCCTAGCAATGTATGCTACTCTTGCTAGCCGAGATGTGGACTATTGCTTGATTCCTGAGTCCGCCTTTTTATCTTAAGGACCCGGTGGCCTATTTGAATTCATTAAGAAAAGACTGAAAGAAATGGTTATAGTAATGCAGGACAAGGGCTTCTTTCTGAAAGCATGGGCACCAGCAACCAGTAGGATGCTTCTGAAGTTAAGTTACTCCAGGATGTGGGTGTATGGATATCTAAAAAGATTAAGGTATGGAGTAGTGTTAATTTTTTCCCCATGCCTAGCAAATTGCAATTGTGAGCATATCAGCTTTGATTTAGTAATGAAACAACTTGAAGAGTCTTATTTGTGTAGTGACTTCTAACTTAAGGCTTTGCCAATATCCTTCAATTGTCTTTTGGACAAGATGCCAAAGAGAGACTTGTAAAGTAAATTCAACTGATTAAGGTGCCCCTTTTCAGTTCGACAAATAGTTAAGCTATTGGCACTACAACATGGTGAATTGGGTGTTACTTCCATTGATTTGATTAAAAGAAATAATGTGGGGGTTTATACTTTCTTTTTTTCCTTTTCAGAGAAATGCTGTTAATTTCTAGTAACTAGATTGCAAACATAGATAGTTCTTCCATATTAATCATAGGTTTTTGTTGCTAGGATCACTTCACGAAATCGTTGAAATGGAAGAAGATGGCTATAAATCTTAAATAAATAGGTTGGTTGATTGAAATAACGTCTTCATGTTTTTTTGTCTCTTCTTGGATATGTCCTTCAATCTGAAGGGAAGACTTTGTTTGCTTGTAGATCCCACATAAATGATCGGTGCTGTTCCGAGCAATGCATCTGATAATGTGTACTACACCCTCCTTGCACAGTGCCATTCATGGTGCAATGGCAGGGTATATAGGCTTGACAGTTGGCCCTGTTAATGAAGACAAGCTTACATACCATTCCATGTAAGTTTCTATGTTTGGAAAGAAATTTCGTACCTTCCTTTCATCATTTTTAGCTGTCTCTGTGGTCTATATGTATGTGTAGCCGTACTGCATGAATGCAATTTTGAAATTATGCTTGCTACATGATTCGTCTTCACAACGCCCAATTTAACAAAATTCCAGTTTATGATGTCAAGTTAATTGAACCGATTTAATAGACCTGTAATAAAATATCCGGCCAAATTTTCCCCTCTTTAAATATAACTTGAGGGAACTTGTAACTTATCAAAAAAAAAAAAAAAACAGCAGATTAAGTGAGAGATGAAGCTAGATCATTATCAGTTTTATTACTTGCAAGTAGCAACTACAGCTGAAACTTTTTTTTTTCTTTTAACTCGTGGACTAGTTTGTTCAAGTGAAACTTTCCGTGCAGCAGGTGATTGAGACACAGAAGAAGGTTCAAGGTTGTGATAACTGAGAGGATGTGGACAAGGCTTACTAACTTCAACCAATCAGACAATCGACCATAATGATGTCAACAGGGACAAAAACGAAAATCCACCCCCAACAACGGGTAAGCATAGAGATCCGAAAGATGTCAATGAAGACAAGAGAGGAAGAACCAAAGATCTTGTTACCATTAGTAAATGAGAACAACCATTCAGAAGCCACGATGGATAAGCAGAGTGACTAGCAGCACAATCCAATTTGAGAAGCTGCTAATTTGAAGTTATCTATGTCATTGATTGATGGTATCCCTTTTATTTTTATTTTTGCTGCATGTGGATATATAAAAGTGTCACCATTGAACCCTATACCCAGTTGTGATTCATATGGCTTTAGCGTGAAATTACCCTACCACAGATGGGGCTAAGGATGCTAGTTAAGTTTACACAATACTTTCATATACAACCACTGTATATTATTCTGAACAATGGTTATGGCATTATTATCCGAAGAATATATAAGAAACTTTGGAGCATTTTATAGGCAATAAAAACATTATATTTGTACATAAAATTATACACGTGTCTGCAGCAGGACGCTTCTCCAATTTATTATAGACCATTTAGCTACTTTCTAATAATTTCTTAAATCAAGCTAGGTTGCACCATTGCCTAACATTGACACCGCCAAATAATACCATGTTTAAATCCCACTTCCAACCAAAACTTAAAACCAAAATCATTATAAGAGAACAAACGCTAGGTTCACTCAAATCAATGTAATCAAAAGAAGAAAGTTTCTCTGCTGCTTGAGAGGGAGGAGTGGGCGCTCTGACTTCCTTGCACTGTAGAAAGTTTGTCCCTTCTAGTGAAGGTGCTGTTAGGTCCCTGGGATTTACCAAGTGTATTTTCCAGGCTTGTGGGTTTTTTTCAAGGGGTGTGGGAAACAGTTTTCCAAGTGGTGGGGTGGAAGGTAAAACAAAACCTATGGAGGAGCTTGCACAATCTTGGAAGCGTCTATCCTTATCAGAAAAGGAAGGACCGGGTTGCTGCCTCACTGAAGAAGAGAGTGTGCACCAATTCTCTATAGCTGCGAAATTTACAACAAAGAGAGCCATTAACGTTGACTGAATAGCAAGGACCTTTAATCCATTGTGGAGGGCGAAGACGGGGTTCAAAATACAGAAGATGGGAGATCATGAGATGCTCTTTTCTTTTGAGAAGAAGGAGGATGTTGACAGAATTCTAAGTAGAGAGCCTTGGAGTTTCGACAAGCACTTGATCATCATGCAACGTTATGATCATGAGCAACCTTTTAATGACATTAAGTTTGAAAAGACCACTTTCTGGGTGCAAGTCCATGGACTTCCGATGAAGTATATGACGGTTACAGCAGCGGAAAAAGTTTGCGGAGTTGTGGGAGATGTTATCAGCCAATTGGAACAAAGACTTTACGATGGAGGTCATTTTATTCGAGTGAAAGTTGTAGTTGATGTTACGATGCCATTATGTCGGGGTCGCCTGGTTTCTTTAAGCGATAATAAGCAGGTGTGGGTTTCATTTAGGTATGAAAGGTTACCAAATCTCTACTATTGGTGTGGTAGCCTCTTACACGATGATCGGGACTGTGAAAGGTGGATAGAAAGCGAAGGGTCCCTTAAGGCTGATCAAAGGGAGTTCGGACCTGAGTTAAGAGCACAACCTTTTGTGGCTTCGAAGAAGAGTGTAGTCTCGGTGCCTGGGTATTATGCTACAAAGAAGAAAGAACAGCGTGGTAATTTCTGCCAACCAATGGAAGAGACGACATCGGTTCAGCCATGCCCAGAGTCGACCACGGTGCAGGAAGGGGCAAAGGAGGATCATGATCGTTACAAATCAGGTGATTCAATGTGTAACGGTAACAGCGGTTTAAAACCCATTAAGACCGCAGACCCAATAATCAAGCCGGCAATTAATTCCATGAGTTATGGGATTCCAGAAAAGTCCACTAATGTGGAAACATTGCCAGATAAGGAAAGTTACACAGCTGTGGTGCCAAGAAAGGAAAAAGAGGACGAAGTAATTTCAGGGACACGTGATGGAATTAATTATCTGTGCCCAAATCATGAATTGAATAAAAAAATTCCTCACGTGACCACTAGGGCTTCAACACAAGCAAAACATGTTCTCCCTTCTTGGACACGTAGATGCAGGCCGGTCACACAAACCCAGAAGCAAACGATACCAAAAATTGCAGGAAAAAAAAGGGAGCTTGTGATATCAAAAGACTATGTGGAATTAACCTCAAAGCGTCTTCAAATTTCTCACAATGTGGACGATACACCTATCATATTGGCAGAGGCTGATTATCAGCCCCGCCAGGAGCAATGAGTTGTTTAGCCTGGAACTGTCGTGGGCTTGGGAACCTACGTATAGGAAGAGAGCTTGTGGAAATCACACGGGCAAAATATCCCTCTGTAGTGTTTGTGGCTAAGACACTTACAGATGATGCAAGGCTAGAGATTGTACAACGAAGTATTGAACATGACCATAGATGGGTGGTCCAAAGGGAAGGTCGAGGAGGTGGATTGGCTCTGTTTTGGAAGTCCTCCATTAATCTGACGGTAATAGGTTCGTGCAAGTATTACATTGATGCAATTGTAGACAAGGGTACTAACAATGAGTGGCGATTGACTGGCTTTTATGGTGAACCCGAAATAGCAAGAAGGGTAGAGGCATGGGAGAAGCTCAGGTATCTCAATTCTATATCTGATATTCCATGGCTATGTTTTGGGGATTTTAATGAGATAATTAGACAAGATGAGAAATGGGCGGTGCTCTTAGGCCTCATAGTCAAATGCAGCTGTTTAGAGAAGTTTTAGATGAATGTGGATTTATGGATTTGGGGTACATTGGATCCAAATTCACATGGGCTAGACATTTTGATAATGGTAACTCAATTTGGGAGAGATTAGATCGAGGATTGGCCATAAATGATTGGTTTTTAAAGTTTCCTGGTACGAGGGTTCACCACTTACGTTGTGATTCATCAGACCATGTCTCACTCCGCATTGTGTTCTCGGGTTTGGACCCTCCTAGAAGGAAGAAGTTGTTTCGATTTGAAGAAATGTGGTTGTCTAATCCTGGGTGTTTTGAAATTGTGGAAGCCGTGTCGGAAATGGGAGTTTTTGAGTCGGGGGAAGGGATTTTGCATAGAGTGGAGAAGTGTGGTAAAGACTTAAGTTGGTGGAATAAGAATGTGTTTGGGAATGTGAGAAGGGAGCTAGAAAAATTGGGGAAACTACTTCTCAAGGCCGAAGAGGAAGCTATCCATAGGGGAGATAATACTAGAGTCAAGCAATTAAAAAAAGAAATTGAAGAGTGGCGTGATAAGGAGGCTACTATGTGGGCACATAGGTCAAGATTATTATGGGCAAGGCAAGGAGATAAAAATTCGAAGTACTTTCATAGTTGTGCCATGAAAAGATACTGGAAAAATTTAATAGAGGGGATTAAAGATGAAGGGGGTTTATGGAAAACAAATATGGAAGAGATCACTGAAGTCCTTGTAAGCTACTACCACTCTCTTTTCACTTCTAAGGGCCATGTGGATGCTTCTAGGGTGCTAGAGTATGTGCCTAATGTGATTACTGATGAAATGAATGCTCTACTGAGTCGAAAATTTGAAGTCCATGAAGTGAAGAGGGCCTTGCATCAGATGGCTCTACTAAAAGCACCAGGTCCAGATGGGATGCCACCATTATTCTACCAACACTTTTAAGGCACAGTTAGACATGATGTTACCACCTCCATCCTGATGTGGCTAAATTCAGGTACCTTCCCGCAATCCCTTAATCACACCTTTATCACCTTGATCCCTAAAAATAACTCCCCTGAACATGCCCACCAATTTCGCCCTATTAGTTTGTGTAATGTGTTGTATAAAATTTTTTCTAAAGTTTTAGCCAACCATTTAAAGAAAGTCTTACCCTCTATCATTACAGAACACCAATCAGCCTTTACAAAAGATAGACTAATATCTGACAATATAATGGTGGCCTTTGAAACTCTACACTGTCTGCAAAGATATAATTCGGGAAACCATGGTTATATGGTTGTAAAATTAGACATGAGTAAGGCTTATGATAGGGTGGAATGGGCTTTTTTAGAAGGGATTATGAGGAGGATGGGGTTCAACGAAGGGTGGATACATTTGATTATGTTGTGTGTTAAAACTATGACATACTCAGTGTTGGTGAATAGAGAAGCTTGTGGCATGATTCACCCAACTGGGGGTATAAGACAAGGCGACCCCCTCTCCCCTTTCCTTTTCTTGCTTTGTACTGAAGGGTTGAATGGGTTGATAAAAAAAGCGGAAAGGAATGGGGATATCCATGGCTTCTCTCTTTGTAGAAGAGGCCCTAAACTAACACATTTGCTTTTTGCAAACGATAGTCTTCTTTTTTGCAGGGCTACAATGGAGGAGTGTGGCAAAGTGTTAAACATATTAAGTGACTATGAAGATGCTTCCGGCCAAAAAGTTAATAAGAGCAAGACGACACTTTTCTTTAGTAAAGCTATGGACGGTGCTATAAAGGACCAAATCAAAGAAGCATGGGGAGTTCCAGAAATCATGCAATATGAGAAGTATTTGGGGCTACCATCCTTTGTGGGGAGAGGAAAGAAAGCAAGTTTCAACTACATTAAAGAGAGGGTGTGGCAAAAAATCCAAGGTTGGGAAGGGAAGCTACTTTCCCAAGTAGGTAGAGAGGTGTTGATAAAGTTAGTCATCTAAGCCATTCCCACTTACACAATGGGATGCTTCAAAATTCCAATGGGTCTATGTAATGAGATCGAAGCTATGATAAAAAAATTTTTGGTGGGGTCAAAGAGGCAACCGAAGGAAGATACATTGGATGAAATGGGATGAGTTGACAAAGTCTAAAGATGTAGGTGGTATGGGCTTTAGAGATTTGGCAAAATTCAATGACTCTCTATTAGCAAAGCAAGCGTGGCGCCTTTTACATAATCAAAATTCCCTTTTCTACAAAGTTTTCAAGGCTCGGTTTTTTCCTAATTCTACTATCATGGAGGCAAAGGAGTCTAGTATGGGTTCTTATGCTTGGAGGAGTATACTTGTAGGAAGGGATGTTATTCAAAGGGGAGCTCGATGGAGAGTGGGCGATGGAAAACAAATTAGAATTTGGCAGGACCATTGGCTGCCAAGGAAACACCCTCCACTTGCACTATCTTGTCCCTTGATTGATTTTGAAAATGCAACAGTGGATATCTTAATCGACCCACGAAGTAGGCAATGGAATGTAGATATGGTGGATGGGCTACATAATACTGAAGAAGCATAAATAATAAAAAGTATTCCCTTAAGCCAGGAAGCAGTTGAGGATATCTTATTCTGGCCTTACTCTTGTGATGGAAGGTATAGTTGTAAAACTGGGTATAGACTCTTGAAGGAGGAGGAGGAGGAGCTGAATGTGGAATCAAGGGAGGTTACAAACGAAGACAAGCAGTTTTGGAGGGAGATTTGGTGTATGAAGGTTCCACCAAAAGTAAGAAATCTGCTGTGGCGTGCTTGCCGTGAAGTAATGCCCACAAAGAGTGCTCTGTTTCGCCGCAAAATTTCGCTGGATCCATTATGTGTTAGATGCCAAACTTCAGCTGAGACTCCATTGCCCACCTCTCCAAGGTCTGGTTGGATGATTACCCTGGTAGGCTGTTCAGTCCAGATACACAGGTGCTACAGGTCAGTCGCTTAGAGAATCGGTGGAGACCGCCACCATTAGAATTTTACAAAATTAATTTTGACGGTGCAGTATTTCCACGTGAGAAGAAATTAGGGGTTGGAGTCGTGATTAGAGATCACAGAGGCCAGGTCATCGCATCTAGTTCAAAGCTGGTTCATCAACAACTTTCCAGCAACGAGATTGAGGCGTTGGCAGCTGGTTGTGCTCTCTCTTTTGCGCTGGAAGTTGGTGTTAAACGAGCCATCTTGGAAGGAGATTCTTTGAGTGTGATTAAAGGCTTGATGGAGGAGGAAAGAATGTTGGTACCATTGGGTTTATTAATTGAGGATGCAAAAAGATTGTCACACAATTTTGATGAATTATGTTACTCTCATACAAAGAGGGAATGTAATGCGTTAGCTCATAATCTGGCTAGATATGCTGTAAGAATACCAGATTTTTTAGTATGGATGGAGGAAGTTCCATCACAGTTTCAAAATGTACTTCAAGCCGACTCTGTAGGCTTATTTCAATAAAATAAATTCCATGGTTGGACCCTCAAAAAAAAAAAAAAAAGAAGAAGAAGAAGAAAGTAGATTCTGCGAAGCAGTGCCGGCTCAAGGCCTAGGCAAGTTAGGCCTAGGCCTAAGGCTCCACCAAAAAACAAAATTTACCTTAAAAAAAAAGGCCCACTTTCCATAGTTAAAGGCTCAAATTTTTATAAAATTATATATTATATATATATATATTCTAAAAGTTGTACATTTTTTTTATTAGTAATATTAAGGATACTACAAATTTTACTATTTGCTTACAAATTGTCATGTTATTAATCACAAAAAAGTGATATAAACATTCATTAGTTAAATTGATGAAGTTCATCAATGAGAGACAATATCACATTATATTTTGAACATTTATAGTATTTTTAATTAGCGCATTTTTCTTTTTCATTTCTATTAAGACTCTCAAAGTACGAGACCAATAGAACCTTAACTCAATTGAAACCCTAAAATATTTCAAAAAGATGTTGCAAATGTGTTAAATTATCAATTATAAATTAATCTCTCATAATAGTTTGAGACTTTGATTTCTGTAAAATAATATCCTACAAAGCCACACACCAAATAATATTTATCTCTCTCTCTTAAAATCAAAATATAAAATTAAAAATTAGATTACAACTTTATTTAACTATGCATCGTCTTATATCCAAAATAAAGTATCTTTTTTAATCGCAATATATTTTTATTTCTTTTTATTAATATTTATAGGTTCAACGATAATATTCAATTCTCTATATGAAATTAACATTAGTCTAGTTGGTATTATTTATGTATTTAATGTATCAAATTAACCTTAATTTGATTAGTATTAAATAATTTTGTTTAATTAATATTTACATATTAAAGGCCCCGCATAAATTTTTCGCCTTAGGTCCCAAATTATGTTGGGCAACCCCTATTGCGAAGCACTAATAGCATGAGAAGAGAACATCACAATTGCAACGAGGAGCATTTGAAAACTACAATTTGATAAGGGTGGAGGTGTCAGAGGACATGACAAAGAGATTATTTAATTTAATTACTATTCCTCAACGTCCAAGGATATAATCTGAAACATTGCAAAAGAAAGCAAAGAGATCCGTATATAGTAGATGTATTGCATGAGCACGTATGTTAATAAAAGAAGTCCAGAGAGCATTGCTTCCAGAAATACTAGCATATATCATCTCAGCTCTGCTTTCTTCAACTCGCTGATTCAACTCGTTTAATTTGGAATGGATTTAAAAAGTCGTAATTTATTTTATTGATTTAATTAACATTTATGACAAATAATAAATGTCTTTTGAAATAGTTTTAGTAGTATTTTCTTTACTTGTTTAGTTTAAAAATAAATTAGATAAAAGTAAAATTATATGAAAATAAAATAAAATAAACCAAATAAAGCTTTTATTATTGATTAATAAAATAAACCGATTTTTTTTTTTTTTTTAAAACCTTAATCCTAATTTTGTGTTCTTTGATGTGGGCTTAAAAAAGGACCAAGTACCAAGTACCAACCCATTTTGGTGCTAATATGAAGCGATGATGGAACAAACATTATCCATGCATGGGCCCAATTTGAAGACAAAAGCAAATTTCGGCCCTATAAGCCGAAGCAGTAACAATGATCCCAGGGCAGATAGTTAGTAATAAACTAACAATTAAATTCTTTTTTTTTTTTTTTTGGTTGTTGTTGTTGATGTCGTTGTTGTTGAAGAATGAATACAGAATACATTTTTTATTAATCGCAACAATCAAAGCAAAACAAGGGGGATTTGACAATAGAACTAAAAAGATTTTAAATGGGTACAGGCCCAAAAATGTTACAAAAGCTTGCCCATTGTGCCCAAAAGAGAGCTACCATGTTATAATTTCTATTAACAAACTGAGCCTTCCAGCCAACAAAATAGGACTTATGATAACCCACATAAAAAAATTACAATCGCCTAATCGACGAATACAATTTCATGGAAGCCCACCCCCCATCTTAAAGCAGCCAAAAAAAAAATAATAATAATAAGACGACGAAGAAGAAAGGAAAAGAAAGAAAGACTTTGAATTTGCCTTTTTTTGAATTTTCTAACTTTTAATTAAAGAAGTTAATTTTGAATTCAAATTATATTAAATTGTCTACGTAGGTTTATATACATTAACGAAGAATATAGCAGAAGTTATTTAAACATCTAAAATAAAATAATGTAAAAAAAAACTTATTCAAACCTAGTACTTTCACGTTGGGCTCTTATAATTTTTTATTTAATTATTTTTTATGGAAGGGCTCTTATAATTCACATTTTACAATTTGCTTGTAAAATTAAAATTTGAAAGAGTTTTCCATTGAGGTCAGTTGGAAAAAGTAACTGGCCATGAATATATTATAGTCTTTTTCAATAAACTGTATAGCAAAAAACTTTCCATCTAAAACTCTACAGTCAAAACTCTACTTATAGTGTCAATACCAAACGGACTCAGTGTGACACAAGTGTAAAAGTTAAGGTTCTCAGACCCAGACCGGACCATACGGTCCGACTCAGTTAACCGTGAACCTCTCACTATTGCGGTTCTATTAGAACTAAGAACCTCTCAATGTGAAAAAAGCATGAAACCGCTCGAACCACAACCGGACCGTACGGTTCTATGAACTGTGGCCGGTTTTTGCGGTTCACACGGTTTCATTTTTCAAATCTGGAACTCATTTGTAAGGAAAGAAAATAGAGAAGAAGGAGAAAAGGAAGACGACAACAACGAAGTAAGGGTGGCGCCAAGAAGCAGCTTCTTCTCTGTCGGTCTCCACTACTTTGTAATTACTTAATACCCTCTCTCTTTTTTGCGAATTATGCTAGGGACACAACCTTTGGCACAACTTTGTGTCACAACTCGCCACATGGCAAGTTGTGATTGGTAAGGGTATATTAATGGGTCATGTGGAGACACACTTTTACCAATCATAACTCGTCATGTGGCGAGTTGTGGCACAAAGTTGTGCCAAATGGTGTGTCCCTAGCACAACTCTTTTTTTGCTGAACGCTGTTATGTATGTGGTTTCTCACTTTCTCTTTCTTTGCTTTGTATTTCTTTTTGAAGTTTCCTAAGCTCTCCATGTGACTATTAACATTAGCATTGGAAATATTGAAAACTTTTAATCTATATCTATATCTATATATTACTAAAAGCTGGAACTCATTTGTAAGGAAAGAAAATAGAGAAGAAGGAGAAAAGGCAGAAGAGGACAACGAAATAGGGGTGGCACCAAGAAGCAGCTTCTTCTTTGTCCGTCTCCACTACTCTGTAATTACTTAATACCCTCTCTCTTTTTTGCGAATTATGCTAAGGACACAACCTTTGGCATAATTTTGTGTCACAACTTGCCACATGGCGAGTTGTGATTGGTAAGGGTATATTAATGGGTCATGTGGAGACACACTCTTACCAATCACAACTCGTCATGTGGCGAGTTGTGGCACAAAGTTGTGCCAAAGGGTGTGTCCCTAGCACAACTCTTTTTTTGCTGAACGCTGTTATGTATGTGGTTTCTCACTTTCTCTTTCTTTGCTTTGTATTTCTTTTTGAAGTTTCCTAATCTCTCCATGTGACTATTAACACTAGCATTGGAAATATTGAAAACTTTTAATCTATATCTATATCTATATATTACTAAAAGCTAGAACTCATTTGAAAGGAAAGAAAATAGAGAAGGATGAGAAAAGGAAGAAGACGACAACAAAGTAGGGGTGGTGTCAAGAAGCAGCTTCTTCTCTGTCCGTCTCCACTACTCTGTAATTACTTAATACCCTCTCTCTTTTTTGCGAATTATGCTAGGGACACAACGTTTGGCACAACTTTGTGTCACAACTCGCCACATGGCGAGTTGTGATTGGTAAGGGTATATTAATGGGTCATGTGGAGACACACTCTTACCAATCACAACTCGTCATGTGGCGAGTTGTGGCACAAAGTTGTGCCAAAGGGTGTGTCCCTAGCACAACTCCTTTTTTGCTGAACGCTGTTATGTATGTGGTTTCTCACTTTCTCTTTCTTTGCTTTGTATTTCTTTTTGAAGTTTCCTAATCTCTCCATGTGACTATTAACACTAGCATTGGAAATATTGAAAACTTTTAATCTATATCTATATCTATATATTACTAAAAGCTGGAACTCATTTGTAAGGAAAGAAAATAGAGAAGGATGAGAAAAGGAAGAAGACGACAACAAAGTAGGGGTGGTGTCAAGAAGCAGCTTCTTCTCTGTCCGTCTCCACTACTCTGTAATTACTTAATACCCTCTCTCTTTTTTGCGAATTATGCTAGGGACACAACGTTTGGCACAACTTTGTGTCACAACTCGCCACATGGCGAGCTGTGATTGGTAAGGGTATATTAATGGGTCATGTGGAGACACACTCTTACCAATCACAACTCGTCATGTGGCGAGTTGTGGCACAAAGTTGTGCCAAAGGGTGTGTCCCTAGCACAACTCTTTTTTTGCTGAACGCTGTTATGTATGTGGTTTCTCACTTTCTCTTTCTTTGCTTTGTATTTCTTTTTGAAGTTTCCTAAGCTCTCCATGTGACTATTAACACTAGCATTAGAAATATTGAAAACTTTTAATCTATATCTATATCTATATATTACTAAAAGCTGAAGCGTATCATTTAATGTTGTTACGCTCACGTTGAGCCACGTCAGCAGTCATGTCATTTCCATCATATTTTTTGTAATTGTTCAACAATATAAAATTAGTTTTTTTTCAATTTTAAAATACTAACAAATACAAAATAAATCTCATCCTTATCTCCACCATAAAGCCCACTTCTTATTAATTTAATTCCCACCACTATCTCCACCATAAATCCCACTTCTTGTTAATTTAATTCCACCATATATATATATATATATATAAAAGCTGAAGCAATCACATGTTATATATTTTCCTCGCTTTATTTTCTTTATATTTTCTCTCTTTTTCAAAATATAATTAAATATTGATAAATTGGACAAAACCGATGATGCACTTGGTAATATTCATTTGTGCCTCAACCATTTAGTTGGCTGGCCTCTCGTGCCACATCAAACTACCATCTCTCCCTCTCTCTTTTTCAGCCTAAGCATTCTGTTTCCCACCTTGCCGTTATAAGTTACGACACAGATAGTGAACCGGTGTAACGTTTGTTTCTAGGATGTATATATCTCCCCATTACCTTCATTCCACCATCAATGGCAATCTGCTCCACGCAACCGGGCTTCACTACTTCCTACCTTCCCAAAGCTCAAGGTATCTTTTATTTTCTTCTCTACTTCTTATTCATTAATTTCTTTTCTTTTCTCTCCTGCCCTTGAGTCCTTTTCTAGATAACTACCTACTTCTCTCTCTTTGCATCTTCCTCTATCTTTTAAATTTTGCTTTTGTTAGATGCATGCCAATTGTTTGATAAAATAGCCGAATGAGTATATATTTAAAACTCAACAGATTTAGTTTGATTATATGCTGCAGTTTTATTTTAAGATGGGTTGGTAGATTTTTTCCTAATTCTTAAGCATCTTGCCAAAGTATATATTCCCTGCTGTCCCACCACCCAAATTGGATTATGCAACTAGACTTATCAATTTAATCTTCGTTGATATTTCAAAACCAATGGTAGACTGGATATTTAGATGAACCCCGTGAGGTGGCTTGGTGACAAATGGGCGTAGGTACAACTGACAATACAATACAGTCTGATGAACAAGTATTTCACCATTACTAGATGCAAAACAAATTAGGAGTTTGAATCAACTGTAGAATTTGAAATTTCTTTGTTGGGACTGTATGACTCTACGACACAATGCACATTTGAAAGTTTGCCTTTTTTAATCCCTTTCAAAATTGAACTGCTAACTTCATATGCATTCTTTATTCAAAGCAAGCTTGCATCATTGTAGTTTCCTCTCTTGGTGTATTAGACCCCAATGAGGCCTAAGGCTCCCAAAATGATTTGGCAGGTGAAGAAATGATGATTAACTGGATTCAAAAAATTCCCAAATGATTGATTTTCTAAATTTTCAATAATGATTCTCTTTGTCTTATATGTGATTTATTTGAGTTTGGTCTTCTTCATTCTATGTCAACATGCAAATTCTAGAAAGTGTCTTATGCATTGAGGTATCAATCTACTATATATTTTGAAATTACCTTTTCAATTCCCTAATCAACCCCACCCAGAGAAGTTCCAGTCTTCAAAGAAATGTGTCACATTGGGTTGGTATATCTTTTGTCATCTTTGATACTTTTTTTTTCTTTTTTTTAGATTTATGTTTCCAATTCTTAGTGCATTTTGCATCTCATCCTCATGAAAAATAAGTTTGTCTTAAATTTATTTATGTTTAGCACTTGCCTTTGGTGTTTGGGTGGTATTGCTATCTTTGTGGCTTGGAGTACTCTGTTACTTTTGAGTAAACAAGTAATTTTTTGGGGACTATTCTTTCTTCCCAAGTCAATTATATTAGATATAAGATCTTTTATAAAAGTTCAAGTTCACCTGTTAAGTTTGCTACCTTGATTTAATGTATCATACATCAAACAAAGCTAGGAAATGTTTAGTTTATAGGTTTTCTTCTTTTCCTAATACTAACCAATCATATTGACAGTTTATGCTTGATGCGTTAGTGTACAATATTGTTGATTAAAATCATAATGGTTGTTGGGGTTGTACTACTCTTTGTATTTCTATGATTGGTAACATAAAGGTAACAATCATATAGTTTACATCTATTATATACAATCTGTTCTACCAAAAAAAAAAAAGTTATAATTTAAGTTGGATTTCTTTGTTGCAGGGATTGTGCTAAGCTATTGATTTGCTTCCACTGCCCCACTAAAAAAACCAAATTGAAGGTGAGACATCGGAAATCCCACATCCTTAATGTGATGGTGTTGTCTTTTCATCCTAGACTGATCATGGAGATATTATCCAAATCATAATTATTTTTAGCCTAACCATATAATGGAGGCGTGGTTAAGTACTTTTGGGTTGTAAGCTATTAGAATCTTCTGATTAGTAGATATTATTGAATGTACCCAGAAAAGCATTGTATTAGAAACAAATGACAAGCTCACATTCTTTTACATACTTCAAAGGGATAGAACTATAATTATTAGATGACAATGTTAGTTGTAAATGTCTAAAATAACTTCCAAATTCAAAACAAGAACCAAAACATGTAACTGACTAGACAAGAGATGGCAATTAGTAAGATACTAAGATTGTTTCTATTGGAGTGATCATTTCAAAAGTTGAAGTGAACATTAAAATAGAGGGTAGAAAATTGAAGATATTAAATTTCTTTTCCCTTTACAAAAACAAGGTTTTTTTTTTTTTTTTTTTTTTTAATTTTTTATAGTTAAAAGTAAAACACGATTTTCTGGTAATGAATGTCAGCCTTTGAATTTGCCATAATATTGTGTAGTCTGATTAGTTACCTGTCCAAAATTTTTGTGCTATCATAATAAACTAAATGCTATTGTTATTTGAGAGAGGTAGAGTGTCTAATGTATGGTTATTGTGAAAGATTTTCTTTGTAACTATTAGTGAGGAATGAATAGTTTTTAGCCTTATCATTTGAGTTCTTAAAAGAGAAAAAGTATTTTTTACTATAGTAAATAATTTATTTTTTCGCGCATTGCGCGGGTCTGCATTTAGTATTACTAAAAGTTGAAGCGTAGTATTTAATGTTACTACCCTCATATTGAACCACATCAACAGCGATGTCATTACCATTCTTTCTCCTTAATTTTTCCTATAATTTTAAAATACTTTTCCTAAATTTTAAAATACTACTAAAAGGAAAATCCTTAGGTTAATGTTGTACGTCCACCAATCCATAAAGCCCAAACCCAATCCAAATAGTCTTTACATTTTAATGGCAGTCCTTTCTGTCTCTCCTCCTTTTCCTCTACCTGTGTTTCATGGTTTCAAAACTTCAGCCCTTCAGCTTGCTAACACCAACCTCTCTTTCTTCCAAAAACAGTTTCAAAACTTCAGACCTTTGGCTTTCTAATCTAATTAATGGTAAATAAATAATTAGACATTCAGAATTTTGAGATGCATAGCTATTTTAACACTTCCAGGGTTTACTTGTCCCACAGCAATAGTAAGATTGAAGGCTGGAGGCGCCGCATCACCACACAGTTGCAGACATTTTTCTACACAGGTAACTCTCTCTCCCTCTCTCTCTCTCTCTTGTCTGATTGCTTCTATCTCTGGCATGGCAACTCAGCTCTCATTCTCTCAACAGCTCAACTTTGCCTTCTTCTTTTTCTTTCTTTTCATGTTTTACTTTCCTCTATGTTTTGTCATTTACAATGTAAATTGTAACAAAGCTTCTGTTCTGTGTGAACAATGAATAAATATTGCAGCAAACTAGAGACAACCACCCACGTGTATGGTTAAAATTTTTTCTACAAAGGCAATTGTGTTTGCCGTAGCCATGTAGGCCCTTTGATTGTGAAGCATATTCAAGCATTCCCACTTTCCTAGGTACAGAGTTATTCTTCTTTTCCTTTCTTTTTCTTTTTTTTTTTTAAAAAATTTTTTTCATTCTTTTATTATCATATATTTATTTGTTTTTAAATTAATCAACATATCATATAACATTATAATTTATAAATGTACCTGATTAAAATTTACTTCTATTTATCATTTAATTAATTTATAGATAAAAATAATATAACATGTATTTGGTTGTACTTGTATTTTATTAGATGATTTTTATTCATTGAAGTTTGAATGATTTTTTTTAAATTATTAGTATTTTTTTTATCTTAGTCATTATACTTTGTCCATTTCATAGTTGATTAAAGATATTAAATCTTTTTGTCAATTTTGTCTCATGATTGTTTAATTTTAATTTGATACACATTTTGTAGCATATATTGAATTATAAACTACTTAACTTGTATATTGATTATTAAATTGTATGTACATTACTATTTTAGATTTTATAGTGAAAAGTAGTCGACTAATTTTATGTTACACCACCCCCCACCCCCTCAAAGTTAATTTCCTGTCTCCTCCTTTTGTTCCTCCTATCTTTTACGGTTTCAAAGAATCAGAAAATAGTATATTCGATGATTCACTTCAGGTATCCACATCAAAAATTACACCTTTAAGACTTGAATGCAACACTAGGTGCTGCCTTCTTTTTTTTTAAATGTTAAATTTTGTATAATAGGTTTTATTTATTTTGATCATTATGATATTTGCAGGTGAACATCTTTACAGTTTTTGCAGTAACAATTTTTTTTTCATCTGCATTCCCCAATGAAGGGTTTTTTAGCTAAGGTGTGAAGAAAATTGGGCAATGATATTAATTACTAAATTAGTCTTCCCCACTAAAGTTGATATGATTTTTTAATTACTAAATTAGTCTTCCCCTCCCTTTTTGTGGGGTAAATGGTTTTTGGGTAATCGCAATTTGAAAAAAACCTCGCTTTTTGTGTGTGTGTGTGTGTTTTAAACAATAGTTTTTTCAAAGACTTTTTCTTTGCTTTTGGAAAGCAAAAGGATTTTTTTTTTCTTTTAATTTTGACACAAAGTAATAATCCTGTGATATTGAATTGGTAAATTTTGAATTTTCCTGTTTGTTTTCTTATTTAAACACCAAATGACTTTGTTCACTCTTATATGATCTTCCACTCTGTGCATAGCATGTGCTTGTGTTGTTGTCCAAGTGCAAATGTTTTTCTTGAATTAGTAACCTAATATATTAAGTTATAAAAGTTGCAAAGATTTTTGGGTAAATAGTTTAAGAAGGTTCATATTTTTTTTCCTCGTTAAGGTGCAGTGGCGAATCTATGTGTTTTACTATTTTTTATTTATTTATTTTTGTTTTAATTTTTTTTAATGGTTTTTGCTTTGTTTTCTAGGTTTAGATGGTTTATCTTTGTTCACTGTTAAAAGTTGTAGTTAAAGCTTGAATGTTGTAGTTCAGTCATTTGATTAATGGAAATTAATCGTTTCTTTTAATTTTTTGGCTTTTAAACAGAGAAATAGGTGTCAAAGTTTGTTGAAAAGGTTGATGATGGTCATTGCAATGGAATTTCTTTTAAGATCTAAACCATAAAATGATCATTAATAATATTCTCAGTTTCCCATGCATCGTGTGGGTCTATGGCTAGTTATAAATAAAATTGAAGCAACAACATCTCTTGATGGAATACCTCATCAGTGGATCCGAAACGATTCTTCAAAGATCTAAGCAAACGATAGGATGAGTATTTCTCCCCCTAAATATTGACATGAGAATATCAGTTATCTATTTCTGGCATCATGGCATAGTTAGCACATCCATCACATTTGGAAGCTCCAACTAGCCATGAAATACATACATTGCAAGAAGCTAATTATTTTTAGTAATATGCATGCAAGACAGGACATAATAAAGCCACAGGTGAGAATAAAGTAAAAATCTTGATGGCTTCCAATGCAAGGAATATCCGATCTCCAACTGGCAAACTTGGCAAAGTCTAGGATAATTTATGGTTGTGGTTCTAATTTGATACAGGATATTAAGAATCCAAAAATAGACCATATGCTGGTAAAAGAATATATATATTTATTTGATAAATCCAATAGTTACAATGGGGGAAGAGGGGGGGGGGGGGGGGGGGTGTTGATTCCTGGATGTCTCTGTTGGAAACATCAAGAGGTGCTAATTGAGCTATGGGGCTCCTAGCACTAGTGAAAGAAAATATAAAAAGGTAGACTACAAAGTGACCAAATGCCACCTTTACCAACTATGCAGGAAAAGAAAAGGTAACAAGGTACCAACTTCCATATGTAAAACAACATCAACAATGTGCTCCAAGACATGAGGTCCTGCTAAATCTCCAGATTTTGTCACATGTCCAATCTGAAATACAAAAAAGAGCAGAAAAGCATTACTTAGCTATCACAAAAGTTGAAAACTTAACAATTGATAGACAATATTTGAAGAAAAGCCTACAGATCAGTCTAATACAATACCGTATTATCAACTGATCATACTCTGAAAAAGAAAAGGTTACACTTAAATGCATGTCTAAAGTAAAGAAGACAAATAAAAAATTAAAACACTTGAGAAAATTACTCGAGTGCCAAAACAAAGGTGATGCTTAGCATTGCTTAACCAACTTATCAGTCATACTAAACAAAGGTGAAGCTTAGCGTTGCATATCCAACTTATCAGTCATACTATTATAAGTTCAGCCCATGAGGGGATAAGGTTTGGAGGTTCACTTGTTATGAGTTCAGGCGATGCTCAGTATTGCATATCCAACTTATCAATCATACTATTATGAGTTCAGCCCATAAGAGGATAAGTTTGGAGGTTCACTTGTTAGTTTTGGGATCCCACGTTGATGAACAAAGGTGACGGAGCCTTTGATGAAAAAAACAATTTAGTCTTTGCAAACATGGTTTTTAAACCCGGACCGGACCGTACGGTCCAACCGGGTTAACCATGAACTGTGGATGAAAACGGTTTTTTATATACAAGAACCGGGCATTTAAACAATATGAGAGAATCACTTGAACTGAGGTCTAACCTGGAAAACCGTTCAAACCGTAAGCCGGTTCAACCGCATGTTTGTGAAGAAATTTGCTTTCTGATTTGAAATTCTAGCATGGATCTGAAGTGAAAAAAAAAAAATACTAAAAAGAGAAAATGATGAAGAAGATCCAAAAATGAAGCAAAAAATATAAGAAGCACCGATGGTATGGTGAGATTTAAAAAAAAAAAAAAGAAAAAAAGAAAAAAAAGAAGGAGATGAGATGAGTCGCAGACGTGAGGAGGAAGAAGAAGATGGTGCTAGGAAACTGTGTGAACTGTGAAGGAAGTAAATCATCACAAAAGGAAAGTAATAATGTGAATAGATAAATCTAAAATGACCTGGGTGGGTTGGTAGGTGGAGTCAGAATGTAATAATGAGATTAAAATTGATACTAAACCCTCTTAGGTTTTGGAAAATGCAAATGGTCAAATACCCATCATACTAGTACACTAGTAGTACTACTTTATTTACTAAAAGTCCTAAGTTTTTACCTTTTTTTTTCTTCTTTTTTTTTTTTTTTTTTTAAATCTCATCATCTCTACTCTTATTTGGATTTTTTTTAAAAACATTATAGGTATTCATTAATTTATATCATTTAAGTATAATAAGAATAAGTAATAATCTTTTATTTGAAAGTTTATTTCAATTTTTAAAGATATTTTAGTCAAATTTGCTAATATTTACATATTTGATATCTTTATATTTATTTAATTTAATTATTAAATTAATTATGACGTTATCACGGTTCGACTTCGATCGAACCTCAGTTAAACTTTTAAAACCTTAAACCTTACCCTTAACGATTCTTTGAACGGTCCGGGTTTGAAAACCATGTTTGCAAATCATCCTCAACGATATCATATTTTTAGTGCAATGAGGATTAATTAAGGAATTGGGTAAGAAGTCAAAAGCTTGGCCACTATTTCCAATGATAATGGGAAGAACTTAAGATGAAGGTGGTGGGCACTATCGTTTAAGTCTTTCCCTAGAAGTATAGTCTGTTGAATGAGATTTCACCTTAAGAACAATGAAAAATGTTAAAGAAGATAAATATGTTAAAAGCCATTTAAAAGTCGTTTGTACTTAAAGAAAGAGTTACATCAACTGCTTGTGGAGGAATTTACTAAAATTAAGAATCATATGTATGCTTTTATAATTTAACTACTCAATTCTCGAACATAGGTACCAAGATTGAGGAGGATCAAGCCCTATTGCTTTTAGACTCACTTTCACCTTCCTATGATACTTGGTGACTGTAGATACCTGGTGACTGCACTGTTGGTAAGGAGACACTCAAGTTTGAAGATGAGATGTCAGTTCTTTTAGAGACAGAAAAGTTAAAAAAGCTGACAAATAATTTGGAAGTTGAGACATTTGCGGTGAAATCCAAATCAAGCCAGGGTGGGCGTATGCTGTGCAAGAAGAATTTTGATATAAAGAAATCAAGATCAAAGTCTAGGACTAATATTGTCAACAGATACAACATAACTAATATCAACATAAGAAGTTAAAACTTGACCTAGAAAAAGTCAAGATAGCAGAAGTACAAAAATACAACAATTGCTGCAATAGATATCATGGATGAAAATAGTGGCGATGTTCTTGTAGTTGGCAAAAATACAGATTCCATTAAAAAAATTGTGGTTTTTAGATTCTGCCAGCTCCTTTTGTATGTGTAGTAATAAAGATAGGTATATGTGTAGGAATAGAGGTAGGTCTGACACAAAAAAGATTATGATGAAAGTTCTGTTATTAGAAATGTGGAATGTAAAGTAATAGAAACAGGTACAATAAAAATTAAGATGTTCAATGAGAGTGTGAAGATTTTGGGTAGTGAGACATGTACCAAAACTTAGAAGAAATATAATTTCTTTAGGTTGCTTGGATTATTTTGGCTATGGATAATATTCTATAAGAGGCAATGTTATATAAGTTAATAGAATTGTTTTGGCGGTAATGAAGGAAGAGATATGTGAAGTGCATAGAGGAGCAAAAGCAAAGAGGAGCCTTTAGTTCAACAACCGAAGAGGAAAGATACAGTTGGATAGAAAAAGAGGATAATTTGTAGAGAATGCAACTGGTTTGGTTATGAAGCTGAGTTTGAGTGAGAATTTAAAAATTGCTTAAACTCATGAGGGGATAAGCTTAGAGGTTTACTTGTTGGTTTTAGAATCCCACATTGATTAGAAGCATAATAAGAGGGTGCAATAATTCTTATTGAGTGTTATTCACATATCAAAAAAGAAATAGAGAGGTGTAACAACCCCAATAAATAGGGTGGTGGTGTAGCTTTTGTAGTGTGTGAGAAAGTTAGAAAATAGATTTATCAGATATGTTAGGGCGAGAGCACTTTTGGGCTTATTATGGATTTAGGTTGGTTTATATTTGTGAGAGCTTGCAGATGAGGTTGTAATTCATATTTGTGATAGTCATTTTTTGTTGATGTTGCCTATGGATCTAGGCATAGAGTTTATTAAACCATATTAATTTTGTATCTTGTGTTGCTTGTATTTTATTGTTTTGCGTGTTTATTCAAAACAAGAGGACATAAGTGGTAATAACTAATAACTGACAAGAAAATGGCATGGAACAAGAGAATCATGAAACAATTTCATGCAGAGCAGATTGTTGATCACAGTCTCTTTTTACAGTGGCAATATAATAAAGATTTTCAAATTTAACACAATATAACCAACACACAGGTGAAAACCCACCAAATAATGAAGTAAAATATGATTAACTGACCATTAATGAAAAAAAAACATCTATTGGAATTATTTTTTATTGGTAAGATATATAGGTACCCAGTAAAGCATGAACCCATAACCTCACCCTCTATCCCATTATTATGGGAGGAGAATGTACCATTTGAGCTAGAACTCATTGGCAAATCATCTTCTCCCATCATCAAGTGCTTATCATTCAAAACAACCATAAATTTGGTAACTTTTAGTGAAGCTGAAGACCTATAAAGTAGAGACACTTCATTTGGGATGCCATACTTGTGCCGGACATAGGACACATCTGGGAGACTGGGACACTTCTGCACACGTGTCCCAGCTGTTTCCTTTTATTTTTATTTTTTTGAAAAATTGCAATACATAGGAGGGACACTTATCTTTTATTTCTTTTTAGTTTCAATTTTGAACACCTATCTAGTTATCTTTTATTTATACTCTTGGATCTCATTCTTGGTTTGTATACTAATTTCTAAATATCATTTATTAGTCATGAATTCCTCTCAAAAAAAAAAAAAAAAAAAAAATAGTCATGAATTCACTATATTATCCATTATTGCTCTTAAATTGATATATGTTTAACATTATATGAAAAATAAATTCTTTTTGTTTTATATATATATATATATATATATATATGTTGTTGTATTTAATGTGTATAAACTAGAAAAACAGAGGGAAAAAAAATTAGAAAGAAGGAAAGAAACTTAATAATTGGGAAGCAAAGTATAGACTGTGATCACTTTCATGACAATGTAACAAAATAAATTTCAAAGAGTGGTCTGTAATGAACAATTGAAGTTTTATAAGCACTGTGATTACTTCTATTAAATTTGACTTGAAGAGGAAAGGAGTGTATGTGAGATGTATCTTATTCTTTATATTATGTTATCATGCAGACATATCCGAATCCGTTACAAGACAATCCTGCCTATTCAGTTGTTAAGTAAGTTGATGCATAAATTCTTCTTTCTGTAGCCTTGTTTGATGGTTAATTTATGCCCGGATGCTATAAACAGATTTGATGATTCATTTAGAATTGTCTTCTGATTTGAGCAGGCAGTATTTTTTAATGTAGATGATACGGTTGCTCAACGGGTAAATGATCTGTACTGGTTGTTCTTTCTGATGAATTTTTGTCGTTTAATGGCTTTACTGAAATTTAAGTGTATAGTTTTCTAATTCCAATATTGTTCCTTTGTATAGATTGTTGTTGCGAAGGATAGTCCAAGAGGGACACATTTTCGTCGTGCTGGATCTCGTCAAAAGGTCTAGACTTTTACTCCCCCTTAAGAGTTCATGATATTCTTCTGTCCATGTTATTGTGAATAACGGTACATGTTTTGAATGTTTCTCAGGTGTATTTTGAATCAGAGGACGTGCATGCATGTATTGTAACATGTGGTGGTCTATGCCCTGGTCTAAATACAGTGATTAGGGAAACAGTATGTGGATTATACCACATGTATGGTGTCCACAAAGTTCTTGGGATTGAGGTGAGCAAACGCTTCTGTCATTACATTAAAATTCAGTCTAGGACTTCGTTTGGATTTTTGGGAAGTACAAGGAAAAGGAAGGTAGAATGCCGACGACGCTCGAAAATGTTGTTGATAGCATTCTTTCTTATATTCTTTTCCTTCTTGTTGAACTTTTTGACATCTGAAAGGAGACCAACACTTTGATTTTATGACTCAACTCTGGTGTTGGATGGTACTTTATTTGTGATAGTGGTAAAAAAAGAATGCATAATTATACAATATTGACTAAAAGGGTCTCTTTGTACATATAGGGAGGTTACCGAGGTTTTTATGCTCGAAATACAATTCCTTTGACACCAAAGGTGGTGAATGACATCCATAAACGTGGTGGCACCATCCTTGGGTCATCACGCGGAGGCCATGATACCTCTAAAATTGTTGACAGCATTCAGGACCGGGGCATTAATCAGGTTAATTTGTCTGCCCTTTTTAATTCGTACATCTGACTGCATTCTACATTGTTGCATCTACTTTTGCAAACTAATTCCATGTCCATTTTTTTTTTCTTCTTTTAAATATCATCTCAGGTTTACATAATTGGAGGAGATGGAACTCAGAAAGGGGCTTCTGTGATTTTTGAGGTAATTCAGTTTAATGTGGATGCAATGATTTTTTTGATAAACAAGTCTTACAATGATGGGATTATGTGTGAGTTTTGCTAAAAAGATAATTATAAAATTGAGTTAGAATAATTGCTGATCATAGTATTTAGTTATTTATAAATAACTTATGAATGCAGGAAATTAGAAGGCGTGGCCTTAAAGTTGTGGTGGCAGGAATGCCAAAGACCATTGATAATGACATTCCGGTAGTTCTCAAGCTCAACATCTGAAGTTTTATTTATACCCATCTTCTGATCCAAAACTTTGATATGATGTTGGAATTGACTCAATATTGAATATTATGCCCTTTTTGGTTCAGGTTATAGACAAGTCCTTTGGTTTTGACACTGCAGTTGAGGAGGCTCAACGAGCTATTAATGCAGCCCATGTTGAATCAGAAAGCATTGAGAATGGTATTGGATTTGTCAAGTTAATGGGCTGCTACAGTGGTATGCTTCTTTCCTTTAGTAGCTATTTTAACAGATCAAAGAAGTCACACCTGAAAAATT
This sequence comes from Quercus ilex subsp. ballota, assembly GCA_032727855.1. Lineage (NCBI taxonomy): Eukaryota > Viridiplantae > Streptophyta > Magnoliopsida > Fagales > Fagaceae > Quercus > Quercus ilex. The sequence goes on along the minus strand of CM064912.1, from coordinate 22,357,607 downwards.
GTTGGTTTGATTTGAACCTGTGATTAATGTTACAGTGAAATGAGCTTACATTGAAAAGAGAGCTAAAGACTTTCCTTAGTAATGAACATTCAATTTTCATGGCTACACAACTAGGGCCACTATTTAGGATATATCTTTATTCCATTTCTTTTTTTTTTTCATTGATTTCGTGACATCTATACATGTGGACGGCTTCATAATTTATAAGAAGTTTCTCTTTCCTTGTAGCCTTTCTTCCACCCCCTCCTCTCTTCTCCCCCCCCCCCCCCCCCCCCCAAAATTTTTTTTTTTTCCTGTACTTAGAACTCTTTCTCGTTATTTGAGCTATATTTATAATTTGCTAATTATTCTTAGATTTATCATTGATTCACGTGGCAAATCTTGGCATTCTGAGCAAAAATTCATCTTTTTGCATTTGTCATTTTATGGAATAGAAAATTTAAATTCTAAATCACTTCCTACTAATCCATACCAATATTAATATTTCTCCTCCTTATTTAAGTCTTTCTGTTTTAACTTCTTTCACTTTTTACTTGGTCTTCTTTAATTCTACTTGAGCAAGCCTCAAGCATTCTTAAATGATCACATTGATCAACCTAGGGTGCTGATTGCTGAATGGGGCATGTCCACCTAGTAATTAAGCATCCAGGTCAATTAGGTTTCTCATTAAGCGTCCCACCCCCTCCCTTTTTCTTGTTTTGAGGCATTTCTCTTTCATAAACTCTTGTTAATTAAATCAGCCATTATAAAGAGAAACAATGTTTCTTAAATTAGCTTCACCTCATTCTTGTCATGCAGGATTCATAGCAATGTATGCTACTCTTGCTAGCCGAGATGTGGACTGTTGCTTGATCCCTGAGTCACCCTTTTATCTTGAAGGACCTGGTGGGCTATTTGATTTCATTGAGAAAAGATTGAAAGAACATGGACACATGGTTATAGTAATGGCTGAAGGCGCAGGACAAGAGCTGCTTTCTGAAAGCATTCACGCCAATGACCAACAGGATGCTTCTGGTAATAAGCTACTCAATGATGTGGGTCTATGGATATCTCAGAGGATTAAGGTATAAATTCTAGGATATTTTATTTCACTTTGGTGTTAAATGTATATTTTTTTGCCATGCCTTGCAATTGTGAACATATCAGCTTTGATTTAGCAATGAAAGAACTGTAAGAGGAGTATTTGTGTAGTGACTTTTAAGTTCTAATTAAAGGCTTTGCCTATAATTTCCTTTTTTTCTTTGGGATATGATACTGGAGACTTATGAAGTAATTCAAGTTATTCAACTGTATAAGGTGCCCCTTTTCAGTTTGACAAATATTAAGCGATTAGCACTGCAACATGGTGAATTGAGTGTCATTCACTTCAATTGATATGACTTATAGAAAATCATGTGGGGGCTTATAATTTTTATTTCTTTTCAGAGAAATTCTGTTAATTACCAGTGACTAGATTACAAATATGAAAAGTTCTTCCAAGTTAATCATAGCTTTTTTGTTGCTCAGGATCACTTCAAGAAATGGAAGATGGCTATAAATCTCAAATATATAGGTTAGTTTATTGAAATAATTTCTTCTTATTATATGTTTCTTGTTCAGTTTGTCCTTCAATATGATTAGAAAATGATAAGACTTTGTTTGCTTGCAGATCCCACTTACATGATACGTGCTGTTCCAAGCAATGCATCTGATAATGTTTATTGCACCCTCCTTGCACAGTGCAGTTCATGGTGCAATGGCAGGGTATACAGGCTTCACAGTTGGCCCTGTTAATGGAAGACATGCTTACATACCATTCCGGGTGAGTTTCTTTGATTCAAAACAAATTTCTTGTCTTCCCTTAAATCATATTTAGTTGTCTCTATGGGCTATTTGCACGTAACTGCTGGAATTGCATATGTATGGCCCCTGCATGTGCGAGCAATCTGAAACTATGCTTCTCGCTACATTATAGATTATACATATCCAGGAAGCCCAATTGAACAAAGTTCCAGTTTACGATGTCATGTAAATTGAACAGATTTAATTGACATTTGATAATATCAGGCCTAACTTTTTCCCTCTTTAACTATTGCCAAAGGGAACTTGCAACTCGTCCAAAAAAGAAAGAAAAAAAATTCCAGTGGATTAAGCGAGAGATGAGCCCTTTTAATTAAAGCTGGAGCAATATCAGTTTTATTACTAGCAACTCCAACTTTCTTTTTCTAAAACTCATATGGACTAGTTTGCTCATGTAAATTGAATTTTCTGTGCAGCGGGTGATTGAGACACAAAACAAGGTTGTGATAACTGACAGGATGTGGGCAAGGCTGCTGTGTTCAACCAATCAGCCAAGCTTTTTGGACCCTAAAGATGTCGTTGGAGACGAGAATGAGGAAGTACCACAAATCCAATCAATAAATGGGGAGAACCATTTAGAAGCAAGAGCAACTAAGCATAGAGAGCTGAAAGATGTCACGGAGGACACAAGAGAGGAAGAACCACCAATCCTGCTAGTAAATGAGAACATCCATTTAGAAGCCATAATGGCTAACCAAAAGTGACTAGCAGCACCAATTCAATTTGAGCAGCTGCTAATTTTAAGTCACCTGTCACTGGGGGTACCCCTTCTCTTTTTCTTTTTGTTGCATGCTGATATAAGTTCTACCGAGTGAACCCTACACCCAGTGGTGATTCACATAATTTTAGTGTGAAATTACCCTACCATAGATGGGGGCTACAATACTTTCATAGAGAACCACTGTATATTATTCTGAACGGTGGTTATGACATTATTATACGGGAATATACAATTATCTCTGAGCACTTCATAAGTACTAAATAGATATATTTTCACTTAAATTCTGTGTCTACGGGCATTTCTCCACTTCACTGTAGATCAGATTGGAGAGAGAGAGAGAGAGAGTTATAAACATCAAAGATCTTGAGGAAAAATGTCATGGCAATTTTTTCCTCTGCCCCCTGCTTCCCATGAGAAAGACAGGCCTTTGCTTTGAAGGCTGGTACCACCAAGGCCATCTGTTAGGATGCCCTAAATCAAAGATACCTTTTCCATGAGAAAACCCTAGTTCGTAGCTTTGAACGCGTAGTAAGGTCATCTATAAGACTAGTGATTAGCAAATACAAGTCAATCTTGCCATTTCCATCATGGACAAAGTTTTACTCCAAAATATACTATATGACAACTCAAAAGATTATTTACGATAAATTTCAATTAACTTAACAAGTCTTTTGTTGTTGAATAAAAAATTTGAAGTTCAATCCTGGTCTACACACAAAAACCAATTGGTGTTTTAGCTTAATGATAAAGAACAATTATTATGAAATGGACACCATAGGTTTGAAATACTATCATATCTATAAAATAAAAAATAAAAAGATTATATGCGTGTGCTTTTTGTCACATGACTTGCTTAATAGTTATGTGATTTGTTTAAATGTTTAATACACGAAAAAGGTTTTATAAACCATCAATGATCATGTAATGGGCTCGAGGAAGAATACTTCCAATACATAAGGAAGCAACAGGATAAGTGGAACTCGAGTTCAATAACAATCCTGCGCATCACTCTATGAACAAGTTTTATTTTAAGTTTACAAAGGCCAAAAGGAATCTTTAAGCAAATACTTCTGTCATGTACAATGTCAGTTTGCTTAGGAGCTTACACCAAAGCAACTGGTAAGCAAACATTATTCCCTACTAACATAACCACATCATTCTCAACAGGAAAAGTTTTTCCAATTAAAATTGTTATTGCCACCACTCGCTTGAATAATGCATGAGATGCTCATTCCTTTTTTGGTTTTTGCATGAGATGCTCATTCTTGTGAAGTTTCTCCGGCAACATTTTATTAGTTTTGGCACTAACATTCTTCTGACAAAGTTTTGAACATGAAGCATCTTATCATTTACATATTTGTCAATGATACACCAAGGACTGATGTGGAATGCAGCAGCACATTAAAATACATAAAGGAAAATACAATATAATTGATTAGGGATCAGCAAAGGGCGCCAAAATAAACAATATATTCATTTTGCTATGCGGTTGTAATAATTGTACCATTTTTCATGTGTAACATTTTCATACCTAAGATTTACAGAATTTCTACAAATCTTAATGTAACACAAGGAGTAAACCTGATCTCCTTCTTCATTTCAGTGTGCCCTGAACATGGTGTTAATAACCTCTTTCAGATTCCTGCAGCCTATGATTTCCATTCCTTCAAAACCTTGAGATCCTAAAGATTTCTCAGCTGATTTGGGAACAATACACATTTTATAGCCCAGTTTTGCCACTGTGTTTACCCTTTTCTCCATTCTAGGTACCTAAAATATTGAAACAAAACAGTTTCAAAAATCAAAAGTCCCATTTAAGCAGGAAAATAAATAAACAAAGGAAAAAGCATTCCAAATATACGTGCTAGCTGCAATGCTAGCAAATCTCATATGAACTGCTAAGACAAGGTCCACTTATAAACTTTGGTATTGCATTATTGAAATGAATTCTAAACACCAATCAACAATATCCAATAATTTTATCAAAATTTTGTGCATGGAATTAGTTGCTTTGCCTAGCTCTAGGCTTACTACTATCAGAAAGGTTACTTGGGCTCAGCTCCATTCACAAATCAGGCTCACCAATCTAGTCAAAAGTTTGGCAAGCAGACCATAAAGAGGGCCAAGCCTTGATAGAGTCCAAACTCCAATAAGTTCTACACATGAAGAGCGTGATAACTCAGCTAAACTACAGTATCACTAAACAAAAACTAAAAAGTAGTAAAATCTGGTGGGGCCTGCCTGAAATCCGTTTTACTTTCTTTTCTTCAGAAGGGCTAGCAGAAAAATAAAATCTGGAAATGCTGGAGGATATACTTCGTGCATAGGAAATATATAACTGAATGCAATATAAGCAACAAAAGTAACTGTCACAAATGGAATAGAAAGAAGATTCCATAACTGAAAACAGGGAAGGAGATGCTACCAGACTGGCTTAAGTTCAACAAAGATTGTACGTCTAAAACTTTCTTACTGAAAGTAACTTTTTTAAAATAAATTATTAGAGCAATGTTAACATTTAATACCAATAAAATGGAACCATATTGCTTACTGTGCGAAGCTCACCACCAAGTCCAACTTCACCAATGAACGCAATATTGTTTGGAATAGGAAACTCCAAAAAACTGGAGACAAAAATAAGAAAAAAAAAGAAAAAAAAAAAAAAGAAAGGAAAAAGATAATTGTAATCAGTAAATACATCCAAGGGGCAAGAGCATGAAAAAGGAAAGTACTGCAGGAGGCAATTTTTATTTTTATTTCAATCAACATTGCAAAACTTGTAGAAATGCTGAAAAATACTAACAAATGCATCAAGTTGGATGTTTAAAATTTGCTATGAAAAATCTCATAAAGTATGTAAAATCCAATATTTAATTTAAAGAAATAAAGCATGAAAAGGGAAAAGGTAATGAGGTGAACTGGATCATAAAACACATGCCAGCTACAAATTGCTGCCGCTACTGCAAGATCCCCAGCAGTCTCACTCAGCTTCACCCCACTAACAACATTTAAAAAGATTGCCTATGGTAAAAAGTACAAAAACAAGGGAACACATTAGCTAGTACCATTGAGTTAAAACACATTAACTATTTAAGGAAAAAGGATCAATAAAGGCCCAAGTGCTTAACATAGCTCAAGAGATAGCAAAATACAAGGGAACACATTTCATAATCAAATAATCAACTGCACCATCTTTTTTCTGAAATACATCAATCTCTGAATAAAAGGCACCAAAGGGCTCGGTATTTAAAAAATTATACCAATGGCAACAATAAAGTCACCATGGAGGATTTGCAATGAAACAAAAAAAAAAAAAAAAAAAAAAAAAAAAAAAAAAAAAAAAAATCACGCGATTGAATACTTCTACTAGCTATAGTACTCTAAAATGAAAATGCATTACAGCTTTTAGCAGTTTGAGGTGAATACTTCTACTAGTCTCCTAGATCAAAGTGTATGTCATGGAGGTTGGGTATGAGTGTAGGATAAGTAGGGTTTATCAGGATCTGCTGTGTATGGAATAATAATATTGTGTTTAAATGGCATATATTCAAATTCTTCCAAACATAATTTGAATGTTATTGTCAACTGATATTTCTCTTATATTCATGTGTTTGACTGTATATTAAAAAAGCTGATTCTAATGTTATTAAAAGCATAATGTGTTACCCTCATCATGCTTCATAAGCTTAAAAAATAGCTCTGCACCTTTTTTTTTAATAAGTCATTATGTTTTCCCTTGTTACCTTGTCCTCAAAACATTATAAAGTTTTCACTAATCTTTTTCAGTTGAAAGCCTCAATCTGGGAAAAACTTCAAAAGAAATTAAATGACAGAACCCAATTATATGCCACATAACTACAGAGAAGAAAACTAAATTGGGGAACAACTATTATAGAGGATTATGGAGTTGGATGAAATTCTCTTCCAATCCATATGTGGCTATCAAATGACTATCCACGTGCATTTTTTATTATACAACTTATTTAGTCATGTGACTTATTTAAATACTTAATGAGTTGTGCAATTAAAATGCATGTTGATGGTCATCTGATTGCCACATACTAGGTTAAAAAATATTCATCCAAAACGATTTAAGATAAAACTTTATCTATTGCGGAAACATCAACTTACATTCTCTTGAAGCTTGAGGCCAGTTTGCTTCATCAGAACCTACAATGTATAAGAGATTCAAGATGGTAAGCTTACAAGTGTGGACCATCATTTAAGGCAACCTTTTATGTTCACTGCCAAGAAGTAAAATGTCATCTTGATGATCATCTAGAATAGTGATTTGAATTATTTATTTAAAAAAAAAAAAAAAAAAAAAAACTGAAAAGCAATAACATAGTGACAAAGTGGGCCTTACACTCTGGTCGCTGAAAATAAAATATAACACATATTTCCCAAAAACAAAAAGATTTTTTAAGACTACATTTTTTCTGTTTTGAATTCTAAATTAAAAAAAAAAAAAAAAAATCAAATAATCCCAACAGTTTGTCTTGCAGTCGAGGAAAAATCTTTGTTAGACTTATGGTTAAATGATTAAATTCACAATTTCCTAAATGCTTAAACTATTGAGAGAATCAATAATCTCTTATGATATTAGAGCATGTAGTCTTGAGTTTGAACCCTGTCCTTAGGTCAATGCATGAACAACCACATTGGCCTAATTGACTTAATAAACAAATCAAAGGTTGGCCTAATCTGATTGCTAAATACAAATGCTAGGTTCAATTGAATCATTGTAATCTCACAAACAAAGTGGAACTGGAACCTGCAAAGCACTAGTAGCATAAGAGTAAAACATCACGATGGTAATGAGCATTTGAAAACTAAAATTTGATAAGGTGGGTGTCAGATTACATTACAAAGAGAATGTTTAATTTAATTATTTCTCACCATCCAAGGAAATTTTGTGAAACATAGCAAAAAGACAGAGATCGGTATAGAAGATATTGCATGAGCATGTATATTAAAAGAACTCCAGAGCATTGCTTACAGAAATAATCATGTCAGCTCTGCTTGCTTGAATGCTATTAACTTGCCTTGAAGCTATTGACCCAGATGCACATAATGCCTACATAGATATTCAAACGTCAGTCAAAATGTTTCTAGACAACTCGAATATGATAGCAAGCCTATTACAGTCAAGTCTATGGATTCCATTTATCAATAAAATTGCAATCAGTTTATTTCTGTAAGCAAGTGGATCCAAATTTATTTCTTTTTAATTTACCGAGCCCCTTATGAATTAAAGGATTTGCTCTAGCTAGAATGAGATCTAGCGCTACTTTTTTTATTCCTTTTTGTGTCATAGAATCATATAGTTTGTGGAAACATGTCGAAGTTAAAAACTACCTGAACTTCGATTAGGAAAGTTCGAGATCCATCCATAATCACAGCCACAGCTAGTCCAGCTAAATACTCTGAATCTGAGTACTGATCACTTAAAAACATCTCACTGGGGTTCGAAACAGCTTGCAGCCTGGATTGTGACATTTCAAATACTCCAAGCTGACAGCAAGCATTAATCCTATCATCAACACAAACTGAAGAAACTCTAGTAATATTTAGAAGGATGATGAAGCTCCTATTAAGTAAACCTTACCATTCAATTTTTAGGTGAATACCCTTCACAAAAATGAAAATCATATGCATCCTCTATCCTCTAAAAAATTCATGGCTCAAAAAATACATAATTGCCTAAGTAATATAAGTGCTACACTAGAAAATAAAAACTTCAAGGAGAAAGCCTATTGTCCATTTAGATTAACTTAGAGCTCTGTAAGAAATGCATTCAATTCATTGCTAGAGGTCGAGCTATGGTGCAATGGCAAATGCCTTCCACCAAAAGCAAAAATATTAAAAGTAATAAAAATACTAAATGGCAAACCTGGTACAATGCCACCACCAAGCACCCTAGAAACCTCATTTCCGAAGGGTCCGTGCCTAAATAAGAATCACAAAACACAAAATCACATATCTTTAAGAACAAAACCACTATGCAATTCTTAAATAAACATAATATACACTCCCCCATCAATTTCAAAGAACTTGATAATAAAAGGAGACATTTTTTTTAGGATAATCAAACAATAATTAAATTTTACAAAACAAGTACCAAACCAATTGATAATGTGGCAAACAACAAGATGATCCACGTCATCAATTTTTTATTATTATTATTTTTTTATGTTGGTAAGTTAGTTGAGAGCTCATTGGCGCCAAGTCAGCAATTTATGAGACACATTTTCTTGGTGGAAATGAAGTGATTTTCTTAGCAACCAAACAGAGAGTGAGAGTACCAAACTCACAGTGGAATTCGCCAATTCAACTGATTGATCCCTCGATTGACGTCCGTCAACCGCATCGGCCGCGAATCTCCGGCCTTAGGCGAGAGCCACGTCTTCCCCTCGGAAACCTCAGCCGATCCCCCTTCCGAAAACCGCTTCAAGGTACCAACGGCATTGCACTCGCGGCACGTGCCCCACCACTGCCCGTCGGAGTGGCCGCAATCGGCGCAGACCCAAGAGAATCTCGCCTTCCCTTTCTTCTTGTTCCCGACTATGTCCAAATTGGGCTTCTTCGCATTCCCATTTCCGTCGGTGACAGGGGCAGGGTCGTAAATAGACCAAGCGCGAGGGGCGGTTTCGGCGGTGGAGTTGGATTGGTGGAGAGAGGGAGTGGAGTGAAGGAAGTGGCGGGAAAATTGGGGAAAAGAAGAGAGTGAATTGGGAATCGAAGGATTGAGGCGGTGCAGTCTCTGGGTTTTGGTGTAGAAGATGAGTCTTAGAGCTCTCATGTCTGAGACTTGCATATGAGAGAGACAGAGAGAATGTGTGTGTCTGGGTTTATCTAGGGTTTATGTGAGAGGGGTTTTTGTTGAAATATATGACAGAACCCCGCGAATTTCAAATCTATTTTTTTCAAAAAATAATTAGAGTTTTTTATTTTCCCTTTTTTTTTTTACTGTACTTTGATACTTTTTTTTTATTTTTTATTTTTTTTAGAAGATACTTTCTTTACTTATTTAGATCAAGATAAATTTATTTGAATGAAGTAGAAGATAAAAAGCTATGCTTAATAACAAAATAAACAAAATAAATGTTTTTGAAAAAAAGAAAAAACCTTAATCAAACGAACACTAATTAATAATGTTTGGTTAGTAGTAGTACAAGTAATTTATTTGAACTCTTGTTACACCTTTTTTTTTTTTTTTTTTTTTTTTGGTTTCCCACGGTACATCCTCAAAGTTTCAATTAGAAACTAATCATTGTTCGCGACGGGTGAGTCCTAATAGGATAAATCGCTGGCCCAAAGATTTTTTTCAAAATGTAGGTGCTTGAACTAGGGAGCACATCCAGTCGAACCTGAGACAAGCACTTTGAAACCGAGTGCCAAACCACTCAGCCAAACCACCGAGGTTAACTCTTGTTACATTTACATCTACACTTTTGCCCCACTTGACAAAATAATAATAGGTGTCTATTGTTTTCGTATCAATTAAAAATATAATAAAATAATAATTCCTATTGTAGGGTCTGTTTTTGTAGCCCAAACCCAAAAGGTATGGATTATGAGCCCAATGAACTCAGGACAATAAATTTGTAGAGCGTGGGTGAAAGAGCTGGGCTGGACGTGAATTAGACAATAGTTAATTATGGTATTTACGGGTGAACTAACATACAATCATGCTTGAACAAATGCAAACGTGGACGTCCGAAGATGTATTTTATTGAATGAAAGTTGGTTACAATTCTTATAGTTACAGTAAAGTTATTTTCTTCTTCTCTTACTTTTTTGTTCCGATCCCCTTTTATCAGAGGCCTCTTCTCCTTATATAGCACCCTCTCCCCTCATCTTCATCGTCCACTTGTTCATCATCTAAACATCCACTTGAGTACATGTCCCATCAGATATCTTCTTTAGCTCTCTGTGAGTGGTGGTAGTTGAGATTATATTGTTCAGGGGTCTTTTCCACATTAATGCGGCCAGAAAAGCTGTTGCAGTGCATTTAATGTGGTGGTTGCAGCTTGTCTTCTAGATATTTTTCTGTTCCTATCATCTCCACACGTGCCTGAAGCTTGCCTTTATCATCAAAGTCATTAGAAAGGTTACTTGAATCTCCCAGGTGTCCGCCCGGCCAAGACTCTTTGTATCTGAGGATAATGGTCTCTTTGGACCATTGATGATCTCTTCGGACGACCCCCTCGTTCGCCTCCAGGTATATTTCTTAAGCATAGACTCCTTCTTGAACACTTTCCTTTCTTCGGGCATACAGTAGTCTTCAAATAGGGTCCTAGGCCCAATATATTAGGTTGGGTTTTTACCCCCCATAATAGCCTTTCAAAATTTTAGTTTTTCTCTCGCATCCGATGAGAAAAAATAGGATTTTGACTTGTCATGAAATGGCAGTTTGAAACCACAAAAATATCTGAACTTACACGCGTGTGGGCATAGAAGTAGGCGCCTCATAAATGCTGCTGTCGTTTTAGTATTCCCAAAGCGTTATCAATTACTCCAGGCGGCGTTTTGTCTTTGGTATCCAACGGTGGGCTATTGATCCAACGGACATGATTCCTCCTCAGAATTTGGGCGGGGTGACTCCTGCCTTTTCACTTGTCCCCGTATATAAGGCCTCAAAACAACTTATTTCTTGCGGCGTTTTGTCTTTGGTATCCAACGGTGGGCTATTGATCCAACGGACATGATTCCTCCTCAGAATTTGGGCAGGGTGACTCCTGCCTTTTCACTTGTCCCCGTATATAAAGCCTCAAAACAACTTATTTCTTCTACACCTCACAAGTTCTTAGAGCACCCAGCGAACCCAAGCACTCGAATCCTCCAAGTTCTTCCAATCACCGATCCTAACCCCCCTCATAGTCTGTAAGAATTTTTCTGCGAGTTCGAGGATCATTCTCCGATTTAGTTTGCGTAAGTTTCGACCTCTCTAAACCTCTAATCACCTCTTCGGCCGTTTCGTTTAGTACTTCCTTCTTTCTGTTTAATTACGATGAGTAAATTCCAATATATGGTGGATAGCCCCGCCCAGTTGGAGGAATTTAGGGCCACATATCGCATACCTCAAGATGTGGGTCTGAGGTATTGCTCTCCGGAAAGAATACTAACAGATCAGAAGTTGGGCGAAGTTGTTATCCCCATCATCGCCTTTCTAGAAGGGGGGATGACTATCCCTATGGGACCCATTACTTGTAATTACCTCCGAAATCATAGGCTTAGTCCTGACCAATGTGCGCCCAACGTCTTTAGAATCTTAGGGGACATTGACGATTTGAATCGTCATCTAGGATTGGGGCTCACCTGGCGTGACGTGGTACACATGTACGAGTGTCATAGCCAGCAAGGGGCGGGATATTATCTTAAATCCCGATCCGATGTTGTTAGGCTCCTCTCCTGCCTCCCCAAATCTAACAAAGGGATGAAAGACGACTACGTGATCGTCTCGGGCGCGTGGCATGACGGTCTCTATTGCCCAACCAAGCCAGGAGAGCTAGGTGGGACATGCTAGATTTAGGTTTACTAACAGTGGGTTTAGGTTCTCCACCTTCTAACAATTTTTTTTCTTTTTGTATCATTATTTTCAAGTCTCTGACTACGTTTTGTTGTGATGTTTAACAGATAGAGAACACGTTTCTCCTCGGCTCAGCCTTACAAACACCGCCGTGCTCAATTATCTATTAAGATCAGAAATCTTTGTAAGTGAGGACAGACAGCTCCAGTCGGTTCCTCTTATTCTTGGTTATACGTCAAACCCGAAGGATTTTCAGCCGGTCGGCAACGCAATAAAACAGGGAGATTATCGTCTGAACCGCATAGACGTAGCTTAGAAAGGCTTTTTGGCTCCATTTGACTTTAAGCCTGTGCCACACCCAAATCCACAGGGTGTACCATTGCTCCTCCAGCCAATTCAGCAGGTTCCCCTCGGACCAGTAGCAGGCGAAAAAGTTGCTTCTTCAACCCCTTCGCTTGATAAGCAGATTGACAAGTTCAAGTTCGAAGGAGAAGCTTCAGGAGGGGTTCAGCTGATACAAGTTTCCAACGCCGAGGAGGAAATTGACAGGCACTCTAGTGTTCGTCCTGTTCTGATAACTGCTCTTCTAGAAGACTCTTCGGAAGGAGAAGATATGGCAGATTTAAGAAGTTTAATGAAGAATAGGGGCAAAAAAGTTGAGCCCAAAGGGACCGATATGTCCTAACCGCCTGTGAGTCTTCCTCCAGCACCTCCTCAGGTTCCTTTGGATCTCGGCGGTAAGCAATTGACAGATCCGAAGAAGAAAATGGCCTATATTGAGAATGAAGGACGGGAGGTAGTGCCTTCGAAAGGGACCAAGCAGTAAAAAGTGGCTAAAGACTCCCGAAATAAGAGGGCTTCGTCTACTGAGAGCCGAGATGAAGTCATTGTGGCTGATGTACGACGAGGACCTCGCATCTGGTCTCCAAGGTTGGAATTGGATGGCACTCCAATCCTTTGGGAAACCTCCCTTAGGAATTACGATGGGGGAAGGGCAGGTCATGTTGATGAGGCCTTGGAGCAGCCACTCCTCCTTCCAAAGGACATGGAATCTTATAGGCGCTTCAACCAACAGGAGCTTTTCCTATCCCTTAAGAGGGATTTGGCCATGGTAAGTGAACTGATCTACTTAATTAAGTTGCTGATCCTTTTTTACTTCCCCCTTTTCTTTGCTCTACATTGAAATTTCTGTTATGTAGGTTACTCAGCAAATTTTTGTGGCCGAGGAGTGGAATAAGAAATCCTATCTTGAAGCCCAGGCAGCGGCCCAATCTCGATCTGAGGCAGAAAGATCTTTGGGCAGCCTGAAGGAGGATTATTCTCTGCTATCCAAGCAGTTAAAAGAGATGACTAATCAACAGAATAGTCTTCACGCGGGCCTAAAGAATGCTGAAAAGCAGGCTGAAGAGCAACGCAAGCTGCTGAATATGACCGAGATTAACTTGGCAATTGAGAAAGCACTTGTGGGGCAACTTCGAGCTGAACTTTAGAAGGCCAAGGAGAATGCCAAGCTAGCTCAGAAGGATGCTCATCTGGCCAAGGAGGCAGTCAACGCTGAAAGGAAAGTAGCATATCAGCTGGGGATGGAGGAGACCAAACTCGAGCTCACTGAGCAGTTTGCCTCGGTTGGCCGAGACTACTGTGATATAACGTGGGGAAAAGCACTGGATGCTGCTGGGGTTCCTGCAGATTCCCCCTTGAGACTACCTGGGAGTGTATATTATGATCCAGACATTCGTGAGCTCCCAAGGTCTAATCCCTCTCCTCCCACACAGCTCCAAGAGGCCTCGGAGCAGTCTCTGGTCGGCCAAGCCCTTCCTGTCAACCTTGTGACTTCCAAAAAGTCTGATCAGCCTAGTGAATAGAGCAAGCTAGCTGAGGCTCCCCAAGACAAGGGCAAGGACTTGGGGAAAAAGAAAACACTCTCAGAATCTAAGATCCAAGCCCCAGAAGCTGCTGTGGCTTAATCCAGCCAGGCCGTTGATCCTTTGGTCCCTCAAAAGGAGGCTTAGACACTTAGGAATTTTGATTTTGTATTTGTATTAATTTTTCTTTTAAGTAAGGGATTGTAAACTGTTCTCTTTTGATTAATTAAATCATTTTCCTTTTACTTCTGGTGTCTTCGTTGAATGTCTTATGACTTATTACTGCTGCACATAGCTACACTTTGCAATTAAGGTAATGTAGGTAAACTTAACCCTCATATTATGTAGATGATGCAAATAACACAAATTTGAACCGAAAAGAGCAGTTTGTATGAAAATTACTAATAAGCAATGAATGCAGTGAGCGACTATGGAAGTTTCACGGGGCTTTTCAAATATACACAGAGTGTTATTACCCCTTGGCTTTGAATTAAACATAACTAAGGAGGCCTATCATAAGTTTAACTTAAATACATCCAAGAATTTCAAGCATGGCACATTCTAAGGTTATGTCTCACTAATAACAACTGTATAGGGGTGTTGACTAACCCATGTCATCTAGTCCGAGGACTGCAGGCATGAAGGTATTTAAGCTTAAACGCTTATAAATACAGTGAAGGAGTGATAACTAACCCCTATTATCTGGTCCGAGGACTGCAGGCGTGATTGGATTTAAGTTTAAGCGCCTGAGAGAACGGTGAATGAGTGTTAACTAACCCAAATCATCTGGTCCGAGGACTACAGGCATGATTGGATTTAAGTTTAAACACTTGAGAGAACTGTAACGGAGTGTTAACTAACCCAAATCATCTGGTCCGAGGACTACAGGCATGATTGGATTTAAGTTCAAACACTTGAGAGGACTATAACGGAGTGTTAACTAACCCAAATCATCTGGTCCGAGGACTACTGGCATGATTGGATTTAAGTTTAAACGCTTGAGAGGACTGTAACGGAGTGTTAACTAACCCAAATCGTCTGGTCCGAGGACTACAGGCATGATTGGATTTAAGTTTAAACATTAAACACTTGAGAGAACTGTAACGGAGTGTTAACTAACCCAAATCATTTGATCCAAGGACTACAGACATGATTTGATTTAAGTTCAAACACTAGAGAGAACTGTAACGGAGTGTTAACTAACCCAAATCATCGGGTTCGAGGACTACAGGCATGATTGGATTTAAGTTTAAACACTTGAGAGAACTGTAACGGAGTGTTAACTAACCCAAATCATCTGGTCCGAGGACTACAGGCATGATTGGATTTAAGTTTAAACACTTAGAGGACTATAACGGAGTGTTAACTAACCCAAATCATCTGGTCCGAGGACTACAGGCATGATTGGATTTAAGTTTAAACACTAAACACTTGAGAGAACTGTAACGGAGTGTTAACTAACCCAAATCATTTGATCCAAGGACTACAGGCATGATTTGATTTAAGTTCAAACACTTGAGAGAACTGTAACGGAGTGTTAACTAACCCAAATCATCTGGTCCGAGGACTACAGGCATGATTGGATTTAAGTTTAAACACTTGAGAGAACTGTAACGGAGTGTTAACTAACCCAAATCATCTGGTCCGAGGACTATAGGCATGATTGGATTTAAGTTCAAACACTTAAGAGAACTATAACGGAGTGTTAACTAACCCAAATCATCTGGTCCGAGGACTACAGGCATAATTGGATTTAAGTTCAAACACTTGAGAGAACTGTAACGTAGTGTTAACTAACCCAAATCATCTGGTCCGAGGGCTACAGGCATGATTGAATTTAAGTTTAAACACTTGAGAGAACTGTAACGAAGTGTTAACTAACCCAAATCATCTGGTCTGAGGACTACAGGCATGATTGGATTTAAGTTTAAACACTTAGAGGACTGTAACGGAGTGTTAACTAACCCAAATCATCTGGTCCGAGGACTACATGCATGATTGGATTTAAGTTTAAACACTTGAGAGAACTGTAACGGAGTGTTAACTAACCCAAATCATCTGGTCTGAGGACTACAGGCATGATTGGATTTAAGTTCAAACACTTGAGAGAACTGTAACGGAGTGTTAACTAACCCAAATCATCTGGTCTGAGGACTACAGGGATGATTGGATTTAAGTTCAAACACTTGAGAGAACTATAACAGAGTGTTAACTAACCCAAATCATCTGGTCCGAGGACTACAGACATGATTGGATTTAAGTTCAAACACTTGAGAGAACTGTAACGTAGTGTTAACTAACCCAAATCATCTGGTCTGAGGGCTACAGATATGATTGAATTTAAGTTTAAACACTTGAGAGAACTGTAACGGAGTGTTAACTAACCCAAATTATCTGGTCTGAGGACTACAGGCATGATTGGATTTAAGTTTAAACACTTGAGAGAACTGTAACGGAGTGTTAACTAACCCAAATCATCTGGTCCGAGAACTACAGGCATGATTGGATTTAAGTTTAAACACTTAGAGGACTGTAACGGAGTGTTAACTAACCCAAATCATCTGGTCCGAGGACTACAGGCATGATTGGATTTAAGTTTAAACACTTAGAGGACTGTAACGGAGTGTTAACTAACCCAAATCATCTGGTCCGAGGACTACAGACATGATTGGATTTAAGTTTAAACACTTGAGAGAATACTTCATGTAACAAATTGGCATATCGGCTGAAGAAAAGATTCGATTAATAAAAGTACCTTTTGAGGTTATTTACATTACAAGGACGTGGTATTACATGACTATCTAGGTCTTCTAGGAAATACGCCCCAATGCCAGCTCCTGAAGTGATACGATATGACCCTTCCCAATTGGGTCCTAATTTTTCCTAAGCTGGGTTCTTTGCAATGCCCACAACTTTCCTCAGCACCAAATCACCAGGTTCTAGAGGCCTTAGCTTTACGTTAGCATCGTAGCCCTGCTTGAGTTTTTGTTGGTAATGTGCCAGCCGAACCATTGCACTTTTCCTCCTTTCCTCAATCAGGTCCAAACTCTTCTCTAGCTGCTCATTGTTGCCGGTCGGATTGAACGAGCTAGTTCTCAATGTTGGGAACCCAGTTTCCAAAGGTATGACAGCTTCAGCCCCATAGGTCATTGAAAAGGGGGTCTCTCCAGTAGATCTGCAAGGCGTAGTTCTGTAAGCCCAAAGTACATGTGGCAATTCCTCCACCTATTTGCCCTTCGCATCGTCTAGCCTCTTCTTTAAGCCATTTACTATGACCTTGTTGATAGCTTCTGCTTGCCCATTACCCTAGGGATAAGCAGGGGTGGAGTATCTGCTTGTGATTCCCAGCTCACTACAATAACTCCTGAATGTTTTGCTATCGAACTGTAGGCCATTGTCCAAGATGAGAGTATGAGGAACCCCAAACCGAGTGACAATATTCTTCCACACAAATCTTTGCACATCTACGTCTCTGATGTTGGCCAGAGGCTCAGCCTCGACCCACTTGGTGAAATAGTCTGTGCCGACCAGAAGGTATTTCTTGTTTCCTGCAGCTTTAGGGAATGGTCCCACGATATCTAAGCCCCATTGGGCGAAAGGCCATGGGCTAGATAGCGGATTAAGAGTTCCCCCTAGTTGATGAATGTTTGGGGTAAATCGCTGACACTGATCGCACTTTTTAACATACTCGTGGGCTTCTTTTTGCATGTTCGGCCACCAATAGCCTTGAGTGAGGGCTCAGTGAGCCAAGGATCTGCCTCCAGTGTGGCTCCCACAGATTCCTTCGTGTAATTCTTCCAGTAATAGCTCAGCCACTTCAGGATGCATGCATAACAAGTATGGTCCTGAATAGGAGCGTTTGTATAATTTCTGGTCCTCGGATAGCCAGAATCTGGTCGCCTTCCTCCGAATTTTGTCAACTTCCCCCCTTTCTTCAGGCAAAATATCTTCTTTCAAGAATTTAATTATAGGATCCATCCAGTAGAGCCCGGTCCTGACTTGGTGAACCTGAACTACTTCTTTTTTTGCCTCTGTAGGCCCATGCAAGTCCTAGACGAGGATGACTCTCGGCAAATTTTGCGCTGAGGAGGTAGCAAGCGTGGCCAAAGAATCAGCATGTGCGTTACCACTTCTAGGGATGTGCAGCAAATTGAAAGAGTCGAACTCCGATTACAGACATTTAACTCGGCTCAAGTACCCCTGCATTCTTTCATCCTTCGCCTCAAACTTACCTTGTACTTGACCCACGACTAACCTTGAGTCCGAGAACAACTCCATAGACTTTCCTCCCATTCTTCGGACCATAGCCATTCCCATTAGTAGGGCTTCATACTCCGCCTCATTATTTGTTGCCGAGAAGTCCAGCCTTAACGACTTTTCTATGATGATTCTTTCAGGGGATATCAACGCTAGCCCAACTCCAGAACCTTTTTGGTTTGCTGCGCCATCAACGTACACTTCCCAATGGGAGGGGCTTTGTTGAGAGATCATGCCAACTGAATTTTCATCCATGTCCGACGTAGGCGTTACTTCTTCTAGTTGGGGCTCCGTGAACTCAGCCACCAAATCCGCAAGGACCTGGCCCTTGATCGATGTGCGGGGCATATATTTTATATCGAAAGCCCCTAAGATCGTACCCCATTTAGCAATCCGTCCAGTGTAGTTAGCGCTCCGGAGTATAGCCTTGAGTGGGAGCTGAGTGAGGACAATGACCGTATGGGCCTGGAAATAGTGAGGTAGCTTTCGTGTACCAAGCACCACTGCTAGAATAGTCTTCTCCAGTGGCAAATAACGGATCTCGGCCTCATGCAGCGACTTACTTACGTAATAAACCGGTCTTTACACACCACAATCTTATCGTATCAACACCAAGCTCACCGCATAGGGAGCTACAGCAATGTAGGCAAACAATACTTCATCTGGCTCAGGACTGGACATGATTGGTGGCCGAGTTAGATAATCTTTAAGCTGCTGAAAGGCCAAAGCACATTCTTCAGTCCACTCGAATCCCTTCCACTTGTTGAGCAGAGAGAAGAAGGGCCGACACTTGTCTGCTGATCGAGAGATAAATCGATTCAAGGCAGTAGTCATTCCAGTCAGTTTCTGAAGCTTCTTGGGATTCCGAGGAGCTTGTAAATTGTTGATGGCCTTTATCTGGTCGGGGTTAACCTCAATTCCTCTGTGAGTCACCATGTACCCCAAAAACTTGCCAGGCCCCACACCGAATGAGTACTTGGAAGCATTTAGGCGCAACTTGTACTTTCTAAGGACTTCAAAGGTACTTTCAAGGTCCTTCATATGCTCAGCAACAATCTTGCTTTTCACCACCATGTCATCTATATAA
Source organism: Quercus ilex subsp. ballota (assembly GCA_032727855.1). Classification (NCBI taxonomy): domain Eukaryota; kingdom Viridiplantae; phylum Streptophyta; class Magnoliopsida; order Fagales; family Fagaceae; genus Quercus; species Quercus ilex. The sequence goes on along the minus strand of CM064912.1, from coordinate 22,338,306 downwards.
ATCTCGATATTTTTACCCAGCCGTGGCTCAAACATCCTCGTCATCATTCTTTGATAGGTAAACCCCGCATTTTTCAAGCCAAATGGCATCACCTTATAGTGGTAGTTACCAATAGGGGTGACGAAAGCAGTCTTCTCCTGGTCATCCAGGGTTAGTGGTATCTAGTGGTAACCTTGGAAAGCATCCAGGAAGCTCATTCGAGGGTGGCCGACAGTGGCATCCACAAGTTGATCAATTTTTGGCATGGGGAATGGATCCTTAGGACAAGCCTTATTTAAGTCAGTGAAGTCTACACAGACTCGCCATTTCCCCTTTTTCTTCTTCACTACCACAGTATTCGCTAACCACTCCAAGTAGAAAACTTCTTTAATAGCTCCAGCTTGTTTGAGCTTGGCTACCTCTTCTTTCACTGCATCTGCATATTCCTTAGATGGGCGCCGAGGAGGCTGCTTCTTGGGAATAATCAATGGGTTGACTTTGAGATGGTGGCAAATGAATTGGGGATCTACTCCTGGGACTTCATAAGCATTCTAAGCAAACACGTCAAGATTCCTCTTGAGTAACTCTATTAGCTCTTCCTTCTCCTGAAGAGGCAGCTGAGATCCGACTTGAAAGAACTTTTTAGGATCATCTCTAATAACAACTTTCACTAAATCTTCACATCGAGCGCCCTCGTTTGGATATTCAACGAGCAATGCCCGAGACTTTAACTGCTATAAACCCCTTTCAGCCCTGGATGAGGACTCGGCTTCGGGCTCATGTTGGATGGCAGCCACTAAGCACTGTCGGGCTACGGACTAATCTCCTCGGATCTCACAAACTTGTCCTTCAGATGGGTACTTGACTTTCTGATGCAAAGTAGAGGAAACAGCCCCTTGTGTATGAAGCCAAGGTCTGGCTACGATTGCCGTATAGGGCGAATACACGTCTACAACTATAAAATCTACTTTTACCACCTCAGAGCCGGTTTGCACAGGTAAGCGTATCTGGCCTTTCGAGGTGACAACCCTTCCTTCAAAACTCACAAGGGGGGAATTGTATGGTGTTAAGTCTTGGGGTTTTAGGCCTAGCCCCTTGTAGAGATCAGGGTACATTATCTCTACAGCACTACCCTGGTCCATCATCACCCTCTTCACATCATACCCTCCAATTCTGAGGGTGATGACTAACGCATCATCATGGGGTTGGATAGTGCCAATCTTGTCTTCGTCCGAGAACCCTATAACCAGTGGAGCACCAAACTTAACTCTCTTCGGACCTCGGAATAAATCCCCTGCTGGTGATCGAACTACCGACATGACCTTCAATGGCTAGGATCCTGTTTTTTCCGGTGCGGCGAAGACGACGTTAATAGTTCCCAATGGCGACTTTGAAGAGTCGTCTCTTCGGGGGCCTGAGCCCATCTGCCCCCCTCGGCCACTGGAGTGGTGCAAGAGGTGTCTCAGTTTACCTTCGCCGACCAGTTAATCTAAATGATCCCACAAGCTCCTGCAATCCTCTGTGGTATGCCCATGGTCTTGATGGTACTGGCAATATAGATTATGATTACACCTCTCAGGGTTTCCCACCATCTTGTTCGGCCACCTGAAGAATGGTTCATTCTTGATCTTTTGCAAAACTTGGTGTATTGGCTCTTTGAACACAGTGTTGACTGCTTGAGGGTTTATTGATCCTGATTGCCCAGTGAAATTTCTCCGTGGTTTACTGTTATTGTAGCGGTCCGACCTGAAATCCCTCATCTCCTGGGGGATAACCTTGTCCTTTTCCTTTCCCTGCTGCTGATCTTCCTCAACTCTTTTATACTTTTCTATACGGTCCATGAGCTGACGCATGTTAGTAACTGGTTTACCAGATAAGGACGTCCTTAAACCATGGTCAGTAGGAAGACCGAGCTTGAACGTGCTTAGGGCCATTGCGTCAGAGTTGCCCTTCATATCATTGAACATCTCTCAGTATCTATCCGAATACGCCTTCAGGGTCTCACCCTCCTGCATGCTCAAGGATAGCAGTGAAGATAAGGGCCTGGCTACTCTTCGACATGTGACAAAGCGTGAGCCAAATGCCTGGGTGAGCTCTTTAAAGGAATTGATGGAGTTCGCCTTCAGGCTGTCAAACCACCTCATTGCAACCGGCGCAAGATTGGAGGGGAAAACCTTACACATCAGAGCTTCATCTCTGGAGTAGATAGCCATCTTTTGATTGAAATGACTCACATGTTCCACCGGATCTGTCTTACCATTATAGATGGTGAATGTCGGCTAGTTAAAACGTCGAGGAAGTCTCGCCTCTTCAATCCTGCGCGTGAAAGGTGACCTAGAGATCTGATTCAAAGCCCTGCTCATAGCATCGTTCCCTACGCCTGTAGGTGATGGGCTTCTTGGTTGCCTCTTACGGTGGGGCTCCTCCTCGTAGGAGAAGGATTCACTGACTGGTGTTCGAGACTTCTGCTGGTAAGTGACATCCTGCTCGTTATCGGAATCCTCATCAGAATACGAAGAAATCCGCTTCCTTTTTGCATGGCGCAACTCCCTCTTCAGTTTTTCAACTTATAGTTGCAAATCCCGGTTCTTCTCTGCATGGGACACGTGACTTCCGCCATGTGACTGGCTTTGGCCAGTATGTATAGTGTGTGCACTACCCTCACGATCTTGTCTCCTCTCTAAGTTAAGAAAATGGTCAACGTGTTGGGATGCCCTAGATTCTGCTTGTTGTTGACCTTGTTTTGCCATTACCAACTGTTGTTTTCACCCCTACACAAGCTCTTCCCACAGACGGCGCCAATTGTAAGGTCTGTTTTTGTAGCCCAAGCCCAAAAGGTATGGATTATGAGCCCAATGAACCCAGGACAATGAATTTGTAGAGCGTGGGTGAAAAAGCTGGGCTGGACGTGAATTAGACAAGAGTTAATTATGGTATTTACGGGTGAACTAACATGCAATCATGCTTGAACAAATGCAAACGTGAACGTCCGAAGAGGTATTTTATTGAATGAAAGTTGGTTACAATTCTTATAGTTACAGTAAAGTTATTTTCTTCTTCTCTTCCTTTTTTGTTCCGATCCCCTTTTATCAGAGGCATCTTCTCCTTATATAGCACTCTCTCCCCTTATCTTCATCGTCCACTTGTTCATCATCTAAACATCCACTTGAGTACATGTCCCATCAGATATCTTCTTTAGCTCTCTGTGAGTGGTGGTAATTGAGATTATACTGTTCAAGGGTCTCCTCCACATTAATGCGGCCAGAAAAGTTGTTGCAGTGCATTTAATGTGGTGGTTGCAGCTTGTCTTCTAGATATTTTTCCGTTCCTATCATCTCCACACGTGCCTGAAGCTTGCCTTAATCATCAAAGTCATTAGAAAGGTTACTTGAATCTCCCAGGTGTCCACCCGGCCAAGGCTCTTTGTATCCGAGGATAATGGTCTCTTCAGACCATTGATGATCTCTTCGGACTACCCCCTCGTTCGCCTCCAGGTATATTTCTTCCTTCTTGAACACTTCCCTCTCTTTGGGCATACAATAGTCTTCAAATAGGGTCCTAGGCCCAATATATTAGGTTGGGCTTTCACCCGCCACACCTATTATAAAATTTTATAATTTGGAGAGAGAGGTTATTATTTACTTATTTATTACTTTATATTGTTCTAGAGATTTGGCTAAAACTCACGCAATCCTAATTCTACCCCTAATTATAATTGTTAGGTTTATTACAAAGAGGATTGTTATTTTTGCAAAACTTTTGGGTGTGGTTATATCCCTACGTGTCAAAGAAAGTATATAAAATTTTACCAAAACAAAACAAAACAAAAGAAGTAGAAGAAGTTTGTTTGATCAAATAATTATTTACTAGGTGCATCCAGCTTTTTTGAAAAGTAAAAAACCAGTTAGAAATGCTCCATAATTTTGCTTTGCTTTCATTTATGAATTAGGTAACTTATATATGTAGTTTAACAAAAAAAAAAAAAAAAGAAGCGTTAACTCATATGTGTAATGGAGTTAGTTTAGATAATAGAGTAATTGAATGTTACCATGAAACAAAGAGCACAACAAGACCCTAAAACTTTGAAGAAATGTTAGAGTTTTGGAACTAATGCACGTGCTCTCTCAAAACAGTCACGTGGTATCTCGTTGCAACTAGTAGCTATTAGTAAATTTTGAAATGAATAATAGAGGGAGAATCAGTTAGGCTGATCCATTTGAGTAAAGAACAAGCAATTAGTATTTCAGAGAAATCCCTCATTTTATCTCTCCCTCTATTTTTTTCTCAATCCCATCTCTCAAAAACAATGAAAGGTCCTACTCCTAATCCCACACCACCATCTTCATCACCCTCAAACCACACACAATAATACACAGAAGCTTCACCCTCAAAAACAATGAATAATTTGTTATATAAATGAAGCTTCACCCTAAAAAACAATGAAAGGTCCTACTCCTATCCAAAATGTCATTGCTTGCATCAAGAAAGTTCATTTTTTGTCCCCAATATCTCCTCTCTCTTGTTCTTTAATGTTGATTTGATCAATGAATTAGCCAAATACTATATTAGTTTGACCTTTGAACCTATGTCACAGGAATGCCACTATTTTTTGAATGATCTTGACAACACCTTAGAATCTCCAATCAAAAAACCATACAAAGAGAGATTTAGCTCGTAGATACATGACTGCAATGCATTCAACCTTAAGAAACTCCTAGAGTAGTTGACTCAATTTTCCAGACATATCCAAATCTTCAATTACTAGTAAACAGATGTATAGAGATGGCAGAGACAACTTTGGAGGCAAGAATGAATTTCAAGAGAAAGGCATTTGTTGAGTATTAAGATTTCAATACAGTTGAATTGACAAAAGCACCTTGTTAAGAAAGATCATGGAGTATGGGAAGGAATAGAAAACATGGGTTTTCTAGGATTGTTGCTATGGAAAGAAGATTGCAAATATCAATTCTCATTTAAAGATTCATCTAAGAAAGATTCTGAATCAGTTATTAAAGAGAGTAGAATTAGGTGTTTGGACTGTTATGGATACCGTTACTACCAAAAAAAAAAGGGTGATGATGATGAATGTGCTTGAGAAAAGAATAAAGTGCATAGCTTTTTTCCCCAATGATTGGCCTGGTTGTGAAGAATTATTAGTTTCTTCCAATATCCTAATGGTGGTAATCGTTGAACACTTCTTCGCAACTAGTGTTTCAACTATCATTTTGATATTTGTGTGTTTATAATAACTTAAGCCTCAATTAAATTGATTTCTTTCTACTAATACTAGAATGATCATGCCAAAATAATGAAATATTAAGTTTGTTATTGGCATGTTAAATGCATTCCATGCAAAATATGGCCCCAAATATATTGCATATGTATAATGTATTTTAAATATAAAATAAAATTTTAAAAAACTTTTAAATTTTGAATGGTGTTGTTTATGTCGAATACCTCATATAGCTTTAAATAGATTCGTTCAAACCTTGCTCAAATTTGCAGTCCACAATAATAGGGCTCAATTATGGCCACCTCAACATAGTTTTGGACATAAGGCAGCAATTTATAGTGGAGTCTTCTCTTATTTTTAAATATTAATTAAATAATATTTATGTTTTGATATTTTCCATTTTTTTTTTAAATCTTACCTTATGAGATGCAAGATTACTAATAATATGCTTTTGTGTTCAAGTTTCCCTAAATTTTCATTTCAATTGGTAATATCACTAATCCACTTAATTTTTTTTGTGACATAGTCAATCTTAAATATGATTTTATCAATTTAAATTTTGGTAACTTCTTTCTATAGATGCATGTATTGTTAGTTAATATTTTATAAAAAAAAAGTGCATTAGAAAAAGAATCTAACATTTTATATAATTTATAATTTAATACGTTAATTGAAATATTTTCATCTATTTATATAAAACATATTTTAAAACATTTATTTCTAAAAGTAAATCTAAACAATTAGTATCAAAACTAGCCTCATCGCACGCGTTTTGCGCATGCAATGAGGTTTTTTTTTTCTTTTTTGTCTAGTGTCATAATTTTCCTTAAAAGAAAAAAAGGATAAGTTTGTTTTGAAGACATAGATTAGCAGGAGAGTATCCTATTTTATAGGCATTTTAAGTGGTGCTGGAGATATATTTTTACCTGGTTGTCCTCAAGTTTTTTCCCTATTAAACCTAAGGTTTAGGAGTATTTCTGAATCATATAAAAGTCCAATCCAAAGTGGGTATCCTCTTCTAAATAGTATAGATAAAACCTTTTAGGAGATAGGAAGCTTTACTTTATTGCATTGAATGGTGGAATCCATAATTGTCACTAGAATGCAAATACTAATCTGTTAAATGATGTTGAAAACAAGTCTTTTTATTTATTTATTTATTTTGTTTCTAAACGTTCTTTTATTTGTGTTATATAACCTTCCTTCTCCTTCAGACATCAAAGCCCCTAAACTTTCCATTGTTGGAGTCTTGTATCTTGTTTCATTTTGAATTGAAATGTATAAATCTTATTGCATCGTCTTTTATTTGTTTATTTATTTAAAATAAGACTTTACATTAACACTTTTTTCTTTTCTTTTCAAGATCTTGATTTTTAAGATGTTATTTGTGTGATATTAAACCAGGGATGGAACCACACCAGGGCCAAAGAGGCCTTGCCCCCTTGAGTTTTATGAAAGAAAATTTTTTGTACATATATTAAGGTTTAATTTGAATTTGTCCAAGGAAAATAAAACTTGGTTCCCAACTCCCACCAAAATCTTGGCCTCCTTACGTAGATTAGCCAAAATAACTCCACAAATTAACCCAAAAGACAATATATCAGCCCAAATCACCACAGTCCACAAATTATTAGCCCAAATTTTTTAACAAAAACTTAATAAAAATAAAAAGAGAAAAGGCTCGTTCATTTTCTTCGGCCCAAAAAATTTAACAAAAGAATGCTTGTTTGTCTTCCTTCTTCACAATATAGTGTCAACCCAAACCATCCTCACATCATCAAAGTCAATCTCACTAGCCTTGCTCTCCAAAAATTGCACAAACCCAATTGAGTAAATAGGGTTTATGCAATACCTAAGTCGAGGGAAATACTAGGTGCTCTGAGAAAAATGCTCCCTCCTCTCACATGAGGGGAGGGCCCCACACATGGGTCCCATAATGAGGCCCATCTCTCGTGAGAGGAGGGAACATTGCTCCCGAAGCATGTAAGAATTTTCCCAAATCGAAAACTTCTACTACACTTGTGGGACCCAAAGGAGGAATTGGGTTGTTTACATAGTCTTCTTGTTTTGTTTTAGTGATATGGGTTTGGTGGGGAATGAGAGAAAGTTTGGGTTTTGAAAATTAATAATAATTGGGTGTTAGAGGGTTGTTATGGTTTTTATGAAGGATTTATTTTTGGTGAGCTTTTGTATGAGTCTCGCCATTATTAGGCATAAAAGGTTTTTTGGCAAGAAAATGCTTTAATATATCATTTGAATTAATGCTGGCCCCCCAACTCACCTCCAAAAAAAATAAAAATAAAATATATTAAGAAAATCAGAGAAAGGGAAGATTGTTTTCTTAGTTTAATTGTTTTTGCATAAACAATTTAATTCTAGTGAAAGGTAACAAATTTCTTTCTGGAGTTAAAATTTGGAGAAAGTATATAGACACAAAAATTTCATATATAAAGTTTAATTTGATACTTTTGAAATTATAGGGTTTAATTTGAATTACCTCTAAACTGGAGGGTTTAAAGTAAAATTTATCCCCCAAAAAAAATGACAGTAAACCAGTAGCCCATATTTTTTTTATTTATACTTTGACCCCTTAACTTGAAATCATGGTTCCATCCTTGTACTAAACCCTGTACATTCAAAATATTTCAGATTTGGTTATATTGTAGGGAAAAATGCTCATACACCCCCTCAACTTTCAACCACTGGCCAAACACTCCCTGAACTTTTATATTGGCCAATTTGCTCCATAAACTATACACATCTGCCAAATTAATACCTCTTAAAGCATCCACATCAGTGGGTGCAAATTTTCCTTCTATTTTGCACAAAAAACCTACTTTTTCTATTTTACATATCCAATTTTACAAAACACCCATATCAATTTATCTATTCTACACAGTTATTCAATAAAATATTCATTTTTTTTACAATTTTTTATTATTCTCTCCCTCACTGCCCCTCTCTCTCTCACAGACCCAACAATACCAACGATCTCTCCACACTTAGCCACCATCATCACGAGAAATTATACCGTCCTCTGACAGACCACGTCACTAGTCCATTATTCCACTAAAAGACTCTTACTTGTTTAAAATTGCTGAGTAAGTAATTAGTTTCTATTTAAAAAAATTTTCTAATTTAATAATTTTAAACAAATGTGAGTCATTTAGTGGAATGGTGGACCACGTAACTTATCCACCATGTAGACCTTATAATTTCTACATCATCACGCACCCAACCAGCATCATCAAGGAAAATCAACCCACTCAATCCGAGAAACAAACACTTCGAAACTCACTCAATTTGAAACCCAATCAATCGACGCCATCGACGCTCTGGTCTCATCACTAGTTCAATCCGAAACCAACACGATTGACTTCATCACCAGCTCTGGACTCATCACACCCATCGACGCACCCCAATTCCACTCTCTGCCATTCCATACGCCGCTCCCATACTTGAAAAAAAAAGGGACAAAGTCGCTGCTGAAACTTGATGAAAAAGACTTTTTTTTTCTTACGATTAGATCTGAGATGAGAAGAGAATGAATTTTTGCTTTCTCTTTTTTCGTTTAGTTCTCTTTTTGAATGGCTTTTATTCTCTATTTTATCAAATGATATGATCAAATGAGGAAAAGGGAGAGTGAGGGTTTGATGATTGGTGGTAGTGGAGGTATGGTTTGATCTGCGGTAGCGGAGGCATGAGGAAAAGGGAGAGAGTTAAGAGTGAGGGTTTGATGATCGGCGACAGTGGAGGCATGGTTTGACCGGCGACAATGGAGGCATGAGGAAAAGGGAGAGAGGTGAGATTGAAAGCAAATGAGGAAAATGGCGAGTGAGGTAAGGTGAAAGCAGACATAAGGAGAGAGAAAAAATCATTAAAATATTAAATACACATGCTACAGTAATCGTGCATATATGCATGGTTATTGTAGTAATTGTGTATTTATCCACAAGTTTACACCCACTGATGTGGATGATTTTTTGCTCAAATTGTGTAAAATTAGTTACTTTTTTCATTTTGCACATTTATGCACAAGCTGATGGGGATGCTCTTTAGTTTGGTGTTAAAAAGCTAACAGAATTAGAGCATATGAGATACACGTGAGATTTAAAAATTATCAAACTCAACTTTATTAACGTGAAATCGATGGAAAGAAGAGAAAGCTAGGTCTGTGGCACCCGAGAGAGGAGAGACACGGCAGAACCAGAGCCACCGTGATAGGTAGCCCCGTCGTATTGCTGCTAGTGTCTTGATGGCGGCTTGTGCTTCCATCACTGTTCAACAACCACCACCTGGTACATTTTTTTCTTTTTCTTTCTTTCGTTCTTTTTTTTGCTGGTATTAGTATTTAAATCCACAAAGAACCCTTTTCTTTCCATGAGTGAATTTCTAGAGGAATTTCTTGGTTTGGTTTAATTTTTTGGGGTTGGGTTTCTGTGAGCTTGTTTGTTTCATAGAAGTTAATAGAATTTACAAATGTAAAAAATATTAAAATTTGGGGTTGAAATTATAGTATACATATCAAATGAATGAAGTATATTCTTTATATTGTTTTGCAATTGATGTTTATGTGGCTAGTGCTCTAGTGAATGCGTGTTGCATTATTACTTTTGAGTATGCTATACAACTATTTGATTAAATGCCTGAGAGAGATATCTAAGAAATATAAGAAAGCAGAGCAAGGGTTAAAGTTATGGCTTTTGGTTAGTTTTTTTTTTTTATAAATCTTAGGACTCCATGAGGTTTAGCTTCCCCACCTTAAGGGTCTCGGTTTAATGATTCCAGCCATATGGTCTACTGACTAAGCCACCATACAAAAGAAAGAAAGAAAAAGGAGCACAACAAAGCAAGTAAAGAAGATAAAGCAAATTGAGTTGGTATTTGTTACAAATTATTATCCCATCTTTGAACAATTCCCTGCTCCATTACTTTTTCCAAAGTTTATTTGTTTGATTAATACTGTAAAAACTAAGAACATGTGATAGAATTTGAGTATTAATTCAGTATTTTGTGGGTCATGCTAAGCCACTACCGTGGAAACTAGCATCATTGATCATGTGCATAATCCTTTTATAAATGGATTAATATAGTCCATATTACAATGTAGTTAATCTAGGTTTAACTAAAATCTTGAAGGTTCATTAATATATAAACCATAGTTTTGACGATATTGTAATATGGACTTTCATTGAGGTTCAATTAACTAAAGTAACAAAAACTACGTAAATTAACTACAAGTGAGACTAGTCTAAAAAGTAAAAAGTTTATTCGCATGATTTCAAATTGGCATTTTAATCACAAAACAGAAACAAAAGTAAAAAGCCTCCCACAAAAATTACATTTTTGCTATGTTTGTGTAGGGGCAGGGTTTGGATCTGAGCCCAAAAGGTAGAAGGATTTAGGCCCAAAGAGCCCAATACAATGAATTTGTAAAGAGTGGGCTTAAAAACTAGGCTTCAATGTGTCAAACAACACGCATAGTAGATTAAAGATAGTGAGAAAGTAAAGAAAAACAAACTTTGTGCAAAGAAAACTTTCCTCGGCAAAATCTGAGGAGAGTGGTCCTTAATTATACTTCTTTTAAACTTTGATACAATTTCAGCTCTTGTTGTTATAGTATTTTCTCTACAGATTTCTCGATCCCCTCTTCCTGGAAGGTCTCTCACATTATATAGCTCCCTTTAGATGATCCCGGCCCTCTATTTGTTGATCGTCCAGGTCATTACTTAAGTATTTGTCTCATCAGACACCTTCGCAAACCCCTTGTAAGTCGCGGCAGTCAAAACAACACTGTTTAGGAGTCTTCTCCACATAAATACAGTCAGAAGGTTTGGTGGAATGCATTAAATGTGGTGGCAGCCGCCATCCTTTCAGTCATGTCAGGGCTAACCCATTCTCCGAAACTCTTTCTCTACAATATGACCTCCTTTGGTAACGTGCCACTGATGTGGCCTTATTGTCCGAGGGTGTGATCTCCTTGGAACTGCAATGGCCTCCTTGGCTTCAGGTATGACACGTGGCAATGTAACCTTATCAAATTTCTATTCTCCACAGTTTGATTATTAGAGGTTTGGTTTGGTTTGGTTTTGTTTTTATTTTTATTTTTATTTTTATAAGTTTTTAAGTCAAGAGTTTGTAGCTTAATTAGTTGGCACATTTTAGTGTTTTCAACAAAAAAAATCCAAGGTTCAAATCTCCTTTCTCCCATTGTAATTACCAAATTAAAAAAAAAAAAAAAAATTCAAGTGCAGTACATAAGAGTTTGCATTACTTTTAATTAATAAAGAGTCACTAAATATTCCATTGCAACTATTTTAAAATTATAGCCCGAATTTCGATGCAATTGGAACTTCAAGGTTTAATTTTGAGTTAATGTCAAATTATGGGGTTTATTTTAGTCCATATTACAATGTAGTTAAAATTTTTTTTTTTTTAATGTTAACATAGATCCATCCTTTGATACTGGAAAAGTTTTGTTTATGACTTATTTTTTCCTGGGCTTAAAGACAACCCACAAAAAAGGCTCAAAATCTGCATATAAACATAATTGGGCCTTTAGAGCCACAAGGAGCACCACAAACAAAGAAACCTATCTATCAAGACTGAGAGGAAAACTCAGTCTTGGGTGAAAAACTCAGTCTTGTCTGCGTTTGTTTTGGGTGAAAATCACTTCCGGAAATGCTTTTCTGTAATTTCGGGTGTTTAGTTGCGCATGGAAAATCAATTTTCCGGAAATCATTTTTAGTTGACCGTGAGTCAAGGGTGAAAATGATTTCTCTTTTTATTTTCACTTCAAATAATGTTTTCCAGAAAACAGAGAGACAAAGAGCACGAAGAAAGAGAGAGAGAGAGAGAGAAAAAGAGAGAGAGAGAGAGCACGAGAGGAAGAAGAAGAGCCCAGATCACGCCGGAGACGTCGCCGGCGAACCCCGAGCACCGCGCCGATCTCACCTTCGATCGCACCGCGCCGATCTCACCTTCGATCGCCTCCGCTCGATCTTGTGATCTCGCCACGAACACCCATAGCCTTAGCATTGGCGAGTCGCACCGGCGAACCCAAAACCCAGAACCCGTCGCCGATCGAACCCCGAGCACCGCGCCGATTGAACCCAGTTGCAGATCGAACCCAGAACCCAGAACCCAGAACCCGATCGAACCCGAATTTGATATTTTTTTTCTTTGGTTTTGTTTCTGCTTTTGATTGCCGGAGTTTGCTGTGATTTTGAAATTTTTTGTAATAATAATTTGGTTGGATGCTGAGAAAATAGCTGAGAAAATGTGAAAAATGTGTAGGAAAATAGCATTTTCAGAATAGAACAAAACACATGAAAATATTTTCTACAACAATTTTCATTATGCAACCAAACACTTGAAAATATTTTCCTTTTCCGAAAATAGCATTTCCGAAAAATAGGCTATTTTCTGAAAAATATTTTACGGGAACCAAACACAGCCTCAGAGAAAACTCAGATTTCATTGAATGAATAAAATTGAATAATTACATATGGTCCTCTGCTTATAAATGTGAATAAACGGAGATAATGGAATCTAAGAGAAAAACTAACTTACTGCTAAATCAGTTACGTGACTAACTAAAAAGAATCTTGATTAGAGCTTAAAAGAAAATCTGAGAAAAGTCATGTTCTCAGCCTTGGCAGTTAGTTTTCCCCTAACTCCCTACGCTGTAGTAGTTCGTTTCCTTCCAAACTTTGTGGAGATGAATGTTTTTCTTAATACTTTTTAATATGTTCTTTACATTCGGGTTTGCTTTCTGGTTTACTGTGTTATATTTTCGAAGTACTATGGAGGATCTTGCTTCACGTTGGAAAAATCTCTCTTTGTCTGATAAGGAGGGAAAGAAACTGACATTGGCAAAGAACAACAAACAGGTAGAGTATGTCCTAGCGGCCAAGTTTCTTACAAAGAGGAATGTCAGTATTGATGCAGTGGCTAAAACCTTTAGACCTTTATGGCGAACAAGGAGTGATTTTCGTATTCGGGATGCCGGTGACAATCATCTTCTTTTTACTTTTGAACTTGAGTCTGATTTAGAGAAGGTCTTAATGGGAGAGCCATGGTCTTTCGATCGACATTTGGTTGTTATGCAAAGATATGATGGGATTTTGCCTATGGAACTTGTGGATTTCTCTAAGTCATCTTTTTGGGTTCAAATCCATAATCTTCCTCTCACTTACTTGACTCTTGACGTTGCCATGGAAATTGGAGAATCTTTGGGGGTTGTTAACAAATCAGTCAGTGTCTCAGATATGGTTGGTGGGAATTTCATGAGGATCCGTGTGCTTATTGATATAACAAGGCCTCTGTGTCGTGGCAGAATAATTTCTTTGGGAACCGATGATGAAAGATTTATATCCTTTAAATATGAGAGACTTCCCAATATTTGTTATTGGTGTGTAATGGTCTCCTATGATGACAAAGAATGCTCTCTCTGGTTAAGTAGTAAGGGGTCTTTGAAAGTCGAGAATCAACAATTCGGTCACTGGATCAGGGCTGCCCAAATCAATCCAAGTAGGAAATCTGTTATGGATGTAAAAGGTTTTGATAAGACAGAAACTCAAAGTCATCCTGGAGTATTAAGCATTACAGGGGTGAGTTCTTTATCTGAACAAGAATGTAATATGTCTTTCAAGCCGAAATCTGGCTCTGCTCTTGGAACTACTGCCGGAGTTGCTTCGATGACGGTTATGGATTTGATTCCGGTGACAGTTGAAGGACAGTGTGAACCGGTGGGAAGTGTTGAGGAACGGCTTCAGCAGATTACTCCTACAACTAAGGAACAGGCTGTTACGTTGGATGATAATAAAATCCCAGTTGTTGCCAATGTGTTTTCAGAGAAATGCGTGTCGTCCAACTCACTAAATAGCACTGCCTACGTCACAGGGAGCAAAGAGAATTCATCTGGGTTAAGGACTCTGGGTTCGAGTGGGATTGTGGCTTCTAATGTTATCATGAATCTACCACACGTTGCCCTTATGGTTGATCATTCAAATTTGACTTCTTATGAAATTCAATCTAATCAACTTTCTACTGATCATCCTCCTCGGATTGGTGCTGCGATTGACGAAGGGGCACAAACATTAAATACTGAAGATACGGCTATTGAAATCCAATCTAATCAACTCTCTACAGATTATCCTAATCAGATTGGGGCTGTGATTGAGCACGGGGCACAAAAATTACATACTAACAATAAAGCTATTGACGATGAGGATAAACACAAAGACACAGAACGAAGGGGAATTCTTGCAACTGGAGTCAAACTGGAACGTGATAAAAGGAGTAGAGTAAAAATAGGAAGATGGACCAGATTCAGCAGTCGGGTTGGGGTGGACAACTTGGAGACTAGCACGTTTAACAGATCCGGTACAAAAAGAAATTTCTCTGGTACATTTGAGGCAATGGTTGTGGATACTGAAAATGAGAAGAAACCTAAATATCAGAATGGATCCGATGAGCATGGTGTTTTCTTAACTTCACAATTGGGATCGGCGGAGGTTGTTGAACAGCCCCGCCGGGACCAATGAGTCTTTTAAGCTGGAACTGCCGGGGGCTTGGGAACCAACGGATAGTTAATGCCTTAAAAAAGATTATTAAGGCACAAGTTCCCAATTTAGTTTTTCTTATGGAAACTAAATCTAATAGAGGCTGGATGGAATATGTTCGTGATCAATGTGAATTTAAAAATGGATTGTTTGTGCCTAGTGAAGGAGCTAGTGGTGGTTTAGCTTTATTTTGGAGGAAGGAGATAACAGTACACATTCAAAATTACACATCGTCCCACATTGATGCGTTTGTTGATGGGGGTGTTAACGGATGGTGGCATCTAACTTGTTTTTATGGTAATCCGGAAACTTCTAGAAGATGTGAATCTTGGTCCCTACTTAAATCCCTTAGTACTTATTCACAGTTACCTTGGCTTGTTATTGGTGATTTCAACGAATTGGTGGGTTTGTCTGAAAAGGAAGGAGGTGCTTCTAGACCTGCAAGTCAAATGGCACGGTTTAAAGATGTAATTGATGTGTGTGGACTTAAGGATCTTGGCTTCATTGGTCCTCGATTTACTTGGTTGTATCAGAAATTTGATGGGTCACAAATTCGTGAGAGGTTGGATCGGGCTTTGGCTACAAGTGATTGGTTGAGTAAGTTCCCTACAGCAGAACTTTACCACCTTTCCTCTTTTGCTTCTGATCATTGTCCCCTAGCTTTGCATTTTGTTAGAAGACCAAAGAAGCGCAGGTATCATAAACCATTTAGATTTGAATCTATGTGGTTAAAAAATGAAAAATGTGACGAGGTTGTTCAAAGAGCTTGGGAGGAGGGATTATTGAGGAACTCGGCCTTCCCTTTAAACTCCTGCTTAGAATCATGTCATGTATGTTTGGATGATTGGAATAAGAATGACTTTGGACATGTAGGCCAGCAGATTACACGATTGCAGAAAGCTCTTGAATGGTTGGAGTTACAGCCTACTTCTCCTTCAATCATTACGGACATTCAGAAAACAAGAGTTGAATTAAATTGCTGGTTGGACAAAGAAAATGCCATGTGGTCACAAAGATCTAGAATTAACTGGTTTCAAGAAGGAGATAGAAATACCAGGTACTTTCACTCTAAAGCTTCTGCTCGATTTCAAAATAATATAATAGAAGGTATGGAGGATTCGGGTGGTACTTGGCAGGAGGATATTGGCATTATAGAGGGCATTATTGTAGATTACTATTCAGAACTATTTTCATCATCAAATCCTACGGACTTTATGGAATTACTTGATGCCGTGGAGCCTAAAGTCACCAGTGCCATGAACCAGATGCTTCTTCGGGATTTCCAGGATAGTGAAGTGAAGATAGCCTTAAAGCAGATGTATCCACTGAAAGTGCCAGGTCCAGATGGTATGCCTCCTCTCTTCTATCAACATTTTTGGCCTTTAATTGGTAATGTTGTCACTAAAACAGTACTTGATTTTCTTAATTCTGGAATTGTACCTCCAAATTTTAATGAAACTCATATTGTTTTAGTTCCTAAAATTAAAGAGCCAAAAAGAGTTACTGATTATCGCCCTATTAGCTTGTGTAATGTTGTTTATAAGCTTGCCTCAAAGGCGATTGCAAATAGATTAAAGAAGATTTTGCCATCTATTATCAATGACACTCAAAGTGCCTTTGTGCATGGAAGATTAATAACTGACAATGTTTTGGTGGCTTTTGAAACTATGCATCATATCAATATGAAAAAGGGAGAAAAAATGGGGAGATGGCACTTAAATTAGATATGAGTAAAGCCTGTGATAGGGTGGAATGAGGCTGCCTTGATAAAATTATGGAAAAATTGGGATTTGAGAGTAGGTGGAGAAAATTATTGTTGACATGCATCTCTATAGTTACATACTCTATTCGGATTAATGGGAAACCACATGGGCATATAGTACCATCAAGGGGTTTAAGACAGGGAGATCCACTATCCCCTTATCTTTTTTTGTTTTGTGCTGAGGGTCTTTCTGCTTTGATTAAGAAAGGGGTTGCTGATGGTAGACTTGAAGGTATAGCTGTTTGTAGGGGTGGGCCCAAATTATCTCATTTATTTTTTGCAGACGACAGCCTCATTTTTTGTAGGGCATCCTTGGAAGAATGTGATTCACTACAAAGGATCCTTCATGTTTATGAGAGAGCTTCTGGTCAACAATTAAATAGAGCGAAAACTTCCCTTTTCTTTAGCTTTAATACTGATCATTCAGTTCAAGAGGTAATTAAACGTAGATTTGGTGCTCAGGTCATTAGACAACATGAAAAATATCTTGGCCTCCCTTCGCTGGTTGGAAGAAAAAAGCGCAACACTTTTAATGAAATAAAAGAAAAACTTGCAAAAAAGCTAGCTTGTTGGAAGGAAAAATTGCTTTCTAAAGCAAGTAAGGAAATCTTGATCAAGGCGGTGGCACAGGCAATTCCAACTTATTCAATGAGTTGTTTCAAACTTCCTGATACTCTCTGTGAAGAATTGATGAGTATGATTCGTAATTTTTGGTGGGGTCAAAAACAGGATGAAAGAAAACTAAATTGGATGTGTTGGGATAATCTTTGTAAGCCTAAGGTAGATGGAGGTATGGGTTTTAAACAGCTAAAACCTTTCAATTTGGCTTTACTAGCTAAACAAGGTTGGAGATTGCAAATGGGACAAAATTCTCTTGTTTATCATGTATTCAAAGCAAGATATTTTCCTAATTGTGATTTTTTTGATGCGTCACTTGGTAATAATCCATCGTATGTTTGGCGTAGTCTTATGGCTGCCCAAAAGCTTGTGCAACATGGGCTGAGATGGCAGATTGGTAATGGTCTCAATGTGCAGGTATGGAAGGATAAACGGCTACCAAGCTCCTCAACTTTTCAAGTTGTTTCCCCAAGGCTGAACTCCCCAATAGATCTTCGGGTTTCTGAACTCATTGATTCGGAAAATAAGTGTTGGAATCTACATTTACTGCAGCAGCTGTTCTTGCCGTTTGAGGTGGAGGAAATAAGAAGTATTCCACTTAGTTCTTCTCTTCCGCCTGATAAGCTAATCTAGACAGGTACCTCTAATGGGATGTTTACTGTACGAAGTGCCTATAAACTTGCTTTGGAGTGTTCAGGTGATTTTGGTGGTGCTTCTTCTTCGGATGGTAGCCATTTACGCCTTTTTTGGAAGAAACTGTGGCGTCTACCTACTCCACATAAAATCAGACATTTTCAATGGAGGGCTTGTAGGGATATCTTCCAACCAAATCGAATCTTAAGTGACGTAAGGTGTTGACTGAAGATCTCTGTGATACCTGTTTGCTAGAGCCCGAAACTTCTGGCCATTTATTTTGGTCATGTCCAAGAGCTAAAGCAGTATGGAGCTGTGCAGGTATGCTTGATTCGGTTTCTGCATTTCATTTTAATAGTTTTATGGAGTTAGCGTGGAAGTTGATTATGGTGGATGGGTGTGATGAAAATACTACTGCGTTGATGGGAATGATTGCTTGGAGGTTATGGGGCAACCGGAACGAAATACACAATGGTGGAAAAAAACTAAGTGCAATGGAGTTGTGTCGTGATGCATCAATGTGGCTGCTGGAATTTCAAGAAGCTAATGTTACTGCATTACCGTGGCTGTCTAAACCAGCTCTCCAACAGTGTTGGCTGCCTCCCTCTGATCAGTTGTACAAAGTGAATGTGGATGGGGCTGTGTTTAAAGCAAGGAACGAATCTGGGATTGGTGTAATAGTCCGTGATGCTAACGGTTTGGTTGTGGCTGCTATGAGCAAAAAAATCCATGCTCCATTGGGTCCTTTAGAGGTCGAAGCAAAAGCATTTGAATCTGGTTTGGAGTTTGCCAAAGAGATAGGATTACAGGAATTTATTTTGGAAGGTGACTCTCTCAATGTGGTTCGTGCCCTTCAAGGATTAGCGCCTTCACCTGTTTCGGTGATGCCTATTATTTATGGGATTCAAAGTTCTACCCATGATGTTAGGAATGTGTTATTTTCTCATGTATGTAGAAATGGGAATAAACCTGCCCATATTTTAGCAAAACATGCTATTAGTATTGTTGACTTTGTGGTGTGGATGGAAGAGAATCCTTGGTTCTTGGATCAAGCTCTCCATCATGATGTAATGTTTTCTTCTGTTTAATGAAAGTTTTCAAGTTTGTTATCGAAAAAAAAAAAAAAGAAGAAAAGAATCTTGATTAACTAACTAACCACGTGCATATCACGTGTTTTACAACTCATCTCACATAACAGTGGAAATACGACAGGTAGCTTTGTTTAGTTAATAAAACGACTGTAGCTTTGCTTTATTGGGGTAAAGTTGTTGGTGCAGAGCACCATAGATTGAGAAGGGCTAGCATTTCCTTCGTTCTATGACGACTTAAATGATTCTACAAATTAAATACTTCAATTTTTTTTTTTTTTTGAGAAACATTAAATAGTTTAATTATTAGTTTGACATTTTTTGCAACGTTTTAATTTCCCACAAGGAGAGTTTCAATTAAGGTCACCGCACATCTCAATGTATAAAGCATGCATCAATCTTTCAAACTGCAAAAAGGTAATGTGTTCAGATAGTCTCTGTTTCAAGTTCAAAAAGAAAAAAAGAAAAAAAAAAAAACTAGAAGAATAAATATTTTACCAAGACAAGAAGCAATACATATATATGGATCCCTTGCGTTGCGTAAATGTTCATCTTTTAACAGCATCCAACAAAGCTTGAGCGAGCGTAATAAACATCAGATGGTCCTATAGATTTTCCTTTGATTCTTTTCTTCCTTCTTTTGCTTTTTCTCTTAAGGGTTATGCTTTTCTTTGTTTGGTAGTAAAGATCTTGTAAGAATTATATGCCAGCATACAACAGGAAGTTGTCCCTACATAATTGCCTTTTATCAATGTTGAGTGCCCGTGATAGATTCCTTGGTTCTTCCTGTCAATTACAAAAGCAGGAAAGAAGAACATTTGTAGCACCTCTAATCACTTTCGCAAATCCATTATCCTAGTTTCTTTCATTTTCTTCTGATATCTATCAAACTTCCATTTCCAAGTATGGCTGAATCTATAGTTTCTTCTCTCTTGGAGCAGTTTGCTTCAATCACTTTTCAGGAGGCTGAACAAGAGATAAGGTTGGTCATTGGTGTTGATGAAGAAGTTCGAAAGCTTGAAGGCAATCTCCGAACCATCCAGGCGGTGCTTGATGATGCTGAGAAAAGACAGCTGAAGGAGGAAGCTGTGAAGCTTTGGTTAAAAAGGCTTAAAGATGTATCCTACGAGATGGATGATGTGCTGGACGAGTGGAACACTGCAATGATCAAATCAGAAATTGAGAAACAAGAAAAAGCTGAAAGCTCCCCTATTCTAAAGAAGAAGGTATGCTCTTTCATCCCTTCCTCTTCGTGTTGTTTTCGTCAATTTAAAAAGCTTGGTTTGCGTCACGGTATTGCTCACAAAATAAAATAATTGAGTGAAAACTTAGATGAGCTTCACAAAGAGAGTGACAGGTTCGGGTTTAGGATTTACTTGAATAGGGATACTGAAGCAGTTGCTCGACCAAAAACTACCTCCCTTATTAATGTATATAAAATATGTGGTCGTGATAAGGAAAGGAATGAGCTAGTGAGCAACCTCTTGGGCAAGGGTAGCCAAGAAGAAAAGAGCCCCCATGTCATCTCCTTAATAGGCATGGGAGGTATGGGAAAAACAACTCTTGCCCAACTAGCCTACAATGATGTTGATGTGCAGGCCCATTTTGAAACACTAATATGGGTATGTGTTTCTAATCCTTTTGATCAAATTAGGGTTGCCAAAGCAATCATTGAATCTATTGTAGATCAACCCCCTGACAATACTGAATTGCAAAATCTAGTAAATAGAATTTGTGATTTGATAAGGGGAAAGAAGTTTTTTCTTGTTTTAGATGACGTGTGGTCTGAAAAACCCAATGATTGGGAGCCATTCGAACTTGCACTCAAATGTGGCGCTCAAGGTAGTAGAATTTTGATCACCACATGTAAGGAGGGAGTTGCAAAGATGGTAAATAGTGCATATACCATCAATTTAGATGTATTATCTGACGAAGACAGCTGGTTGATATGCAGTCTAGTGGCGTCTGTTGACAAAGACGATGAGCAACTAGGAAAACTTGGTCGAGAACTAGCAAATAAGTGTAAAGGCTTGCCACTCGCTGCAAAGATTCTAGGGAGTGTCATGGGCGGCCAAAGAAGTAGGCAAAAATGGAAGAATATTTTGGACAGTAATTTATGGGACTTAGAAGATGTTCAAAATGGTGTTTTAGGACCATTATTATATAGTTATAATGAATTGCCGTCAACAATAAAACAATGCTTCTTGTATTGTGCTAACTTTCCAAAGGATTATCTTTTTTCTAGAAATGAGTTGGTCTACCAATGGATGGCACAAGGATATTCTAGCTCGAAATCTAATATGGAGGATATGGGAGAAAGGTACTTTGAAAAATTAGCTATGCACTCCTTCTTCCAAGATTTTGAGAAAGACGACAATGATGATGATAAGATAATAAGATGTAAAATGCATGATATAGTGCATGACTTTGCCCTATCAATGACAACAAATGAATGCTTCACAATTGATGTTGACAAAGTATTGGGGATAGAATTAAAAAGTGCTCGCCATTTGACATTAGAATTAAAGAAGGAAACACAATTTCCAGTATCTATTTATAATGCAAAAAATCTACGAACTCTTTTTTTTAGAGATTCAAGCATTGTCTTTCCACTTGATTTATTCCAACATTTGACATGCCTCCGGTCATTGAATTTGGAATATAGTGCCTTTGAGAAAAACTTCCAAATGAAGTGGAAAAATTAAAACATTTAAGATTTCTCAATTTATCAGGTTGTTCTGATATTACAAAATTACCTGAAACAATGTGTAATTTATGTAATTTACAAACTTTGGATATTAGTAATTGTCGTAAAATTAAGAAATTACCTCAAGAAATGGGTAAACTAATTAAATTGAGACATCTTCTTATTGATGGTTGTCATGCATTGACCGAACCCTTTCCAAAGGGATTGGGAGATTGAGTTCTCTTAGAACATTAGAGAAATTCATAATAGGTGGTATAAACAATATTGGGGAATGTAAACTTGGAGAGTTGAAGAATCTAGTCCACCTTAAAGGGTCTCTTGAGATAAAAGGCCTGGAAAACGTAATAGATGTACAAGAGGCTGAGAATGCACAACTAAAAAGAAGATACACCTCCGTGAGTTGAGATTATGGTTTGGTGGGGAAGCTGAGAATAGAAGAGGGGAGAATGATGAATTAGTTCTTAATGCGTTGGAGCCACATCCAGAGTTGGAGAGTTTATGGATTTATGGGTACGGGGGTACAGGGTATCCTAATTGGGTGATGTCTTTGACCATTTTGAAAAAGCTTCAGCTTAAGCATTGGGATAAGTTAGAGCAATTGCCTCCTCTGGGGAAGCTGTGTTTCCTCGAATCATTAACGATATCTTATCAAAAAGGGTGAAAAAGGTGGGTGTTGAATTCTTGGGAATAGAATCCAATAGGAAGAAGGATGAGGAGAAGGGATCAACATCAACATCAACATCATCACTTATCTTATTACCTAATTTGAAATCTCTCTATTTTGAGGTTATGCTAGAGTGGGAAGAATGGGATGGGATGAGAGAAAGTGGTGTTTCAGAATTAGTTTTAATTATGCCACGTCTTCAGGTTTTGACAATTGATGTGTGCCCAAAGCTAAAGTCATTGCCCAACTTCCTCGAGAAAACTTCGTTAGAGGAATTGACTATCGATTGTCGAATTTCCAATTGTATGACGTTGGCAACTTTACCCGGATTGAAATCACTTTCATGTGTCAATCTGAATAATGGAGAGCATTTTTCCACTTTGGGGAAGCTATTGCTCCTCGAATCATTATGGATAAGTAATACGGAAAGAGTGAAAAAGGTGAGCGTTGAATTTTTGGGAATAGAAGACGAATCCAACAACAACAACAAGATAGACGACGAGAAGGGATCGGCATCATCATCTTCTTCTTCTCCGCTTGTCTTATTCCCTAATTTAAAGTCTCTTAAATTTTGGGGGAATGGAAGAGTGGGAAGAATGGGATGGGATTGGAGGAACAATGAGAGAAGAAGCACAAAAAAGTGGTGTTACTATCACTATTATGCTACGTCTTCAGTATTTGAATATTTGGGAATGCCCCAAGCTGAAGTCACTGCCAGACTTCCTTCCTACAATTCCATTGAAGACACTGAGGATCAATGCTAGTCCAATTCTCAGGGAATGTTGCAAAACAGAGATAGGAGATCAATGGCCCAAGATTTCTCACATACCCAACATCTTTATTGATTTTACATATGTGCGAAGAGATGGTCGTCCAACGCAATATTGAATCTCAGTTCGATCGATTGGGGGCGTTGCAAGTCCCATCCATTCAGTTAAGGTAACTTCTTTCACTTTGTGTCCTTCGTTTTTTTCTTTCTTTCTTTTTATATCAAGTCGCATCCATCCAAATAGTTCAATTTCATTTGCCCACTATTCACAAAATTACAAAAATGTGTTGGAGATTTATCTATCTGAAAAGAAAAAGAAAAGGGTCAGATTAAAGTTTAACTTTTTTTTTTTTAATGAGAATATTAACGTTATTTTACTACTGCGTCTTAATTATTTTCATAATCCCTTGTTCTTCAATATGTTATCTTGTTTTATGATTATCAAAAAAAAAAAAAAAAGTTATCTTAATTTATTGTATTTTTATTTTATATGGTTTTTCTTCTTCATACCAATGACAAGAAGACTCTTCTTTGTGAAAGTGTTTTCTCTATGGTAAAATCCTCATACTTGAAAGCATATTTTGTGCTGGAGAAAATTTGCGCGTATGGATGCATGTTTGGAAAACACCCACAAAAGAAATTTATTTATCATTTTAAAATCACAGTAAGGCTTGCATTTTGTATCGCATACTGACAAATGAAAGGTCAGCAAGGTATGTGATCATTTGCAACTTATGCAATCTTCTATCTATAAAATTTCTAGAATAAATATTTAGCAGGAGGATTTAACTCATAATCATCGGCTTTAATGTCACAGGTTCAAGAGTTTGAATCCGGAGGAGTGCATGTGGTTTTCTTGTCCTTTAGATTGAAGTGTTTCATGCAAATAAAGAGGGAGAGAGTGGGATGTTAGCACTGGGATCAGAGGGAATAACTAGATAAAAGTCTGTTGTTTGTTTGTCTGTTTATGCCATCCATAGTTGGCTAATTTTGGAATGACAATGTAAAAGGTGAAGAGTAGAAGACTGGACCAGTCCAAAAATTACCCAAATTCTGGAATCAAGGCCATTTTACTTTTGGTTTAATATGGGCACTTTGATTATAGTTCTCCTACAGGTAACTTGTTTTTTTGTTTTTTTCAGCCCCTTTTTGCTATTGTTGCATTTGCTTCTTTGTACATTTTTAACAACTATAATGTCCAACCTATCAAGGGTCTAGGTATGTTTCACTCTCATTTAGTCCAGACATAATGCAAAAGTGTTTCATGCTCCTCGGGCCTCATTCAATCTGATTTGATTTGGTGATACATGCAATTTTTTAATGGATATCATTGAGTATATTATTTTAAAAGTTTTAAAAACCTAGCATGTAGCACAGGTTTTTTTTTTTTGGGTAAAAATCTCCATTATCAATTCAATGATGTAGCTAAAAGAGCTACCCTGCCATGTGACACATGAAAGGAAAATTAGATAATTCGCATCTTTTATCTATATGCTAATCTTAAGATGAAAGAGAAGGTCTCTTTAGGCTCCAAAATGATTTTGTTGATGATCAAGTTTTATAGATACAGGGTTAGATGCTTGCAAGTTATCAAGTTTTATATCAATATTGTATGTTTTGTTTCTTGTCTCAGACATGAAGTGATTTTTTACATTGTAGAGTGCAAAGTATAAGAGGTGACAACCGGTCAAGAAGAAAAAATTACAAATACCTTGGCTTTGTTAGTTGGATAGAAAGAGTTGGATACTCTTTTCTAGAGCAACATTCGTGGAAGTGAGTAACATTTTCTTAATAGTCTATTACAACTTCTTTGCTGCCTCAATCTTATCCTCACTTGACAAGTTTCCTCTATGGTTATGGTTTATTTTCTTCATGATATAGGTAATTACAAAAACACTACACATAGATGTACTTGCTCTCTCTCTCTCTTTCTCTCTCTCTGCTTTCAGCTGAGGCAAATTATAACCTCTTGCCTCTATTCTTTCACTTGTCATTATGTCTTTTATCACACATTCAGTTACATCTCCAAAGCTATCTGCAGAATTCAAGAGCAGAGCATGTTGCAAAATGTTTGAGATTAAACTTTAAGATTTGAATTTACATAGTTGTCTTTGCCTTGGGAATCGGCTCCAATTTATATGTTAACTCTTGCATCTTAGCAGATGTACTTTCTTGGAGTAGATGGGACTTGGAAAAAACTTTTGTGATATTAATATGAGGTAATGCAATTTGATTCAACAGAGATAGGAGATTGGAAATTTGGAAATGCCCCAAGCTGAAGACGCTGCCAGACTTTCTTCTGGCAACTCCATTGAAGAAACTGGAGATCTATGATAAATTCGTCAGATTTGTGACCAAATAGTTCAATTTCATTTGCCCATTATTCACAGAATTACAAAAAATGTGTTGGAGATTTATCTATTTGGAAAGAAAGAAAAGGTCAGATTGAAGTTTAACGTTTTTTTTTTATGAGAATATGAACGTCATTTTACTACTGCATTTTACTTATTTTCATATTCCCTTGTTATTCAATATGTTATCTTGTTTTATGATTATAAAAAAAAACTAAAGCCATCTTGTTTTATTGTGTTTGATTTTATATGGTTTTTCTTCTTCATACTGACGATAAGATGACTTTTCTATTTTTAAAGTGTTTTCTCAGTGGTAAATTCCTCATCCTAAATATTTATTCTGTAGGCCTCATTGAATCAGAAATCAAATTGTAGTCTATGGGAAGTATGTTTTGTGTTAGAGCAGATTTTCGCATATCAATGCATGTTTGGGAAAGACCCACCAAAGAAATTCATTTATCATATTAAAATTGCAGCAAGGCTTTCATTTTGAATCACATGCTGCCAAATGGTCGGAAAGGTACATAACCATTTGCAACTTATGCAATCTTCTATCTGTAAATTATGAGGGCTTGAAAATTGAGCTCATAATTTTCAGCTTTAATGTCACAGGTTCAAGAGTTTGAATCCAGGGGCATGTGGTTTTCTTGCCTGTTAGTGATTGAAGTGTTTCATGCAAATAAAGAGGGAGAGGGAATAATTATATAAAAGTCTGCTGTTTGTTTGTCTTTTTGACGCCATCCATAGTTGCCCAATTTTAGAATGAAAATGTAAAAGGTGAAGAGTTGCAGATTGGACCAGTCTAAAAATTCCCCAAATTCATCATCAGTTTGTGCAAAAATTTTGGAATCAAGGCCATTCAGCTTTTGGTTTAATATGGGCACTTCGATTATAGTTCTCCTACAGGTAACTTCTTTTTCCTTTTTTCTGCCCCATTTTTCTATTGTTGCATTTCTTCTTTGTCCATTTTTAACAGCTATAATGTCCAACCTATCAAGGTTCTAGGTATATTTTGCTCTCATTCAGTCCAGACATCATGCAAAATGTTTCATGCTCCTCGGGCCTCATTCAATCTGATTTGATTTGGTTATACATGCACCTTTTGTTGGATATCATTGAGTATATTATTTAAAAGTTTTAAAATCCTAACACAGCACAGGTTTTTTTTTTTTTTTTTTTTTGGTGTGTGTGTGTGTGTGTAAAAATCTCCATTATCAATTCAAAGATGTAGCTAAACTAGCTACCCTGCGATGTTACATGAAAGGAAAATTAGATAATTTGCATCTTTAATCTATATGCTAATCTTAAGATGAAAGAGACGGGCTCTTTACACTCCAAAATGATTTTGTTGATGATCAAGTTTTATAGATATAGGGTTAGATATTTGCAAGTTATCAAGTTTTAAATCAAAATCGCATGTTTTTTTTTTCTTGTCTCAGAGGCTGAAGTGATTATTTACATTGAAGAGTGTGAAGTATAATTGGTTACCACCGGGTGAGAAGAAAAAATTACAAATACCTTGGCTTTGTTAGTTGGTTAAGAAAGAGCTTTTTTTGGAGCAGCATTCGTGGAAGTGAATAACATTTTCTTAATAGTCTATTCCAACTTCTTTGCTGCCTTGATCTTATCCTCACTCAACAAGTTTCCTCTATGGTTATGGTTTATTTCCTTCATGATATAGGTAATTATAGAAATACTACACATAGATGTACTCGCTCTCTCTCTGCTTTTGGGTGAGGCAAATTATAACTTCTTGCCTCTATTCTTTCACTTGTCATTATGTCTTTTATCACGCATTCATTTATGGGGGCTTTCAACTTTCTTATAAAATCAAGAACTGTTTAATCATGCTTCATATACCCTCCCCCCCAAATTTGTTTTTCCTGAGTTTGTAATTTTTCCCAACTATTACATTTTTTTTTTTTCAAATGGGTTGTGGTCTTATATCAATTCTTTCTCCTAAGCAATTAACCATTACTTTTAAGATTTAGGAGTTTCTAAGCAGAGAATTTAGTTTTGTGAAAAGACAGTTGGCTGTCATTTTTTCTTATTACAAATTTTGTGAGGAAAAGTGCAATAAGAAAGGATTTGTGTCCAAAATCCATTGCTTAGATATGACTAATAAAAAAAAAATCCATTGCTAGATATGCTTTTTATCTTTTATTTTCATTTTTTTAAGGGGTAGTACTTCTAGAAGTTTCACTAGAATGCACGTCTAATGCCACAAAATAATCTCAGTTGCAAAGCTTGGCAAAATTGTCTTAGCTCCTGCTTTGTGTTTCATTCTATCATTCCTTCATCTTTGTTTATTGTGCGGGGTGAACTCCAAACTATGTTTCATTTGGGAAAGCACATCTTGCAGAAGAGGGAATGGTCGTGCAAAACCATTTGGCACCATGATTGGAACATCATGAGGGGTCAGTTGCATCTCCAAAGCTGTCTGCAGCATTCAGGACCAGGGCATGTTACAAAATATATCTTGTTTGACATTAAACTTTAAGATTTGACTTTACATAGTTATCTTTACCTTGGGAAACAGCTCCAATTTCTATGTTAAGTAATTATTAATTCTTGCATCTTAGCAGTTGTGCTTGCTTGGAGTAGATGGGACTTGGAAAGAAATTATGTGATATTAATATGAGGTAATGCAATATGATTCAACACTAATATTGGTTTGTGCTGTGGAGGTAAAATTGGATTATTTTAAGATCCTTGATTTTGTTAGTACTGGGTTGTGTAATATTAAGAGTCTTTTAGCTCAACTGCATCTCATGGTGTTTCCAATACATCCAGGTTCAAATTCCCCCATAGAAAAGGTCTTTTGTTGTTTACATACCTTAAATAAGACTCATAGTGTTTGAAGTTTTAAGCAGAGAAAATGGTGTATTGCATTACAGAGGTGGGCTTTATAAACATCTTTTTGCTTGAAGTTCCTAGTTTTCGAATGTTCCAAAGTGATAATGATCTAAAAGATTAGCTTTTTCCAAATTCTTCATTGTAGCCTTAGCATCGTCTGATTTTTGCCTCTCATCAGCCTTACTTTGAAGTTCTGCATTTTGTTTCCTTAGTAAACTAGATAAATTTCACGAGTGAGGAACAACTATTTGCAAAAAAAAAATAAAAAAAATAACTGCTAGTATTATTGGGGAATTATTTAAAATGGAAAATGATCAGATTGAATGTTAATGGAGATAATAGCGGGGATTCTCATATTATGCAACTTCCCTTGTTCTTGTTTTAATTCTTTTTTTTTTTTTTTTTTTTGTGTGGTTTTAATTTCATTCTGCTACAAATAAGATCAAAGCATTAGAAAATATCAAGATTGCAACCTTTCTTATTTCTTACAAAGAAAGAAAAGAGGCGTTGTTTATCCATACACATATATTGCTAGAAGAACTGTAAAGCTGCTTTTTGTCAATATAGAATTTTATATGGATTATTGAAGAAATTAATGTCAAGTATTGAAGTGTGATGAGAAAAGTGGATATCTTACATTATCATGAGGTATATTAATTGTGTTACCTTCTTCATATGATACTTCCATTACCTGTTTCCCCATCTCCACTTCCCATGTACTAAATATTTAATATTTGGTTGTCCTTGTCTATTCCAGGTATTAAATTCTATCTGGAGAAGCAAATTTTGTGTTGGCGCAAACTTTTATACATGGATGCATTGTTGGGAGAGGTGCTAAAAAAACACTCAATTATCATTTCAAAGAGGCAATATGGAAAGCATATCTTATGATAATGGGTCTCTTTTAGTGGTCAACAAGATGTATGGAGTATGGACACATCAAGGGTGAACCTCTCTTATAATGAAATGATAGTCACTACTGAGACAGGGTTATGTATAGACCTTCATTATCATTTCATAGGTGTATCAAAGAAAGTTCTTTAATATGAATAATTGTTCTCTTTTAGAAGTCAACGAGATGTGGGGGGACACATCAAGAGTAAACCAGTTAATTGACCACTACATCTTAGGTAGTCCTCCATCTATAATTTTGAACACTTGCAAATTATCTAGTTTTCCTTTTTGTAGGGTTAGGTGCTTGCTATTAATCAAGTTTCAAATTAATGCCATTTGTCAGTTTCTTGTCTTAGAGTCTGAAGTATTTCGTGGCACGGATGTATTGGAGAATGAAAGTGATTGCCTGGAGTAGAGAAGAAGATATAATCAATGCCTTGGCTTTGTTAGCTAGATAAAGTAGCCATCAGTGGTGTCTTGTTTTCTTTGTAATCCTATATCCTTGGATGAACAGTGTTTTCTACTAGATTCTTATGACTTATTTGGTCTTTACCACCTCAATCCCATCATGTATTTTATTCCTGGAGTTTCCTCATTAATTTGGGTTTATTTCCTTCATGATACAGATGATTGCAGAACACTGAAGATAAATGTACTTTGTAACTACTCCCTCTCTCTCCATTTATGGTTGAGGCAAAGTGTGATTTTTCTTCACTCTTTCTCCTTTCACTTCTTTTTTGGTGCCATAGCTCTCTTGTTTGATCACTGCTTCCAGCTTTTCAAACAATCAAACTAGTGAAAAATGCTCCATAAATTTTCTTTTCTTTCTTGTATTAGCTAATTGATTTTCTTTGCAGAAAGCCATATTACAACATTACATGATTGTTTATAGTTAAGAAATAGGCACACATAAAACGAATTCTTCTTTTTATGTTCATTGTTTCCAACAAATCTTGTTCTTATGTCCATTCCTTTTTAGCAGTTTTACCAATTATGAGTTGGAACATTGTATAGTTTCTAGCAAGAGAAGAAGTTTAGTCGAAAAAAAGTAAATAACTCTTCTATTTTTGTTGTTATAAAAATTGTGTATTTGAGAAAGGGTGATGACAAAGGTTTTTTTAGGCCAAAAATATTGCTCGACATAATTATGGTATCTGTAATCTTAGAAGTGAAACTAGAATTCCCCTTTAGTAACACCCAAAAACAAAGCATGAAGCTTATCCATTAATTCTCTCATTCTTTCTTCTTGTTCATTAATCAGGGAGAGTTGGGAACTGTGATGTGTTTGGATAAAACATCCCATGCAAGAGAGACTGGTAAATGCCTTTTTTTTTTTTTTTTTTTGTTGAAAAATTCCTACCTTTTGTTGCCATTTTATAATTTCCTAATTCTGGAATGGATTTATAAAAAGTGGACAAGAGAAGATTGGACCAAATAAAGAAAAAAGAATCCAAATTTGTCATCAGAATGAGCAAAAAATATCAGTATTGAAGCCATATAACTCTTGCCTTTGATATGGGCACCTCAATTCTAATTTATCTACAGGTAACTTTTTATTCTTCTCTTTCCGTGATGCTTGCTGCATTTTCTTGTTGATCCATAGTCAGTAACAATAATTTCCAACCTATTAAGGGCACAAGAATACTTTGCTCTCATTCAGTCCAGACATCATGCAAAATTTTGTGTTCCCATGGGCCTCAGACATCACGAGTAGACTTTTAACTACAAAGCTCTGTTATCATTTCAAAGATGCAGCAAAAACAATCTTGACTTCAAATGCTGGTCTTCTGTAGAGGCCAGTCTATTTGGTGAACGGCAAAATCTTTATGTAATTTCTTATCTATATTTTTGAATGCTTATAACTGTTAGGTACTTTAAAATATATATATATATATATATGTCAACCTTTTAATCAATGTCATATGCTTGTTTCTTGTCTCAGGGCTAAAGTGTGCTGCGGCAAGCATGAGATGCAAACACCAGGTTGAAAAAGATATTACAAACACCTTGGAACAACATCCCAACTGGAAGATTGTGAATGTGGGAGGTAACGATCCGATACTGCTTTTATGGAACAACATTACTGGAAGTGAACAAGAGTTTCTTGTTAACTTATTACAATTTTTTTGCTGAAGGAGTTTTTTACTATCCTCATTTGTTTTGGTTCATTTCTTTCATGATACAGGTAATCACAGGATTCAGGAAACCTTTATGTTCTTTTTCTCCCTCCTCTTTTGGCTTAGGCAAAGTAAAATTGCTTATAACTCTTCTTGCCTTTCTGCTGCTCTCTGTCATACTGTTATTGTGTTGATGTATCACATATTCATATATGAGGGTTTCAGGTTTCTAATACAATCAAGAGCTAGATACTCATGTTTCATAAATTCAATTCACTTTTTTCGCTTAACTAGTTGTCAATTTTTTTCTATTAGACTGCCCCACATCATTGCATTGAATAATTGCTGCATTTTCTCACCATTGATTAGAACTGAATTTCAAGATGTTATTGCTATCTAGGTTTTTTATGTACAAGACTAAGTAATTGTAAATAACACTGAAATCACACCGTAACAGTCAAGGCTACCTTTCTTTGTGCCAATGTCTGCTTGACTACTACTAGTTGCTTTGCTTTTATTTGATTGGCATTCTGAAGCATAGTTCATCTTGATATCTTTTACTAATGAAAAGAAATTTCTTTAAAATTGGTCTGTGATCCTATATTGATTCCTTTCTCAATAAATTAATAATAAGTTGCAAGATTGTTTAGTTTCTAAGCGTAAAATTAAGTTTAGTTGAAAAGTCAATTGTACATCAATATTTTGTATTATAAAATTTACAGAAGAAAGGCAGCATTGAGGAAAGATAAGAGACCAAAACAATACATGGTTTGTTAGACACCATTTTGGTGGCTATGATTTTAGAAGTTGCACTCGAATGCATAGTTAGTACTACAACAAAGACAATACAAAGGCTTAGAATGCACAATTAAAAATACAAAATAATTTACGTGGCAATTGTTAAAAATGATGTTATACTTTTTGTTTTATTTATAATTCATTTTGTCTTATTTATTATGAAAGGTGAACTTCAAACAATATTCCTTATGGAAGCAAATCTTGTGCAAGAGGAAATGTCATGCAAAAGGTTAAAATTTTTGTAGCACCATAATCTGAACATCATATGGGTTAGTGACACCTCCAAAGTAGTTTAACCATTCGTGCCTAGGACATATACTAAATATATATTGTTTGCCACAAATAACTCTGTAACTTCATTTTCATAGTTGTCATTAACTGGGCAACACCAGTTTATATGTTCAATGGTTATTGATCTGTGCATTTCAACCAGTTGTACTTGCTTGGAGTAAATGGAACTTGAAGAGGGACTTTATGATCTACACGGTGATGAAATTCATGTTGGCACGAATATTGGTTTGCTTGTTGCAGAGGTAAAATTGGATTCATTTTGTGATCCCTTATTCAGAGGTGTGGGCTATGCACTGGAGCATTAATAAGTTGCTGTGAAAATGATAATTTGTAACTTGCATAAAGAGTATCCTTCTCTGTAGGAAACTATAAGGTGTGCATTCAAAGATATTGTGGCTGGACTCCCTCAAAACGTTGATAGTGGAACTCCAGTAATCATATGCTTTGTTTAACCTGTGCATTGTGAGTCTGATCTTATCTCCTGATGCATATAATTTAATCTCAAAACTGTCTCAAGTTGGTTATTAATCCTGATTTAGGTTACAAGGTCTTTTGGTTCTGACACTCACATGGATGAGGCCTAACAAGCTTTATCGATGCCCATGTTTGAAGTTGGAAGCATTGAGAAGGATTTGCACACTGCAGTGGTGAGCTTTACCTTTATCTTATAACTAGAAGTTCCTAGTTCTCGACTGTTTGTATTGGTGGCCAAAATATTAGCTTACAATCTTGTGCTTTGTATCCTTAATATACTCTAATTTCTCTCATTCAATAGGCTTACCTCAATAATTTGATTTTTGTTCCCTTGAATTTGGCATATTTTGAGAAAGGGACTTGATAGGGCATTTGGTGATATAAAATTTGCAAGCAATGGTAACCTGTGTATTTGTGGCTCGAGAATTGAAGGTAGTGAGGGATATATTGGAAGCTTTTTTCATTGATCAATGTCATTTTTGTAATCATTTTACAACCATACACTAAAATAAAATTTTTACTTTTCTCTTGCAGTCCGAGTGTCCACAAATTTTACAGTTAGCCACTTATTTGTATATGCGTGAAATTAAAGGCCATAAAGTACAGGCTATGGTAATGGGTTTCTCATTCAGCATATAGGTAACTATTTATCCTTATTCTTCTTTATCATCTTACCTTTTTCATATTATCTACGAACTTAAACTATAGAAATCTGTAATTATAATTACCCTTTTTTTAATTATAACCAACACATTGCTCAATATCATTATACCGTGTTATTGTAGGGGATTACGTGGACTAATTGATATCTTATTTTCCAATGGTTATGCTCAACTCCTACCAAATTAAAGCTCTTCCTTTTCTTCCATTGGTAACGGCCTAATTTTCTGAATCATGCACGTTTTGTATACTTGCACCAAATACTTGTGATTTTCTTTTGGTGTCAAATCCACTAAAATTTTCATAGCAATAATGGCCTTACATCCAATGTTGGGCCTAAGAAAGATAAGCTCATATGGGTGGCAAATTCAAGAGGAATTTTCTCAGTAAAATCAGCATACCAGCATACCACAGAATTTCTCAATACCAGTACCATCAGTGATACTCAGTGGAAAGGGCTATGGAAAATCAAAACTCTAGAAAGGATCAAATTTCTTTTGTGGAGATTAGTAACCACTGCTCTGCCCACAAGAGACAATCTAAGGCATAGGATACATATCACAGATACATCATGCAATCTATGCGGACATAACTCTGAAACAAGTTGCCATCTTTTCTTGTCATGTCCTGTTGCTAGGGCCCTCTGGTTCTCTAGCTGCTGGGGGCTAAAACCTGAGGAACACCACATCCAAAGCACTGAGGAAATCATCAAATTCGTCCTAGTGCCCGCCCAAGCATCCAACACTGATATTCAGCAATGTTTCATAGCCTCAACCATGGCTTTTGTCATTGATGAAATCTGGTGCCTTAGAAACAGCTCCCTGCACAATGGAAACCAACCAAACATCCAAAAATCCAGCTTGAGAATCAGGGATAGAACCCTTGAGTTTTCCCTCATATCCCAAGGCAATTCACAGACACTCTGCCCTCTCGTTAACACCTGCTGGACTCCATCCCCACAAGAGTGGATAAAGGTAAATATGGATGCTGCCGTATCAACATCTTCGACAGCCCTAGCCGCTATTGCAAGAGACCATGCTGGCAAAGTAATACATGTACGGACCAAGATGCACAAGCCCTGTTGCCCTCTCCAAGCTCTTCTTTGCACAATCCATGTCATCTTCAAAAGAGACTCCAAAGAATGCAGTGACCCACCCTCCTCGTCTGTGTGTCCAGATTGGTCCATTAGCACTGTTTAAAGTAACGTCCTTCGCTTAGCTTTTTCTTTTAATAGGTGCTCTTTCTCTTGGGTTAGAAGATCTGGTAACTCTGCTGCCCACATAGCAGCCAGAATTACTATGAACTCTAACTTGCCTTTATGTTTAAATAATGACAATCTGCCTGTGGCGCTTCAGTCCCTCTTGTTGCATATTGTCCCCATGTACATCGTTCCTTCTAATATATATCATTGAAGCTTATAAAAAAAAAAAAAAAAAAAAAATTAGGGTCCAGTTAAAGCCTTTTATTTTTGGAAACTTTTTCTCGAGAATTGAAAAATCTTTCAATACATTTTCAATTCTTGATAAATTTTTTTCCAAAAATAAAAATTAATGTATGTCCTTAGGACATATATTAGTAAAATCTATAAAATTATATCCAATGTTGGGAAAATTTATCACGATGTTTAATGGTGAAAGCACCTGATCGATTGTTCAATGAAGTTTAGAAGTGCTTAAACGTTGGAATCATCCTTTTATATTCTTTACACTATCACAAAATTTGGAGCAGAGAATTTCATCAAAATTCTTTTGTGGTTCACACTTTCCTGTTAATTGCCTAAATGCCCCTTTAGTTTGGAAATTTTCGTTTATTGGCTTTGCTTATGAGTACTTTTAACTATTTTTTCCCGTTATTACATCTTTGGCTGTGCAGTCTTGAACGTTTTGATGAAGCACATTTTAAATTGATGGAAATTAATAAGCGCAAGGATATACTTCAGAAAGCCCTTTCTTACATTCTGAACTTCTGGTACAGGTACAGCTTATTAATAAAGCTCTACACAGTTGAATGACAGAGCTCCAAAGTGCGAAATGGAAAATCTCTATGCTTGATTTAAGACACAACAGTATTGATTGATGAAGCTCCATTAACATATCATAGGCACATAACCGTAGTATATCATGGAGTTCAAGAAACAATATTGTGAAGCAGTAGCACACCAAGAAATTTATATTACCAGTGAACTTGGTTTTCAATTTCGAGCCTATAATTTGCATCCAACATTTACTTGTATTATTCTAGATTATTTGAACCTTTTGTGTGCTGTCACTTGTGTATAGCCATGAAACTTTTGGGAGTATGCACTTAATTTTCTCTTTTTTATTTTCATCATCCTCATCTGACATGCATGGGGTGCTACTCATTAGAACCGTGGAAATTTTTTTGTTAACTCGCTTTCATCTGGAATGTTGATGATGTCCAATGCGGTGAACTACTTGATGCATAGCCCCTCATGCTATGATTGTAAATCAGGTTGGAGATTAAAGGGAAACCAAGTAATGCAATATTGTATTCAGTTTTGGTATTTGGTGGGCGATCGATTCAAAGTGACAACTACAGTGTATGTTTTAGATGCCATCAACTACAATGCATGTTTTAGGTGCCTTATACTTGAGATTATAGGAGTGGCATTGCTATGTACTTCTACCTCTAACTATCCTCTCAAAGAATTAAATTTGTGTAACATTTTCGTATGCAATAATAAATCTTTTTTTTTTCCTTAAAAAGTCACATTTGATATCTATCTAGCTAACACAAAATAGTCTTGCAGCGAACCTACTTTCATAATAAGGATGTCTTTATTACTTCATTTTAGTTTCTACGATGCAATTATAGATTAGTACATAAAGATTTATGAAGGCTAACTTTTGAGCGTGTTAGGCTCTATACCATCCATTTGTTTACTTATTAGGCAGTTAGCAATTATGGCCACGATAAAGCCACGACCATATTATATTGTTAGCAATTAGGTTCTATGTTATTGTTATGACTTTTATGGCATAATTTAATAGATGTGAATTTCAGCAAAAAAAAAAAAAATAATAATAGATGTGAAGGTAATGGCATTAGCCAAAATCTAAAATTTCAAATCTATTATATACGCATACAAATATATAATATTATATAACTTAGATTGAGTCTCATATTTTGACATTCAATAACTTGTTCATAAATATACTATTATGTTTGAATTTAAATTATTTAATAGTCAAACTTGAACTTGAACTTAAACTTAACGTATTTAATAAATTAACAAATATACACATTGTTTTAGGGGTAATTACATTCTCCTTTCTTGAAGTTTGGAGAAATAACACTTCAGTCTGAACTTAAAGGGAAAAAACACTTTTTTCTTTACATCTGTTTAACTAAACTTTGTAATTTTGTGTACTAGCTTGGTGCTTAAGGGTAGGTTTCCAAAATTAAAAACCCTTATTTTTAAATTTTAAATTAAAGTGTAATTTAAAATATTACGTAATAAATTTTGCTTTTTTTCTCTTTTTTTTTCTTAGCGAGTTATAGAGAGATTTGTTGTTGCAAATATTTTGGTATTTGATAAATTTTGTATTTTTATTCTAAATTTATAAAGAAAATCTTAAAAAAATTTAAAATATTTTGTTATTAATATAAATAAAAAGGGAATTTTAATTTCTTCAAACCTCAAAACTTAAGGGAAGGAAGTGTTATTACTTTTTTTTTTTTTTAAGTCAAACCCAAGTTGTAAATAAACAACTTAGTTCATTTACAAATCAATCCACGAATTAGTACATTCCACCCCCTTCCTACCCCACTCCAATCCCCTTCCTACCCCACTCCAATCTATTTTGTTCTAGTTTAGAGAAATAGAAAAGGAAATGAGTCCTTGCCTCTAGATATTATTCAAAAAACATAAAACAAAGGTATGAGTTTGCTCTTCTGCTACTGTCATTG
This sequence comes from Quercus ilex subsp. ballota, assembly GCA_032727855.1. Taxonomy (NCBI): domain Eukaryota; kingdom Viridiplantae; phylum Streptophyta; class Magnoliopsida; order Fagales; family Fagaceae; genus Quercus; species Quercus ilex. Next base: position 22,300,916 of record CM064912.1, on the reverse strand, counting down.
GATCAATTTATTTTTCCATATAAGTTCCAATTCAATAATATTTTTTTTATTTTTCCTCAAGGGAAAAACAATAAACAAAAACATGGTAGAAACTATGAAGATCTTTGACTATGAGGTTGGTTCTCGGAATGCAAATCCTCTATATTACTTTTCGTGTATCACTCTATGTTCCATCAATTACTACTTGTTATGTGTATGACTGCTTTCCATTTTAAACTTCAGCTATTTTATATGAAAAATAAAATCAAAACATAACTCGTAGTAATTGGTAGCCTTATGGCCTAGAATAGCCCCACTAATTTAGGGATCATTAAAACAAGTACGGAATGCCAATTTGGCTAACAGATCAGCAACAAATTTTTTATTTTTTCAGATGAGCAAAAATTTTAAACTCCATCTAATAATTTTATTAGATATTAAAAAAACGAAAAAAAGAATGAAAAACCAAATTTAATTTTCTGTTTTCATTTATATCATAAAACAAATGTTTCTTGTTTAACTTCTTGAATTTCTTTATCCTATCCCTGAAGATAGTGATTAATGGAAGGAAATTAAAAAAAAAAAAAAATAGCGATTAAATTGGTCACCCATTAGTTTTAGGTACCAAGGCCATATAAAATTAACCCACCAAATTATCTTGATCATTTTTTTGTTAGCTTAACCTTTTATCTTTCTTATTCAGCAAAAATAAAAACTTTTATTTATCTTTCTTTGCTTCTCAACTTGAAATTAGAATCTTTTCTCTCTCTGTATATAACCAAATTCCCACGATTTTTATGTTCCAATTATATATTATATATTCCCAAAAAAAAAAAAATTATATATTCTTTCTCTAGCACACCTAGTACGGGTCGGTCCGTACCCACCCGAAGCTAAGGTCCACGGGCTGCTCCGAATCTTCCTATGGGTCGGTCACGGGTTATAATTATTAAGAACCGAATGATCGGTTTAGGAGGCGGTTTATAAAATATTTCACCCGAAAACTCGAACCGTCCAAATTATTAGTATAGCCCAACTTATACGGCCTCTGGCTCTAGGAAACGTGTGCCAGTATATAAGCCAAATCAAATGTCTGCTTTTTGTTGCACAACTTCCCAATATACAAATCCACCGTTTATATCAAATCAAAATTTAAAATCCACGGTGAAGATTAGTGGCTACAGATTATAAAGCAGTGATTCAATCGGCACAGGTACCCTATTTGTAAATCATCCGTTAAAATTAGAATCATGACCAAAATCGAACGGTCAAAATTAAATATTAGACTTTTGATTTGATCTCTCACTGGCTCTAATCTCTTCGCTTCAGTCTCACAGGTCCATTGGAAATTGAAACTACGTAGCACTGATATTATTTATGCAGAAGCAGTTGGGTCCATTCACAACCAATAATTCAAGGAAAAGACACTAGAGGGTGAGTGTGAAGCTATTTATTAGATCAGAGCAATCATAGTACGGAAATCGATTTTTTGTTTTTTGTTAGACCATTCTTATTTGATCGGTAGTGGTGACACAACTATTTACACAATTTTATGTGAATTGTAGTTAATAGAGAAATGATAGTGGGTCACTTCTTTACTAACTACAATTCGTCACGTGAACAAATTGCGCACAAATTATACAAATAATTGTGTCACCAGAATTTCCCTTTCTTATTTGGGCCAAATGGCATCCAATAAACATATGCCATGCATGACACAGTCTGATATACTGTATGAAAAGAAAATAGGGAAATAACATGCATGATGGGTAGAATTTTGAATTTTAAAATAAACTGGTCTGTGTCCAGTGAAAGTTTTTACTGAACACGTTGAATCTTAGACACGTGTCCACTCTTAGATACATATCCAAATCTTGCCGTGTCTAATGAAAATTTTCACTAAACACAAGCCTTATCCAAAACAATTAATGACGCCCTATTTTTGATAGACTAACCCTACAATGATTAGCTTTCCAGTATGAATGAGGAAGCACGTTATAAGGAGTTGAGTCATGACAATCAGTCAATCACCAATAAAGCAACTCATGTATAATATCATTAGTTAAAGTTTTTTTTTTTATTTTTTATTTTTTTTTTTGAGAAAGATATTATTAGTTAAAGTTGGATTATTGATAATGTGTAGTGTATAACTAACAACTTTAACATCTAACACATGTATAAAAGATGGTTTCACTAAGCTTAATTGTTGTGTAGTATGATTGGGTTGTATTTTTATTACACACAAATTATATGTACAGTTTTACACATACTCATTTTTGAATTGAAAACATAATTTAAAGTCACGATTATTAAATTCAAAAATAAGGTAAATTTAATACCGTATAACAGTTTATGTGTAACAGTTATTAGCCTATGGTTAAACTAGGTTTCTATCCATGATGGGTTTGGTAGAAGTATCTTAATTGTGTAAGTAATGTCTTCTTACTATTATGAACAAACTTTTTTTAAGACTAGATAGTCAAAATAGTTAGTGTACATGTGTTATTATAAATTTATAATGATTGCAAATAAGAGTGAAGGAGAGAGAAGTTAACCGGGAGGATAGAGTGTGAACTGTGAATATCCAGTGAAAATCTTTTTGGAATGTATTAGAGAGAGAGAGAGAGAGAGAGAGAGAGAGTAGACTAAACTTTTAAAGGCATAACAGGAGGCAAAGTGGTGGAGCATCCTCTTCTTCTTGATTTTTGCTGTTTCTGATAATCAATCAAATATTATTCCTTTGCGATAGATGGTCAAGGGCGGTCCCTCCTATATATGTGATGGATGCCAACCCGTACAT